>QLOH01000513.1:0-600000 GCA_026901365.1 Sesbania bispinosa | reverse complement strand
TGTAATTATTTGGTTTAAATTTGAATACGATGCTATTTTAAATAGAAATCTGTTATTTTATGCAGATTTGCAGAAGATTTGAAATGAGAGAGAAAATAGCATCAGAAAGGAGGGTGTTCACCACAAGAAAAACTTGATTTAGCTGCAAAAAAATAGCGTAGGCCACGAGGCCTTGGCTAAATTTTTTCCATAGTGTAGGCTAGCCTAGGCTAAGTGGACGCTACTATTTCCAACCATTTTTTTTAATAAATAAAGTAATTTGCGTAGGATGGTCTTGACTAAATTTTTAGCCTAGCCAAGGCTGGCCTACGCTAACCCCCTTCTTGATTCTCAAAACCCCTCTTACCTTAAAATTTCAGAAATCCCCTAATTTCATAAACACTTTAGTTCCTCCACCCCTTTCGTAAACCCTCTCCCCCTTTCTCAAAAATCAATTTTGTTCGCACAGCCGCCCACAAACCCTCGTCCACTCTCTCCCTCCTCCGTTGTCTGCCTCGTCCTTTCCGTCTTCCTCCTTCTATCACAAGCTCTCTGTTGCCGCCACAAGCTCGCCGCCGGTGAAGGCACTACAACAGATTTAAAACCATAAACAGTTCATTTAGGGTTAACTACTCTCCAAGATGAGCGTGATTCTTTCCTCATTTATGAATGAAGGGATGAGGGTGTTGTTACATGGGAAGGGTATAGTGGAGGAGGATGATTTGGGCAAGAGATGGGAAGAGGTGACCGAAGAGGCTGTTGATGAGGTCATCTTCTTCAACAAGCACACCGCTGCTTCTAACAAACCTGCCTTTACTGTTCATCCCATTGGTAAATTATTGTCACTAGACTTTTTTCCTTTCTTTTTTAGGTTACTTGTGATTTCGTAAAGTGAAAAGTGTGCGTCTTGTTGTGTGGAATGTGTGTGTATGCAGGAGTTCCTCATTTGCGTGAAGGTGATGTTCCACCTCAAGGTGATGATGTTCCATTTCAAAAATACATTTTAGGGGGCAACGAGGTGCGGACAATAGTAAGATATATGTAAAACCATACATCATTGGGAGTATATATGAAATTACACTTTCCTGTAGTTACTTCATATTCTCTTTAGCAATGTTGATTGACAAAATTTAGGGCTTGGTAAGATTGGAATTTCCTAAGCCTTGGTTTTCATAGCCCCCTATTGGCTGTTGGAGTGGCTACTGTGATTACAGATGATATTGGTAGTTCTACTTGTTGGCATCAGGGTAATTGTCGTGTTTGTTCATGGTTACCACATTATATATTTTCCTACCCAATTAATTTAATGATGGTTGCATTCCATGGCTTTTCAAATTACTATATCTATCTCTCTGAAGATTAATAGTATAGCATTGATGATTGCAGTTGTAGTACTGGTGTAGTAAGACTAGCACTTTTTGTCAGTTTAGTAGTTGGGTTCTAAACTTAAGGTGTTCTTGGGATTTCTTTACAGTCTCAATCCTAGCATTTTGAAGGTTTATGACATATTGGTTTAGTCTTGTTATTTTGACTTAAAACAAAATAGAATTTTAATATTATTAAAGACATAAACACAAAGACTTAGAAACAAAACACAAGTATATCATTGATCATTAGATTGGTTCTCATCAGCTTTTTCCTTTTCAGCCCTAAGCTTTTGAAGCTCTTTCTCTGCAGCACTCAATCTCTTTGCCTTTTAGAGAGAGAATTGAATGAAGTGTAATTTCCATGTTGATCATCCAATCCTTTTAAATAGGGAGCCAGGCATGCTTCAAGCATTGATGAGAGACGATTATGTGCACTGAACCGGTGTGGGGAGTAGTGCATCGTGCCGATTGAGAGAAACCGGTTAATGATTCAATGATTCATATTGCGCCGTTTCACATATATCAACAAAATGATTAACATACATGACCCTTCATCTACTTGAATAAATGTACACATATATTCATACAGATGATACAGATGATATGCAACAAATATGCACACAGAACATATTATAAACATCAGATAATTTTCATATACAAATAGGGCAATTGACATGCAATCATTTATTTTCACACAACTATATATATATATACACATACATGAATTAACGATTTCAGTAACAATCAAAACATGAAGCAAATAATTTTCATACAAATTTCAAACATCAACAATTTCAATAATATAAAGCACATAATATGTTTAAATAACTATATTTAAACTAAGATAGGAAAGATGTTACCCGTTTGTGATCTGGAGATAGATTCACTTTCCTTTATCATCACGTCCTTCTGAACTATGCTTTAATTCCATGAATAATGAGTTTTGGAAAAATGATTTTCCTATTCTCATTATCATTCTTGGTGAGATTTCCATCTTCTGAGGATCTACTCCTTCTGCATTTGTTAGATGCTCAACCCGAAGTGAGCTCTGATACCAATTGTTAGAACCACAGGAAACACTAGAAGGGGGGTTGAATAGTGTTTTAATCTTTTTGAGTAATTTTGGAAATCTTTGATTTAAACATGAAGATGAACAACCTTCAAAACGAATCTTAAGATCAGAGTTAATTAAAAACGTGTGGAAGATATGAAAGATAAAATAAATAATCTTTCTTCTAAAAACTTAAGATCGTTTTAAAAAAAAGTTTCTCAAGGTATCTTCTGAAGATTATTACAAAGAGTATTTTTCAGAACGATTTCTGCAATACTTCAGATGACTAAAGATAGTCTAAAGTCTGTTTCTATCTTCTGAACTGAGTTCCTTTCAGACTCACTTCAGACAGTTATTTCAGAGGTTCTTCAAGATACATTTTTTGTAATGCTTCAATCGATATGAGAGACATTTCATTTGAAGGATCTTTTTTATTGAAATCGTTGTGTTAAGTTTATTATGAAAAATACTTCTCAATCCCCAACATAAATATAAAGACTGTAAATAAAAGAGATTAAGGGAAAGAAAACTTAGGCACATAATTTATCCTGGTTCACCTACAACCCCGTGAGCTACATCCAGTCCCAGAGGCAAACCACCACTGGATTTTCCACTAAACAAAACCAACACACACAGGTGTTACTCACAGCCTCAACAGGCCCAACCAAGTAGTCTTTTCTATCAAGCCTCTCCAAGCTCTACCCGAGTATTCTTTCTTCCACCAAGCCTCTCCAGGCTCTCAGACACTTATCCAAGTGTAGAGTATTAACTACTCAACCTAAGTTTGATGTTCGTTAGAACCATCAACTTAGATTCTTCTCGTACAAAGAGATTACTGAGTACTCACTCAGGATACAGACATTACAATCTATGTACAAGGATAAACAGTGATACAAGTGTTTAAATTGAAGTACAATCCCTGTCTCTAATTGAGGAATACCATCCTCTGAGAATAGGCTAAGTAGATACCAAATTTAAGCTTCAGCCTTCTTCTCCAACCATTGGTTTCCATGGGTTACATTCTCACCCGTATCATTGGAATAACCAAGGTATGTTTATGGCTTCCAACTACTCTGGGTTAGCCAACTTGGTTGTTTCTTCTTAAGCAAATAGGTGTTTAGACGATCCTGTTCTGACACTTCTGTTATGAGCTCCTTTGTGAGAGATATTCTTGATATATTTATGCTTGTTTCTCTCTCTTGATTTTCTTCTACTTTCATTAGCTTTCTTATGCTTACTTCTGATTTCTTCAGCTTTCTTCTGATTTCCTTAGGAGTGTATATAAGGAAATATCCGTTGGATTTGTCTCATTGCTTATTCTGTATATACTCCTTTTTCATTTGCTTCCTGACACCATTTCTTCTTTCTTCTTTGAGTGAGGTGTCTTGTTCAATAGTTGTTGTTGCAGTTTCTTCTTTGAATAAAGACATATGATATCATATTCGTTGAATCATATAGTCTTGGCTTCTGTGTTGAAAACTGTTTCATGCATTCAGAGAGTTTATATGTTCAGACGATTGATCTCATCATTGTTAACATATACTCAGATGCTTGATTTTATCACATTGTAATTTCATCAGCTTCAACATGTGCTCATATATAATTGTTTCAAGCTTATTTCAATCTTCCAGCTTGAAATGCTTTTGATAAGCTTTCTTTCTTCTGATAATATATTTCTTCTTTACTTCAGACGATTGCAGCTGCATTCTTCTTTGTATCTTCTTCTTCTTCTGAGATGATGAATAAAGATGTTGAATTATATGTATTTTAATCAAACATCTTTCTTGTTGCTTTTACTTAGTCTTCTGATAAGTTCTGGGCAGTAGCAGACGCTGGTGCAGTAGGTCTGCGCACGCAAATCCCTTTTGTTGCAGGTGCAGCAGGCGTTGCAGAAAATCTTTGCAGAATTTCTTTATTTGTGCAAGACTTTAGTCGAGGTAGAAAAACATGTCTAGCTTTTGTGCTGAATTAAGTGTAATCCATTTGATGGAGTTTGCTTTACACTTAGTAACATCTCCAAGAGATCATTTCTTTGATTCTGACACGTTCTCTCTTCAGATACATAGACTGCTTCAGATCATCTTCAGATAATAACTGCTTTTCAAATTTAGTTGTGTCTTCAGACGATACACTTTCTTCAGATAGACGAGCTTCCTCATTTCTTTTCTTCAAAAGATGTTCTTCAGACGATAGTCAAGTTTACATTACTGTCTTCAAGTCTTCAGATAGTTTTCAGATCTTCCGAGTCTTCAGATGGTCTTTAGATCTTCTTCAGAGTCTTTAGAGTCTTCAGATTCTTCAGATCTTTAGAGTCTTCAGAGTCTTTAGAGTTCTTCAATGCTTCAGACGAAATCTGTTTTCAGTCGATTGCTTCTTCAATCTCTTCTTTACTTAGAATTGCTTCAACCTTGTTGTGGATTTCTTTTCTTCGGATTCTGCACTTTGTTCTTCTGATCCTGATCCTCTGATTCTGATTCTGTTCTTCTTCTTCTGATCTTATCTTCTTCTTCTGATCTTCTTATTTTGATTATGTTCTTCTAATCTTCTTCTTCCGATCTTCTTATTCTGATTCTGTTCTTCTAATCTTCTTCTTCTGATCTTCTTCTTCAAATGAATATTCCAACCTGAAACACAATAAACAAACCAATACCTTTCTCAGTAGAACCTGTTTACATGATCTTATTAAGTTCTTATATAATCTTATTTGTTCTTAATATAATCTTATTTGTTAATCATTAAAACCTAAGGATATTAAGTCTTTGAGTCATGTTTGAATATTCAAACTGATTTATAGACTTCACAAGTACTACTTGCATATGGTAGTGTCTTATGTCCTGTTGTGAGGAAAATGGGGAGAAAGGGGCTGCCTTTTATTGAGGCTGGGAGAGTGACTAGCATAGGTGCAGGGTTTAGTTAGAGTGAAAAGGTAAGTTCTAAGTTATAGAAAATATCAAATCAAATTTACCTATCATGGACATAGATAGGTTGCAAATAATGTTTGATTATGGTAGGAATCAATTTTTTTTCTTGGCTTGTAGGCTTAACTTTTAGTGTACTGCATGATCATGGTCTTCTCTTTAAGGTGGCAAGTACCTTTTGCATTTTGTTTTAAGCATGTTTAGGCATTTGGCCTACATATAATATTCTTTGAAATAAGTGGAAATGATAGTGTGTGCAAACAAAAGGAAAGCCTAAACCTTGGGTCTCTTGTCATCACTAAATGATAAAAACTGGATTTAGCATAGGCCAGACGTAACTAATGTAGCCTTGGTTGACATTAGCGTAGGCTGGCCTACGCTAAGGTAGCGTCCGCCTAACCTCCGCTACATTAGCGTCGGCCATTTAGGCAACGTCTTAGCTTCCGTGTAGCGTCCCAGTTAGCGTGGGTTGGCCTACGCTAATTAGCGTCGGGCTTGCCGCAAAATTTTGCCTCAAGGGTTTTAGCGGGGCAACGAGGCCGACGCTAGGGCCGACACTAATTTAGTGTTTAGCGTCCGTTTTTGCTGTTTAGCATGGGCTTTTGGCCTACGCTATTCTTATAGTGGTTTGCAGATTTAGAGTTTAAATAAAGACCAAATGAAGAGGGCATTAACAGTTAGTTAATCAGAGAATATTGTGGATAACCTCTCCAATTCAAATCCAAGCCAATCAAATACAAAATCAATCCAAAAAAGGGAAATAGGAAAACCAGTCAAGCAAAGGCAAGATCAGAAAGAGATGAAGAAGTTAGATCAAGATTTGAAGGAAGTCTGCAACGCATGACATGCTTCACCTGCGCTAAGCGCAGGTGGAACGCAGCCACAGATCAATCAGGCTTCACCTGCGCTAAGCGCAGGTGGAGCGCAACAACATATCAGTCGTCCTTCATACGCGCTTAGCGAATATAAAGCGCATGATGCGCAACAACTTTAAAACCTAGATCCAGATTGACTTCTTGAAGGAGAATTAGAGTTTTCCCACTCTATAAATAGGGCCTTTTGCATAGATCAGAAACACAATAACAGAGAGAGAGAAGCTCTAGGATTGAAGAAGGTGACAAATTCTTCAGTGGTTTGTAATGGCTACCATGAGTAGCTAAGCTCTACAGTAGGATTTGATGTAGTGGATTCAATCCCCAATTGTATAAGAATTCTCTTGTTTTAATTATGATTCCCTATTTGTAATTTGTCGGTATCTTTATGTTGTTTGTAATGCATCGCCTCCGCGCGTGCGCCGGGGTGGTAGGCTAGTGCTCTGGATACAAAAAGTGGAACTCTGTCTAGTATTAGAGTTAGGTGAGCATAGAGTTGTCTATGAAGCTTAATCTTCGATTGCTAAAGATACTCGTTTGGTTCATGTCGTACTATAGTTCTTCGGTGTGATTGAAGTGTTCGGTGAGTGACACACCCCATCATAGTTGTTCGATAGGAAGGTATGGATTAAATTGATAGCGCTGATTGCAAAATACGGGGAATGTTCGGGGTCGCCAAGCCACTTTGAATGCCTGTAGAGAATAGCTTTTGGCGTTTAATTATGGTGTTATAGGGGAATTTGCGGGTACGATAATTACCAGGCATGCCTTATAATTATTGTAGTTAAACAACGCTAAGGTAATTACAAGTATAATCATAATTAAAAGAAGTGATTCGCATACATGAGGTGGGAGATGAAACAAAGTCAAATCCTAATCCAAGTATCCTTTTCTCATCTCAGTTATCTGTTGTTTATTGTTCTGCATACAACAAATTTCATTGTTAAATTGTTTTCTTGAAAATTCGATCACTAAACTTTAAAAATTAAAACTGCTCCCTGTGGATACGATATCTTACTTACTACTATTACTACTGGACTTTTGGTACACTTGCCAGGAATCCATCTCCTATCTATAACGTAAATGCTAAGAGGTTCAAAACAAATGATTTGAACCCGTACTTATCTTTGGCATTGTCGATTAGGCCACATAAACGAGAAACGCATATCTAAACTCCATCAAGATGGCTATTTAGACTCTTTTGATTTTGAATCAATTGAGACGTGTGAATCTTGTCTATTAGGGAAGATGACCAAAACCCCATTCACGGGAAAAGGTGAAAGGCTCGGTGATCTTCTTGGTCTCCTACATAGTGATGTATGTGGGCTAATGGAACAATGGCTAGAGGAGGTTTTCAATACTTCAGCACTTTTAGTGATGATTTCAGTAGATATGGATTTGTGTATCTAATGAAACACAAATCTGAATCCTTTGAAAAGTTCAAGGAATTTAAGAATGAAGTACAAAACCAACATGGCAAGACTATTAAAACACTTCGATCAGATCGAGGTAGAGAATACTTGTGCCAACAATTTGACGACTATTTAACAAAGTGTGGGATAGTATCCCAACTCACTCCTCCTGGAACACCTCAATGGAATGGAGTTTCAGAAAGGAGAAATCGAACCCTATTAGATATGGTTCGATCCATGATGAGTCATTCTGATCTCCCCGACTCCTTTTGGGGTCATGCTTTGTTAACAGCAACCTTCACACTAAACCGTGTTCCATCTAAGGCTGTCATAAAGACACCATATGAGATATGGACTAGGAGACGACCTAGTATGTCTTTTATGAAGATTTGGGGTTGTGAAGCTTATGTGAAACTCCAAGTTTTAGATAAGCAAGAACCCAGATCAGATAAGTGCTTATTTGTGGGATACCTAAAAGGAAACTAAAGGGTTGCTACTTCTATAATCCTAGTAAAGACAAAATGTTTATCGCTAGGACTGTTGTATTCTTAGAGAAGGATTTTGTCTCTAAGAAAATGAGTTGGAGGAAAGTAGAACTTGAAGGAATTCAAGTACCATAGAGTAGTAATGAGTCAATAATGGAACAAGAGCAGATACCACAAAGTGTTGTGGAGCCACCTGCTCAAGTAACGCAAGACTTGCGTAGGTCAGATAGGGTACGTCACCAACTTGAGATATATGGTTTCCTTGTGTCTCAGGAATGGGTTGCATTGCTAATGGATCAAGATGAACCAGTGATCTACCAAGAAGCTCTTTTGAGTCCAGAATCCGAGAAATGGCTTGATACCATGAGATCTGAAATGGATTCCATGTACACTAACAAGGTATGGACCTTGATTGAGCCACCTGAAGGGATAAAACTCATAAGGTGCAAGTGGGTTTTCAAAACGGAAAACTGACATGGATGGTAATGTAAGTACCTTTAAAGCATGGTTGGTGGCTTAAGGCTTTCATGCAAATTCATAGTGTAGACTGTGATGAAGCCTTTTTCCCCAGTTGCCATGCTTAAATCTGTTCGGATCTTGCTTGCTATTGTAGCTTACCATGATTATGAAATCTGGCAAGTGGATGTCAAGATAACCTTCCTAATTGGAAGCCTTCACGAAGATATGTATGTGATACAACCTAAAGGTTTTGTTATACCTAAAGGTATGTAAGTTGCAATGATCCATTTATGGATTAAAGCAAGCCTCTAGAAGTTGGAATCTTCATTTTGATGAAGCTGTAAAACAGTTTGGTTTCATTGAAAATGAAGACGAACCTTGTGTCTACAAATTGGTTAGTGACAACATTTGTGGTTTTCTGGTTTTGCATGTAGATGACATACTCCTCATAGGAAATGACACTCCTGGCCTTCAGTCTGTAAAGACTTGGTTAGGAGATTGTTTTTCTATGAAAGATTTGGGAGAAGCAACCTATGTGTTAGGTACAAGGATCTATAGAGATAGATCTCAAAGATTACTTGGCCTAAGTCAAAGTACATACATAGATAAGGTGTTAAAACGGTTTAACATGCAAGATTCTAATAAGGGAATTTTGCCTATGTCACATGGTATAAGCCTATCTAAGGCTCAATCTCCTTCCAGTAAAGAAGAGAGAGGTCGCATGAGTGAGATTCCTTATGCATTTGCTATAGGGTCTATCATGTTTTCCATGTTGTGTACTCGATCAGAAATATCATATGCTTTAAGCATGACTAGCAGATACCAGTCTGATCTTGGTGAAGGTCACTAGACAATAGTCAAGAACATCCTTAAGTACTTGAGAAGAACTAAGGATTCATTCTTGATGTATGGAGGTGAGGAAGAGCTATTTGTAAAGAGTTACACTGATGATGGCTTCCAAACCGACAAAGATAATTCAAGATCGCAATTAGGTTATATGTTTTGTTTGAATGGTGGCGCTATGAGCTGGAAAGGTTCCAGGCAGGAAACAGTCGCTGATTCTACCACATCAATGAAAAACCCTTGTGCAGCAGAAGCATGAAGGGCACACTAGATCATTAGGCATAATAGTTATGTCTGAATGTCTCTAGTGCAAGTGGGAGATTGTTAGGAATATGCATTAGAGACTTATATGTTTATGAACATTCATCACTTGTATCATGTTATTTTATAAAGGCAATTAATTCTTTTAGAATATAATTATTAACTTTAGAATAGTAAACTTAAACTTCATAAGATATCAAGTACATGACTTGATCGTGAGATCTTATGAAGAACTATTCTTAAATAGTCCCTAGTCAAGTATCATCTTAGGACAAAGATGCATTTAGACTAGCATGGGAGTTCATTGATGATCACATCTCACAGATCATGGATATGAGATATCATGTGCTCACATAGGTACATATTAAGAGTAATGGTGTACTTGATAGACCCACCTTAAGAATGTTACATGGATTGTTACATAAGTGTCATGAACGTTTCTTAAATTGATAAATGTTATATGAAGTCCTTTGACCTGAAATCACTACGATTCCTACATAAGGAATTATGTGTTTTAAATATCATCAAACGTTGCCTGTAACAAGGTGATCATAAAGTTGATATTTGGACATATAATAAATTATGTGGAAGAATGTGAGCGCCCTAGATGGGATTTGTCCCTCATATGTAATAGGAGTTATATCTACAGACCTCTTGATAAAGTGAGATTGAAAAATGCATGGCCATGCTCAGGAGGATAAACATGAGATGTTTATTTTTTGTGCAGTCTACTTGGGGATCAAGAAAACATAAATTGAACTATACAAGGTTGACACAATCCATGTCCTTGTGTTCAATTAGATATTTGGACAAAGGGACAGATCATATAAATTATTATCATAAAATAGGATTTATCAAAGTTATTGATAATATCAATATTTGGATAGTGATGTATTGCTAGATACCGCTCACTATTTATGATATTAAATATAAAAGAATTTTTTATTTAATATCATAACCAAATATTAAAAGCCTATTGGTTCACACGCATACAATATGCCAATAGGAAAGGATAATAATTCTAATTTAATTTAATTAGAATTATAACCTAATGGGCCAGGCCCATATACGACAGGGATGAGTAAGTGAGGGGGTAAAACCCTACCCACCACTCTATAAATAGAGAATGAGATGCGCTACCCTATACACATGAGAAATCACTTTTACTCTCTAAAACACTACTAGCAGAGTTGATGAGGGTTTCCTAGTTCGGCTGTTGGCATGGACACCTCTAGAGACGTGGCTACTATTGCCTCGTTCATAATCCTAATACGGTACGACCTTTTGTTTTATACCCTTTTATGCCTTGATTCGTGTTTTCGCAAAACGATTATAACAAGGGAGGGAATCCATTTATTTCCGCTGCATCCTGACCACATGCTTGATTCCCTTCAGATGCCAGGGCCACTGACATGGCCATTGATGAGTTTGAAAAAGAGGTGAAGGATATCTATCCTTCTGCTGATGAAAGCATTCTCGAATACCTAACCAGGAAGCAGAATGAAGACGAGAATGCGATGTTGTGCCTAAGATGTAGTGCTATTTTCGACGCTGATTCAGCCAAAACTTCGAGGAAACTTCAAACAAGAAACATCAGCTGAAGAAGGTGTCGGGCCATCAGAAATATGAAGAGGTTCAGAAAATGTACAAGGCTCTAAAAGGTGTAGGAAGGGGCATGCTTATTCAAGGTCACACCTTTGTTCCCCCTGCTAAAGCACCTTTGAATCAATGAGTGAGGCAAGTGCCTACAAAGCCAAAAGTTCAATCAAGGTGGCAACCAAATGCACAAAGGGCAGGAGCTTCAGACTCTGCTAAGGGTAAGGAAGTAATGGTGAAGCCTTCCAAGGAGATGGAACCTCCTCGTGAGAGTTGGTACCACTTTAGCCAATATTCCAAGGCCAAAGGTTCGATGACAAGAACTCAATGGCGTAGGGCCCAGAGAATGTACAGGGCTCGAGTGGAACAAATTCAGGTAGAATGTATAAGGTTACCCCAGAGGCCTAAGAGGAGATTTGAGGCTTCTTCATCAAAGTATCAACGTGACCTACGTGATCAAATCAATGTTGCTAAGGTAAAAGAGATGGAGGAAGATGACCTCTTATCTGGGGAGTTCGAATCAGGGTTCCCTGATTCAATCCAAGAAATTTGTGGTATTATTTTGATTTCACCAGCTGAGTTTGCCCAATAGGTACAAAGGTTGGAGAATGAAGAAGATTTTGAAAATGACAAACTTCAAAGTGTTGTCATGTTGAACCAAACAGAAGAGGAGACCAAGAATGAGGTGGTCAATTTAACCAAACCAGCTCCAGGGGACATGGCTCATATGAAGCCATTGTATATCAAAGCAGTGGTCGGAGGTATTCTTATTAATATAGTTATTATCGATGGTGGGGCATCAATCAACCTATTGCCAAGAACAACCTTCGATAGACTTGGGAAGACCAACAGAGATCTACTCCCACACAACATCGTAATTACTGATTTTGTTGGGAAGTCATCAGGATCAGAAGGTGTTGTAGCCCTTGGTGGTAGGTGGTCAAGTTAGAAACACAATTTTTGTGGTAATCCAAACAAAAGCTAGCTTCAACATGTTGCTGGGGGAGGGAATGGATCCATGGAATAGGAGCTGTCCCATCAACTGTGCATCAAACATTATTCTTATGGGATCAAGAAGGTAATCCAATAGTGGTCAAAGCTGACCAAGGTATAGATACTACTGAGGAAGGTTTGGTAGAAATGGACTTCGATAAGAACCTGGCCCATATTAGCCCTTATGAATTGGACTCCAAATCAGCCATACACTCAGCAAAGGTTCATTACTCAGTAAGGTTGGACCCCATTAAGGGTTTCACCTTGAAGAGGGAGGTCGATCTTGATACGGCCCTGGAAATGCTTGGTGCCTCATGGAAAGCATAGAAGCACTTATGAATAGAATAACGACCTATGTGGCCGAATCAAGGTCCGAATCCCCTTCGAAGTTAGTCGAAAACACACTTGAAGGAGATAAAGACCAGCATGAGTCCACTCGGGTTCAGGAGGTTGGATCAAATGAGGACTCAAGTCGATTGGATTGCATATATGATGATGAAGCATCAAGTGTAGGGTAGGGCCAAGAGAAGGTACCAAGGTTCGAGGCACAAGATCAGCTCGAAGAAGTGAACCTGGGAATGACCGAAGATAAAATACCTACCTTCATTAGTACCAAAGTGGATTCAACAATCAGGCAAGAGTTGATCGAGTTATTAAAACAGTACAAAGACTGTTTTGCTTGGGACTATGATGAAATGCCAGGTCTAGATCGAGAGCTGGTTGAGCATAGATTGCCCATCTTGCCTGGAAAGAAGCCAGTGAAGCATCCCCCTCGAAGGTTTGCTCTAGAGGTAGTCTCGAAGATCAACGAGGAAATAGAAAGACTCCTCAAGGCCAAGTTCATTCAAACCACCAGGTATGTAAATTGGCTTTCTAACCTTGTGCCAGTTATTAAAAAGAATGGCAAATTAAGAGTATGCATTGACTTTTGAAAATTGAATGAGGCCACTCCAAAGGATGAGTGCTCAATGCCCATAGTTGATATGCTCATAGATTCAGCAGCAGGAAACGAAGTGCTAAGCCTTCTTGATGGCTATTCTGGTTATAACCAGATTTTATTGCAAAAAAAGATGTTTCAAAAACTGCCTTCCGTTGTCCTGGGGCGTTGGGTACCTTCGAATGGATAATGATGCCTTTTGGTTTAAAGAATGCTGGGGCCACATACCAAAGGGCCATGAACTTAATTTTTCATGATTTCATTGGTGAGTTCATGCAGGTATATACAATTGATGTCATGGTCAAGTCGAAGACCAAAACACAGCGCTTCGAACATTTGAGATGTTCATTTGAAAGGATTAGGGCACATGGGCTCAAAATGAACCCATTAAAATGTGCCTTTGGAGTCTCTGCAGGAAACTTCTTGGGATTCTCAGTGCAACAACAAGGAATCGAAATGGACAAGAACAAAGCACAAGCCATCATCAAGGCAAGACCTCCAGAAAACAAGAAGCAATTGCAGTGCTTGTTAGGGAAGATCAATTACCTAAGGAGGTTCATTTTGAACCTGTAAGGAAAAACAAGAGTGTTTTCCCCATTGACCAAGCTAAAGAAGGAAGAGAAGTTCGAGTGGAGTGAAGAACATCAAGTGGCTTTCGAAGCAATCAAGAAATACTTAGCCAATCCACCAGTGATGACTCCACCCATGCATGAGAGGCCTTTAAGGCTATATATTTATGCATCTGAAGAAACTCTGGGTAGCATGTTGGCCCAAGAGGATGAAAATGGCTTCAAAAGAGTAATATACTACTTAAGTAGGAGCCTAAGTGATGTAGAAAAGAGATATTCGGCTTTAGAAAAACTATGTTTATGCTTGTATTTCTCTTGTATGAAGCTTAAGTATTATTTGAAACCTTCTGAGGTTTTTGTAAGTTCACATTTCGATGTAATTAAGTACATGTTAATCAAGCCAATACTTCATGGCAGGATTGGGAAATGGGCTCTTGCATTAACTGAGTTTCATTAAAATACATGCCTTTAAAAGCAATAAAAGGGCAAGCTCTTGCCGATTTTCTAGCCGAACAACCCACGATTCAGATTAAAGAGGTTAATTTCATTGGAATTAAACCTTGGAAATTGTTCTTCGATGGTTCTAAACATGGTAAAGGGAATGGCATAAGAATGCTAATTGTATCCCCCAGCGAAGTTATAACTAAAGTCATGTTTAGAATTAAAGGAGAGTGTTCGAACAATGAAATAGAGTACGAAGCACTAATTGCTGGCCTCGATCTCTTGATAAGTTTCGAAGCTACTCACGTTCACGTAAAAGGTGATTCTCAATTGGTTATTAATTAGTTGAAAGGAGTCTACAAGTTTTGTAGCTCGAAGTTGGCAAAATATTTTTCCAGGGCTAAAAGTTTAATAGGCCATTTCGAGGAAATAACGTTTAAACACGTGCCTCGAATAGAAAATGAAGTGGCAAACGAACTAGCTCAAATATCCTCTGGTTACAAAGTTAAACCAAAGTTGTTCGAAAGTTTGATCGAAGCCAAACCCCTTTTAACCATAGAAGAGAAAATGGCTCTGAATATAGATGCGTTGATGCCCTCAGATTGGAGGAAACCCTTAGTTGATTACTTAAGGGACCCATCGAAACCAACTGAAAGAAAAGTTAAGTTCAGAGCTTTGAACTATACTATCCTGGGAGATGAGTTATACAAGAAGTCAGGTTGGGGGAATTTATTGAGATGTTTAAGAGAAGCAGAGGCATACCTAGCATTGGCTGAAGTGCATGAAGGAATTTGTGGAGCCCACCAAGCAGGAGAAAAGATGAGATTGACTTTGCTAAGGTATTGTTACTTTTGGCCAACCATGCTCAAGGATTGTCATGAGTATGCCAGGGGTTGTGAAGAGTGTGAGAAGCATGGACACGTACACCATACTCCTGCAGCAGAATTGCACTCGATCATTAAACCATGGCCATTTAGAGGGTGGGCCCTCGATCTAATAGGTATGATCCATCCTCCTTCTTCAAAAGGGCATAAATTCATCTTGGTAGGAGTAGATTATTTCACTAAGTGGGTCGAAGCTATTCCCTTAAAGGATGTAGGTCAGAAAGAGGTGATTGACTTTGTAGAGGAACACATAGTTCATAGGTTTGGTATTCCTGAGACCATAACAACAGATCAAGGAACTATGTTCATAGGGAGGAGGGTAACACAATATGCAGAGTCAAGGAAGATCAAATTACTCACTTCTACCCCGTATTATGCCCAAGCCAATGGCCAAGTTGAGGCCATTAACAAAATTTTGATAGGTTTGATAAAGAAGCATATAGGGTAGAAGCCTCAAAATTGGCATGAAACACTTAGTCAGGTGTTGTGGGCCTATAGGAATTCCCACAGAGATGCTATTGCAGCCTCCCCATATAAATTGGTATATGGTCACGAGGCTGTTTTACCTTTGGAAATCAACCTCCAATCCTTTCGAAGGAAAGAGTGGCTCGATTCTACAATCGAAGGGTTAGTAATAAAACATTTCAAGAAGGGGACTTAGTATGGAAAGTACAATTGCCTTTGGGCAAGAAGTAACCAAGGTTTGGTAAGTGGACCCCCATTTGGGAGGGACCATTCAAAGTGGAAGGAGTGTTATCGAGCAACGCTTATACTATTCAAGATGTTACTTCTAATTGCGTGATTCGAGCCATAAATGGAAAACACTTAAAGAAATACAAGCCAATCATGCATGAAGTAGAAATTCATTGAAAGTAAACAAGTCTGAAGCCAAAAAATGGCTACTACAAATAAACAATAAAAATTTAAAGAAGAGGCCTAGAAGAAAAAAAAATCCTAAAATAAGTCTTTGGCCTTAAACTCAAGGTACTCCTCGTTGATCTTTGCCAACGTTGCTTCGAGTGTGGCATGCTCATTTCTTGCGTTCTCAATATTTCTGAAGAAATTAAGAAGTGCGGCATAATCAGTCTTCATAGCATCTTTCAGCTGGTCTTGGCGTTTCTTGCCCTGATTCATGCACTATTCCAAAAAAGGTATTTAAGGGCGCTTCCGTGTAGCATAAAAGGGCGCTTCCGTGTGCCCTAATAGAAACTGCTCTTGTTTGGTCGTTAAAACGAGGGCGTGCTCAGAAGTGCCCTGACGGAAGGAAACGAGGGCGCTTCTAAAAAACACGGAAGCGCCCTCTACAAAGTGTCTGGAGAGGAGGGCGCTTCGTTGAAGCGCCCTGGTTGTCAAGGACAAGGGCGCTTCCTTGAAGCGCCCTCCATATGCACAGGACGTGCATTTGGAGGGCGCTTCAAGGAAGCGCCCTTGTCCTTGACAACCAGGGCGCTCCAACGAAGCGCCCTCCTTCCTATTTTTTTCTGCTCTATAATTTAGATGAAGCTGTGAATACAGTATTTCACACCTGCAAAACTCCATACAGCAGCTAGAATTTCATCCTTGGAATTAATGTCAAAAGTTTTGAATTATATGCTTAACATATACAACATCCTTAACCAAGACTAAGTCTAGTTATTAACCTATAAAAATTTTGGCAGAGTTTCCTCTGTTTTTACAAGTTTTCCCAATTTATCAAACACCTGTAAAACTCCATACCAGAAGCCAGAAATCATGTCATGAAAGTAATGTCATAAGTGCATAGAATGTGCTTAACAAACAACATCCTAAACCATCACTAAGTCTACTCATTATAAGCTAAAAAAAATTTGACAGAGTTTCCTCTTTTTTTACAAGTTATCCCAATGTATCAAACACCTGTAAAACTCCATACCAGCAGCCAGAATTCATGTCATGAAACAAGTGCTTGTCATTAAAGTATATATAACATCAAATCAAAGTATACATAATTTACTTAACTTATCATTAGTAAACATCTTTGTACAACATTTTCAGAGTAAAAGTACACGTGTAATTACTCACCATCAACAATTACAAATCAATCACATACAAGTGGTTACAACATGTTTTGCCCATTCTTCTCTAACCTCATCAAGTTGCTCCTCAGTGTAACTCGGGCATCGGTGTTGAGCAAAGTACTATATAAAAACCCAATATTTTATTTCATTAATAGAAGTTCTATATGTGGAGAAAAATACTTGTTATAACAATTCCAAATTACCTCTCTTGATATAGTGAGTGCATTTTGATGGATTATCTCCTTCATGAAACGCATAACATAAAAGCCGCAATCACTTTTGCTAGTTTGCCATGGACACTACAAAAATAATTTATAATCAAATCAACTTACGTAATGATAAGTTACGAAGGAACACAAGAGTTCGCGCAACATTACCTGTATGCGGTACCAAATGGGCTCAGGTATAATCATATTCTTTGAAGTATCAAAACCACTTAGTGTTCGATATTCTTTAAAAGATCTAAACCAATAAAACAAATAATATTTATGAGAACATTAATTAAACAATGTAAGTTTGATTGTATAATGTTACTTAACATATAAAACTTACTCATTAATCAGAGACTTCATCGGTTTGTAATGGGTAGGTTCTTTGCGCAAGGAGTCAAAAAAGTAAACCTTGCCAAAATCAACCAAACTCAAGGCGCATAGAACCCAGTGTTGCCTACAATGATATTGTCAAATGTGTCAAACAGGCAATGTTTTATAATTAGTTATATTGAGATATTAACACATACGTCACATACCCGTCATGATTGTACGGGAGCAAAAACAACCTCTCTTGCCCCGTTTTTTGTACAAGATCCTACCTAGCACTTTGTCATGCTTACTTGATGAAACAAAAGCTGTTCTTGCCCCTTACCAACCACTCTCAAGACAGTGTCTCCCAAATATAATATGCATTGAAAAATGCCCTAAACAATTGAGGTAAATAAATATGTTTATGGATAAATAATGTGGAAAAAACAAAATAGTTAACAAAAATATAAACAATTAATTACCACGGGAAAGGCGGGTCTGGGAGATGTGTTAGAATCATGCATGCTACGTTGTCTCGAAAGTTCTTCAATCATTCTTGTATTTTGGGCAAGTTGTTCTTGTATGGTTTGATAACCTTCGTGCATTTCCTGGTATTTCTCATACATTTCATCATATTTCTTTTTAGAAACAACATCTTCTTTGGGTTTAGGCGAAGGTTTGAAATATTGGCCAGGATATACACCAAAACCCATACCCCGGACATGTCCCTTATATGGGTCTTTCTTAAGAACCTTGTCGAGGACTTGTCTCTCATCAGAATTAGCAGATTCATCGGCTTGGGATAATATTTGTTCCTGATAACAAAAGTGAAAAACATAAACTCAGAGATTAAAAAATAACCCTAAATTTAACACATAATAACACTAAATATATATTTACACATTGTGTAAAGACCTCTTCTATGACTTCATTATTGGCATTTTTTTCTTGTTTATCCGAGCGACTCTCCACAATGCATGCCGTGAGACTTTGCCAGACTCTTCACCCGCTTCTTTTATCTGTTTACATTAAGTTACTCACTCTTAGTACTAACAAATAACACTGTTTTGGTATTTCATGTTAGTGACAATACTCACAATTTGTTGCTCAAGTCGAGCATAACCCAAGCGAGAGGCTCTATATGGATATTCGAGGTTAGATGCTTTTTCCTTGTTTGTCTTACTTATTTCCTGCAATGAGTTATATATACAAGTATTAAACAAATTTTTTAACAAATTTGAATTAAAAAACATGGAGCATATGGTTGATTATGATACCTTAAAACGTTCTTGTGTTCGTATGGCAACGAAGTATTCCCATTGCTCTTGTGATATTACATCCTCATATCTTTTAGGAGGATGTGGGATTACTTCTCCGTTCTCATCATATACATGGTTGGTGGATAACACAGACCTGAAAGATCTTGCTCTTTTACCAGCCAACATGAGCACATACCTCTTGTGGGACTCATCAATGTCAAAACATGACTACATAGAAATCAAAACAAATTACCAACGTATTACTTTACGTGTCCTTAATTATCTTAAAATATAAAGAGGGGACATAGTGTGTACCTTTATATCCTCCCATATCATGTTCTTATATGGAGGAACTTCTTCATCCTTCCATTATCTAATGGTAATTGGTACCTTTAGACGAGCAACTGCACCAATATAACTACTGAGTGTAGTTCCTCCGGGATTAACAGGCTGACCCCTTTCATTCCATGCAACCTAAACAAAAGGACCAACTATATTAACATATTTTGATGTGAACATAATTTGATGTAAACATACAATTGGTTACCTGTATTATGTTTCCTCTATTCCTCTCTCTGATTACTTGTGCCATAATTGTTGCCACACGTCTGTGTATGGCAGGCATGTTATCATTATCTGATCCTGACATGATATCTGCATGAGAAACATAAGTCATTAATTAGCATAAACTTGAATTAGTAAACAATAAGACAAAAGAAATGGCTATTTAAATAAGTAAAAACATACATGGCTCATCTTTTTCTTTTTCTAGTCAGTTTGACACTAGTAGGAACATTTCTAAGACGAATTGATGGGTTAACCCAAATACCCTCATTATGATCCGCTCTCAGGTACAACCCATCATCTGTTGTTGAGTCACCATGTAAAACTGTGATGTCGTAACAAAAGGATCATCTTCAACATCATCCTTTTGATTATCATCCACATTTGGGTTGTCATTGAATTTGTTACTTAACATGACTATGGAGCAATTCACATCTGCGGGATCACTAACATAGAAAACTTGTTGAGCTTGGGATGCTAGGATAAATGGCTCATCTTTGTAACCTTCCTTGGTAAAATTAACTTGCATGAAGCCAAGGTTATCAACCCGAACACCAGTATTGTTCTCAACCCACTTACAACCAAACACAGGCAACCGAAAGTGAGTATAATCCAATTCCCATATGCGATCAATCACCCCAAAATATGACATATTAGCATAAACTGGATTTCTATCTTTTGTACTTGACATGTGCAATGCTTGGGCAATTAAAGTCACACCACTGTTTTGGACTGTTGTTCTATCATCATGGGCCTTTGTGTAGAAAGTGTTGCCATTAATCGAGTAAGCCTTGTAAGATATTACATTCAAACTTGGGCCATATGCTAAAAATGTTAGTCTAGTAGAGACTGAAGTAGGATTATGGTTCAATTCATGAAAAATCCTTGACTGAAACCATGAGATAAAGCTTCGATTGTGTTCCCTTGTCATCCAAATATCTCCTCGGTTAGGATTCGAGTGCCTGAGTACCTCCTTGTTAATTTCAACATACGACTCTACCTCATCATCATTGTGCAAGACATACAGGTGTGCTTGAACCCATTCCTCTCTTTGAATACCTATGACTTCATTTGCCCCAATCCCTCCTGATTCCGAGCTTCTGTTGTGTCCAGAGTTCGGAAGCCCTATGGAGTTCACACCACTAAGGTATTCTGTGCAAAACTCAACAGCTTCTTCAACAATGTAGCTTTCAACCATACAACCCTCAGGCCTTCTGCGACTTTTAACATACCCTTTTAATATCTTCATGTATCGCTCAACCGGGTACATCCATTTTATGTAAGCTGGTCCACACAATTGAGTCTCACGAACCAGGTGAACTGTGAGATGAATCATTATATCAAAAAAAGAGGGGGGGGGGGAGGAATACATTTCTAGCTCGCACAGTGTTACCACTATCTGCCTTTGCAACATGAGCAACTTTACAGGGTCAATCACTTTACTGCAAATAGATCTGAAGAAATGACACAATTTAGTTATTGTAACGCGCACTTTGTTTGGAAGAATGGAGCGTATTCCAACCGGAAGCAGATGACCCATAAGAACATGACAATCATGAGACTTCACACCTTTCAACCTTTGTTCTTTCAATGATACAAGATTTCTAATGTTAGAGGAGAAACCCTCCGGGACTTTGACTCCCTGCAGGAACTTGCAAAAACTAGTTTTTCTTTTTTGCTAAGAGTATATGCCGCCGGAGGAAGATATGTACGTGAACCCCTTTTTTCTGGGACCAATTCTTTCCTTATACCCATGGCCAGCAAGTCCCATCTCGCATTTATCCCATCCTTGGTCTTGCCTTTGAAATTCAGTAACGTGCCGATAACACTCTCGCACACATTTTTTTCTATATGCATCACATCAAGGAAGTGTCTAACAAACAATGACTTCCAATATGGCAACTCAAAAAAGATAGACTTCTTTTTCCAACCTCCAGTAACAAGTTGCCCGGCAAAAGGTTTGCCGAAATTTTTGGTCAGGTTACCCACCTTTTCCCACAACTCATCACCTGTCAATGGAGAAGGATGCCTCCCCTCCTCGGTCTCACCATTGATGACCCTGGAATACATTTTTCTTACAATGCGCTAAACGCATCCAAGAAGTATTTTCATCACACACAGGACATGCCACACTGACCCTTTACACTATAGCCAGACAAATTACCATTGGCCGGAAAATCATTAATCGTTCCAAACAACATTGCCCTCAACAGAAAAGATTCTTCTTTGTAGCCATCATAGACCTCTACTCCAGTATCCCACAAAAGCTTCAAGTCTTCAATCAATGGTGCCAATTACACATCTATATCATTACCCGGTTATCTGGGCCCAGATATCAACATGGACAACATCATGTATTTGCGCTTCATACAAAGCTATGGAGGTAGATTATATATCATCAATAACACCGGCCATGTGCTGTAGGTACTAGATTGGACACCATGCGGATTCATTCCATCTGTTGATAAGGCAAGTCAAAGATTTCTTGCTTCCTCCCCAAAAGAGGGGTTCTCATCATCTATCTTCCTCCACTGTGTAGAATCAACGGGATGCCTCAACATGTCATCCTTGACTCGTTCATTTGCATGCCATGTTAAGTTCTTTGCATCGATTACACTACGGTACATCCTTCGAAACCTTGGAATTATGGGGAATACCAAACCACCTTTGCTGGTGAAGTCTCTTTTTTATAACGAGACTCATTGCATTTAGGACACACACTTAATGATGCATGCTCATTTCTGAACAAAATGCAATCATTGGGACAAGCATGAATCTTCTCATAAGTCATCCCGATAGAACGTAACATCTTCTTTGCCTCATAAGTTCTGTTAGGCAGCACATTGTCCTCCGGGCAACATCTCCTTTAGCAATTCCAGTAAATCTGTGAAACTCTTGTCAGACCATCCATTTGATGCTTTTAAATTATACAACTTCAACACCGCGGACAACCTTGTGTACTTGGTGCACCCGTTGTACAGTGGTTTTTCTGCATCACTAACTAGGGTATCAAACATCTTTGGGCAATCTCTAAGGTCCTCTTCAACCACGTTTCGAATATCGTCAATTCTGTCACAATCATCCCATCCGGTCCCAAACTCATCATCACTAGATTCTACATTGACATTATTCTCTCCCTCACCACTATGTTCAATTCTAGTGTCACCATGATATGTCCAAGATGTGTAACTCTTATCAATTCCGAAACAGAAAAGATGGTTCCTCAACTCCGCTACACTTAGTTGCTTAGAACAAAAACACTTCGTACAAGGACACACAATTTTTGTAGGATTTGTTGCATGGTCAACGGTAAACTTAATGAACATTTCCACTCCTTCCTCATACTCACTT
The DNA here is from genome assembly GCA_026901365.1 of Sesbania bispinosa. Taxonomy (NCBI): domain Eukaryota; kingdom Viridiplantae; phylum Streptophyta; class Magnoliopsida; order Fabales; family Fabaceae; genus Sesbania; species Sesbania bispinosa. The sequence continues at coordinate 577,202 of QLOH01000513.1, read as the reverse complement.
GTCAAATGGTTTGCAAACATCCAAGAACGATCCATATCCTACTAACAAAACATCAAATCATTTATAATTTGACTCTAAAAACAACCATAATTTATATGTAATAACAAATTAATTTACTACATGCATAAGTAATTAATTAATTCTAAAAATTTCATCAGCATTTCAAGTTTATTCTTTTAAGTATCACAATTTTATGCAAACACATTTCCAATCTTAATATCATCAATCACATCAATATGAATGACAACAATGTTAACATAATTATTTTACTAAAAACAATTAAAATAAAAAAGGGTGCAACTAACAGAAAAAGCGGTGCACTTAGCAAAAAAATGATACAGCAGAGAAAAAGTGGTGCAGCTAGTAAAAATAGTGGTTTGTTGTGTGTAACTAGCAAAATAATTATGTAGTTGAAGCAAGGGGTGCAAATAGTCAAAAAACGAGGTGCAGAGAAAGAAAATATGTTGCAGAAGAACCCTAAACCCACATTATGGGACTTACCCCTTCTTCCTAGCTTCCTTGTTTGCGGCCGCGGAGAAGATGGAGGAGGAGGAGGAGGAGGAGACGACTGCAACTGTTGCGGCGGCCGGAGAAGATGGAGCTCGCGACGACGAAGATGAAGCTCCCGCCCAGAGAAGATGAAGTCGCCGCAGAGAAGCTCGCACGGAGAAGCTCGCGGCGGAGAGAGAGGGGTTGTTCCGCGCGCGGAGGAGCTGTTCGCCGGAGGGAGAAGACGACAACGACGAGAAGCTTTCGCGGCGGGAGAGAGAGGGAACGAACGATGAGTTGTTGAGAGAGAGAGAGGTTCAGATGATAAAATGGGGTTTAGAGAGAGGGCTTCGCGCCATGGGGTTGCTATTGTGTGTGAATAGCGGAGAGAGAAAAATAAAGATTTAAGGTCTGTCACTAACTAGGGAGGGCGCTTCCTGGAGCGCCCTAAAGGGAGGGCGCTTCCTGGAGCGCCCTAAAGGTGAGGGCGCTTCCAGAGAAGCGCCCTAAAGTTAATTTATAAAAAAAAATAAGTGTTCTGCCAAGAGGGCGCTTCATTGAAGCGCCCTGGACATAAAAAAAAAATTAAAAAACAGCAATCACGTGCAGGGCGCTTCATGGAAGCGCCCTTACTGACCAAATAAGAGGGCGCTTCATTGAAGCGCCCTGGACATCAAATAAAAAAATTAAAAACAATAGTCACGTGCAGGGCGCTTCCATGAAGCGCCCTTAATTACCAAATAAGAGGGCGCTTCCATGAAGCGCCCTAAAAATTAATTTATAAAAAAAAAAGTAAGTGCCCAGCTAAGAGGGCGTTACAATGAAGCGCCCTGGACGTTAATTTATATAAAAAAAATTAGTCCCCTGCTAAGAGGGCGCTTCCGTGAAGCGCCCTGTACATTTTAATTTCAGGGCGCTTCCGCCCAAATTTGAAGCGCCCTGAAGGTAAAACGTTCATTTGAAACACTTAAAAACACGGAAGCGCCCTTAAGTAAGTGCTCTTATATCCCAAATTTGGCATAGTGATGGCTGCAGCAAGAACATTTCTCTCATTGGTCTTTAAGGTTAATTGCCTTTGCAGCTCCTTGATCTCTCCATCTAAGACCCACATTTGAATTGTCGCTTGCTCTAAAGTCTTAGAAGCAGCTTTGAACTGAGTGTTGTGCTCTAAGAGTCGATTCTTTAAGCCCCTTTCTTGGCCTTGAATTTCATTCGTCTGAGTCTCATTTGCATGAATCTGGTTCATAGTGAGAGTTAGAGTGTCATACCATGCATGATAAGTGAAAATTAGTTGATAAATTAGAGCACTTTTCAGTTCACTTATCAAGGATTAAAATGATAATTTTGCCCCAATTTAATCCCTTTTTATTTAATATTAGATAAATTGTATTTATTAATCCTAGATTTGAATTTGATGCTATTTTGATAGAAATGTTGTTGATTTTTGCAGGATATTGTAAAGATTAATTTGAAGGATAGATAGCATCAAATGAGGAAGATATCTGCAAGATTTGAGATTGATTGAAGATATTTAATGAAGATTTAAAGAAGATTTGAGATCATTAATGAAGAGATCATGGCCAGTCAATTAAGGATTCTGCAGACAAGCTTCCCAAATAAATCAAGGATTGCTCAATAAATGCAAGAACATCATCAAATAAAGGGAAACAAGGAAGGACAATTATGCGAAAACAGTCTCGGGGAGAGATCAAGAAATAAAAAGAGAAAGTTGGAGCAGCAGGACGCTAGCTGCGCTTCACCTGCGTTATAGCGCAGGGTGAAGCGCAGACTCTCTGGAAGTTGCGCTCACACCTGCGCTATAGCGCAGCCTGGAGCACAGGTTACGCTGATTTTGTCCCTGTTGCCGTATTTAGATGGATCTCTTCCCAATTTGCGTTGTCTTTCCTTAGTCTATAAATAGGAACCTTTTGCACCAGTTTCAAAAGTGGTCAATCATTGTAATCTAGTCTATAGTTCAGTGATTATGTACCAGAGCTAAGTTTAGAGTAGGAGAGGAGGAGCGCTTTACAAGGGTTGAAGATGGTGACAGCATCTTCGGTGGTTTGTATGGCTACCTCAAGTAGTTAACTCTCCATTAGGATTGGATGTAATTGATTCTATCCCCAAGTGTATGTAAATTCTATATTATTATTTCTGTGCTCTCTGTCTATAATATTGGTAGGCTTATTTTGTACTTAATTCCTAATTCCCACGCTTGCGTTTGGAGTTATAGGCTAGTCTTAACTAAAGTAGTTTTGATTAGGAACGAGAGTGGGGGAGCGGATTCTGAAGAAACTCATTCTCTGATTGAATAAGATTACTCGGTTAATCATTGACCGAAAAGGGGTGTTTACTAATGATTGATAGGTAGTGTGAGTACCCATAATTAAGGGCATCTGATCATTAGGCTTGGTATTGATAAACATATAGCAAAAGGGGTTAGTTGATTGTGATTCCAGTGACCGAACATGGGTGTATCTAATGAGTAAGGGTAGTGACAGTACTTGAGTGAAGGTGAGCCCACAACATTAGGCCTCGTTGATCAACTAGTTCTTTTACAAACTGACTAAAAAAGAGCAAAATTAGCCAAGGGTAAGTCTGTCGCTTTGGAGAGCCCGGATGGATTATCTTTGAGTGTGTGAAGCCGCTGGTAACTCGGGGTCTTAGTAATAAAGTTTGTCTAGGATATTATAGAGTAAACCTAAAATAATAGATAGTCTTTACATGCACAAAGGGTGAGATGATACGAAGTCCAATCCTAATCCAAGGTAAAGTGTCTCTAACTCTACCTTTCTAATTCCAATTGATTATTTACTCTCTTTACAATTCCGCAATCATAATCTCTAAACCGTGCTTTCTCTGATAAGTAGATCACAGTCTGCATAAATTAACCGTTCCCTGTGGATACGATACTTTTACTTACTATTATACTGCTGGAGTTTTGGTTCGCTTGCCAGAAACCCATCAAGTATTTTTGGCGCCGTTGTCGGGGAACGATTTTCAATTTGTGTAGACCTTGGCGTCTAATTATCAAGTTTTCTTTTTTTATTATTATTATTATCATAATTATAAAAATTTCTTCAACACTTACCCTTTTTCAAGTTTCTTGTGTATGCTTCTGAGGAGGTCAGGCGTCTCCTAATCAACTTCAGTTTCGACCCGGAAATCGATTGGACGTCGCGAAGGAACAGAGGGTAGAAACTCAAGGAGGAGAAGAATGAGGTTAATTTTTGAAAATAAACCAAAAATATGGCAGAAAAGGAACCTCCTCTAAGGAGGACATTAGAAGACTACATCTCCCATCAAGGACCATGTCACTTCTCCAGTATTCTATTACCACCCAATGCAAGAACTTTGGAGTTGAAGACTGCACATCTTAATCTCATCAACGCCCATCAATTCGCTGGATTGGATCATGAAATCCAAATTCTCATCTTTCTAACTTTATGAATTGATTGGTACTATGGGTTTTGATAAAGGTAGTTTGGAATCTGTGTACTTATGCTTGTTTCCTTTCTCTTTGTTAGGTAAAGCTAAGGAATGGCTACAATCACCACCCAAATCAAAGTTTTGACCAATTGGGGTGTGGTTGAGGAGATGTTCTTGTCAAGATTCTTCCCACCAGGGAAGCAGACTGAAGCCAAAGCAGATATTTCCACCTTCAGACAAGGGGATAATGAACCACTTTGTGAGGCTTGGGAAAGATTTAAATCTTTGTTGCGCAAGTGTCCCAACCATGGCTTTGAAGACATAGCCCAACTTAATATGTTCTGCAAGGGACTGCGTTCCGATTCCAAATCATTCATAGACGCTGCAGCAGGAGGCACACTCTATCCGCAGATGTTGATCAAGCGCTTCAAATCATAAACAACTTCACTCAAAAGGATCAACAAGCTCGAAGTGGAAGACAACCTGCACAATTGCAAAAAGGGATGCTTGAACTCAATCAAAGGTGATGCTCTATTAGCAGAGAATAAGCTCATCAAACGTCAAATAGAAGCACTCACCGAGAACATTGAAGGCACTCCCTCAACAACTCAAAGCTGTCTACTCACAACCCATCCAAGCCCAACCATTGATTTGCGATTTCTGTGGAGGAGACCATCAGAATGGTCAATGTGCTAACCAAGAAGTACAACAAGAGCAAGTCAATTACATAGGTAATCAGGGAAGGCAAGGTAATTTCTCCAACAACAACAACAACCAGTACTCTCAAGGTTGGAGAAATAACCAAACCAATGTTGAGTCTCAAAAATATCATAAGAGATTTTATGATGTTTTAAGACAGCAATATTTCCAAGTTTTAATGATTAACAAATTTACATTATTTATTTTCACAGATACTCTTAAGTATTTAATTATTTATCTGTGATTTCAGCAAGCCACAATACGCTTTATAAAGTCTTTAAGAAGTGCTTCAAGTCATCTGGGGAAACATGCCTTCTGAAGTGGTCAACCTGTCTTAAGTGTTGAAGCTGTCTGAAGAGCCAAGCCCGTCTGAAGACTGGAACCCGTCTGAAACTGGAACCCGTCTGAAGATTGGAAGCCGTCTGAAGCTTTAGTAATGACGTGGCATCTTGCTGAAAACTTGCGTGAAGACTTTTCTGAGTCTCTGCTGCTCGTACGTTTTGGAACACATTTATGGCAACAAACACAGAGGCCTTTCCTGGTGCATTTGAATTTCATACACCACTGAGGAAATCTCTGCAAACGCAGCAACGCAGCAATTCCTGAAGCAGCCTTTTGGCAAATGCAACCTTGTACTATGTCAGAAATGTCAGGATGCTCAGAAGTATGTCTCACAACGGATTGTATACATTTAATGCTATCTCTAAATAGTGATTTTTCAACGGATTGAAGGCTGGGTATAAATACCCCTCTCCTGAAGATCATCAACATGAACAAAGAATATTTCAAGAGAAATATACGCTGCTAGTTTTACTCTGTAAAACAAACTCTGATAAATTCTTTGTACATCAATTTCATAATCCTGAGTATACCTCAGTCATCTTGTACATTGTAACAAGTTTAAGCTTCAACTGGTTCAGTTTTAAAGCTTAAACAATCTTTTCATTGTGAATTGTTTTTTTTGAGCCTGGAGAGGCTTGTTGTCTAAAGACTTGTTGTTTGAGCCTGGAGAGGCTTGTCTGTAAAACAATACTTGGTTGTTTGAGCCTGGAGAGGCTTGTCTGTAAAACAATACTTGGTTGTAGAGCCTGAAGAGGCTTGACTGTAAAAAATACTTGTAATCTTTGTGATAGATTAAGAGAAAATCCAAGTGCTTGTTGGCATTGGGACTGGAGGTAGCTCACAGTGGTAGTGAGTGAACCAGGATAAATCCTTGGCTAAGTTTTCTATCCTTATCTCTTGTCAATTCGTTTATATTAATATCAAGGGTGTTGAAAAGCTATTCTAAATATTTTAAAAGCAAAGAAACCTTTTAAAATATATTTTAGGAACCATCCAAAAACTTCAGACAGCCCCCATAAACCTGTCTGAAACTGTTTGTAACTTGTTGTTTTCAAAAAGCTTTCAAAAATATAAAGAAACACTATTCAACCCCCCTTCTAGTGTTTCCCTGTGTTTCTACAGTTGGTATCAGAGCTCACTCAGGGTGAGCACCTAACAAGTGTTGAGGACTAAAAGATCCAGATGGAAGCTGCAAACAACAACAGGCAATACATGTAACATCCCGCATTCCAGGAGCTTGTTTAATTCAATAGGGATTAGATAATTAACCATGTGTTAGAGATTAAGAAGAAAGCAAGTCAAGAACTTAGGGGTTAAATCTTAGTGGTTAAACCAATCTTAGGATGTTAGTGTAACATCTCAATCTTTGAATAAGATACATGTGTGTTCAGTAGGTCTAAACCTTGTAAGATCATTAAGGATTATGAGTAAAAGGTAGGAAAAGGGTAAGATATGAGTTTGGAACCTTAATAGAATCAATTTAGGGGTTTTTGGTCCCTGGTAATCGATTACCATGAGTTGGTAATCGATTACCAGAGAGTTTGTGGGTGGTAATCGATTACCAGGTGTTGGTAATCGATTACCAGTGAGCTCTGCTGATGGTAATCGATTACAGGGTTTGGTAATCGATTACCAGACTTCTGGATTCAGTGTAATCGATTACCAGAAGTGGTAATCGATTACCAGACCTCCAGGAATGCATTTTGGCCTCTGGTAATCGATTACCAGGGTTTGGTAATCGATTACCAGCAGTATATATATATGCTGGTGCGAAAATTCAGCAGAAACTCATTTCTCTCCCTCTCCCTTCTCGAACCCTAGAGAGAGAAAATGATAGTTTTAGAGAGAGGAAGCTAAAATTGAAGCATTGAAGGTAGATTGAAGCTAGAATCAACATTTGGATCATCTCTAATCTTCAATTTCCCTCTTGGATTCATCAATTTGTGAGTATAACTCACCCTTAGGTTAGAATTGGTCTCCTTGCATGTCCCCTCTTTAATAAAAGTTAGGCACCTTTGAACTAGTTAGTGGCGAGTGGTTTAATATTTGATGGATGATGGTGTATGGCTTATTGTGTAATTTCAATTGTGGTGTACATGATTGATTTTGATGAGTTGTCATATGTTTATGACATTGGTTGTGAATTGCTTTTGTGAGTGCTTGGTATGGGTTGGATGTTTGGTGTGGCTTGTTAATGATTGGTGATGTTGAATTGTTTGAATAATTGTGTATCATGTATGGATGTGCTGAATGCTTGATTGATAGTGATATCCATAGTTAAGATTTCTTTGGGTTTAACCTTGAGAGGTCATAGTAGAAGTAGTGAAGACTGTAATAGGATTTCCATTTAGAGGAAAGGGTATATAGGGCTTTACCAAGTAGATTTGAGACCTTACCTAAAGTTAGTAAGCTTAATAGGAGTACATCTGTACATAGGCATTTAGACACAACCTTCGAAGGGGATTAGTAAGATGAGGCCTTCCTTTAAACCAATGTAAGACTAGATGTATCCTTTAGGCCACGTTAAGGGTAGTCGGGAGTCGGTCGAGAGAGTAAAGATTCTCTCCGCCACCTTACCCCTCGTTTGTTCATGGATTACATGAACGGATCCTTAGACTTTTCCAGTAGAGTGTGTGGTCATGGCGACCACCACCATCTCACCCTGTTAGTTGTGATTAGAAAACTCTCTAGTGACCTTAGGAGTAATGCTTTGGAACCCTAGCAAGTTAAGAGGCCTTTAAGGGAGGGATACACTACCATTAGTAACTGTTAGGAGTTGGGGCTACGTTAGGAAAGGAACGAGATAGAAATTCCTAGTAAGGGGTAGTGAGGTTGTTATTGCCTAATGCTAGGACTCTTCTAGAATTTATCTTAGCAACATTCTTAGCCCTAGCAAGTGGGTAAATTGTGGGAGAAAACAGTACCTCTAGTTCCTCTTCACCCTTAGTAGAAGCACTCAAGAATTTTCCACCCAAACCTTTAGATTAACCATACTAGTGGTGATGTCGAGGTAGTAACCGGGAATAGAATCGGGTAGTGGCCTCAAGCCAAGGGAGTTAGGAAGAATCAAACTTCTCAGGAAATCCAACTTAGTAGCTCCACCATTCTAGACCACCTACTTTCATTTTTTTCATCTAAAGTAGAGAGGAACCTTAGTTGTAACTCCCTTAAGAAAGAGAAACCAAATTCAAGCGAGCTAGATAACCCCGGTATAAACTATTTTAAGAAAGGGTAGTTTTAACCCGAACTTAAGTAAGTTTCACCCCAACCTGAAGTTTTGCTTTGACTGTATATAGTTAAGCTTAGCTAGTGTGTTATTAGAGGATGAAACTGTTAGGAGGTGCGTTCACCGGGTTAGACCTTGTAGCATAGGGATCCTTACTAAGTGGAGACTAGGGAGTAACTTAGATTAGGTCACTCTCCTTTTTCCTTAGAACCGCAAACTCAAATAAGTTCAGCCTAACCAGTAAGGTGATATAGAGAGAGAGCGATCCCCTTAGGGGATGGTAGGAGAACAGGGAGAGCCCCGTGTTCATGACGTAACCGGGAGAGGATACCTCTAAGGTTGTGTCATGAGTGGTTGTTTTCTTTTTCATGTGATGTATTCGCTTATATTAGTATGCAAACTAATTTCTCGAAACATGGCGTGAGTGTTGAATATTTTTGGTCAACACAAACTTAGTGGTTTGAGAGATTGGGTTACTTTGTGTTCATAGCTAAGTACTATTAATGTAAGTGGAAACTTAGAAATATAAAATTTGAAAGAAAATAATAGGTGAATGTTGGATTAGGTGTGGAGTTAGAAACTTTAATTAGTGGTAACATGAGACTTCGTTCTCATGGTTCGATTTTCTAAGGTGTTGTCTATTCAAGCTGTTTAGAGAACTTAGAGAAGGTAGAGAGTCTTCCCTTATGTCTTTAATATGAATACAGGGAGAGAGTTGTGATGGGAGATTAGAAACCCAAGATAGATGTAGCCAATGGGGAGCATAGCACCTATATCAGTTAAAGGAGGTCTGTTGAGGAGCTAAGAGGTCTAATTAGAGAGGCTTTGAGTTTGGATTCAAGTCTCCAAGGGGAAGTCAACAGTTAGGATGTATGGAGCAGGGTATGGGATGATTCCTTCTAAGAGGGAGTCAGTATCTCTAAGGGGGTAGTCTCAGGCATCTAGTGTTAGAGGAAATTATCAGAAGTAGGTTTTAGGTGCATCCTGACCCTACCAAGGTGTTCCAAGGATTGAAGGGAGTCATAGTAGATTATGTTTTTCAACTTATAGGATGTCGACGAGTAAGTATAGGACTTCAACCAACCTGAATCCCTTCTTCCATTAGAAACCCTGAGTGGAAGTGAGAGAGTTTAGCAGCGGAAGCATAGTGGGATTGCCTCGAATCCAAGCTAGATTTGAAGCCATCCAAGTGGTAGTAGGCCAGTTCACAAATCGGTTTATTTTCTCTACCTACTAGAAGTACCTCCTTTCTTAGTAAGTTAGAAGTTTTGTACGTTAGGACGAAAGTCAAATCCTTTAGTTTTCCTCCAGTATCGAGTGAGATAGAATCCTAAATTCACCCCTAGGTATTAGAATGTGCGTCGTCAAGCCTGTGGGGAGGATTTCTGAAAACCTTCTAGTTGAAGTTAACCTTAAGTTCCTTTGCCTTAAGCAATTTTGAGGACAAAATTGTCTTAAGGGGGGTAGAGTGTAACATCCCGCATTCCAGGAGCTTGTTTAATTCAATAGGGATTAGATAATTAACCATGTGTTAGAGATTAAGAAGAAAGCAAGTCAAGAACTTAGGGGTTAAATCTTAGTGGTTAAACCAATCTTAGGATGTTAGTGCAACATCTCAATCTTTGAATAAGATAACATGTGTGTTCAGTAGGTCTAAACCTTGTAAGATCATTAAGGATTATGAGTAAAAGGTAGGAAAAGGGTAAGATATGAGTTTGGAACCTTAATAGAATCAATTTAGGGGTTTTTGGTCCCTGGTAATCGATTACCATGAGTTGGTAACCGATTACCAGAGAGGTTTGTGGGTGGTAATCGATTACCAGGTGTTGGTAATCGATTACCAGTGAGCTCTGCTGATGGTAATCGATTATAGGGTTTGGTAATCGATTACCAGACTTCTGGATTCAGTGTAATCGAGTACCAGAAGTGGTAATCGATTACCAGACCTCCAGGAATGCATTTTGGCCTCTGGTAATCGATTACCAGGGTTTGGTAATCGATTACCAGCAGTATATATATATGCTGGTGCGAAAATTCAGCAGAAACTCATTTCTCCCTCTCCCTTCTTCGAACCCTAGAGAGAGAAAATGATAGTTTTAGAGAGAGGAAGCTAAAATTGAAGCATTGAAGGTAGATTGAAGCTAGAATCAACATTTGGATCATCTCTAATCTTCAATTTCCCTCTTGGATTCATCAATTTGTGAGTATAACTCACCCTTAGGTTAGAATTGGTCTCCTTGCATGTCCCCTCTTCTTCCCCTCCCTTTCTTGGCTGAATATTGGAATAATTGATGATTGTTTGGTTGAATTGGATTGTTGAATGTTGGATTGAAATTACGAATTGAAATCGGAGTCGAAATCTTTAGTTTCGAAAGTTATCGAAAATGTCGAAACTTACGAAATGAACGAAACTTACGAAACTATCGTATTTCCCTCGATTTCGATTCATATAACTATTCTTTTGAGTTTACACTTATTGTTTTCATTAATCTTGGTTAGATTGTTGGTCGAATGAGAATTGAGTTGTATGTTCGTAAAGTCTTAATTAGCGTAAATGCCGAGATGTCCCTTGCATGATCCCGAATTCTCGAACCACTTTCTAATTCATCAAATTGAATACGTTTGTGATGAGATTGATAAGCGGGTGCTTGAATCGAAGGTAAAACGAAAGGATTTCGAAGTTACGAAAGTTACGAGACTTGCGGAAGTATCGAAACACTCGAGACGTTCGAAATTCTAGTTTTACCATTGATTCAAGTACGCCTAATGTGCATTATGAGTTAAGTTAAAGCCAGCCTTTGCGCTGTGAGTAAAAAGAAAGGATCTTCAGATCAAGTTAAGTTCATGTGGGTTCAGGGCCGAGTCCTAGGTCTTGGATCCGGTTGAAGGAGGTTCTCTTTTGAGAAGAATTCACCTGAAGGGGGTGAAGAAGCTCAGGTTGTTAATACTCCTATCCAGACATGGATTATTCTTAGTAATCATAGTCGGAAATGAGTATTAACTTCGCTGACGCCTCTTAAGACCAAAACAGTTATAAGAGAGGTGATGCTGCTACCCCTCGGCCAAGGTGCTAGCTTGTAATCATGATAATTTACTGAGTCGAGGGATCACAAGCTACCACCTTGGCCGAGGGTAGCAGCATCACCTCTCTTATAACTGTTTGGTCTTAAGAGGCGTCAGCGAAGTTAATACTCATTTCCGACTACGATTACTAAGAATAATCCATGTCTGGATAGGAGTATTAACAACCTGAGCTTCTTCACCCCTTCAGGTGAATTCTTCTCAAAAGAGAACCTCCTTCAACCGGATCCAAGACCTAGGACTCGACCCTGAACCCACATGAACTTAACTTGATTCGAAGATCCTTCTTTTTACTCACAGCGCAAAGGCTGGCTTTAACTTAACTCATAATGCACATTAGGCGTACTTGAATCAATGGTAAAACTAGAATTTCGAACGTCTCGAGTGTTTCGATACTTCCGCAAGTCTCGTAACTTTCGTAACTTCGAAATCCTTTCGTTTTACCTTCGATTCAAGCACCCGCTTATCAATCTCATCACAAACGTATTCAATTTGATGAATTAGAAAGTGGTTCAAGAATTCGGGATCATGCAAGGGACATCTCGACATTTACGCTAATTAAGACTTTACGAACATACAACTCAATTCTCATTCGACCAACAATCTAACCAAGATTAATGAAAACAATAAGTGTAAACTCAAAAGAATAGTTATATGAATCGAAATCGAGGGAAATACGATAGTTTCGTAAGTTTCGTTCATTTCGTAAGTTTCAACATTTTCGATAACTTTCGAAACTAAAGATTTCGACTCTCGATTTCAATTCGTAATTTCAATCCAACATTCAACAATCCAATTCAACCAAACAATCATCAATTATTCCAATATTCAGCCAAGAAGGGAGGGGAAGAAGAGGGGACATGCAAGGAGACCAATTCTAACCTAAGGGTGAGTTATACTCACAAATTGATGAATCCAAGAGGGAAATTGAAGATTAGAGATGATCCAAATGTTGATTCTAGCTTCAATCTACCTTCAATGCTTCAATTTTAGCTTCCTCTCTCTAAAACTATCATTTTCTCTCTCTAGGGTTCGAAGAAGGGAGAGGAGAAATGAGTTTCTGCTGAATTTTCGCACCAGCATAAATATACTGCTGGTAATCGATTACCAAACCCTGGTAATCGATTACCAGAGGCCAAAATGCATTCCTGGAGTCTGGTAATCGATTACCACTTCTGGTAATCGATTACACTGAATCCAGAAGTCTGGTAATCGATTACCAAACCCTGTAATCGATTACCATCAGCAGAGCTCACTGGTAATCGATTACCAACACCTGGTAATCGATTACCAACTCATGGTAATCGATTACCAGGGACCAAAAACCCCTAAATTGATTCTATTAAGGTTCCAAACTCATATCTTACCCTTTTCCTACCTTTTACTCATAATCCTTAATGATCTTACAAGGTTTAGACCTACTGAACACACATGTTATCTTATTCAAAGATTGAGATGTTACACTAACATCCTAAGATTGGTTTAACCACTAAGATTTAACCCCTAAGTTCTTGACTTGCTTTCTTCTTAATCTCTAACACATGGTTAATTATCTAATCCCTATTGAATTAAACAAGCTCCTGGAATGCGGGATGTTACAAACATCTCTTAGGGTGCATCTATCACAAGACCCCCAGCATTCAATGGAGTAGACTATCACTACTGGAGAGATCGTATGAAGCTGTTCATTGAAAGCAACAACATTGATGTCTGGGATGTAGTTACTGATGGAGACTATGTGCCCATGCAAAACAATGTGCCTATACCTAAGGCTGATTGGACCTTGGAGCAGAAGGCTAGAGTTCAGATGAATGCCAAAGCCAAACTCTATCTGATATGCTCATTGAACAAATCAGAATATGAGAAGGTGCATGGTTGTACATCTGCCAAGGAAATCTGGGATACTCTTGCAGCAGCCCATGAAGGGACTGAAACTGTCAAGCAATCCAAGATTAGTATGCTCATACATCAATATGAGATGTTCAAAATGGAAGAAACAGAAACCATTGATCAGATGTTTGGGAGGTTTCAGACCATTACAAATGGACTCAGGTCCTTGGGCAGAACTTATGAATCTGGAGATAATAACAGAAAGATTCTAAGAAGCTTGCCTAAGACCTGGAGACCCAAAGTTACTGCCATTCAAGAGGCAAGAGACTTAAACTCTCTTAGAATGGAGGAACTTCTGGGATCTCTCAAGGTTCATGAGCTTGAGCTTGGAGAAGATGACAACAAGAAGAAATCTCTGGCTCTAAACTCCAATACCAGTCAGTCTAGGCATGGCAAGATGAAGGCTATGCAAGCTGAGGAAACTTCAGAAACAGATGAGGATTCTGAAGATAGCTCAGGAGATGATGATCTTGCTCTTTTAAGTAGGAAGATCAAAAGAATGCTCCAAAACAGAGGAAAGTTCAGAAGGAATCAACCTTCAACTTCTAAAGGAGGTAAGACAGGTAAAGATTTTCAAAATGACAAAATTATTGTTTTGAATGCAAACAACCAGGTCACATGAAGGCTGAGTGTCCTAAGTTGAAGAAAAACACATTCAAAAAGAAGAAGTTCTTCAAAAAGAAGAAGGGACTAATGGCAACATGGGAAGACCTTGATGAATCTACTTCTGAAGAAGAAGATACTTCAGAAGAGGCCAACTTATGTCTTATGGCCAGTCTGCCATCATCAGACAGCTCTGAAGAAGAGGTATTTCCTTTAACCCTTCAAGAAATGTATGATGATCTGATGGAAAGCTCCAAGGAACTATTTCAAGAGTATAAGAATCTATCCAAGGCTCACACAGAAATGTGTAATAAATATGAAGCCCTTGAAATAGAAAATATTATGCTCAAGGAAAAGATCCTTGTGTCTGACATCAGTAGTTCTCAACATGTGTCTGAAGAAAATATAAAACTTCAGAAGCAAGTTGAGCAACTGACAAAAGACTTAGCTAAGTTTGTCAAAGGAACTGATAATTTGAACAGATTACTTGGTGATCAAAGACATTCCATTGACAAAAGTGGCTTAGGCTTTTGGGATCATAACATGCCTGAACCTCATATTTTTAATGTTGAAAAAGGCAAGGGAAAGGTTACTGGGTGTTCTCACTGTGGAAAAGCTGGACACAATGTGACTCAGTGTAAACACAAAAAGAGACCAACACCCAGGTCTAACAAAAGGACCCAAAAGAATATGGGTACCTAAAAACTTGATTATTCCTGTTGCAGATGTGTTTAACAGGACAAAAGAGACACCACAAATGGTACCTGGACAGTGGATGCTCGCGACACATGACAGGAGAAAGGTCTTTGTTCCAAAACCTTAGACCAAGAAATGGAGGTGTGGTCACCTTTGGTGGAAACCAGCAAGGGAAGATCACAGGAATAGGGACTGTAGGTATGTCACCTTTATCCCTTATTAAAAATGTTCTCCTAGTGGAAGGACTTCAACACAACCTACTGAGCATAAGTCAATTATGTGACAGTGGATATGTGGTCTCTTTCACTAAGGAAGGTTGTATAGTCAAAGACTCTTCTGATCAAATCCTTTTTACTGCTAAAAGGCACAGCAATGTGTACAAAATTGATCTAGAGGAACTAGCAAGTCAAAATGTTAAATGTTTTATTTCTGTTGAAGATGAAAAACAGATTTGGCATCAAAGACTTGGGCATGCCAGCTTGAGATTAATCTCAAGATTAGCAAAATACAATCTGGTTAAAGGCTTACCCAAGCTTTCATACAAATCTGACATTTTATGTGAAAGCTGTCTGAAAGGGAAACAAACAAGACACTCATTTAAGAGTAAAGATGTTGTTTCTACTAGCAGACCTCTAGAACTATTGCATATTGACTTGTTTGGTCCTATTAGAACAGAAAGCATTAGTGGTAAGAAATATGGTTTGGTCATTGTTGATGACTATTCTAGATACACATGGGTTATATTCCTTAGAAGCAAGGATGAAACTTTTAAGAATTTCACAATATTTGTAAGAAGGTACAGAATGAAAAAGGATTCTGTATATCTGTCATCAGAAGTGATCATGGTGGAGAGTTTGAAAATGCAAACTTTGAAATGTTCTGTGATGAGAATGGGATCTCACACAATTTCTCTGTGGCTAGAACACCTCAACAAAATGGGGTTGTTGAGAGAAAGAACAGAAGTCTGCAAGAGATGGGAAGAACCATGCTCAACTCATGCAATCTACCAAGATCCTTCTGGGCAGAAGCTATTAACACAGCTTGCTACCTTCAAAACAGAATATTGGTAAGACCAATTCTTAAAAGAACTCCTTATGAATTGTGGAAAGGAAGAAAACCCAACATATCTTACTTTCATCCCTTTGGCTGTGAGTGTTTTATACTTAACACAAAGGATGATCTTGGAAAGTTTGATGCAAAATCTGACAAAGGATTTTTCATAGGTTATTCTGAAACATCTAAGGCTTACAGAGTTTATAACTCTAGAACTCTAGTTGTAGAAGAATCAATCCATGTTAAATTCAATGACAAGAAAGAGACTGATAGGGAACTATCAGATCTAGAGGATGATTTTGCAGGAATGGAGCTAAATGACAACAACAACTTGAAAGATGAGCAGTTGTCTGAAGTGCCTACTGTTACTGAACCTCTTCAGACAGATGTTGAGTCTCAGACAGATGCTGTACCCATTCACAGAACTGATTGGAGATACAAGTCACATCACCCTAAAGAGCAAATTATTGGGAGCACTTCAGAAGGAGTGAAGACAAGATCAAAGTTCAGGAATCTGAATTCACTGGCTCTCCTGTCTGAAGTTGAACCCAAAGATATTGATGAAGGGTGGATCCTAGCCATGCAAGAAGAGTTAAATCAATTTGCTAGGAGTGATGTCTGGACCCTTGTTCCTAAACCCCATGGGAAAACTATTATTGGAACCAAATGGGTGTTCAGAAACAAGCTGTCTGAAGAAGGCAAAGTAGTCAGAAACAAGGCAAGGCTTGTGGCTCAAGGATACAATCAGCAAGAAGGAATTGATTTCACAGAAACCTTTGCCCCAGTGGCCAGGTTAGAAGCAATTAGAATTTTATTGTCTTATGCTATAAATAATGGCATCAAGCTATATCAAATGGACGTTAAAAGTGCTTTTCTCAATGGTTTCATTGAAGAAGAAGTCTTTGTTAGACAACCCCCTGGTTTTGAGGATGTCACTTTCCCAGATTATGTTTTCAAATTGAAAAAGGCTCTCTATGGTCTAAAACAAGCCCCAAGAGCTTGGTATGACAGATTGAGCAATTTTCTTATCAAAAATGGTTTTGAAAGAGGAAAAGTTGACACAACTCTTTTTAGAAAACAGTCTAACAAAGGTCTCATGCTAGTCCAGATATATGTTGATGACATTATATTTGGTTCCACTGATTCTTCTCTTTGCAAGGAGTTTTCTGAGTTAATGCAATCTGAATTTGAAATGAGCCTAATGGGTGAATTAAAATTTTTCTTAGGACTTCAAATTAAGCAAGATTCTAATTGTATATGGATTCATCAAGAGAAATATACAAAAGAAATGCTTAAGAAGTTTAATTTAAATGATTGCAAGCCCATGTCAACTCCTATGCATCCTTCTGCATATTTAAGCAAAGATGAGAATGAAGAACCAGTGAATCAGACTTTGTATAGAGGAATGATTGGTTCTTTATTGTATCTAACAGCAAGCAGACCTGACATTATGTTCAGTGTGTGTCTTTGTGCTAGATTTCAATCAGATCCAAGAATTACTCATTACAAAGCTGTTAAGAGGATTTTTAGATATCTTAAAGGTACTACTAATCTTGGTCTTTGCTATAAGAAAGACAAAGAATGCAGGATAATAGGATACTGTGATGCTGACTTTGCTGGAGACAGAATTGAAAGAAAAAGCACCAGTGGAGGTTGTCACTTCTTTGGAGGCAACATGATCAGCTGGTCAAGTAAAAGGCAAAGCACCATTGCATTATCAACAGCTGAAGCTGAATATATCTCAGCAGCAAGTTGTTGTTCACAACTCCTTTGGGTGAAGTATCAGCTTGAGGATTTTAATATTCCTATATCTGTTATACCTGTTTTGTGTGATAATACAAGTGCCATTAATCTGTCTAAAAACCCCATTCAACATTCTAGAGCAAAGCATATAGAAATCAAGCATCATTTCATTAGAGACTATGTTCAGAGAGGTGTTTTTGATATAAAGTTCATTGAAACAGAGCTTCAATGGGCAGATATATTCACAAAACCTCTGACTGAAGTCAGATTTAAGTTCATATGTAATAATCTGAACATACATGCATTTTCTAACTGACTTTGTATGTTGTCTGAAATGAACATCTGAAATCTCAGTATGTCTGAAATTGTGACATGTCTGAAATTTTAGGGTTTCTGAAATTTCATTAGTTGTCTGAAATTATTCACTTGTCTGAAATAAAATGATGACGTGGCTATCTGAGACGGTTGAATGCCATTTATTTTGTCTCTTCCACTCTGCACGTTACCCAATGTGCGCAGCCAGTACATGCCATCATTGCATCGTGGGTGTCTATATAATAAAGGAGGTTACATATTGAAGAAGGCTCACATTTTCTCTCTGCTCACTCTTCAACTTCATCTTCTCTCTCACAACAGTTTTCTGCTCGAAGCTTTTGTCTGCAACTGCAATGGCACCAAAGAAGACAAGCTCTGGAGGGAAGATTGTCAAGTCCAAAGGTGTTGATCTTCAGGGTCTCAGTGATCTGGGCATGGACCTTTTTGAGGAATTTGATGCTGCTGGTTGGACTTCATTCTTTGAGAAAACTGATTGCTCTTGGAATGAACAGAGCATCATTGATTTCTGGTTTTCAGCAAGAGGAATTCCAAACAACAAAGGTGAATATGAAAGCATCCGAGCTGAAGTTCTTGGAGAGTCCATCTTCATAGATGCTGATATTCTTTCCAAGGTGACTGGTGTACAAGCTGAAGGAGAGGTCTTCTCTCCAGGATGGGAAGGAAGAAATGGTGGTTCTGAGAAGTTCACCAAGATGCTGTATGGAACAGCGAAGCCTCAGAGCGCTGACTCAAAGAACATGCTGGATAAAGTCAGAGTTCTTCATGCCATTCTAGGGCAATGCATTTTCCCTAAGAGTGGAAGCAGAAACCATGTCTCTGAACTTGAGAGATTCTGCTTGATCAACCTATTGCTGAAGAAGAAGATGAATCTCCCAAAGATGCTTATGTTCCACATTCAGAAGAAGATTAGGGATTCTGCTGGAAGCCTTACTCACAATTTACTTATCACCAAGGTACTGATGCATTTCAGAGTACCTCTTAAGTTTGATCACAAAGCACCTGCTCTTTTTGGTGAGGCCAATATTACCAGTATGAAGCTGAAGAACCCTCTCATTCCAAGACATTCTTCTCCTACTATGAAGGAGAGTTTACTGTTAGAGAAGGCATCTAGAAGTGGAGCTGCTTTTGAAGTTCTGGAGCTTGAACTTCAAGGGGACATAAGGAAGGATGAGTTTGTTGCATCCAAGCCCTCCCCTCAACCTAAGCTGCCGAAGCTACCAGTTAGGAGTGCTGCAAAGGTGGCACCAGCAAACCCTAAGTTGCACCTTAAGACTGCTGAACCTGTTCAGAAGACTTTGACAAAGTCGTCTGAAATTGTGGGTCAAAAGTCTGAAGGAGCAAAACCTCTTGAGCCTACTTCTAATCTAGAAGGAAAGGCACATGAGGAACCTGTTGCTGATGCTGATGCTATTGCTGCACCACCTGTTGCTGCCTGTCCCTCTGATCCTGAATTGATCAAGGTAGCTGCAATTGCTACTATGATTGAAAATCAAGAATTGGAGAAGAAGTTAGAACAAGAGAAGGCTGATCATGCTTATGCAGTATCTACACAGATTGCCTTAGCTGAAAAAGAAAGGCTAGCTGCCTTGGCTGAAGGAACCAAGAAAAGAAAGAGATCCAGTGCTGCCATGAAGAAAAAGAATAAGCAAGTTCCTTACTAGTGCTCCTGAAGTTACCACAAGAATCACTAGGAGTATTTCTAGTAAACAAGATGCTATAGACATGGCAGATAAATATCAGAAGTTTGTCAAAGCCAATCTTTATTTCAAAAGAAGAGAAGAAAAGCAAGCTGAAAGGGAGGAGGCAGAAAGGGAAGTCAAGAAAATCAAAATTCAGAAAGAGGAACCTCCAAAGGAACCCTACAAACCAATAAGGGTGAGGTTTGACAATGTTACACCTTCACCACCTTCATCACCAGAAAAGGGGTTGCCAGAAGAGAAGGAAGAAGAAGAAAAGTTTGAACAAGTTCATAGAGAAGTTGTTTCAGAAGAGGGAGTTTCAGACAAGGTTGATGAACAACCTATCTTGTCTGAAGAAAAGGAACATCATCACCATCACCATCTCATCATCCTCCTCATCATCATCAGAATCATACAGATCTGAAAACTCTGCTGAGGAGACCCAGCAATGTGTGTGGAAAGGAAGCATGCTACCTGCACATCTTAGGCTTGGACCCAAAAGTAGGGATTTCTTCACAGAACCCACTTTTGATCCTTATGCCTATCCTTTTACTAAACATGACTCTCAGTATGCAGAAGAAAGCTGAAGTGCCCCACAAAAGGCATGAGGGACCCTTCTTTGAAAGGGAAAGAGTGCCAAAATTCCCTAACCTTTATGAAGAGCTTGATGTTTTTCAAGGATACACACCCCCCATCTACATGCATCAAGGACTTATCTTGCACACTGCTGAAGCTGAAAGAGAAAGTATACTGGAAGCCTTGATGGTCAATACTCTGGACAGCTTGAAAAGATCAGAAAGGGAGTGGTAGTTCCTGAACACAAGTGGGCTCCACTTGATCCCTGTTCTGAAGATGATTGTCTGAAGATGAGTACTGATGAGTGGTGTTTTGTCAGAAAGCTGTGCACAGAAGGAGAATTGTTTCAAAGAGCTCATCTGAACTGGGTTGGCATGAGAGGTTACAGGCCACCTAGAATGTTCTATCAGGCCAAGCACTAAAATTCTGGTGCAACCTGACAGGATCATTCCTAGGTATCCTCTGAAGGAAGGTTCTGCTGATAAGTTTAAAGAACCCAAGGTTTACACAGCCCCCTTCAAACCTTTGTCACCAAGCGAATGGAAGCATCTACCAGCCATGTCAGAAAGCAAGGTGGAGGCATGGATCACAGTCTCAGGGACAGAGTTTGGAGCTCTTACTGGAAAATCAGAGAGGATGCTGGATCCTCATCTGGGTCAACTGGACCTGATGAAGACTCTCTCATTGACTATGGGAGATCCATGAATGTGCAGTATATGTTTATCAGACAACACTTCCCACTTTTGACTGCACCTTTTCATGAAGAATGGGAGATGATCAACCCCATTGGAACATTCTTTCATCCAGTCTATCATCCTCATAAATATGGACTGCTTCCAGGATTTGATGCGCTGAGTTTTGTGTGCAGATACATTAAAATTATTTTTTATGAGTCAGCACCTGACTATGAAGAAGAGAATAGAAGACTGAGGTTCAAGATACAGAAGCTGGAGAAAGCCAATGCTGAGCTTCTTGCCAAACAAGAAAGACTCTGGCTTTGCACAAGACTGAACTCATAGCTAAGCAAGATCAGATTCTTCATGAACAGCAAGAGATCAAAAATGCTCAAGAAGATATGAAGTCTGCCCTTTCTCTCAATTGGACAAGACAAGGGATGATCTCATGTCTTTGCTGAAGGATGCTTTGTTGAAGAAATCTGGCTAGTCTGTGATGTAGCCATGTTTGTTTTTATCTCTGGCAATGTGTTTAAATTTCTATCTTGTCTGAAACTTTTTATGATGAATATCAGTTGTTCCCTGCATGATTTTTCTGAGTTTATACTTCATGATTATCCTTTTGATTTCTGTTGTTGTATGCTCTGGATTCCCTTTTGATTGATGACAAAAGGGGGAGTAACTAAAAACTAACAAAAATCTGATTCAAATGTGAAGTGCTACAGGACTCAGGGGAGCAAAGAAGAACTATTAAGTTCATTATCTGAGGGGGAGTTATTATTAAAAGCTATTTTATTCTCACATACTCCTTTCAGATTTTACAGTTTTAAAATAAAATTTGTCATCATTAAAAGGTGGAGAATGTTGAGTCTCAAAAATATCATAAGAGATTTTATGATGTTTTAAGACAGCAATATTTCCAAGTTTTAATGATTAACAAATTTACATTATTTATTTTCACAGATACTCTTAAGTGTTTAATTATTTATCTGTGATTCATTCAGCAAGCCACAATACCGCTTTAAAGTCTTTAAGAAGTGCTTCAAGTCATCATACGGTAAACAGGACTTCTGAAGTGGTCAACCTGTCTTAAGTGTTGAAGCTGTCTGAAGAGACCAAGCCCGTCTGAAGACTGGAACCCGTCTGAAGACTGGAACCCGTCTGAAGATTGGAAAGCCGTCTGAAGCTTTAGTAATGACGTGGCATCTTTGCTGAAACTTGCGTGAAGACTTTTCTGAGTCTCTGCTGCTCGTAACGTTTTGGAACACATTTATGGCAACAAACACAGAGGCCTTTCCTGGTGCATTTGAATTTCATACACCACTGAGGAAATCTTTGCAAAACGCAGCAACGCAGCAACGCAGCAATTCCTGAAGCAGCCTTTTGGCAGATGCAACCTTGGTACTATGTCAGAAATGTCAGGATGCTCAGAAGTATGTCTCACAAACGGATTGTATAGCATTTAATGCTATCTCTAAACGGGTGATTTTTCAACGGATTGAAGGCTGGGTTATAAATACCCCTCTCCTGAAGATCATCAACATGAACGAGAGAATGTTTCAAGAGAGAAAATATACGCTGTTAGTTTTACTCTATAAAAACAAACTCTGATAATTCTTTGTACATCATTTCATATATCCTGAGTATACCTCAGTCATCTTGTACATTGTAACAAGTTTAAGCTTCAAAAACTGGTTCAGTTTTAAAAGCTTAAACAATCTTTCATTGTGAATTGTTTTTTTGAGGCCTGGAGAGGCTTGTTGTCTAAAGAATACTTGTTGTTTGAGCCTAGAGAGGCTTGTCTGTAAAACAATACTTGGTTGTATAGCCTGGAGAGGCTTGTCTGTAAAACAATACTTGGTTGTTTGAGCCTGGAGAGGCTTGTCTGTAAACAATACTTGGTTGTAGAGCCTGAAGAGGCTTTGACTGTAAAAGAATACTTGTAATCTTTGTGATAGATTAAGAGAAAATCCAAGTGCTTGTTGGCATTGGGACTGGAGGTAGCTCACAGTGGTAGTGAGTGAACCAGGATAAATCCTTGGCTAAGTTTCTAATCCCTTATCTCTTGTCAATTTCGTTTATATTAATATCAAGGGTGTTGAAAAGCTATTCTAAATATTTTAAAAGCAAAGAAACCTTTTAAAATATATTTTCAGGAGCCATCCAAAAACTTCAGACAGCCCCCATAAACCTGTCTGAAACTGTTTGTAACTTGTTATTTTCAAAAAGCTTTCAAAAATATAAAGAAACACTATTCAACCCCCCCCTTCTAGTGTTTCCCTGTGTTTCTACAACCAACTCTGGTTGGAATCAGAATGGAGGAAGGCAACCACCCTACCAACAGCAGCCCTAACATATGACAGATTGAAGTCTATGGAGGGAAAGATTGATGAATTAGTGCAAGGATTAATGGATTCAAGAAAACCACTGAGGCAATCAATCAAAATTCTAGAGAATCAAGTGGGTCAATTAGCAAATGATATGGCAGAGCACAAACAACAACACTTCTCTGCGGTGACCCAAACCAATCCAAAGGAACAATGCAACTTGATTGCTACTGATGACAACAAGTCAGAGGAGGAGGAGCCTGATGAGGAAGAAGACATCATCTTCGAAGAACATCTACCTCAAGAGGAAGTTGTTCATCAAGATGAAGAAAAGCAGCCCAACAAAAGGAACCTCATGAAGAAAAGGTCTTGGTAACAAGTAAGTCACTTGACCCAGGTAGGTTTACTATACCCATTTCTATTGGTAATCTACCCTCTACTCATGCTTTATTGGATCTTGGGGCGAGCATCAATTTGATGCCGCTATCTTATTTAATAAGTTGAGTAATGTGAAGGTCAAGCCTGCTATTGTGAGATTGCTTCTTGCAAATAAATCTGCTTAAAGCCTATATGGAATAGTAGAGGACATTGAAATAAGAGTAGACAAATTTGCATATGTGGTAGATTTCTACATTGCAGAGACAGAAGGGGAGGATACTGAAGTCCCCCTTATTTTAGGAAGACCATTCATGAAGGCTGCAAAAATGATAATGATGTTGATAGAGGGAAATATGCATTGAGCTCAGAGGATGAAACCATTGTGTTTCATATTGATAGGGGTATACCTAAACTAGATCAAACTGATGCTATTTCCAAAATACTCCAAAATTGCCAGGCTCCGGATTTCCGAGGAAGCCTAGGATGAGGGTAAAGCACCCTGAGACAACTTGGGAGTTCAAGCTCAAAAGGAGAAAAAAGATCAACATCTGACACTGAAGAGGATAGTGACAATGAAGGAGGAGTCACAGATTGGCATAGAGGATGGGAACTCAGAGGTAGGACTGGTATGGAGTCCAACATCGTCCTCCACTTGAGGCCACCATAAATGAGGTTGCATAACCAGGCGTCGAGCTAAAGACGTTAAACAGCGCTTCCTGGGAGGCAACCCAGTGTTTGTGAGTTTTGTTTTTAATTTTATTTTTCTTTTTGTCAATTTTTAGTTTTAGGAATTACCTGTGTAATAAGGAAATTGTTAAATTGGGGATATAAATTTAAAAGGAATGCATGGAATCAGGTAGGAGTAGCAGAAGCAGAGAGCATACTGCACATCTACGCTTCAGCCTGCGCTATAGCGCAGGATGAAGCGCAGAAATCACTGGAAAATAATTGGCTCTCTGGATTCTGCGCTTCACCCTGCGCTATAGCGCAATGGTTAAGTGCAGAGGCACGCTTCATATTCTGAATTGGTGTGCGCTACAACCCTGCGCTATAGCGCAGGGTGAAGCACAGGGGACGTTTATAAATTTCGAATTTTTGAAACGAGGGAGTTCATTCGAACTTCCCTCCATTTCCTTTCCCCTTGTTTCTCTGATACTTTGAGCCCTTTCTTTGCCTGTCTCTCACTCATATCGCCTCCTTTTCCGTTTCCGACTTCACACCAGGTATATTTTTATGCTTTTCTTCCTTTCTAACCGATTGGAATTTTGATTTTTATTTTATTTGAGCATAGCCTTAGGATAGGAAGATTAGGAGTTTTAGGACCTTTAGGAAAGAAATAATTGTTTATTAATGTTAAAAAATAGTTTGCATGTGGTTAGGATCCTTTGTGAGACATTTCTGTTTGCTTTGGTGGTAGTTTTCAAAGTGCTCAATAACTTCTGCAAATTATTTTTGTTTGTGCATGTATGATTGATTTCTCTGATATATTTTTGCATGCCCTTACAAAAATAATTAAGCCCTATTGCATGTTACTGATGACATGATTTTTGAGCCTGAGTTCAATTCTCACTTTTGCCAGATCAGGACTGTTTAGGACTTGCTTTAAATTGATCACTTTAGCATGTCTTAATTAATTAATTGGCATTTATTGGATAGCAATTAAAATCAAAATTTTATGCACAATTGTTTGATTAATTGCTCTGATTTTGAAATTAAATTGGCCATTTATTTCATAATTATGAGTAATTAAATATTATGATGCATAAATAAATTTGATTTATTTCTCTTTTGCAGATGGCTCGCACAAAGACTGTTGGTGTTCCCAGTTCCTCTAGGAAGAAAACAGGGGGTGCCAAGAGGAGGGCCCCCAGAGGGAACCTGAGTTTGACCCTCACCGCTTCAAAGGACCTCCAGTCCTTTGAGGCTTACACTGACATAGCCGATTGCAAGTTCATCAAGGAGCGACCGGTCGTCCTTGAGGAAGGCGAGTTCGAGGAGTTTTCTGCTGAGATTCAGAGGAGGCGTTGGGGTCGCCTCGGTTGCCCTGACAGTTATTTTGACCCGGAGATCATCAGGGAATTCTATGCTAACGCCATTGGAGACCAAGGCGTTAACATTAGGATGGAGTCCTATGTGAGGGGGCGGGTAATCAGATTTGATTGCGATGCAATCAATGCACTCCTTGGGCACCCCATAGAGGAGGACAGGGACCTGGTGGACTGCCAGTACCAGGACAGGATGGCGGTCGTTGGTGTCAACGGCAATGATCCCCTCGACATAGAGACTGCTCAGCTCCTCTGCTTACCAGGACGTTCCTTCGAGAGGAACGCATACAAACATGCTGCTAGGATTCACAGAAAGGATATGAGGAGCATCACCCAGATGTGGGAAGTTATGATACTGGATAATGTCCATCCTACTTGGCATGTTTCAGATATGGTTATGCCCATAGCCCATCTCATTTACTCTATCCTCACCCGACTTGTCATCGACGTCTCTCAGATTATCACGAAGAAGATAGGAGAGTATGTTACTGCTCTAGAGCGTCGGACACCCAACTCCAGGATCAGGCTTGGCTTCCCCCCTCTCATTACAGCACTCTGTAGATCTAGGGGTGTTGAGGTGAACCCCACGGTTCACGTCTTATCGCCTATGAACAGAGCCTATATTGAAGCCAACTGTATTGCAGCTGAGGAGTTGGGGGCTGAGGATGAGCAACAACAGCCACCACCACCACCACCACCACCAGCAGACATGGATGCTCCAGCATGGGCTCAGGACCTTAGGACCCAGCATGCTCACATGATGGCTCAGATATCCACACTTCATCGAGCTGCTTTACACTTTCAGAGCAGTCACTATCAGACTGGTGTGGACCCCACTCTCCCCCGCTTTCTTTCGTGACTATTTGCAGGGGCCTGGGGACAGGCCTATTTATTTTCTTATTTTTCTTTCTTTATTTTCTTATTTTATTTTCTTTTTGATTTGTACTGTATCCAACTATCCAGATTTATATATTATGCAGTACTTATCTCGTTATTTGTGTTTTTTCTATTAAATTTTAAAATTTTTAGGACTTTAGGATTAGGAATCAAGGTAATTATTTCTTTACTCTCTGTAAATAAGTAGTTTAACTAACCAATCTAGGAAAGATTATGGGGTCTTGTGACTAATTCCATAATCAGTTAGGATTAGGGTACTTCTCAAGAGAATCTATCATGGTAGTTAATTAAATCCATTAAGTGCTTCATCAAGGAAATTTTAGCCATAACCGGTGAGATGAGAGCCTAAACACTTAAATTGAGAGCTTTTCACCACTGCCTGTCAACTGTTATTGCTTGAGTTTCTGAATTTTATCTTGTTAGTAGAAGGTATGTGTAACACCCTAAATTCTCAAGCAGGAATTTAGTCCGTTGGAAACCAAATTCCTAACTCAGAATTTAGAATGCTATACTTTAAATATCGACCTGTCCTATTAAATTATCGCAATTCCAACAAAATAGGATAATTTAAATCAAACCATAAGGAAATTAAAGTCTTTTAACTACATCAAGTAAGCTACCCAACAGTGAAAAGTCATACAGTCCATTTTACAATTCTAGTCCAAAAGGTTACTACACTTTTAGGGCATAATTCCGAAATACAAGGCAAATCTAACTACTACAAGGGCATACACAAAAGTCATCCACTAACGATATACAACAAAATATTAAGTCTTCAGCTTTCCAAAATCATCTCCGAGGCTCATTACAATGAGGAGAAGGAACCTGAACATCTAAACAAAATCCACATAACTTGTGGTGAGATACAATCTCAGTGAGAAAATCTCAATGCATGTATGCAGAACATATATTTCATGACAATTCAGGCCTTAAATTACTATAACAGTCTCCATCTAACATATGCATTGGTATGCTTAAAATGCTTGCCCGATAGGCATGTACAATCACAGTCTAGAGTTAGACCTGAGCTCAGACTACAGGGGATATCTCCCCAGGGGATGAATCCCACCCTACAGTATTTGACCGAAGTCCAGTAACCGTTCAGAGCTAAATTGAATAACTAATTCGACAATCAAGAATTGATAAATATCACGAATTTCGTCAGTTTCGACACTTTCGATCATTCGAACCTTTCGAAACGAACGCAATTCGACACTCAATTGTCACCAAGTCTACATATTCATCAATTCCTAATTCCGAAATAAGTTCTCAATCCTTAGTCTATCTTTCGGAACAAGATTAATTGGAGAAAACGGAACGTTTCGACTTTTCGAGAGTTTCGAAACTTTCGAGAGTTTCGAAAGTTTCGAAACTAACGATAATCAAGAATCGATCCGTTCTAACCGATTAAAATCGTTCCCCAGTAATCAATTATCAAACACAAACACAATCAACATCAATAATCAAGTATAATCAGAGAATGGGAGAGAGAGAAGTGGGTTCAAGGGTTATGGAGACCAATTCCTAATTCTAACAATTCAAGTGAGAATTTACTCACCAAATGTAGCAATTCAAGCAATTAGATGGAAGAATTGTGATTCCTAGCTCCGTTCCGGTGTTCCTACCTCGTTCTGGCACTTTCTCTCTCTAGACTCACACTTTCTCTCTCTAAAACTGAGTTTTCCCCCAAAATTCTGATGAATTTCGCGTCCTGGGTATTTATATTTTCGCTCAGTAATCGATTACCAAACCCTGGTAATCAATTACTGAAGGCAAAATTAGCCTAAGAACCCATTCTGGGAACCTGGTAATCGATTACCATCTTTTGTAATCGATTACTGAATTTCCAGGCTGCTGGTAATCGATTACAAGGGTTATGTAATCGATTACAAGGGGCCAGACCTTCTGGTAATCGATTACTTAGCTCCTGTAATCGATTACCATATTTCAAACTCTCTGGTAATCGATTACCAGCTCGCTGTAATCGATTACCAGTGGCCCAAACTCAAGGGTTTAGTTCAAAATGAGTTACTTGACTTAACCTTACCCATCCCTACCCCTTACACTTAGTTCCTAAGATTCAAACCACATTAAAACCTATAAATCTCATAATTAACTTATCAAAAGTTGGGATGTTACAGTATGGAAGTGATAAAGGCATATTTTGTGATTCTATTATTGTTCTCAGTGCCAAAAGGCCAATCCTGATTTAATATTTCCATTTCTTGATTGCCCATTTGAGCTTGAATATTTCCTTTGATGCACCCCTGCAATGATTAATGATCATACCATGTCCCTTAACACTTGGGATAGAGAGCAAGGTGCACCACAACAAAATGGGACAAGAGGTTGGTCACAAGAGACTCAAGAGAAGACACAAGAAATCACAAAAGAAGGATCCTCCCCCACAAAAATAATTCTATGTTATGTTCCAGTAAAAAAAAAATTTTGCACCAAAGTGTGGAATTGAATAAGTTGGGGGGAGAATTTCTTCAAGGCAATGAGGCCAAGCTGAAATAGGGTGACCATTCAAGAATGACCAGGTGAATTGAGAGATGTCCCAAGCACAATCACAAGATGCTCTCTATTCAAAGTGTTCCTTGAATATCCAGAAAAACCATGATTTCTTGATAGCCCAACCTCATTACAACCTAATAAAGACCTTTTGATCCATATTAACTGCTTGCAGGTTCAGATCTTGGAAACGACTATCAATTCTAGTTGTTCAACAGTGGTGAAAATGATTGAGGGAAACACTTACCCGTGAGAATGAGAGATTTCCTTGGTTTATCACTTACTGCTTTAATTGCTATTATTGAGAAAGTTTAATTGATGTTTGTGTTCCTATTCTGATTGATGTATGGTAACATCCCTTGATCCTTAGTTTTTCTTATGATTGGAAAGTGACTTCTACTTAGGAAAGAGTTTGAGGAATAGTTCCTTGAATTTGTTTTTAGTTATTAGGAATACACTGGGGATAGAATTGATTCATGATTGCAAGGAGGTCTCTTGCTTGAGGACAAGCAAGAAGTTAAGTTCGGGGGAATTTGATAAGTGAAAATTAGTTGATAAATTAGAGCACTTTTCAGTTCACTTATCAAGGATAAAATGATAATTTTGCCCCAATTTAATCCCTTTTTATTTAATATTAGATAAATTGTATTTATTAATCCTAGATTTGAATTTCATGCTATTTTGATAGAAATATTGTTGATTTTTGCAGGATATTGCAAAGATTTAATTTGAAGGATAGATAGCATCAAATGAGGAAGATATCTGCAAGATTTGAGATTGATTGAAGATATTTAATGAAGATTTAAAGAATATTTGAGATCATGGCCAATCAATTAAGGATTCTGCAGACAAGCTTCCCAAATAAATCAAGGATTGCTCAATAAATGCAAGGACATCATCAAATAAAGGGAAACAAGGAAGGTCAATTATGCGAAAACCAGTCTCGGGGAGAGATCAAGAAATAAAAAGAGAAAGTTGAAGCAGCAGCACGCTAGCTGCGATTCACCTGCGCTATAGCGCAGGGTGAAGCGCAGACTCTCTGGAAGTTGCGCTCACACCTGCGCTATAGAGCAGCTTGGAGCGCAGGTTACGCTGATTTTGTCCCTGTTGCCGTATTTAGATGGATCTCTTCCCAATTTGCGTTGTCTTTCCTTAGTCTATAAATAGGAACCTTTTGCACCAGTTTCAAAAGTGGTCAATCATTGTAATCTAGTCTATAGTTCAGTGATTATGTACCAGAGCTAAGTTTAGAGTAGGAGAGGAGGAGCGCTTCACAAGGGTTGAAGATGGTGACAGCATCTTCGGTGGTTTGTATGGCTACCTCGAGTAGTTAACTCTCCATTAGGATTGGATGTAATTGATTCTATCCCCAAGTGTATGTAAATTCTATATTATTATTTCTGTGCTCTCTATCTATAATATTGGCAGTCTTATTTTGTACTTAATTCCTAATTCCCACGCTTGCGTCTGGAGTTATAGGCTAGTCTTAACTAAAGTAGTTTTGATTAGGAACGAGAGTGGGGGAGCGGATTCTGAAGAAACTCATTCTCTGATTGAATAAGATTACTCGGTTAACCATTGACCGAAAAGGGGTGTTTACTAATGATTGATGGGTAGTGTGAGTACCATAATGAAGGGCATCCGACCATTAGGCTTGGTATTGATAAACCGATAACAAAAAGGGTTAGTTGATTGTGATTCCAGCGATCGAACATGGGTGTATCCTAATGAGTAAGGGTAGTGACAGTACTTGAGTGAAGGTGAGCCCACGGCATTAGGCCTCGTTGATCAACTAGTTTTTTTACAAACTGACTAAAAAAAGCAAAATTAGCCAAGGGTAAGTCTGTCGCTTGGGAGAGCCCGCATGGATTATCTTTGAGTGTGTGAGGCCGTTGGTAACTTGGGGTCTTAGCAATAAAGTTTGTCTAGGATATTATAGAGTAAACCTAAAATAATAGATAGTCTTTACATGCACAAAGGGTGAGATGATACGAAGTCCAATCCTAATCCAAGTAAAGTGTCTCTAACTCTACGTTTCTAATTCCAATCGATTATTTACTCTCTTTACAATTCCGCAATTATAATCTCTAAATCGTGCTTTCTCTTGATAAGTAGATCACAGTCTACATAAATTAACCGTTTCCTGTAGATACGATACTTTTACTTACTATTATACTGTTGGAGTTTTGGTTCGCTTGCCAGAAACCCATCAATGCACAAAAGACTGCAAGGGCCTCATCCTGCTCGGAAGGAATGCCTTATGGTACCTTTCTCAACTCGGCCAAGACTTCTCGAATTTGCTTATTAATATCATCACTCAGAACCTCTATCAAGTCTTATAAGAAGACCAAGTGACGAAGCCTACCCACCAAGACTTGGACCTGTTGATGGGTGCTTGATTATGAAGTTTTGGCACTTCGAATCACCACAACAGGAGGAAGTGACCCTGCTGGCAGTCTATTTATGATCGAGAATGGATCATCCTCGAGCTGCTTACTGAGAGCTTCCAAATCAACATATGGTGCAGGAGCTAGTGGTGGTGATTGAGCTCGAGGTTCTTTCTGCACTTGGATCAAAGGAAGAGCGATCTGTTGAACCACAGGCTCCTTCGAAGATACTTGCATAATAGTGTCATCAGGGGGAGTTTGTCCATAACCTTCATTGTCACCTGCTGGAACACTGAAAGAAGGAGTAGAAGGCAAATCATCTTGGGGAACTTGCTCGTTCTCATCTGCCTGAGCCTTACCCTGGGTCAAAACATCAACTCCTTGGTTATCAGAGGTTTGTTGAACCTTTAAAGACTCATCCAACTGAGGGTCTCAAACAACTCCATTAGTTTGAGCCCCAGGCACATCTTGTTCGGAATGTGGAACCTCCTTTTCAGGTGCAGCCTCAGGCTCAGACTGTTCAATGATGATAACATCATCATCAAGTTGAACCTCGGAAGTTCCTTCACCTTGAACTTGATCAGAAGTTCCTTTGTTTCCCTCTTGCCTCTCCTTAAGGATGGGGTCATCATAATGGGCAGGGGAGTTAACTTTAGGTTCCTCAATCATAGCTTGATCCCCTGCAACTTGAAATCCTATGATCCTGTTCGACCCAGGATATTGAACAGCAAGGGGAATATAATTTAAAAAAGAATCAAGGCTTGAGGAACTCGAACCTATAGTACTTTCTTGATTGGTGGTATCTGAAGAAAGTACCTGAAGAATGAAGGTTCGAATCAGAATAGATTAACTTAAAACAAAAGGAGCTTAAGTAAGATCATATCTTACCACCCTATTGGCTTTCTAAGTGTGTCTAACATTGGGTTCCACATGCTTGATCCTTTTCTTTGGATTAGGGCCCTGCAAGTTAAGAATCTGGGTTAGAAACTTGAAGCAAAGGAAAATCTGAAGAATGACTCCAGAACACAAACCTCAGTGGCCTGAGGAATTATAGAAGAACCAGGTTCATTGGTATCACCACCAACGGTCTTATCCATCTCAGAGGGAGTTGCCTCAGAATCAGAAGCAACGACTTGCTCCTCTGTCTGCTTCGTGCTCGAAGGACCCTCACCCTGAGTACCAACAGAATGAGTTTGTAATCGAGTAGCCTCAGTTTGTGGCTCAGATGAAGCAGCAGCAAAGGTCTTTCTCTTCCTCGAGGTGGTTGCAGCTTTCTTGGCAGGGGGCTTCGAGGCCGGCTTCTTCTTAGGTTGAGCCTTCTACAAAAGTTCGAGACATACAAAGGTCAGAATAACACGAGTATAAAAGAAAGACAAGTGTTGCAAATTTTCTCTTTATTTACCTTGTCTCCTTTGGGAGCCATTGGTTTCTTAGGCTTAGTGGCTTCACCAGCATCCTTAGAAACTGCAAGGATTGAAGAAGGAATTAGGAAACCATTCAGAAAGTAATAAGGTTCTTTTGAATACCTTGACTCTTTCTCCCCTCAGTTTCTAGATACGTCATGGTGATGATGATGCGATTAAGGCATACTTCCTTGGAGCATGCTATCTCCCTATAGAAGTTACGCCACCAATGGTCATACGCAGCAGTGCAGTAGTTCGATGGAGTGAAGTCAGTAGGCACATAGGGAGGTTTGGTGGCCTTGAACTCTCTGATCCTTTGCATTACCTCATCCACTGACGTGTAGGGAGCAATATCTTGCCCTTTGAAGAAAGGGATTGGGATATCTTGGCAAAGTCCAAACTTCCTAGCCACTAGAGTTGGCTGATAATGCATGAGACAAGGTATAGACTGATCATAGTGGGGAAAAATGATCTGATTACGAAGGATCTCACTCCATCTTCGATCTTGTTCAGCTTGCTCAGCAGGGTTGACACTTACAATGGGTTGTTGAAGGGTGTCCTCATACTTTTGTTGGTCAAAGAAATACTCCATGAAAGGCTTTAAGCCATCTGATGCTTTAGCCCTAAGGGGGCAAAGATAGGTGTAAGTGATGTTTTGGCAGTGGGTT
Source organism: Sesbania bispinosa (assembly GCA_026901365.1). Lineage (NCBI taxonomy): Eukaryota > Viridiplantae > Streptophyta > Magnoliopsida > Fabales > Fabaceae > Sesbania > Sesbania bispinosa. Next base: position 544,067 of record QLOH01000513.1, on the reverse strand, counting down.
CGAAGGCATGTGATACTTCCTTTTTGAGCTTGGCATCCTTTGGGAAGGTGGCTCGAAGCCAAAAATCAAGGAGCCAGAAAGGGCCATAGAAGCCACCCAAAGGTTTGAGCACTTTGTAGTTGCTCAGAACATCAGAAATACACAGATGTAAATGGCCAATGAGCAATTTGTCCAAGTTTATTTTTATACCTTCATGGGGGCAAACAGCTAAGGGGAATAAACCATGAAGGACTTGAAGGGATCGAGCACAGAAGACAAAATTGGCTAACCATAGCCAAAGGAAAGCAATGTGTTCATCCTCAGAAACATCAAAGGATGTTTGATCATGGTTATTGCTAATAAAGGCCTGAAAAGTCATTTTAGAGGTTTTGACCCTATACACAGTCGTAGAAGGTTTAGTGCTGGGGAGGTAAGTCTCGCCACAAGGTTCAAGACCAGTAATGACACAAACATCAAGTAAAGTGGGAGTAATCATCCCACAAGGGAGAAAGAAAGTGCAAGTACCTCGATCCCAGAAGTTCAGTGCAACAAGGAGGAGGTCATTATTGTATTGTAGATGTTCACGAGATAGTTGGATCAAATCGAAGATGCCCATCCTCTTCCAGAAGTCCCCTTTATTCGATTGGACCTTGTCTAACCAAGCAATATAGGCTTTCTTGAGGAGCATTGGAGCAACTCTGAAAATGTATTTCTCTTGCTCAACAAAATCAGCTCTGACAGGATCATCAAAAGTTAATATTTTCTCCGCGGGGTAGAGCGCTTGGAAATCCTTGAATTGAAGAGTCTTGGGAGGAAACTCATAAGGACCAAGGAAGGCCATGCGCAAGCCATTAATGTTGGTGGGGATAATAACATTGTTCCCCCACACCTTGAGGTTCTCATCAGTGGTTTCTGGCTCCGACACGAAGGTATCATTATCTCTGACAAAAGTCTTGCCATTTGTCGCTACAAGAGGACTAGGGCAAACTACTTGATATTTGTCACTAGGGAAAACAAGGTTGGTCAAGGTGGTTTCCATTTGCAATAGCTAGCTGGAGGTAAAAAGTAAGACAACTGAGCTGAAGAGGAAGGAAGAAAAGGTTTCTTCAGAAAGGATTGGAAGAGACGTGAAGGGGAAGGTAAAAGTGAAGAAGGTGGTGATTCTCAAAACCCCTGTTACGAAATTAAGAGAGGGAAACCAAAGAGTCATTGGCAGTTTCAAGCCCAATTGACGTTAGTGGAAAGCCCAGATATTCGGTCCATGGGATTGTGGGAGAGAGAAAGGGGTACGTAGGTAGCGTCAAGTGGAGGAGGAATCTTCCACATGTAAAAATGCAAAGCTTCTAAGGATTCGAAGCTATGCATTTTGGGGGCATTTGTTACTCATAAACTTAAAATTAAAGATCGAAGATGTTGACAATGAACAAAAAGGAAATATTTATTAAAATATTTCAACAGAATTACAAGGGGTCGAATTAGATTACAAGGGATTGCTATTCGAACCTAACACTTCTCTTTCCTATTACATTTTCCTACAGGGACGTTCGCTCTTCAAACCAGTGCTACATCTTTGAGAAGTAGTTGCTCTGACCCTCGAGTCAGTGTAATGTCTTCGGAGGAGGAGTGGCATTGTGCTTTAAGCCTTGGGGGGGATTGGTTCAAAGCTTTGGATCTTCCAAATAATCCAGGAACCTGAATCCCTCACCCCCATCTTCTTCCTCTGCCTCCTCCTCCTCTTCTTCCATGGATCAGAAGACTGGGCGTTGGGCCTTGAGATCACCCATTGCCCTAGGATCAAGCTTACCACCAATTAGGTTAGAGTAATACCAGGCCATGCATGGGGCTAAGGCCTTGTATGTTGGCTGCGCTGTTCGACCTGAGGTCAAGATCCAAGTTGAAGTGACCACTAATGTTGGGCACCCTGTCGACCTGAAATCCATAAGTAATGAAAGGATCAGGTCATACAGGGTAGCCAATATCAGGGATCTCTCCATTGTTGAGGGGAGAATGATGAAGCAAAATGGAGTTTCACCCTTTTATAGGGATGAAAGCCATGAAGGTATTAAGAGCGCCACTCCAACTAGTCAATGAGAGAAGGTCTTAATAAATCACTTTGACCAAGGTGGACGGTGGTCAAGAAAGTCAAGTTGGTCGGCAGGTGTGCGTTTCTTCGAAGAGCAGCGTATGTTGTAAGAGGTTCGAAGTCTCTTGGTGTAAATATAGGATTAAGGAAGGGTCTAGATGAATTCGAGGCAGGCCATGATTCAAAGAGGAAGAGCCTTTGTTGTGGCTCGAAATGACTTCCTTACTGTGGTTCGAAGAAACCTTTTCCTGTCAGTTCGAAGGGGTTCATATTCCCCCTTTTGCTAAGATTGTCTTAGGCGTTGTCCACGTCACCAAAGATAGTTATCAGAGATAAATCCCCATAAGTGCATGTTGAGAACGTGGGTTCATAGGAGTTACATGGAGAGTTGAGGGGCAGTTATGGCAACCCAGAAACGATTACCAGGAGCGAATATAAATAGGAGAAAGAAAGAAGAGACAGAGGTCCACAACCTGAACACTCACTAGCACCCTGAAAGTCGTAGCATCCACCTCATAGATCAAAGGCACCCAACACGTGAAGAGGAAGTAGCGATCATGCAGACCACCCTTTTTACTTTCTTCATTTACATTTTTACACTTTATAGTTTAGGATTTATGATGTTGTAATTACTTCAGGTCAGTTACCATTGTTGTACGTTAACTTTCACTTTTAATACATATTAAGGCCCGTTCAGGGTCCTCTTTCTACTCGTTATGTCTTCTTCTCCACTTCTTTCCTAGATTTCACACTAGGTAGAACCCACACAATTAAAGGATTCGTATCTCGTCCTAGATTGCTCTGAGATACATTTGTTTGGACTAAATCCTGGGACAAACAGTAGGATTGTTAAGTGCTTCTTCTTTGTCAGTTGAATCAGAGCTTAGATATTCTCTCTCATCACCTAAAATCAAAGAAATATTAATCATCAGTTTTATGAATAACTTCAATAGTTAATTCTTATCATAGTTTATATATTCATATAATCACCCGATACCAATGAAAGAATATAATCATTAATCTGATCAACAATCTCAATAGTTGATGCTAAAATTGCTTTTGATTGTAAAAAGACTACATTTAAGTATTCTTGCACCAAGTCAGGACATGTATTTTGATCTATAGCTTTTAGAGGATTGTCAAAATCTGTGATTAGCAATGTTTCAGGAATTTGTATTGTGGCATAACCATCATTTGACTCACCAACTTTTCATCTCCAACATCTAATATCCACTGTGAAAACTCTTTGAGATCTTCTACGTTGGGATTGTTTACATCATTTTGTAGACGCGTATTTTTGTGAGTGTTAATATACGACAATGGTCCCAAAGGTAAGAAGGATTAATACTCGCATTGACAATGTCTGAATGACTTCCTCTTGGTACCACTGGGAGAATTTGCCTAAAGTCTCATCCGAAAACAATGACCTTTCCTCCAAAAAGTGAGCTTGTATTATTAGAATGCTTCATAATGTCTTTGAGACTTTTGTCTAATGCTTCAAAACAATATTTATGCGTCATTGGAGCTTCATCCCATATTATTAGTTTTGTCACTTTCAATAACTCAGTTAACTCACTTCCTTGGTGTATATTGCAAGTGGAGTTCTCCATAGTAGGAACTGGAATAACAAACTTTGAGTGTGTTGTTCTTCCTCCAGGTAATAATAGAGATGTTATGCCACTTGAAGCTACAATCAAAACAATCTCACCTTTTGAACGTAAGGCGGATACCAATGTCTTCCACATAAACGTTTTTCCAGTACCTCCATAACCATAAAGGAAAAACGTTCAACCACGTTGCTCATTCACACTTTGCAGAATTGTTTCAAATATGGTTCTTTGCTCATCTGCAACAATAAATAATTAACATTAAATAAACATTTCTTAAATTTAATATTTTAGCTATTTACCAATTTTATACTAATTTAGAGTTTATTGGTAGAAATACGATATATTACCTGTAAGATAATTGAACAAATTATTGAATTGCTCATGCAAATTTGTTCTATCATGATCAAGCTCAACATAAATAAATTTATTACCCAACTGATTTGGGATAATTCCTTTTGGATAAGGCATTGATGGATAATCTTTAACACTTTTTCTATTAATTGCGGTAGCTCCTCAGTTTTCAAAAGAGTTAAATTTTGCAATTTCAAATCATTAAGCTGCAAGTCTGAAAACAAATGAAATGTCAATTGATAAAGAAACATGTTAATTTATACAGACATGATTTTGGTAAAACATTATATATGTAGAATAATATAAAATGAAAAAATGTTTACCTTGATTGTTGGATATTTTCCTTTGTTCATAAAGAATATTGTAAGCTAACCATTGCCAAGTTTGTCCCCATACATGCTCTGGTCTATTAATTCTGTTTGGGATAAGCATTGTCACAAATAATTTTTCTAAATAATGAACAGATCCCCAATCTTTGGCTTTTCTGATAGCTTCAACATATTCTTTATCATCTTCTTAAATCGCTCTGGTCTTTTAATGTTATTTGAGATAAGCATTACCACAAATAATTTTCGTAAATAATGACTAGATCCCTAATCTTTGGCTTCTCTGATAGCTTCAACATATTCTTTATCATCTTCTAAAAATCCCATTGCAAAACATGCCTCCCTAAAACTTGTATACAAAATATCACCAATATGATAGTGAAGAGTTCAAAATAGAGGATAAAGTGTATAACAAAAATGATAGCTTCTTTTTGTTGGGATAAGATAAGCAACGTCCAGTTTTTTCTGTTTCATTCTTAAGATAGATATCAATCTATCTTGTAAAAGATAGCTTCTCTTTTGTTTACAAATTATTCTCTATTAATTCAACTCTAGCATGATAAAATAATTTTTAAAATTTTAACAAAATTCTTAGCCTCAATGCTCTTCCAATCGTGATTCGATTTCTCATACTCCTCTTTTCTTTTTTAAAAAAACAAAATTTAAATTTTGTCTCTCGTGAAAACTAAATTTTTATCTATAATTTATTTTTAAATTATTTTTTATCTTTTATATGATTCAAAGTTGAACGGGATGTGTTTTTCTGTTTCTACCTCATGCGATAATAGAACATATGCACAACGACACTTTCCAAATTAATTAGTATATCAATTTAATTTTATTTTTTTAAGTGCCACTTCTATGTTTTTAGAAACAGTTTTAGTTGGATTATGTTGAAATTAGTCATTTGAAATTAATTAAAAATTAATGATAAAGTTAGTTTAGAATAAAATTCATGTTTCAAATAACTTAATATTGTTATTCTATTTCAATTATAAAATTTATGTTTATTTTCATCAAATAATATTTAAAATTAAATTGGATTGCCTCTCTTGAAAATACATAAAATTATATCAAAATACACTTTAATTTGATAAATAGATTAATGTCAAGTAGTTTTCTGATTAAGAATGATTATAGACATTATATTTAATTTTTTTCTTCATTTATTCTCTTTTAGTTCATAAAGATAATTTATAAATATTTAATATTGAATTGTTAAATGTATATGTTTAACTTTCTTCTCAAATAAGAAAACGTGAAAAATAGAGATAGTATTAGGTTCTTCCGGAAGAATGCGTTAGTAGTTTTGGATTATACATCAAAATCCTATTGAATTATTACTCATTGTAATCCTTCAAATATTGGCAGTCTCAAACGAAAAAGTGGAAAGACGACATAAAATATTAAGATGAATAAAAGTACATACACAATAATTAAATCAACAATGTAAAATTTGGAAAACATATGTATTACCCTCTTCAAGTATAGTTTTCCATTTATCAATTTCATTATCTTTCACAGTAGCTTGAATTTTACCACCCTATAGCAAATATTAAAAAAATAATCATAACAATTAGTATGACTATTAAATAGAAATCTAAAAAGAAATTATGTAGAATTTAATAAAGAGCGCTACCTTTTCAACCATGAAAATCATTTCAATAAAATTTGATTTCTGAAAACTTGTATGCCACAAATTTGTAATTCTGATTGCTACTTTCTAGTTTTTCTTTGTGTGACACCCTTCTACCCCATACTCTTATAATTAATAATTCGAAATATAGAAGGAATAGTTTCCCACAACGGGTAAAAGGTTCACATTTCTCGTCATAATAAAACGTCATTTATTCCAAACGTAAACTCATATAAGTAGAAACAGTAGTCAATAGTTTTCCAAAATATTCAAGTAGCGGAATCAACATCAAAATAACCTACTGGCCATGTAAGGCACTTAAACAGTTTACAAAATCCTTTCCTAAAATAGAAAGCATAAAATAGAAACCCCAATAGTATATCCTGATGTCACATATATCATAGCGACTCTCCCTTCAATCAGTACTCGATACCAGTCGTGTCATCATCATCACCTGTAAAATTAACGACAGTGTAACGGTGAGGAAAAGAATACCACTCATACATACACATAGGAGTTACCCTATCCTCACCCTCATATAATCAACATCATTATTTATCATACCACATGCTCAAACATCAAGTATTTCATCATATAATAATCATTTATAATTCGTCATATAACATATCATCAATAACCTCATAAATCTCACATCTTCGTTCACTAAGGAAACACATGCTCTGTTCTCAGCACATAATACTCATTTCATCGTTAATACTCATCTCATCATCATATAATTCAATTTCATCGTCAATGTTACACAAGTTCATCCATCGTCATATACATCGAAACTCCTCAACCTCGTCCCAAGGATCATGACTCGGAACTCCACACAATGGGCGCACCTCGTCAATCACCCTAGTTGTTTCCAATGATAGTCCACCAGTATCCCACACAAACCGATAGGTTGTACCCCCCTCGTTGGGCCAGTACAACGACATTCAACCCTAGGTTGCACCCCCTCGTTGGATCAGTACAATTCTATCATTCCTAGGTTGCACCCCATTCGTTGGGTCCATGCATCGAATGTCCCATCATGGTCTCTGCATCCCCCTCGTTGGTCCGTGCAGTTCACCTCCTGAGTGTACCCTCTCGTTGGACCCGCACAACTCAGGTGTCACCTCATATGCTCGAGGCATCATCAACATCGTAAGGTTATATACATCATCATCATTAACATCGTTACACATCTTTAATCATCGTTATCCTCATTAATTACATCCTCCTCATCATCATCGTTTAAACATCATCATGTAAGCATCATAATCATCATCATCATTATCATCATCACATAAGCATCATTTAATCATCATCATCATAATCACAATCACATAAGCATCATTAATTATCATTATAATCATCATAAGCTCAATGCATCAATATATTATCATCACACACCACATACCTCATACACTCAATACATCAATACATTGTCATCATACATCTTAACAATATAGGCATCTAACATCAAGAGAGATATTAATATCATCATACTCACATCACAATCAATGTATAACAATCATCAACAAACACAAGGGTCAAATTCATCACATAAACCACATTCTCATATTTAATTTGACCTGATAATCGATTACCACACAGCTGTAATCGATTACCCGAGGCGTTTCCTCAATTTTGGAGTCTTCAAGTTTTAAGCTTAATGACCTTAGTGCACTAATTTGGAATTATCTAGAGTTTTAGGTGTCCAATTAATATGATTCACTTTTATTAGAAATTTAAGATCTGGGGCTTCGGTTTGATATGCTATATGATAGGGTTCCGGGCCCATTTCCACCCTTAACCGACACATTCTTGCTCAGGCAAGAAAGCTGTCAAAACAGAATCTGTGAGTTGCGCCCCAACCTGCGTTGTAGCGCAACCTGCAGCGCAGATTCCAGAAAGTTCACGCTTCAACTTGCGCTGTAGCGCAAGTTGCAGCGCAAGTTACGTAAAACGCGACAGCACAACGTTTTTGGCCCTTTTTCTCCTCTTCTTCAATCCCTACTCAATCCTCATCGTTTATACTTCGATCCAACACGTTTTTATCAAACAAAATCAATGAAATAATCAATCTTAAACACGATTATACAGTTAATCCATCAAAGCCCCAATTCATCAAACCCTTATTTACCCCCTTTCACTATTTTCGCTATTCTCTTCAATCTCATTCAATAACTCATCAAGATTCATCAAATCATTCATCAATCAACAATTTTCATCATCCATACTCAATATAAACATATATCGATATGAATTTAAAGTCTTAAACCACTACCCAAGCACCCCTACATGCACATACAAGTATCACCCTGTCCCCCACCGTACCTTGAAGTGAAGATCGGATCGTAACAATTCTTGATTCTCAATGATTACTCCTCAGCAACCTCCTCTTGAGACTTGGTTTCTCCCCTCCTTGGCGTTTCGCTCTCTGACGATTATACGAATAAGGATTAGGGTGAACTGAGAACCCCTCCTTAAATAAATACTTAATTGGGCTAGGCCCACTCTCAACCCACTTATTCTATTTTTTTTATTATTTATTAAATATCCTCATTCATAAAATATACTAATCTTATTAATATCATTATTTATTTATTTCTCTTATTTTATTCTTCTACTCTATTAATTTAATTTAATTAAATTTTACTTAATAAAATTCACGATGTTACAACTCTCCCCTCCTAAAATAAAATTCGTCCTCGAATTTTACCTGAAGCGAATAACTCTGGATAGGACTCCTTCATTTTCTCTTCAAGTTCCCAAGTAGCACTCTCGGGTGTAGGTCCTCCCCAGATTACCTTAACTGAATGAATTTCTTTACCTCGAAGTTGTTTCACCCTCCGATCCTCAACTCTCACCGGTATGGTTTCCACTGTCAGGTTTTCCTTAATCTCAAGGTGATCCGACTCAATCACATGCGAAGGATCATGAATGTATTTCCGGAGTTGAGAAACATGGAAGACATTATGAAGGTTTGACAAGTGTGGAGGTAAAGCAATCTAGTAGGCAACATTGCCGACTCTTTTGAGAATTTGGTAAGGACCGATGAATCCAGGCGTAAGCTTTCTAGACTTTAATGCCCTACCAACCCCAGTCCACGGGGTAACTTTCAGGAATACATGGTCTCCTTCTTTAAATTCTAACTCCTTCCTCCTCTTATCAGCATAACTCTTTTGCCTACTCTGAGCTGTCCTCATCCTCTCCTGGATTATCCTAACCTTATCAGTGGTTTGCTGCACTATCTCCGGTCCTAACGCAAGGCTCTCTCCCGGCTCACACCAACACAAGGGTGTTCTACACCTCCTACCATACAATACCTCATAAGGCGCCATACCTATGCTAGAGTGAAAACTATTATTATAAGTAAACTCGATCAAAGGTAAGAAGCCATCCCAACTACCCCCTTGGTCTAACACACAAGCTCTAAGCAAACCCTCTAAGGATTGAATGGTTCTCTCGGTCTGACCATCAGTTTGAGGGTGATAAGCTGAACTAAGCCTAAGTTGGGTCCCCAAGGCCTGTTGCAATCTCTCCCAAAACCTGGATGTAAACCTGGGATCTCTATCTGAAACTATACTAGATGGTATGCCATGCAACCTCACAATCTCACTGATGTAAAGCTGAGCTAGTTTCTCTAAGGAGTACTTAATATTAATGGGAAGAAAATGTGCACTCTTAATTAACCTATCCACAATGACCCAAATAGAGTCATGCCCCCTTACAGTCTTAGGCAAAGCAACTACAAAGTCCATGGAAATACTATCCCACTTCCACTCAGGTATACTTAAGGGTTGAAGTAATCCTGAAGGCTTTTGATGTTCTACCTTAGACTTTTGGCACACTAAACAAGCATTCACAAAATCTTCTATGTCTCTCTTCATCCTAGGCCATCAAAACACTTTCTTCAAGTCTTGATACATCTTAGTCGATCCTGGGTGCAAACTGATCTTACTTCTATGACCCTCTTCAAGCACTGAACACTTAATGGTAGGTTCACTAGGCACACACACTCGGTCTCCAAACCTCACTACCCCATCGGTACCTATCGCAAACTCTCAACCATTACCTCCCTCTATGGCCTCTCGCCTAAGCACCAAAAACGGATCCTCTAATTGGGCTTTGCTAATATCCTTCAACAGATCATTGCTTACTTTAGTCATCCCTAACCTCACACTATCAGAAGTCACCTCACAAGCTAAACTCAAATCCCTAAATTGGATTAAAAGATCCATTTCCCTAATCATCAGGGAACTAACATGGATAGATTTCCTACTTAAAGCATCAGCCACTATATTAGCCTTACCGGGATGGTAACTCAACTCAAAATCATAATCCTTAAGAAACTCTAACCACCTCCTCTGCCTCATGTTCAGCTCTTTCTGGTCAAACAAATATCTAAGGCTCTTATGGCCACTAAAAACCTCAAACCTGGAACCATACAAATAATGCCTCCATATTTTCAACACAAACACTACGGCCGCTAGCTCGAGGTCATGGGTAGGGTAGTTTCTCTCATGAATTTTCAATTGCCTAGAAGCATAGGCTACTACTTTACCCTCTTGCATCAACACCCCACCTAAACCCATCTTAGAGGTATCACAGTACACTACAAAGGATTTACTAAGGTCAGGTAACACTAACACCGGTGCACTAGTCAACCTTTCCTTAAGGGTTTGGAAGCTAGACTCGCACTTACTATTCCATACAAAGGCAACTCCCTTCCTAGTCAACTCAGTCAAAGGTAAAGCTAACTTAGAAAACCCCTCTATGAATCTTCTATAATACCCAGCTAGCCCAAGGAAACTTCTAATCTCACTCACTGACTTAGGAGCCTCCCACTTGAGCACTGCCTCTACCTTAGAAGGATCTACACCTATACCTCCCCTAGAAATCACGTGACCTAAGAAACTTACCTCTTCTAACCAGAACTCACATTTGGACATCTTAGCATATAGTTGTTTATCCTTAAGGATCTGAAGCACTACCTTTAAATGTTCGTCATGCTCCTCCTTAGTTTTGGAATAAATTAGTATATCATCTATGAAGACAACTACGAATTTATCCAAATAAGGGTGAAAAATCCTGTTCATGTAATCCATAAAAATTGCAGGAGCATTCGTCACACCGAAAGGCATTACCATATACTCATAATGTCCATACCTAGTCCTAAAAGCAGTCTTAGGTATATCCTCTTCCTTAACTCTAATCTGATGATAGCCTGATCTAAGATCTATCTTGCTAAACACGCATGCGCCCACTAACGGATCCATCAAGTCATCTATCCTAGGCAAAGGATATCTATTCTTAATGGTTACCTTATTTAGCTGGCGGTAATCTGTACATAACCTCATACTACCATCCTTCTTCTTAACAAACAAGACAGGCGCTCCCCAGGGTGACACACTAGGCCTCACAAACTTCTTCTCTAAGAAGTCTTCTAATTGTTTCTTAAGCTCTGCTAATTCTATGGGTGACATCCTATATGGTGCAGTTGAAATTGATCCCGTACCCGGTACTAAATCTATAGAAAACACTATCTCTCTCTCGAGTGGTAGACTAGACACATTATCTGCAAACACTTCAGGATACTCACTAACAACAGTACTACTCTCAGATTTCAAAGAAGCTAAAATCATGTAAACCTGGGCATCTTCCCTTAGAGACGCCTTTATTTGGTTGGCAGTCAAAAAGTCCTTATTCTTACTCTCAACAGGGTGACCAAACACAACGGTTTTATCAGCACAGTTTAGAAGGACATGATTGGAAGATAACCAGTCCATAACAAGAATGATATCTAGTTGACTTAGAGGCAAACAAATCAAATCAACTAGGAATTCTCTATCATTAATAAGAATAGAACAGTTTAAGCACACATCGGAAGTAGAAACTGACCCACTAGCTGGCGTTTCCACACTCAAAACAAAAGGCAAAGAAGAAACAGGCAATTTCAACTTAGACACACATGCATGTGATATGAAAGAGTGAGTCGCACCAGAATCCAGCAGTCCATCGCTCTAAAAATCTTCCTGGTCTCGAAGATCCAGTCAGCAGCACCATCGGGGTCATAGCCCCCACGAAAAGTAGGTGGATGGTTCCTCTGGAACCGAGCAAGCCAATCCACCTCATGATGTTGGTTTAGGTTGCCAACAACCTGTGCCATGGCCATTAAGGCTTCAGCAATCACACGATCATTCCTACCCCCAACCATTACTCTTCTTATTCCCAGACAAGTAAATAAGTCACACAAATAATTCAATCAAAACAAACAGCACAATGATTTCAATCACATAACACATCAACATCACAGAAGCACAATAGACTCAAAACTAAGGCCGGTGAACCGACCTGCTCTGATACCATTTGTAACGCCCCCGAGCCGCTTGTAGGAGTGATGAGGGTCCCCACAAACCAATACAAGTCTTTCCAATATGCGTTGTCCTCACTTGCACACTTTCCGAGAAACTTCCCAGAAGGTCACCCATCCCAGAATTGCTCCAAGCCAAGCACGCTTAACCTTGGAGTTCTTATGTTATGGGCTTCCGAAAAGAAGATGCACCTTGTTGGTATAGTTCTCCACAACAATTTCCTTTAAGCTACCCTCAATTGTACAATACCATACCTGCACAGCCTCTGGATCCCTCTCATTCGGGTGTGAGTTCGGTTCACCCATGTGTGCTTAGAAGCCTGCCAGGAGCCACTCCTTGTCCGTGCCTCTTTCCACCGGCGATCACTCCCCGCCCTCATCAGCCTCCGACTCTCACATGCCCACCAGCTTCCGCCTGGTTCGTCCCCGAACCACACCGTACTGGGAGAGGCTCGGCTCTGATACCAACTAATGTGACACCCTTCTACCCCATACTCTTATAATTAATAATTCGAAATATAGAAGGAATAGTTTCCCACAACGGGTAAAAGGTTCACATTTCTCTTCATAATAAAACGTCATTTATTCCAAACGTAAACTCATATAAGTAGAAACAGTAGTCAATAGTTTTCCCAAATATTCAAGCAGCGGGATCAACATCAAAATAACCTACTGGCCATGTAAGGCACTTAAACAGTATACAAAATCCTTTCCTAAAATAGAAAACATAAAATAGAAACCAAAATAGTATACCCTGATGTCACATATATCAGAGCGACTCTCCCTTCAATCAATACTCGACACCAGTCGTGTCATCATCATCACCTGTAAAATTAACCACAGTGTAACAGTGAGGAAAAAAATACCACTCATATATACACATAGGAGTTACCCTATCCTCACCCTCATATAATCAACATCATTATTTATCATACCGCATGCTCAAACATCAAGTATTTCATCATATAATAATCATCTATAATTCGTCATATAACATATCATCAATAACCTCATAAATCTCACATCATCGTTCACTAAGGAAACACATGTTCTGTTCCCAGCACATAATACTCATTTCATCGTTAATACTCATCTCATCATCATATAATTCAATTTCATCGTCAATGTTACACAAGTTCATCCATCATCATATACATCGAAATTCCTCAACCTCGTCCCAAGGATCATGACTCGGAACTCCACACAATGGGTGCACCTCGTCAATCACCCTAGTTGTTACCAATGATAGTCCACCGGTATCCCACACAAACCGATAGGTTGTACCCCCCTCATTGGGCCAATACAATGACATCCAACCCTAGGTTGCACCCCCTCGTTGGATCAGTACAATTCTATCATTCCTAGGTTGCACCCCCCTCGTTGGGTCCATGCATCGAACGTCCCATCATGGTCTCTGTACCCCCCTCGTTGGGTCCGTGCAGTTCACCTCCTGAGTGTACCCCCTCGTTGGACCCGCACAACTCAGGTGTCACCTCATATGCTCGAGGCATCATCAACATCGTAAGGTTATATACATCGTCATCGTTAACATCGTTACATATCTTTAATCATCGTTATCCTCATTAATTACATCCTCCTCATCATCATCATTTAAACATCATTATACAACATCATATTCATCATCATTATCATCATCATGTAAGCATCATAATCATCATCATCATTATCATCATCACATAAGCACATTAATCATAATCATCATAATCATCATAAGCTCAATGCATCAATATATTATCATCACACACCACATACCTCATACACTCAATACATCAATACATCGTCATCATACATCTTAACAATATAGGCATCTAACATCAAGAGAGATATTAATATCATCATACTCACATCACAATCAATGTACAACAATCATCAACAAACACAAGGGTCACATTCATCACATAAACCACATTCTCATATTCAATTTGACCTGATAATCGATTACCACACTGCTGTAATCGATTACCCGAGGCGTTTCCTCAATTTTGGAGTCTTCAAGTTTTAACCTTAATGACCTTAGTGCACTAATTTGGAATTATCTAGAGTTTTAGGTGTCCAATTAATATGATTCCATTTCTATTAGAAAGTTAAGATCCGGGACTTTAGTTTGATATGCTATATGATAGGGTTTCGGGCCCGTTTGCACCCTTAACCGACACATTCTTGCTAGGCAAGAAAGCTGTCAAAACAGAATCTGTGAGTTGCGCCCCAACCTGCGCTGCAGCGCAACTTGCAGCGTAGATTCCAGAAAGTTCACGCTTTAACTTGAGCTGTAGCGCAAGTTGCAGCGCAAGTTACGTAAAACGCGACAGCACAGCGTTTTTGCCCCTTTTTCTCCTCTTCTTCAATCCCTACTCAATCCTCATCGTTTATACTTCGATCTAACACGTTTTTATCAAACAAAATCAATGAAATAATCAATCTTAAACACAATTATACAATTAATCCATCAAAGCCCCAATTCATCAAACCCTTATTTACCCCTTTCGCTATTTTCGCTATTCTCTTCAATCTCATTCAAGAACTCATCAAGATTCATCAAATCATTCATCAATCAACAATTTTCATCATCCATACTCAATATAAACATATATCGATATGAATTTAAAGTCTTAAACCACTACCCAAGCACCCCTACATGCACATACAAGCAGCACCCTCTCCCCCACCGTACCTTGAAGTGAAGATCGGATCGTAACAATTCTTGATTCTCAATGATTACTCCTCAGCAACCTCCTCTTGAGACTTGGTTTCTCCCCTCCTTGGCGTTTCGCTCTCTGACGATTATACGAATAAGGATTAAGGTGAACTGAGTACCCCTGCTAAAATAAATACTTAATTAGGCTAGGCCCACTCTCAACCCACTTATTCTATTTATTATTCTTATTATTTATTAAATATCCTCATTCATAAAATATACTAATCTTACTAATATCATTATTCATTTATTTCTCTTATTTTATTCTTCTACTCTATTAATTTAATTTAATTAAATTTTACTTAATAAAATTCAGGATGTTACACTTTGTGTTATTAAATTCATATTGATATATGTTTATATTGAGCAGGTGATTAAAGAAAAAGAGGAGAAAAAGAGTGACTTTCTGAAGAAAAAAAGTGACTTTCAGAGTAAGATTAAACAAAAGAAAGTAGAGATGCTTTTATATATAGTAACTGCCTGGGTGTAGTTTTTGCTTTACAAAACCTATAGGTGGAGTGTGGCTTTTTATCCTGTGCAATTATTAGAGATGTTTCTGCATATTAGTGTGCAGTTATTAGAGATTTTTTTAGCAATATTCATCTACAGTCAGTTTTCACACTCCAATAACTGCACACTAATATTAATTTTTGTTATTAAATAGAAGAAAAAATTTAAAGGGATAGAATTGTGTGAGTTTGTAGCAAAACAAATCTCCATATTAGCTGAGTTCGGTTTTAATAGTAAAATATTAAATAAAATAATATTTGCGAATTGTTAGCATAATATTTACTATGAGTTACAAGATAGGATGGAATAAAAGAACAAATTGAAAAATTGAAAAGCAACGTGTAAAGCTGAGTGCGGTTTTTATGTTAAAATATTATATTAAATAAAATAATATTTGAGAATTGTTAGCATAACATTTACTATTGGTTACAGGATAAAATTGAAAAATTGAAAAGCAGTTAGAGGATAGGATGGAATAAAAGAAAAAAAATGAAAAATTTAAAGGGCTAGAATTGTTGAGTCTCAAAAATATCATAAGAGATTTTATGATGTTTTAAGACAGCAATATTTCCAAGTTTTAATGATTAACAAATTTACATTATTTATTTTCACAGATACTCTTAAGTGTTTAATTATTTATCTGTGATTTAAGCAAGCCACAATACGCTTTATAAAGTCTTTAAGAAGTGCTTCAAGTCATCTGAGGGAAACAGGCCTTCTGAAGTGGTCAACCTGTCTTAAGTGTTGAAGCTGTCTGAAGAGCCAAGCCCGTCTGAAGACTGGAACCCGTCTGAAGACTGGAATCCGTCTGAAGATTGGAAGCCGCCTGAAGCTTTAGTAATGACGTGGCATCTTTGCTGAAAACTTGTGTGAAGACTTTTCTGAGTCTCTGCTGCTCGTACGTTTTGGAACACATTTATGGCAACAAACACAGAGGCCTTTCCTGGTGCATTTGAATTTCGTACACCACTGAGGAAATCTCTGCAAACGCAGCAACGCAGCAATTCCTGAAGCAGCCTTTTGGCAGATGCAACCTTGTACTGTGTCAGAAATGTCAGGATGCTCAGAAGTATGTCTCACAACGGATTGTATAGAATTTAATGCTATCTCTAAACGGTGATTTTTCAACGGATTAAAGTCTGGGTATAAATACCCCTCTCCTGAAGATCATCAACATGAACAAGAGAATATTTCAAGAGAAAATATACGCTGCTAGTTTTACTCTATAAAACAAACTCTGATAAATTCTTTGTACATCAATTTCATATATCCTGAGTATACCTCAGTCATCTTGTACATTGTAACAAGTTTAAGCTTCAAACTGGTTCAGTTTTAAAGCTTAAACAATCTTTTCATTGTGAATTGTTTTTTGAGCCTGGAGAGGCTTGTTGTCTAAAGAATACTTGTGGTTTGAGCCTGGAGAGGCTTGTCTGTAAAACAATACTTGGTTGTAGAGCCTGGAGAGGCTTGTCTGTAAAACAATACTTGGTTGTAGAGCCTGAAGAGGCTTGACTATAAAAGAATACTTGTAATCTTTGTGAAAGATTAAGAGAAAATCCAAGTGCTTGTTGGCATTGGGACTGGAGGTAGCTCACAGTGGTAGTGAGTGAACCAGGATAAATCCTTGGCTAAGTTTTCTATCCCTTATCTCTTGTCAAATCGTTTATATTAATATCAAGGGTGTTGAAAAGCTATTCTAAATATTTTAAAATCAAAGAAACATTTTAAAATATATTTTCAGGAACCATCCAAAAACTTCAGACAGCCCCCATAAACCTATCTGAAACTGTTTGTAACTTGTTGTTTTCAAAAAGCTTTCAAAAATATAAAGAAACACTATTCAACCCCCCTTCTAGTGTTTCCCTGTGTTTCTACAGTTGGTACCAAAGCTTAACTCAGGGTTGAGCACCTAACAAGTGTTGAGGACTAAAAGATCCAGATGGAAGCTGCAAATAACAATAGGCAATACATCTCTGAGGGTGCATCTATCACAAGACCCCCAGCATTCAATGGAGTAGACTATCACTACTGGAGAGATCGTATGAAGCTGTTCATTGAAAGCAACAACATTGATGTCTGGGATGTAGTTACTGATGGAGACTATGTGCCCATGCAAAACAATGTGCCTATACCTAAGGCTGATTGGACCTTGGAGCAGAAGGCTAGAGTTCAGATGAATGCCAAAGCCAAACTCTATCCGATATGCTCATTGAACAAATCAGAATATGAGAAGGTGCATGGTTGTACATCTGCCAAGGAAATCTGGGATACTCTTGCAGCAGCCCATGAAGGGACTGAAACTGTCAAGCAATCCAAGATTAGTATGCTCATACATCAATATGAGATGTTCAAAATGGAAGAAACAAAAACCATTGATCAGATGTTTGGGAGGTTTCAGACCATTACAAATGGACTCAGGTCCTTGGGCAGAACTTATGAATCTGGAGATAATAACAGAAAGATTCTAAGAAGCTTGCCTAAGACCTGGAGACCCAAAGTTACTGCCATTCAAGAGGCAAGAGACTTAAACTCTCTTAGAATGGAGGAACTTCTGGGATCTCTCAAGGTTCATGAGCTTGAGCTTGGAGAAGATGACAACAAGAAGAAATCTCTGGCTCTAAACTCCAAGACCAGTCAGTCTAGGCATGGCAAGATGATGGCTATGCAAGCTGAGGAAACTTCAGAAATAGATGAGGATTCTGAAGATAGCTCAGGAGATGATGATCTTGCTCTTTTAAGTAGGAAGATCAAAGAATGCTCCAAAACAGAGGAAAGTTCAGAAGGAATCAACCTTCAACTTCTAAAGGAGGTAAGACAGGTAAAGATTTTCAAAATGACAAAATTATCTGTTTTGAATGCAAACAACCAGGTCACATGAAGGCTGAGTGTCCTAAGTTGAAGAAAAACACATTCCAAAAAAAGAAGTTCTTCAAAAAGAAGAAGGGACTAATGGCAACATGGGAAGACCTTGATGAATCTACTTCTGAAGAAGAAGAAGATACTTCAGAAGAGGCCAACTTATGTCTTATGGTCAGTCTGCCATCATCAGACAGCTCTGAAGAAGAGGTATTTCCTTTAACCCTTCAAGAAATGTATGATGATCTAATGGAAAGCTCCAAGGAACTATTTCAAGAGTATAAGAATCTATCCAAGGCTCACACAGAAATGTGTAATAAATATGAAGCCCTTGAAATAGAAAATATTATGCTCAAGGAAAAGATCCTTGTGTCTGACATCAGTAGTTCTCAACATGTGTCTGAAGAAAATATAAAACTTCAGAAGCAAGTTGAGCAACTGACAAAAGACTTAGCTAAGTTTGTCAAAGGAACTGATAATTTGAACAGATTACTTGGTGATCAAAGACATTCCATTGACAAAAATGGCTTAGGCTTTTGGGATCATAACATGCCTGAACCTCATATTTTTAATGTTGAAAAAGGAAAGGGAAAGGTTACTGGGTGCTCTCACTGTGGAAAAGCTGGACACAATGTGACTCAGTGTAAACACAAAAAGAGACCAACACCCAAGTCTAACAAAAGAGGACCCAAAAGAATATGGGTACCTAAAAACTTGATTATTCCTGTTGCAGATGTGTTTAACAGGACAAAAGAGACACCACAAATGGTACCTGGACAGTGGATGCTCGCGACACATGACAAGAGAAAGGTCTTTGTTCCAAAACCTTAGACCAAGAAATGGAGGTGTGGTCACCTTGGTGGAAACCAGCAAGGGAAGATCACAGGAATAAGGACTGTAGGTATGTAACCTTTATCCCTTATTAAAAATGTTCTCCTAGTGGAAGGACTTCAACACAACCTACTGAGCATAAGTCAATTATGTGACAGTGGATATGTGGTCTCTTTCACTAAGGAAGGTTGTATAGTCAAAGACTCTTCTGATCAAATCCTTTTTACTGCTAAAAGGCACAGCAATGTGTACAAAATTGATCTAGAGGAACTAGCAAGTCAAAATGTTAAATATTTTATTTCTGTTGAAGATGAAAAACAGATGTGGCATCAAAAACTTGGGCATGCCAGCTTGAGATTAATCTCAAGATTAGCAAAATACAATCTGGTTAAAGGCTTACCCAAGCTTTCATACAAATCTGACATTTTATGTGAAAGCGGTCTGAAAGGGAAACAAACAAGACACTCATTTAAGAGTAAAGATGTTGTTTCTACTAGCAGACCTCTAGAACTATTGCATATTGACTTGTTTGGTCCTATTAGAACAAAAAGCATTAGTGGTAAGAAATATGGTTTGGTCATTGTTGATGACTATTCAAGATACACATGGGTTATATTCCTTAGAAGGAAGGATGAAACTTTTAAGAATTTCACAATATTCTGTAAGAAGGTACAGAATGAAAAAGGATTCTGTATATCTGTCATCAGAAGTGATCATGGTGGAGAGTTTGAAAATGCAAACTTTGAAATGTTCTATGATGAGAATGGGATCTCACACAATTTCTCTGTGGCTAGAACACCTCAACAAAATGGGGTTGTTGAGAGAAAGAACAGAAGTCTGCAAGAGATGGGAAGAACCATGCTCAACTCATGCAATCTACCAAGATCCTTCTGGGCAGAAGCTATTAACACAACTTTCTACCTTCAAAACAGAATATTGGTAAGACCAATTCTTAAAAGAACTCCTTATGAATTGTGGAAAGGAAGAAAACCCAACATATCTTACTTTCATCCCTTTGGCTGTGAGTGTTTTATACTTAACACAAAGGATGATCTTGGAAAGTTTGATGCAAAATCTGACAAAGGATTTTTCATAGGTTATTCTGAAACATCTAAGGCTTACAGAGTTTATAACTCTAGAACTCTAGTTGTAGAAGAATCAATCCATGTTAAATTCAATGACAAGAAAGAGACTGATAGGGAACTATCAGATCTAGAGGATGATTTTGCAGGAATGGAGCTAAATGACAACAGCAACTTGAAAGATGAGCAGTTATCTGAAGTGCCTACTGTTACTGAACCTCTTCAGACAGATGCTGAGTCTCAGACAGATGCTGTACCCATTCACAGAACTGATTGGAGATACAAGTCACATCACCCTAAAGAGCAAATTATTGGGAGCACTTCAGAAGGAGTGAAGATAAGATCAAAGTTCAGGAATCTGAATTCACTGGCTCTCCTGTCTGAAGTTGAACCCAAAGATATTGATGAAGCTCTGCATGATGAAGGGTGGGACCTAGCCATGCAAGAAGAGTTAAATCAATTTGCTAGGAGTGATGTCTGGACCCTTGTTCCTAAACCCCATGGGAAAACTATTATTGGAACCAAATGGGTGTTCAGAAACAAGCTGTCTGAAGAAGGCAAAGTAGTCAGAAACAAGGCAAGGCTTGTGGCTCAAGGATACAATCAGCAAGAAGGAATTGATTTCACAGAAACCTTTGCCCCAGTGGCCAGGTTAGAAGCAATTAGAATTTTATTGTCTTATGCTATAAATAATGGCATCAAGCTATATCAAATGGACGTTAAAAGTGCTTTTCTCAATGGTTTCATTGAAGAAGAAGTCTTTGTTAGACAACCCCCTGGTTTTGAGGATGTCACTTTCCCAGATTATGTTTTCAAATTGAAAAAGGCTCTCTATGGTCTAAAACAAGCCCCAAGAGCTTGGTATGACAGATTGAGCAATTTTCTTATCAAAAATGGTTTTGAAAGAGGAAAAGTTGACACAACTCTTTTTAGAAAACAGTCTAACAAAGGTCTCATGCTAGTCCAGATATATGTTGATGACATTATATTTGGTTCCACTGATTCTTCTCTTTGCAAGGAGTTTTCTGAGTTAATGCAATCTGAATTTGAAATGAGCCTAATGGGTGAATTAAAATTTTTCTTAGGACTTCAAATTAAGCAAGATTCTAATTGTATATGGATTCATCAAGAGAAATATACAAAAGAAATGCTTAAGAAGTTTAATTTAAATGATTGCAAGCCCATGTTAACTCCTATGCATCCTTCTGCATATTTAAGCAAAGATGAGAATGAAGAACCAGTGAATCAGACTTTGTATAGAGGAATGATTGGTTCTTTATTGTATCTAACAGCAAGCAGACCTGACATTATGTTCAGTGTGTGTCTTTGTGCTAGATTTCAATCAGACCCAAGAATTACTCATTACAAAGCTGTTAAGAGGATTTTTAGATATCTTAAAGGTACTACTAATCTTGGTCTTTGCTATAAGAAAGACAAAGAATGCAGGATAATAGGATACTGTGATGCTGACTTTGCTGGAGACAGAATTGAAAGAAAAAGCACCAGTGGAGGTTGTCACTTCTTTGGAGGCAACATGATCAGCTGGTCAAGTAAAAGGCAAAGCACCATTGCATTATCAACAGCTGAAGCTGAATACATCTCAGCAGCAAGTTGTTGTTCACAACTCCTTTGGGTGAAGTATCAGCTTGAGGATTTTAATATTCCTATATCTGTTATACCTGTTTTGTGTGATAATACAAGTGCCATTAATCTGTCTAAAAACCCCATTCAACATTCTAGAGCAAAGCATATAGAAATCAAGCATCATTTCATTAGAGACTATGTTCAGAGAGGTGTTTTTGATATAAAGTTCATTGAAACAGAGCTTCAATGGGCAGATATATTCACAAAACCTCTGACTGAAGTCAGATTAAGTTCATATGTAATAATTTGAACATACATGTATTTTCTAACTAACTTTGTATCTTGTCTGAAATGAACATCTGAAATCTCAGTATGTCTGAAATTGTGACATGTCTGAAATTTTAGGGTTTCTGAAATTTCATTAGTTGTCTGAAATTATTCACTTGTCTGAAATAAAATGATGACATGGCTATCTGAGACGGTTAAATGCCATTTATTTTGTCTCTTCCACTCTGCACGTTACCCAATGAATGCACAGCCAGTACATGCCATCATTACATCGTGGGTGTCTATATAATAAAGGAGGTTACATATTGAAGAAGGCTCACATTTTCTCTCTGCTCACTCTTCAACTTCATCTTCTCTCTCTCACAACAGTTTTCTGCTAGAAGCTTTTGTCTGCAACTGCAATGGCACCAAAGAAGACAAGCTCTGGAGGGAAGATTGTCAAGTCCAAAGGTGTTGATCTTCAGGGTCTTAGTGATCTGGGCATGGACCTTTTTGAGGAATTTGATGCTGCTGGTTGGACTTCATTCTTTGAGAAAACTGATTGCTCTTGGAATGAACAGAGCATCATTGATTTCTGGTTTTCAGCAAGAGGAATTCCAAACAACAAAGGTGAATATGAAAGCATCCGAGCTGAAGTTCTTGGAGAGTCCATCTTCATAGATGCTGATATTCTTTCCAAGGTGACTGGTGTACAAGCTGAAGGAGAGGTCTTCACTCCAGGATGGGAAGGACGAAATGGTGGTTCTGAGAAGTTCACCAAGATGTTGTATGGAACAGCGAAGCCTCAGAGCGCTGACTCAAAGAACATGCTGGATAAAGTCAGAGTTCTTCATGCCATTCTAGGGCAATGCATTTTCCCTAAGAGTGGAAGCAGAAACCATGTCTCTGAACTTGAGAGATTCTGCTTGATCAACCTATTGTTGAAGAAGAAGATGAATCTCCCAAAGATGCTTATGTTCCATATTCAGAAGAAGATTAGGGATTCTGCTGGAAGCCTTACTCACAATTTACTTATCACTAAGGTACTGATGCATTTCAGAGTACCTCTTAAGTTTGATCACAAAGCACCTGCTCTTTTTGGTGAGGCCAATATTACCAGTATGAAGCTGAAGAACCCTCTCATTCCAAAACATTCTTCTCCTACTCTGAAGGAGAGTTTACTGTTAGAGAAGGCATCTAGAAGTGGAGCTGCTTTTGAAGTTCTGGAGCTTGAACTTCAAGGGGACATAAGGAAGGATGAGTTTGTTGCATCCAAGCCCTCCCCTCAACCTAAGCTGCCGAAGCTACCAGTTAGGAGTGCTGCAAAGGTGGCACCAGCAAACCCTAAGTTGCACCTTAAGACTGCTGAACCTGTTCAGAAGACTTTGACAAAGTCGTCTGAAATTGTGGGTCAAAAGTCTGAAGGAGCAAAACCTCTTGAGCCTACTTCTAATCTAGAAGGAAAGGCACATGAGGAACCTGTTGCTGATGCTGATGCTATTGCTGCACCACCTGTTGCTGCCTGTCCCTCTGATCCTGAATTGATCAAGGTAGCTGCAATTGCTACTATGATTGAAAATCAAGAATTGGAGAAGAAGTTAGAACAAGAGAAGGCTAATCATGCTTATGCAGTATCTACACAGATTGCCTTAGCTGAAAAAGAAAGGCTAGCTGCCTTGGCTGAAGGAACCAAGAAAAGAAAGAGATCCAGTGCTGCCATGAAGAAGAAAAGAATAAGCAAGTTCCTTACTAGTGCTCCTGAAGTTACCACAAGAATCACTAGGAGTATTTCTAGTAAACAAGATGCTATAGACATGGCAGATAAATATCAGAAGTTTGTCAAAGCCAACCTTTATTTCAAAAGGAGAAGAGAAGAAAAGCAAGCTGAAAGGGAGGAGGCAGAAAGGGAAGTCAAGAAAATCAAAATTCAGAAAGAGGAACCTCCAAAGGAACCCTACAAACCAATAAGGGTGAGGTTTGACAATGTTACACCTTCACCACCTTCATCACCAGAAAAGGGGTTGCCAGAAGAGAAGGAAGAAGAAGAAAAGTTTGAACAAGTTCATAGAGAAGTTGTTTCAGAAGAGGGAGTTTCAGACAAGGTTGATGATCAACCTATCTTGTCTGAAGAAAAGGAATCACCATCACCATCACCATCACCATCTTCATCATCCTCCTCATCATCATCAGCATTATACAGATCTGAAAACTCTGCTGAGGAGACCCAGCTATGTGTGTGGAAAGGAAGCATGCTACCTGCACATCTTAGGCTTGGACCCAAAAGTAGGGATTTCTTCACAGAACCCACTTTTGATCCTTATGCCTATCCTTTTACTGACTCTTAGTATGCAGAAGAAGCTGAAGTGCCCCACAAAAGATACATAAAAATTATTTTTTGAGTCAGCACCTGACTATGAAGAAGAGAATAGAAGATTGAGGTTCAAGATACAGAAGCTGGAGAAAGCCAATGCTGAGCTTCTTGCCAAACAAGAACAGACTCTGGCTTTGCACAAGATTGAACTCATAGCTAAGCAAGATCAGATTCTTCATGAACAGCAAGAGATCAAGAATGCTCAAGAAGATATGAAGTCTGTCCTTCTTTCTCAATTGGACAAGACAAGGGATGATCTCATGTCCTTGCTGAAGGATGCTTTGTTGAAGAAATCTGGCTAGTCTATGATGTAGCCATGTTTGTTTTTATCTCTGGCAATGTGTTTAAATTTCTATGCTCGTCTGAAAACTTTTTATGATGAATATATCAGTTGTTCCCTGCATGATTTTTCTGAGTTTATACTTCATGATTATCCTTTTGATTTATGTTGTTGTTATGCTCTGGATTCCCTTTTGATTGATGACAAAAGGGGGAGTACTAAAACTAACAAAAATCTGATTCAAATGTGAAGTGCTACAGGACTCAGGGGGAGCAAAGAAGAACTATTAAGTTCATTATCTGAGGGGGAGTTATTATTAAAAGCTATTTTATTCTCACATACTCCTTTCAGATTTTACAGTTTTAAAATAAATTTGTCATCATTAAAAAGGGGGAGAATGTTGAGTCTCAAAAATATCATAAGAGATTTTATGATGTTTTAAGACAGCAATATTTCCAAGTTTTAATGATTAACAAATTTACATTATTTATTTTCACAGATACTCTTAAGTGTTTAATTATTTATCTGTGATTTAAGCAAGCCACAATACGCTTTATAAAGTCTTTAAGAAGTGCTTCAAGTCATCTGAGGGAAACAGGCCTTCTGAAGTGGTCAACCTGTCTTAAGTGTTGAAGCTGTCTGAAGAGCCAAGCCCGTCTGAAGACTGGAACCCGTCTGAAGACTGGAACCCGTCTGAAGATTGGAAGCCGCCTGATGCTTTAGTAATGATGTGGCATCTTTGCTGAAAACTTGCGTAAAGACTTTTCTGAGTCTCTGCTGCTCGTACGTTTTGGAACACATTTATGGCAACAAACACAGAGGCCTTTCCTGGTGCATTTGAATTTCATACACCACTGAGGAAATCTCTACAAACGCAGCAACGCAGCAATTCCTGAAGCAGCCTTTTGGAAGATGCAACCTTGTACTGTGTCAGAAATGTCAGGATGCTCAGAAGTATGTCTCACAACGGATTGTATAGCATTTAATGCTATCTCTAAACGGTGATTTTTCAACGGATTAAAGTCTGGGTATAAATACCCCTCTCCTGAAGATCATCAACATGAACAAGAGAATATTTCAAGAGAAAATATACGCTGCTAGTTTTACTCTGTAAAACAAACTCTGATAAATTCTTTGTACATCAATTTCATATATCCTGAGTATACCTCAGTCATCTTGTACATTGTAACAAGTTTAAGCTTCAAACTGGTTCAGTTTTAAAGCTTAAACAATCTTTTCATTGTGAATTGTTTTTTGAGCCTGGAGAGGCTTGTTGTCTAAAGAATACTTGTTGTTTGAGCCTGGAGAGGCTTGTCTGTAAAACAATACTTGGTTGTAGAGCCTGAAGAGGCTTGACTGTAAAAGAATACTTGTAATCTTTGTGAAAGATTAAGAGAAAATCCAAGTGTTTGTTGGCATTGGGACTGGAGGTAGCTCACAGTGGTAGTGAGTGAACCAGGATAAATCCTTGGCTGAGTTTTCTATCCCTTATCTCTTGTCAAATCGTTTATATTAATATCAAGGGTGTTGAAAAGCTATTCTAAATATTTTAAAAGCAAAGAAACATTTTAAAATATATTTTCAGGAACCATCCAAAAACTTCAGACAGCCCCCATAAACCTGTCTGAAACTGTTTGTAACTTGTTGTTTTCAAAAAGCTTTCAAAAATATAAAGAAACACTATTCAACCCCCCCTCTAGTGTTTCCCTGTGTTTCTACAAGAATTGTGTGAGAATGTAGCAAAACAAATCTTCATATTAGCTGAGTACGGTTTTTATATTAAAATATTAAAAAATAATATTTGAAAATTGTTAGTATAACATTTACTATCAGTTATAGGATACGATGGAATAAAAGAAAAAATTGAAAATACATAATATTCTATTTCAATTTATAAAATTTGTTTATTTTCATCAAATAATATTTAAAATTAAATTGGATTGTCTCTCTTGAAAATACATAAAATAATATCAATATAAACTTTAATTTAATAAATATATTAATGTCAAGTAGTTTTCTGATTACGAATATTTATAGACATTATATTTAACTTTTTTCTTCATTTATCACTACTACAAAAACAGCTTTCTACAACGGCTATTCCACGACGGTTGTAGAGCAACCGTCGTGGAAAGTGACGCGGTGGCAATTTTGAAATTATTTACATAACAATCGACGACGGTTGCGCATGAACCGTCGTGGAAAGTACCTACAACGACGGTTCCTACACAGCCGTCGTTGAAAACTCCA
The DNA here is from genome assembly GCA_026901365.1 of Sesbania bispinosa. Classification (NCBI taxonomy): domain Eukaryota; kingdom Viridiplantae; phylum Streptophyta; class Magnoliopsida; order Fabales; family Fabaceae; genus Sesbania; species Sesbania bispinosa. The sequence goes on along the minus strand of QLOH01000513.1, from coordinate 516,971 downwards.
GAAAAAACAAAAAAAAAGAAAAAAACAAGTTTTTAACGACGGTTTTTTACAACCGTCGTTAAAAGTGGCAGGAGGAATAAGGGTTAAAAAAATTTGTGGGTGTGAATAGAAAAAAGTGGAGGTGCAAGAGTAAAACGGGGATACTACGACGGCCATGCAATAACCGAAAAATAAACGTGCAAAGTGTTTTAAAAAAAATAAGGGGTGTAAATAGTAAATATTTGGTGGTGCAACAGTAAACCGTCGTAGACTTCGTGTGTCAAAAAATTAGGAAAAAAAATTGGAGAGGCCTGAAGTTACCTTTCCCTCTCTCATTTTCCACTTTCCCTTTATCATTCTCGTTCTCCTACTCTCACTTTTTTTTTTCTTTTCTCCTCACGGTTCCAGACCCATCTCATTCCCTCCTCCTACTTTATTTCACATTCCATTCAATCACTCTCTCCTCTCAACCTCTCGATCTCCCTCATCCTTTCACTCTCCCATCTTCCACTCAATATTAGGGTTAGGGTTTGATTGGGGAAAACAAAAGGGAGCAGCCATGGCGGCTGGTGGCGCGACGGCCTTGCATGTGGCCGCAGCGGCGGCAGAGCGAAGCACAACGGTGGGGGAGAGCGGTCGCACGGTGGTTGCCGGAGGTATGCGACTACGCACGTCGGGGAAGGGAGGAGACCGCCTCTGGGCGGGTGGCCGGAGGCGCGCTCCGCGGCGAAGGGACGGCGGCGGCCGGTTGGCCGCAGATCAGGGGGTGTGGTGGTGGACAGCGGCTGCAGCTGCGATGAGGGTGGTTTGTTCCCTCTTTCTCTGATTCTGTGTTTCTCTTTTAGTTTGGGCTTTTTGATTTGGATCTTTGGTTACTGTGCTGGACTATAGTACTTTACCATTATGAATTTTAAAACATTTTTTCCCCTGGATATCAAAGATGACCATTTCCGAGATTTTCTTGATGATAATGTTTTCTTCCAAGCATATTTCTCATTCATCTAACTTGTTAATACTGCAGTAGAGTGGAAGTTCTTTGATTCTTTGAGTTTTGCTGTTGATGTTGCTAAGATGCTCTGAAATGAGGCCAATTGATATTTCTTTGCCCAAAAAAATGCAAAGTTCACTTTGATGCTATGGAGTGCCTTGACAGAATGGGAGAATGGTGTCAAAGTCATCATGCAGCTAGTGGTAAGTGGTACATGCTATATTTTGATACTATTTTTTCTTGATAGAAAAATAAATTATTAGAAAGAGAGAGAGATTTGACACTGTATTATTCAACCTTTCTTGATTGGTTGCAATTCTTTAACATTATTTTGTTCCTCTTTCTTTTCCTGTTGATGTGAATTTTAAATACATCTGTTGATGTGAATTTTAAATTGTATTTGGCTAATGATTTTCAATGAATTTAGGGTTAACAAAAAAGGTGCTTGAAAAGTTTCGTTCATGAAAAAGTTTCTTCCATTGTGTTTTAATTATTTAATTTCACCGCATTCATTGGCCAAATAGGTTTGTTATTTTCTTAGTTCATCAAATATGAGCTTATTATTGCAAGCATCTTTCACCATCTAAGTTTGTCATCTGAAATAGTAGAACTAGAAATCATCTGAATAATAAATGTTACTTTATTTGCATGTATTTGAATTTCTTATAATGCATCTGGTGTTATATATTATTGGTCCATACAAGTCCAGTGGACCTTGCAGCTGTAGGAGCTTCCATAGCTCTCTTTAATCAAGTATCAAGATTGCAATATTCCCACTTGTCAGTGTCACAACCTCTTTTGTGGCTGAGGAAGATACCCTCAGTGGAGCAAGCTCCCAGGTAGAGGAGAGTGGATGCTTGGAAGCAGATCCACCTATGGGTGCTAATAGAAAAGAGTTCTTACCACAAAAAGGTACCATTCTCCCACTTTTTAATTGGTTTGGTTTCAGCTAGCCAAGTTTTCTTGGGTTCCAATTTAGATTTCTACATTACACATTTAGACTCCCTCCGTTTTCTGGGTCAGTTACAGATGGAAGTGTTCACAACTCAGATTTGGTTGGTGAAAGCTTAAATATAGTTAAGGAGGTACATAAGAGAAGGTATATCCCTTCAGCTTCATCAGCATTATTTTTTGGTGGTATCCTTGGCATCATCCAGGCAATATTACTTATATCTACAACAAAACCTTTATTAAACTTCATGGGAGTAACTTGCGTAAGTACTTTTATATAAATATTGAGAGACTGTTACTTTTAGGCTGATAGCATTTTGGCATTTATTTTAACTTGTTCCTTTAGCAATTGGACCTTATATCAGCATGGGAGGATTGCCAAATAGTATGGATTATTTTGCCAAATTTTACTAGAGTCAGCATGTTATTTGTTATTTATATTGGACTAGTAAATTGACTATCAGGACAAATAGTAGCTAACAACATGCCAATTTTTTTGTATGGCTATATAAGTAGTATTCACTGTTACAATGACTAAGTAGAATTCAATGTTAAAATTAAATGACTAGTAAATTGACTATCAGGACTAATAGCTTAATTATCAATTTTTTGAATGGCTGCCTTCATTGGCCAATTATTATTAAGCAATTATATGTTTAAGCTATTAGGAAAGCTTAACCCTCTCAAGGCAGAGTGAGGTGATGGTGTTGTGGCTGCACATTCTCTGGATCTGACCAGTGGCCATCAACAAGTCAACAAGGCAATACTCTGGTTTTGAGTTATTTGAGTCATCAACAAGGTAATTTGAATCATGAACCTGAGTGTTGGACTGTAATTTTAACATGTTAGCTTCCAAATTTTAATTCTTATGTTGAGTTATTAGGCGGTGGACTTTAATAAGTTCTCAAATACGTCATTCTCAGTGTTATAGCTCTTTCTTTTGTATGCTTAATTTTCTTTAGAATTTAAATAATAACATGGATGTTTATGTAACACTTTATTGCCAATGAAACTATGTTCAACTATATTTAGACATTTATTCCTTCCATTTAATAAATGAAAATTAATGTACTGTGTAGTATATGCCTATTTGCTTTTCACGACAAGTTAACAAATTAAAACCTCTGATGAGATATTCAGTTTTAGAATTTAATTTGAATAGACAGTAGCTAATAATTATTTTACATTATTATAGCCAATCATATATTCCTATGTTGTTTAATGAAATTAATATTTTATGTCTTGTCAAATTCACTAAATGATATCATTACATATTATATTCACTTTACATGGGTGCAGTTACTCATAAAAATATTAAAATATCCTATTTAATTTGTTCATGATTTCTAAGGAGATACTCAATGTTTTTTTTTACTTTAGTGCGAATCATGTATATAACTTTATGATTTGCGCAGCTAATAAAATTGATTATAACTATTCTCATGGAATGACGCTTATGCATATATAGTTTGAACTACTTTAAAGATTTAGATAGTTTAATCGATTCTCGATCTGACTATTTTTACCTTTTTTACATTCTATTTTTCTCTTGTTGTAGGGGTATATCAAATCTCCAAATTATAAGTTATTTTATTTGATCTCTCATTCTATTTCTCTTTGTATTTGGTTGGTCCCCATCTCTTTCTTTAAAAATGGGACAATTAATTAATAGTCAAGGCATGCTTGATTACTTGGAAAGAAAGGAGATTTAGATACTAGTGTAGTGGGTACCTTTACTCATTTTTCTTTCTCAATAATTTAGTTTTGCTTGGATAAAATGAATTGATGTTGGCCGCAGGGATTGTGGAAAACAAGTGTATCTGGGTAAGTATTAAGATAAGAAAAATTGTATATGTGGTAGTTATTTGTTTTCGTTATATGAGTGGCTAAAACAATTGGTTTCGTGTTGAATAATAATAATATATTGTGATATGATTTGGGAGGCAGACAAATGTATTGTTGGGGGGAATTTTTAAGGGATGACTGATGAGATGGTTTTGTCTGTCTGGGTAAATTTGTGTAGGTGGATTTGACACAGCACATGCAGCTGCTCGGTGAGCACTTGCTCCCTCTTCTTTACCCAGCTTGTAATATAACTTTTCTATATCTCCCACCCAATTAATCCATCCCTATATTTAAAATTTTTAATTTCTGGGAAATATATAAGGTGGTTCATATAATTAATAAAATAATTATATATGTTTTCATCTCTCTCTCCCAACTTCATGTTTTCTTATATTCCCTTGTTGGTATGCTATGCTTGTGCTGCAAGTATTGAATCTACCATTTTGGAAACGCTTGTATGTCTGAATTCTTATCTCAAGCCTTGAGTTTATAATGAGAGTTTTATGATTTGTATGCAGGAAACCACACCATTAGCTGAAGCGTGCAGGAGGCTATAGCTATTCAAGCACTAGACCAGGTACTTGTTGGTCTATATCTCTAGATTAATCATTGAAAGCATTTAATTCTTCTAGTTTATTTCACTGCAATGGTAGTTTTCATCTCTGAATTATGTCAAATAGCATTCCAATTGCATATTGTATATAGTTCCAATTTATATATAATATCATAGTGCATTATTAAGTCCCAATTAATCACTTCCCTTTGAGCAATAAGAAGATGCACCTATTTCTCTCTATAATGTTTTTATATGCATATTTACATGCAATTATTTAAATAGATAGGTTATAATTGATATTGTTACTAATATATATATTCCGTAAAAATGGTTACTAATATATATATTAGTAAATAAAATCAATAACGTTTACTTTTGTTTACTATATATATATATATATATATATTCATTCTACATATTACTTGTTATTATTTAAAATATTATTTCATGATATCATTATCAAGGATGTGGCTGAGGTAGCACAGGAGTACTAGAGGAGAGTTATTGAATTTGAAAGAATTTTCAATGGCTACAGATTAACTACGGAAAATGTCGTAGCTGGCTAAAAATGTCCTATGGGGTGGAGGGTTTTCCACGACGGTTATGGTCACAACCGTCGTGGAAAATAAGACATTTCACAACGGTTGAAAGGAAAACCGTTGTGAAAACGACAATTTTGGCAACTCTTTTTCAAAAATTACCAAAAACAATTCTCTTTGCAATTTCTTCCGTCTTGTCTGTTTTGCTGTCTGCTCTTGTGTATAAGCTTGTTTGAGTGCCAGCTTTTCTTGTTTGTCATATCAATTCTTCTGTTTTGTCTTAGGATTTCTAATTCTCTTCCAGTAGATATTTTTCTTTTGTTAGCGCGCTTCTATTTTGGGTAAGGGTTAAGACTTAGACTCAATCTGGTCTTTGCAACTTCAATCAACCTCCAACCGAGTAGAAGAGGCAAGGGAGTCTCATTATAGAAAAAGCCAAAAAAAGAGTGACATACACGAGTGTTGCGTTCCATTGAGTGTATACACTTAGTTGAGTGGTAAGGTCCAAATTTTAAATCAAAAACTTTAAAAATGGGTAGTAGGAACTCACCACCTCCTTCTCCTAGAACTTTGAAGTATAGGTCCGAGTTGCAACGTGCAATTCATGATATGACTCGAATGATGAGGCATGAGATGAGTGAACTTAGGAAAGAGCTAAGTGGGAGTAGGAGGGAGAGAAGACATTCTTCTCAAGAAGGAGGAAGTGAGGATAGGTATAGTGTGGTTAGGAGTGAAGATAGGTACCATCCAGAAAGTAGTGAGGGAGAGAGACACTCTAGCCATACCTATAGGAGAAGGGAAAATAGGAGGCCTAGGAGGCGTGAGGAACATAGAGGGTTTAGAGAAGAATACTATGAGGAAAACCCTAGGAGGAATAGAAAGGAACATATGAGAGAAGAGGAACCTAGAAGGGAACAAGGGTTTAGAGGAGTAAAGATAGAAGTCCCAACCTTTAATGGTAGAAATGATGTAGAACAATACCTAGAATGGGAACTTAAAATTGAACAAATCTTTAGTTGCCATAGGTATGGGGAAGAAGAGAAAGTTAAAATTGCCTCTCTTGAGTTTAAGAATTATGCCTTAGTTTGGTGGCATCAGCTTCAAGCTGATAGAAGAAGGTGCAATGCTCCTTTAGTTTCCTCTTGGGAGGAAATGAAATCCATCATGAGAAAGAGGTTCATACCTCAACATTACACTAGGGAGTTGCACATTAAACTCCAAACTCTTAAGCAAGGGTCTAAAAGTGTAGATGAATATTTTAAGGAAATGGAACTTGCTTTAATTAGGGCAAACATAGTTGAGGATAGTGAAGCAACTATGGCTAGGTTTATCAATGGCCTAAATTTCGACATAAGGGACATAGTGGAGTTGCATCCTTATGTTGAAATAGAGGACTTGGTACATCAAGCCATTAAAATTGAAACTCAACTTAAAAGAAAGGGTAACTATAAAAGAGGAAACACTAGTTTTACAACTAGGAACAAGGAAACCCTAAGAGAAGATAAGGGAAAGAGCCAAGAGAAGGAAGAGCCTAAGGGTTCTAGGGTTACCTCAAACCCCATTCCTTCTACTAAAAAGGAAGAGCCCTCTACCTCCGCAAGAAACATCAAATGTTTCAAGTGTGATGGAAAGGGACACATAGCTTCCCAATGCCCAAATAGAAGGGCAATGTTGGTTTAGGAAAATGGTGAATACACTAGTGAAAGTGAGAATGAACATAGTGAGGATGATAAACAAGAAACTAGTGAAGAAAATGAAAATGAAGTTAAGAAAGAAGTGTATAGGGCCGAAGGCAAACTTTGCATGGTTAGGAGAGCCTTAGGAAATCAAATGGTTAGAGAAGATGAACAAAGGCAAACTGTCTTCCACACTAGATGTATGATAGAGGGACGCATTTGTTCCCTAATTGTTGATAGTGGAAGTTGCACTAACATTGCAAGTTCAAGAATGGTAGCAAAACTTGGTTTATCTACCACACCCCACCCCAGACCATACAAGTTATCTTGGATATGTGATGATGGGGAAAGGGAAGTAAATAGGGAAACTCTCATCTTTATTTCCATAGGTGATTATGATGATAATATTCTTTGTGATGTTGTACCTATGGATGCCACACATATTCTTTTAGGTCGACCTTGGCAATTTGATAAGAGGGTCATTCATGATGGTTACTCTAATCAAATCACTTTCAAACAAGATGAAACAAAAATCACTTTAATGCCAATGTCAATTCAAGAAATATGTGAGGATCAAGCCCACATGAAGAGAGAGATAGAGCTTGAGAGAATAAAAAGGCTTAAGATAGAGAGTGAGGATAAAAAGAAAAAGAAAAAGAAAGAAGAAGCATCAAAAGTGATGGTAGAAAAGGTGAAAAACAAGGAAAAACAAAAAATAAAAGGGAAGCTATGCTAATACTCCACCAATTTAAAACTGCTGACCATGATTGTTTTGGAGGGATTCAAGAAAAGGAGCTGCTGGATATGGAAGGAAGAAGTGGCTACACCACAAGGGAGTTTCCTCTAACCTTTTCCCCTATTTCTTCATCTCCTTCTTCTACTCCTCTTTCTTTCACTAAAGCTCCCTACATGATTCCTAAGTATTATTGTTATGAGCATTAGAGGTTATATGCTTAGGAATAATGAGTCTCCTTTCTTTGTGACTAGGGTGCGCAAGGATGTCCAAGATTGAGGCCTAGCTCGGATTCACTAATCCAGAAAGGGAAGTCTCCACCTTTTCCCTTCTTGTCATCCATTCCCTTGAATTCTCTTCTACCCCTGATAATCTTCTCATTTCTTTCTTTAGATTTGAGGACAAATGTTTTCCAAGGGGGAGGGGATGATGACAACCTGTCAGTAGACCTCTGAACTGACAACGGTTAGGACCAATTTGGAGCTACTTGAAGTGCTTGGAGCTGAATCAAGCATGAGTCTTCCTTCATGAGGATCATCCCTAAGTCACATGCAAGACTCAACTTAAGTAGGATTTTTGTGATGTAATTAGTAATTCATGATGTAATTAGGACTTTATGATGAAATTAGGATATATTTGTCTTTTCTTTAATTAGGGGCGCCTATATAGGGGTTTTATTGGTTTAGTAGGTTGCCTTGCTACAAGGTGTAGGAGGTCATGGGGTCTAATCTCACATAGGATAGAAAATTAACTCATCTTTTCTTTCCTATGTAGCTTTGGGCGCATTTTTGGGGGTTTAGTGGCTAAAAGCTTAGCTTAGCCAAATACCATTAGGAGCATGGGTTCAAATCCCATTGTGGATGAGTTTTACTCATCTTTTATTTTTCTCCCCCACTCCCTCATGTAAGTGGCCGCCCCCCACACTCCCCTCTCCTATATAATGGGCCCTCCTCTCTTGTATTTTCACACATCATTTTTAGAGTAAAGGCATTATGCCAAATTTTCTCCTCTCTTGAGAGTTGAGTGAGGCTTGGTGGTTGTTGCTTAAACCATGGTGAGACTTATCTAATTCTCCTGAATTAGTGGCGTCTGGCGATTGGACTTATCTGCTGCAGGAGGATTCTTGCTTCAGTGGCGTCCCTCCATTTCTTTCCTCTTCACTTTTTCTTTCATTTTCCTTCATTTTCTTGCACTTTTTCACGCAATTATAGCTGTTGCCCAGCACCTATAATTCGTGAATTACTTGCTAATTTTTGGTTCTAATTGGTTTGTTTTGCTCAATTCTAGATTCTGTGCAATTCCTGTCATCATTTACAAAGCCTATACGTGGAGTGTAGCTTTTTATCTTGATACTGTGCAATTATTGGAGAAGTTTCTGCATATTAGTGTGCAGTTATTGGAGATTTTTTTAGCAATATTCATCTGCAGTCAGTTTTCACACTCCAACAACTGCACACTAATATTAATTTCTGTTATTAAATAGAAGAGAAAATTTAAAGGGCTAGAATTGTGTGAGATTGTAGCAAAACTAATCTCCATATTAGCTGAGTGCGGTTTTTATATTAAAATATTAAATAAAATAATATTTAAGTATTGTTAGCATAACGTTAACTATCAGTTACAGGATACGATGGAATAAAAGAAAAAATTTAAAAATTGAAAAGCAACGTGTAAAACTGAGTGCGGTTTTTATATTAAAATATTAAATTAATTAAATGAATATTTGAAAATTCTTAGCATAACATTTACTATCGGTTACAGGATAGGATGAAATAAAATAAAAAATTGAAAAATTGAAAAGCAGATATAAGATAGGATGGAATAAAAGAAAAAATTGAAAAAAATTAAAAGGCTAGAATTGTGTGAGAATGTAACAAAACAAATCTCCATATTAGCTGAGTACAGTGTTTATATTAAAATATTAAATAAAATAATATTTAAAAATTGTTAGCATAATATTTACTATCAGTTACAAGATAGGATGGAATAAAAGAAAAAATTGAAAAAATGAAAAGCAAGGTGTAAAGCCAAGTGCGACTTTTATATTAAAATATTAAATTAAATAAAAGAATATTTGAGAATTGTTAGCATAATGTTTACTATCGGTTAAAGAATAGGCTGGAATAAAAGAAAAAATTGAAAAATTGAAAAACAGTTATAGGATAGGATGGAACAAAAGAAAAAATTGGAAAATTGAAAAGCGGTTATAGGATAGGATAGAATAAAAGAAAAATTTGAAAAACAACATTTTTATAATTGAAAAATTGAAAAGAATTATGTGAGAATGTGACACGTGTCCTAGGAGGACTCAATTTTATGAGTAGTAAAGTAATAGATAAATAGAAGTTTCTGTGGCTTTTTATCCTGATACTGTGCAATTATTGGAGAAGTTTCTGCATATTAGTGTGCAGTTATTGGAGATTTTTTAGCAATATTCATCTGCAGTCTGTTTTCACACTCCAACAACTGCACACTAATATTAATTTCTGTTATTAAATAGAAGAGAAAATTTTTCCACCAAAAAAAAATAGAAGAGAAAATTTAAAGGGCTAGAATTGTGTGAGATTGTAGCAAAATAAATCTCCATATTAGCTGAGTGTGGTTTTTATATTAAAATATTAAATAAAATAATATTTGAGTATTGTTAGCATAACATTTACTATCAGTTACAGGATAGGATGGAATAAAAAAAATTTAAAAATTGAAAAGCAACGTGTAAAGCTGAATGCGGTTTTTATATTAAAATATTAAATTAAATAAATGAATATTTGAGAATTCTTAGCATAACATTTACTATCGGTTACAGGATAGGATGGAATAAAAGAAAAAATTGAAAAATTGAAAAGCAGATATATAGATAGGTAGATAGATAGATAGATAGATAGATAGATAGATTTAAAAGCACTCGGGAAGAGATGATGAATGAGTACGTACAAGCTTCATGATCATGTTTGGTTGAATATGTATACAATTCATCACAAGTAGTGGAGCAATGTGTATAGCAAAGGTATATTTTTTCTGATATCAAGCACTCTCAAAAAAGTGTAAGTACAAATAATGCATTGGGTGAAATTGTAGGTAAAATAACTAGTCTCACAAATTTCTTATTATCATTTGAGAATGTGATTAAAACAATGGCGGTAACTAGAAGTTGAGAAGGAATTCAAAAATAGCCAAAGTGAGCTTCTGATAAGTGAAAAATTATTGATAAATTAGTATATATTTTATTTCACTTATCAAGGACAAAATGGTAATTTTGCCCCATTTTTATCCCTTTTTATTTAATATTTGATAATTTGTATTTATTAATCCTAGTTTAGAATTTGATGCTATTTTAATGGATTTATTGCTGATTTTTGCAGGATTATTACAAAGATTTAATTCAGAGATTAAATGGCATTAAATGAGGAGGATTTATTCAAGATTGGAGATTGATTGAGGACAATTAATTAAAGATTTAAAGAAGATTTGAATCATTAATGAGGAGATTAGAGCCAATCAATCACAGATATTGCAGACAAGCTTCCCAAATAAACAAGGATTACATAATAAATATAAAGATATCAAAGAATAAAAGGAAACAAGGAAAGACAAACGCGCGAAAACCAGTCTCGGGGAGAGATCAACAAATTAAAAGAGGAAAGTTGAAGCTGCAGACGCTAGCTGCGCTTCACCCCGCGCTATAGCGCAGCTTGAAGCGTAGAACACGCAGATTGCTTCCCTGTTGCCGTTTTTAAGAGGATCTCTTCCCAAACTTGCTTTGTCTTTCCTAATCTATAAATAGGAACCTCTTGCGTCAGTCCAAGGAGTTAGCGAGTTAGATAGTTACACTTAAAAGCTTAGTCATGTACCAAAACTAAGTTTAGAGTAGGAGAGGAGGAGCGTTTCACGAGGATTGAAGATGGTGATAGCGTCTTCAATGGTTTGTATGGCTACTTCATGTAGTTAACTCTCCAGTAGGATTGGATGTAATTGATTCTATCCTTGAGTGTATATAAATTCTATATTATTATTTCTGAGCTCCCTATCTATAATAGTGGTATGTCTTATTCTGTGATTATTCCTAATTCCCACGCTTGCGTCTGAAGTTATAGGCTAGTCTTAACTAAAGTAGTTATTACTAGGAGTGAGGATGGGGGAGCCTAGACATAGGAAACCCAAACTCTGATTGAATAAGAATACTCGGTTACTACTTTGGGTCGAAAAGGGATGTTTACTAATGAGCGAGGGGTAGTGTGAGTACTCTAAGTGAAGGGGCATTCGACCATTAGAACTTAGTGATCGGTAGCAAAGAGTTAGGGGGTTGTGAATCCAAGATCCGAACATAGGCGTGTCCTAATGAGTATAAGGTAGTGACAGTACTGGAGCGAAGGCGCGTCTACAGAACTAGGCCTCGTTTATTGTCTAATTCTTTACAAACTGAACAAAAGAGAGCGAAATAAATCGAGATGAATCTATCGCCTGGGAGAGCCCGCATAGTTTATCCTTGAGTGTTAAGGTCGCTGGCGAGGGGCCTTAGCAATAAAGTTTGTCTACATTATTATAGAGTAAACCTGAAATAATAGATAGTCTTTATATGCACAATGGGTGTGATGAGATGAAATCCAATCCTGATCCAAGTAAAGTGTCTCTAACTCTACCTTTCTAATTCCAATTAATTATCTACTCTCTTTACCATTCTGCAATCATACTCTCTAAACTGTGCTTTCTCTTGATAAATACGATTTCGGTCTACATAAATTGTCGTTCCCTGTGGAGACGATAACTTACTTACTATTATACTGCTGGATTTGTGGTTCGCTTGCCAGAAACCCATCAGCTTCCTCTCATTATTAATATTAGTGAAACCTTACAACATGCTCCTATAACTAATTTATCATGCTAAGTTATTCCTACTCAAAGATAACATTTGCTAGAATCATAAAAAAAAAAGATAACATTTGCTAGTAGTCTATAAAATTTATCACCTTATTCATTCTTCCCGTTACTATTTGAGCTACTAGAATTATTTGTTTCTTTGCCTTTAAAGTTATTTTCAATATTGACAGCACTACAAAGATCATGTAACACATAACGGATCCCATCATTACTTCTTTGGATATCATCATTGTCGTCATCGTCATCTTCATCATCGTCATCATCATCGTCGTCATTTTCACTCACTACTTCTCCATGAAACTCCCATATAACATAGTCTCTTTTTATCCCAATTGTGATCAAGTGCTCATATATGATTTTTCGAGACCAATGAAGACTATTATTGCATCTTTTGCACGGACAATGAAGCAACTTTCCTTCTTCAAAACCACTAAATGCAAATTCAAGAAATTCACAAACTCCTTTGTCATATAAAGGATTCGTCCTATCAATAATTTGCATCCAACTTTTATCTAACCCCATACCTATCATACAAAAAAAATATTATAAATTTAACTTACATGTAAAAGAAAAAAAGGATTTCGTTAAATAAAACTAAAGAGACATCTATTATTCATAAATACCATATAGTATCAATGTAAAGTACCAATTATAATAAATTTCCACTGACCTGCTTAGATTATAAATTGCCACTTAAGGTTGAAAATGAAAGGCAAATTAAAATTGAAGAAGACGGTCAAGAACAAGCTAAACATATGTTTAGCGTTTTTGTCTTATTTATATATATATATATATATATATATATATATATTAAGTACAGGCATAATATATATATATATTAGCCACATTCAAAAGTTAGTTTAAAAAATTAAATGATATTTAATTAAAATATTCAAACAGATGGATAACTATGGATGGGATCGGTTCAATTTTAAGGAGAAAAATATCTGATCCAATCTTATTGGTCTTATCAGTTAATCATCCAATTATTTTGATTTAAAATTTAAATAATTCATTCTTATCTAACCCAATTTAAAGTGACTTGGATTGAATTGGATTGATTTTTAAATTTTGTGTTATTATTTTATGAAACATTTAATAAATCATTAAACATATAATAAATATTAAAAAATAATAATTAATATCAATAGTTATATATAAGCCTTTAATTAATTGATTATTTTAAATTAAAAAATATTTTACACAATATATAATTTTTCTAAGTGATAAATTAATAATAAGTGTTTATATCATAAGATAAAATAGTTTACACAATATTACATAAGTACTTATATTATAAGATAAGTTCAAATAAACTCTTTCAAAACAAATTAATAATATTTGAGTTCAGTTATGCTTAATAGTATTTATTGATTGATTATGATTGAATTTAAATATGAATTTATTATTATTATTATTATTATATTACTTTAATTAAATTGGTTGTTACATTAATTTAGTTTTTCAATTTTGAATTCAAATAATTGTTACGTTAGCTTTGCTATTTAAATAATTCAATGAGATTCCATTTGCTTTATTTTCATTTAGTATCAATTAAGATTAAGATTAATTTATTGTTACGTTAGAATCATTGTTATCAATTTACTATTTTGAATTCTATCATATTTATTCAAATTCAATTGATTGACATATTACCTTTCAGTTCCAACTATCTGATTAGCATAAATATTAGTATGAGCATTCAAACGTAAATAATTAAGTTACTAGATTTTAATTATTTTATTATTATAATATATGATTCTACTGTTATGTATTATTTTAGAATTTTATTAACATGTTTTTTTTAGAGAATTTATTTTATTAACATATTAATATTATTATATAAGTAAAAAATGAGTGATTAAGTAAACCCACCATGCTTTCGCCTGATTTGGCTAGAAAAATAATTCACGGGAATCCATACCCAAAGAGAGCCCCAAATTATCACTAACCCCTTTTACTTACGGGAATCCATACCCTGCGCCCCTGCCATAGCAGCTCCAGTGGCTCCCTCTCCCTCTCCTCAGCACATCTTCGATCATGCTACAACCTCTCATGTGAATAGTATCTAGTAGATTATTAAAAGCTTAATTAGGTGCGTTTTAACTTTTAACCAGAGAAGAGGAATAGGAGCTGCTATGCGCCTATGTCTCTGTGACGAGCTAGATTGCTCTCTCCATTTTCTTCTCCTTCCTTCAATCTCCATCCTATTACGGTTTTCTTCGAAACCTGTTCATTCTCCTTCGCATTCAATGTTGTTGCTGCCGTAATTTCTTGTATGCATGGTGTTTTAAACTTGCATAAAATTCAGACATTGTTGGGATTAGCTTTTTGTAATGAATTGGTCTTACTTGGTTACATTGTTGAATAAATCGTTCTCTGTAGCATAACCGTGAGTTAACTGGTTTTGACTAGACTTTCCTTCTTACCCCATTCGGATCCTCTGAGCACGAAAGCCTGCATGCATCATGTGTGAAAAATTACAAAATATTAGTTTAAGAAATTTTTGAGGAGTGCTGGGATGGAGATAGCCTTACTAGCTACTAGCTAGTGCCTGCAACGTCACTTGTCCTCTTAGAGCACACAATGCTTTATTTCTTGTCACAGAAACATAAACATATATCACATAGTAAGATAGAAAACTAGCTTCCCTGAGAGTGACAATACATACCAAGTGGGACCCAAAGACAAATTGGATTTTAATGGAATCAGCCTCTTCAATACTTATAAATGTTCCATTGGAACTAGAAGTCAAGTGGATCACAACAGCTGCAGCCTGTGCAGCTGCCACTATTGCATATAGCAGCAGTGGTTGTGGCCGATGATCTTCTAAAACTCCATCTCTTTCTCTCCTTTGGGGTTGTTGAATTTGTTAGGGTAGTGAGGGGGGTCTAAACCACCGGATTGTCCTCCAACATATGGTCAATAAGCAAACGAAAACCACACAAGTGAGCTAGACACCATATCCAACCCAAAACCTTAAAGTGTTATGTTTATGAGTCTTTCCATTTATATATTGCTCTCCTTGCTCGTACCTATCCAATGTGGGACTAATACTTGACATTCCAACAATATCCCCCTCAAGTGTGAGTCCATTTATCTAGTGCTCCCCCTCAAGTGGAAGCTTTTATCATCACGAGTTTCCATGGTCTTGCACCGTCGTTGGCTCACATCAACGGAACACGCCACCTAGAACCACATATCACTAGGAAGACTTTCGACACAAGGATCGCCACCAATTTCTCGTCCGAGCCAATCAACGATCACCTAATCAGACCATCAGCTCTGATACCACTCTGATGGGGGAAACAACAACAATAACAATATAGAGCACACCCAAACGGTTAATGCAGCGGAAATAAATCCCCCTAACTTTCAAGAATCTATGAGGAGCAATAGTCAATGAATAACAAAAATAAATCACCAAAATCACATATAAAGACACCAAGATTTTAACGTGAAAACCCCTCAAAGCAAAGGTAAAAACCACGGGTCGTCCAGACCAAAGAAATAACTCCACTATGATCAACAAAGGGTACAAAAAAGTCTCAAACAAGTGCACAAAACAATGTTAACACCCAGCCAAACAACAAAGCAATAAAGCTTACAAATAGAGAACAAGGTAGATGAATGATGAGCACAATTTTATTCACACTTTGCATAATTAATCTTAGCTTTCTTGGACTATAATTGTGATTAAATCCACTGTTTTAATTGGAATTTACCAAATTGGGCTTAATTGGGCTTTAATTGTGAATGTTGTTTAAATTCGGATTTTTAAGCCTACTGACCTACCTGTCTTGTTTTGATGATATCCGGAGCTTTAGGTGTCCGATTTGAGTGATTCCAGTGGAATTGGAAAGCTAACTTCCGGGGCTTTAATTTGATATGCAATATGACCATATTCCCATGAAGAAATTAGGAGCAGTTGCTGTTTGACAATCGCCTACTGTTGCTGTCTGACACAAGTCCAAATTTGATTAGTTTTGTAATTAGTTTGTGGGCCTGTTTGAATTAATTTCGGCCCAATTAAGGCCTAATCAGATTGTTAGTGATTTAGGATCTATAAATAGGTGTGTTGCTGAGTGGTTTGAACACTTTACATTCATTTTTCAGATTTTAGAAAAAAAGACTCTCCACTTTCCCTCTCTTCTTCTCTCTTCTTGCAATTTTCGAATTTCGTTCTTCTTCTTCCTCTTCTTCAATTTTCGAATTTCTCCTCCATGGAAATGGAAGACTAAGCTTCAAGGATTGTTTCTCTACTGAATTCACAAAGGAATTTGAGGTTCTAATTTCGTTTTTCATCTCTTAAATTCTTGGACAGATTCTTGAATTTTCCTTCTACTAGTTTCTTGATGTTTAGGTTTGAATTTGAAATTGAGTTGCATGCTTTATGGAATTCGAATTCTAATCTGAATCTAACTCACATTTTAGGTTGCTTAATCTGAAATGAATTCTAGGTTTGCTTAATTCCAAGGATTAGAAATTAGGATTCATGCTAGTTTGCTTACTTCTAGTGTGAAAATTAATGAGGATGCTTAATCCGAATTTGATTCTGTCAAGGATTTGAGGAATTTTGTATGAACCAATGATAGATCCAATTTGTGAATGAGGTAGAGAACCAATCCGTTTTTCTTGAATTGTTTTCTGCAAATTTAAATTTTGTTTGAAAGTTTAGAAAATAGAATGAACAACAATCAAAACCCCCTTGTGTGTGTGAGTTTCTATGAGATTGAAATTCTGAATTTGTAATTGGATTCCTTGAGAGAGACGAGTTTGGGTTAATCAACCTACTGCACTTTAATTCATTTTATTTGGTTGAGTACGACCTCGATCAATGAAAAACCCAAATACACAGCTACAATACGATCTTAATATCTCCCAACCCAGACTTCGTATCAACAATCCAACTGTTCAGAATGCGGAACCAGATGTCCCGAACCAGCTGCCAAATTTTCAGCTCGATCCAACGGTGAACGAATCTGAAGTAGCTGTTTTACAGTCGCAGCTCTGTGTGAAAACGAGAATGACTTTCTCCCTTCCTTTCTCTCAAAGTGCCTAGTGTTCTAGCTGACTTAAGACCTTTACTCTTCCCTCTTGCTTGCCCATTCAAACCCTCTACACTTACTTAAGTGAGACATCAAGTGAGCTTCTCAATTTGGGTCTTTTCTGCACATAGGAAGGGAGCCCAATACCCAATAGAATTTGGAGTAGTTGGATTTTTTGTTCCATTTGAAAAATTCAGGTTGTTTGCAGTTTTTTCCTTATCTTTCTTCCATGTTAAGAAGTTTCTAAGCCATTTGCATGTCTTACCTATCTCTGTCAAAGACCTAGTAACCTAACATGTGTAATAGCAACAACCTATAAGAAAGTAACACACAAAGAAAATGTTGCGTACGTCATTTATTTTGTTTCTCAGTAATTAAGCTTGCATAATTTATACCTGGAAAGATGGTCTGAGACATATTGAGTGAGGAAATCCCCGATCATTGAATCCACAACTGATTCCTTCCATTGAAAAAAGCATCTATCTCCTGTTGAATATGCATTATATAACCGCATAATTCAAGGGTGTGACCGGCACACAGGCTAAATTCTTAGCCTGACAAACCTAAAATAATAGTACATTACTTGACAAATGATTTTTTAAAATAAACATACTTCCAAGATTTTTATAAAAATTTTGATAAAATCTCTCCTAGAGGTGGGCAAAAAACCCGAAAACCGATCCATAACGAAAAACCCGATAGCTAAATGAGTAAAATGGGCGGGCGCGGGCGATTTATCGGTTTATCGGATCATCAGATTCAGTTAGAAACGGATAAAAACGGGCGGCTTCGGGTATTCAAAATAACTTTGGTCGGTAACCGACCCGACCGTCTATATACATGGTGTTTCATTTTTCTACATGATTTGACACATCCATAGGCTGAGTGCATGTAAAGATGCAATATAGACTTGCAGTATTGTGCAGAGTTGCTGTTGCTGACATTTGATTTGATTTGTCGAGAAAAAGCAAAGCTTAAAACAGGGAGAAACTCAAAGGATGCTTTTCAATTCAAACTTCAAAGTGTAATATATCTTATAAATTATATATTCAGTATTATAAACTATATATTTATTCTGTTTTTTTAATAATAAAAAGAATATTAATACACTAACTAATAATATTTCATTTATTAACTACGTCATATAAATTAAAAAGTAAACACTATAAATATAATTATATTTATTAATTATAAATAAAATCTTATTAAAAATGCCCAATAATATATTATAAAGCATTTAACTTATATTTATTAATGAAGAATTAATAAAAAATGGAAATTGAAAGTGAAACTTAGTTACCCATTTCGTAACCTCATATTTCACAATATTTTTTTATTCACTCTCACAAGTCACACTCATTTTATTTTCTTTGCTTCAAAAATCGAAACCTAGCTAGAAATAACGAAGCTATTTTCTGCTCCTGGCTATCTCTTCTCCCTCCATCTCCAGTGTTTCATTCTCAAGTCTTTCTACCTTCATTGGCTTTACTTTCATCCTCGGTCCATCGTTGTCTCTCTGTTGGTGGGCGATGGCCATGGAGTAACAATGATGGTGCTTTGTAGAGGTTCAGAGTGCTGCAGCAGTGACTGGTTGACTCTGTTGGTGGGGGATGGCCATCGTTGTCTCTCTGTTTTTACTCATATGTTTGGTCTATAAGTTGAGAGAGCGTTTGTTAACTGTAGTTAAGGAAAATCAATTTCCTTGCTAAAGTTCAATCTTTCAGCTTTAAAAAATGACCATTTTCTCTATCATTTTCATCTGCATCTATGGTTTTCTTTGATTTTTTTTTTAATTTTCTGAAGACAAGTTCTGAATCTGAGATAGATTATATGAAACGTATACCCGCATTAACCCACCTGAAAACACCCGCAACCCGTTCAACCCGCCGCCCGATTTACCCGATGGCCTTAATGGACGAAATCAGTCCACATTTTTGTTTCATCGGTTTCGTTTGGTTCGGGATTTTTTGGCCCAAAACCGACCGAAACCGACCATTGCCCATCCCTCTCCTATATTTTGGACATCCCAAAATTTACAAAATAATCATGTATCAACAAATATTACCAACCAGAGTTTTCAACAACAATGTATTTATCCAATTAACACAAAATATACATTTCCACATAAACCCATGACTAATCTCCTATAGCTGAAGAATGTACATATAATCCAAAATAACATCAAATGGCCACCAACACAAAGGAGACCTACCAAAATGGAATAACAACGGAGCTGGAACAAATGGATCTGCCAGCAGCCTGCTACTCAACTGCCTGAGAATCCGGATGAAAGACAATAGAATGGGGTAAGTCACAAAGACTTAGTGAGAGCCTAACAACCACCATGAACTAGAAGGGAAACATACCAACGCCCGAGTTGTTCGATAGAAACAATTGACAGTATAAAATTTATTTCTCAACATAAAACTTGCTAAACAAGTGAGTTCGATAAATCCCTTAATCTAAGATAACTTGTTTCTAATATCCAAGAGATAAGTTTTTCATCTCCAAAGAAATACAAATTTATCATGTATAAGTTTAATAAGTAAATCTGAAATGAAATAAATTGAGTAAAACATAAATCATATGAAATGTAAATACAGTAGGGATCACTCATGATAGAACCAAGAGATGGCTCCATCTCATCAATAGCCCTCTCCTCTGAAGGGCGGCCTTTCCCATGGGGCGACTACATCTAACAGATAGCCCTCTCCTCTTCATAACCATGTTCATATCTCAATATCCTCGGGGGAAGCTACATCTCGCTGATGGCCCTCTCCTCCAAGAGTGGCTTTCTCATTAGGCGACTCCATCTAACGGATAACCCTCTCCTCTCGAAATTATATCATGTCTCAATGCCATGTCATATCATATCATATCATATCATATCATCGGGGCTAGCTCCATCTCATTGATAGCCCTCTCCACAAAGTGCCGACTCCATCTAACGGATAGCCCTCTCCTCTTGGAATCATACAACTAGGTGCACCTAGGTCGTTATCATCCGCTAACGACATATAGGGTTCTAACATGGATCCCAATAATATAAATATCAAATTTATTCTATTTTCTCAAAATCCCTTCCAAAATTGAATCTCTAATTTCATCAAACATAATCAATTTAAAGGCGGCTTTTAGGGTGCAATATGTGAGTAAGTTGTGCACCGTGCCATAGTCATTTTGAAGACATTTTTTCAAGTCTCAGGGGTCAAAACGTGTTTTGAAGAAATTTTTTTGAATCTGAGGTATTTGCAAAGCAGCCCTGTAAAAAGGAGTAATTGAATAATTCGAAAGCTATTTTCCTTCCCCATTGTAGCCTTATTATAGAAAAATAGTAAAAGCTGAAACGCAGTTCCAGTGTCACCTCTCGTGCTCCCAGCGTCTGTGTTCTTATTAATCCAATCTTGTTCTTCTCCGTCGCCAATCTCGTTCCTCCCCGTCGCTCACGGTGTAGCGGTTACACAGATCAGGAGTCACGCCTGTGATATGCCGCTCTGAACGTCGCACACAGGCAGCGTTTGAGGGGTCCGTCGTGCTCTGCCTCCTTGCAAAAGTTGGTGACGGCCAAGCCTGCGCCGTTTTCTGCCTCCTTGTGAAAGTCGGTGACGGCAAGCCTCTGTCGTGCTTTGCGTCCAAGGCAACGAAATCACCAAAGAACATGGATTATGCTCAATTGCACTACTCTTTAATTAAGTTCAAATATGGCAAAAAAAACTAGACCTTTCATTTTCTGTTCACATTAACCACTTTGTACATGGAGTTAACCGTTTTCGGAAACAACATTAACCGGGTGGTAACAACATTGCATTCGACGCAATGGGTAAGTATAATTAGGCCTTTTCATGGACATGGTTACCAAAGAACAAGGATTATGCTCAATTGCATTGATCTTTCATTAAGTCATAATATGGGCCAAAAACTAGGACTTTCATTTTCTTTTCACATTAACCAAAATGTACATGGAATTAATCGTTTACGGACACAACATTAACCATGTGGTAAAAGCATTGCATTCGACGCAACGGGTAAGTACAAGTAGGCCTTGGCATGGACATGGTTATGAAAGAAAAAGGATTATGCTCAACTGCACTAATCTTTAATTAAGATCAAATATGGGCAAAAAAACTAGGTCTTTCATTTTCTATTCACATTAACCACTTTGTACATAGAAATAATCATTTATGAAACAACATTAACCAGGTGGTAACAACATTGCATTCGTGATAAGTGAAAAATATATGATAAATTAGAGTACTTTTTAGTGCACTTATCAAGGGTAAAATGGTATTTTATGCCCCAGATTAATCCATTTTTATTAATAATTAGATAAATTGTATTTATTAGTCTTGAATTTGAATTTGATGCTATTTTAATATAAATTTGGCTGATTTTTGCAGATCATGGCAAAGATTTGATATGGAGAGAAAATAGCATTATATCGGGGAGATATTTGCAAGACTTGAAGTTTAATTGAGGACAATTAATGAAGATTTGAAGTTTAATTGAGACCAATTAATGAAGATATCAGCTGCCAATTAAACAAGGATTTTGCAGACAATCTTCCCATTTAAATTCAAGATGCTCAATAAATGCAAGATTTCATCAAGAAAAGGGAAACAAGGAAAGACAATCAACCAAAACCAGTCCCGGGAAGAAATCAAGTTAAAAAGAGAAATATTGAAGTTGTGCAACTCGTGTTGCTCGCTTCACCTGCGCTGTAGCGCAAGTGAAGCGCAACAATTCTGACATCTGCGCTTCACCCTCGCTGTAGCGCAGGTGAAGCGTAGAACTCGTACTTCTTACCTTGTTGTCGTTTTTAGATAGATTTCTTCCCAATTGCTTTTGTCTTTCCTTAGCCTATAAATAGTACCCTCTTGCACCAGATCAAGGTGTGCAGGGAGTATTACAAGATTAGTATAATTTCATTCACCATATTTACTTTTAGAATAGGAGAGCGAAGCGCTGCACGAGGATTGAAGAAGGTGATAGATTCTTCGATGGCTTGTATGGCTACCATGAGTAGCTAACTCTCCAGTAGGATTGAACGTAGTTGATTCGATATCCTGAGTATTTGTAATTTCTATTTTATTGTTTATGATTCCCTATCTTGTAATTTCGGTATCTTTATTCTATGCTTAATTCCTAACTTCCGCGCGTGCGCCGGAGTTATAGGCTAGCGTCTGTGACATAATGTGGATAGAGACTTCCGGCTAGGAATGAGGATGAGGGGGCCTAGACATAGGGAACTCAAACTCTGATTGTTAAAGGTACTCGCTAGTCATATTGAAATATAGGCGGGATTTCGTGATTGAGGGGGTAGTGACAGCTCCCAATTGAAGAGCGTTTATAGGAAGGTATGATTAGTTGATAGTAACATAATTGAAAGTTAATTGTATGTGAGGGATAATCGGGATCTCGTGGTCGAGGGGGTAGTGACAGCTCCTGATTGAAGAGCGGTTATAGGGAAGTACAATTAATGGACAATTCAAACAAATGGAACAATAATTAATTAATTAACAGCTTAATGAGCCGAGGGTAATTTGTCGCTTGGGAGAGCCCGCATGGATTATCTTTGAGTGGTAGGTTGCTGGTAACACGGGGTTGTATTAATTCAGTTTGGCAAAGTCTTTACAAGAATATAATCATAAACAATAGATAGTCATTACATATACAAAGGGGTAGATGATACGAAGTTCAATCCTAATCCAAGTAAATTGCTTTCAACTCTTCCTTTTCATTGCTTTTATTTATTATTCTGCACTTTCTATTTTCCGCACCAATTATTCTCACAAATCCATTATTCTCACTTGATAAATAGATCACAAATATACGCGAATTGACCGTTCCCTGTGGATACGATATCTTACTTACTATTATACTGTTGGACTTTTGGTTCGCTTGCCAGAATTCCATCAAGTATTCTTGGCGCCGTTGCCGGGGAACGATTTCCAATTCGTGTAGACCTCCAAAGTCTAATTATCAAGTCGTATTTATCTTCGAATTTCTTTTATTTATTATTCTTATTATTTTAGGAAATTTTTATTATTTAGAAAATTTATAGTTTTTCTTTTATTATTAATTTTTCTTCCATACTTACCTTTTTCAAAGTTTCTTGTTTATACTTTTGAGAGGTCAGGTGTCCCCCAATCAATTACAACTTGATCCAGAAACAGAAAGGACATCAAGGAAGAACAAAAGTAGAAACAAGAGAAGGAGACGAGGGAGAAGTCGAGAAGAAACAAAAATATTTTATTTTTAATAATTTTATTTTAATTATTTTCTTTTTTTAAAAAAAAATTATTATTATTATTATTATTTTTTTAAAAAAATAAATCATTTTTTTATTTCGTTCTTCTCATCTGAGCCAACGTTTGTTTGAACTTCTTGATTATTTCTCTTGAGAAGATAGGTAACTGATAAGTGAAAATTAGTTGATAAATTAGAGCACTTTTTAGTTCACTTATCAAGGATAAAATGATAATTTTGCCCCCAATTTAATCCCTTTTTATTTAATATTAGATAAATTGTATTTATTAATATAAGATTTGAATTTGATGCTATTTTGATAGAAATATTGCTGATTTTTGCAGGATATTGCAAAGATTTGATTTGAAGATATATAGCATTAAATGAGGGAGATATCTGCAAGATTTGAGATTGATTGAAGACATTTAATGAAGATTTAAAGAAGATTTGAGACACTTAATGAGGAGATTACTGCCAATCAATCAAGTACTCTGTAGACAAGCTTCCCAAATAAATCAAAGATTGTTCAATAAATACAAGGATTTTATCAAGAAAAGGGAAACAAGGAAAGAAAAATCTGCCAAAACCAGTCTCGGGGAGAGATCAAGATTAAAAAGAGAAAGTTGGAACTGCAGGACGCTACCTGCGCTTCACTTGCGCTGTAGCGTAGGGTGAAGCACATACTCTCTGGAAGTTGCGCTCCATCCTGCGCTGTAGCGCAGCCTAGAGCGCAGCTTACGCTAATTTGTTCCCTGTTGCCGTTTTTAGATAGATTTCTCCCCAAATTGCTTTGTCTTTCCTTAGTCTGTAAATAGGAACCTCTTGCACCAAATCCAGTGTGCACGATTATTGTAATCAAGTCTATATTTCAGTGATAATGCACCAAAGCTAAGTTTAGAGTAGGAGAGGAGGAGCACTTCACAAGGATTGGAGATGGTGACAACATCTTCGGTGGTTTGTATGGCTACCTTGTGTAGCTAACTCTCCATTAGGATTGGATGTAATTGATTCTGTCCCCAAGTGTATGTAAACTCTATATTATTATTTCCTGAGCTCTCTGTCTATAATATTGGTAATCTTATTCTGTACTTAATTCCTAATTCCCGCGCTTGCGCATGGAGTTATAGGCTAATCTTGACTAAGTTAGTTTTGACTAGGACTGAGAGTGGGGGAGCGGATTCTGAAGAAACTCATTCTCTAATTGAATAAGAATACTCGGTTAACCACTGACTGAACCATGGGTGTTTCTAATGATTGATGGGTAGTGTGAGTATCATAATGAAGGACATCTAAACATTAAGCTTGGTATTGATAAACCGATAGCAAAGAGTTAGTTGATTGTGAATCCAGGACCGAACATAGGTGTATCCTGATGAGTGATGGTAGTGACAGTACTTGAGCGAAGGTACGTCTACAGCATTAGGCCTCGTTTATAAACTAGTTCTTTTACAAACTGACTAAAAGAGAGCAAAATAAGCCGAGGGTAAGTCTGTCGCTTGGGAGAGTCCGCATGGATTATCTTTGAGTGTGTGAGGCCGCTGGTAATTAGGGGTCTTAGCAATAAAGTTTGTCTACAATATTATAGAGTAAACCTAAAATAATAGATAGTTTTTACATGCACAAAGGGTGTGATGATATGAAGTCCAATCCTAATCCAAGTAAAGTGTCTCTAACTCTTCCTTTCTAATTCCATTGATTATTACTTTTTTATTTACAATTCCGCAACAATACTCTCTAAACCATTGTTTTCCCTTGATAAATAGATCACAATCTACGTAAATTGATCGTCCCCTGTGGATACGATACTCTCTTACTATTATATTGCTGGATTTGTGGTTCGCTTGCCAGAAACCCATCAAGTATTTTTGGCGCCGTTGCCGGGGAACAATTTTCAATTTGTGTAGACCTTGGAGGTCTAATTATCAAGGGTATCTATCTTAGGATTTCTTTTTTTTTATTCTTATTATTTTAGGAAATTATTATATAGGAAATTTATAGTTTTTCTATTTTTTTTAATTTTTCTTCCACACTTACCTTCTTTTTAAGTTTCTTGTTTATGTTTTTGAGAGGCCAGGTGTCTCCCAATCAATTACAACTTGAAGCAGAAATAGGAAGGACATCAAGGAAGAACAAAAGTAGAAACAAGGAAAGGAGACAAGGGAGAAGTCGAGAAGAAAACAAAAATAATTTATTTTAATTATTATCTTTTTATAAAAAAAATTATTATTTTTATTTTTATTATTTAAAAAAAAAGATAAAAATTTTTGTTCCACTCTCTTGAGCTAACATTTTTTTGAGAACCTTGAGAGGACAAGTGACAGAAAAAGGGGCAGAGCTCAAGGAGACAATTTCAACACTCTCTGATCACCCAAGAAGAAGAAAGGACAAGCTCAAGGAGACAATCTCAACACTCTCTGTTCAACCACCCCAAGTGAAGTAAATGTCAAATGGCTTATGAATGGCAAAATCAACCAAGGAGAACCCTTGGAGATTATGTTAGGTGGCAAGAACCAAGTTACTCCTCTCATGCACCGATTCAAGGTAACTTCTCTAATTACAACAATTATTCTAACAATTTTTCACAGGATTGGGGAAGTTACCAGAATCAGAATTTTGGATGGCACCAAGATGATGTTTCACTCCGTATGCAACTGTCTTTTCAACAGCAGCAAAGTTACTCTTCACACCAACAAAGATACTCAAAATATGATCAGTTTTTGGAAGAACTCAATCAAGACAATATACGATTTCAGAAGGAGAGAGAAGAAGCAAGAAGAAAAAATGATGCTTTGATTGCACAACTAACAAAACAAAGGGAGTCAAGACTTCAAAAGGAAAGAGAAGAAGCAAGAAGAAACACTGACACCTTGTTGGAGCAATTAACAGAAAAAGGAGCCAACCAACAGTCAGAACAAATCTTAGCAAGGCATTCAAATAGTGACGATGATATTGAAGACAAGTGGGACGAATATATATAATTTCAGCAGTATTGTGAAAGAGAAGGACTTACCGTTGGCCTCGTACTAGAGGAGATAGAAAATATAATCAACTGTTGGAACAAGCAATCTCCAGCAAATGCATTACCCAAACCCGAAGAGTAGTGCGATGACATTGTTCAGCTGATAGGGGAGGAAATCAATGACAATCTGGCTGATGAAGAAGAAAAAGAAAAAGAGGAAGAGGAAACTGAAGGAATTCCAGAAGGAAAAGTTGAAGAAGAAGAAAAAGGAGAGGAGGAAACAGAAAATATGGTGCTTGAAGAAGAGACTGACTGTGAAAGGGAGGTAGAGAATACAACATATGAGAGTGTACATGATCAAAAAAATGAGAAAAAGAGTGAACAGGGAGATGGTGAACCAAAGCTCGAAAAAGAAAGGGAAGTGATTTCAAGAACAGAAACCTTGCCTTATCCAACCAGTCCTCTAAAGGAAGATCAAGAAAGGCATGGTGTAAGTGATGAACCTTCCAGACCTCATAAAAGAAAGGCTTGCGATCACACTGACCAGGACAAGACAAAGAGAAGAAAAGTCAAGCTAGAATTAAATTCAGAGCCTAGAGCCAGATTGAAGATCAAGTGGTCAGGTGTGTTCCATATCAAAGACCCCTGCGAAGCAAAGAAATTGAGAGCAATCAACTGTGAATCATCTAAGCTTCAGGAAAAGAAGTCTCATTGATAGTTGTCAAACCTGCACAAAATTATAATTATAATTATCCGATCTACAAACTACTTGTAGTAGAATGGTATAAACCAGGTCGAACCCTGAAGATCCACTCAAATTAATCCTTCTTTGGGGGGTTTTGATTGATTGGAATAAACTGAAGAAAATAAAAGATCAAGTTAAAAGCAAAGGTTGAATCAATTCAAGACAATATCAATCCAAGGAATTCAGAGGCTATTTTCATGGTAAATCATTGGTTATTAATAACATGCATTCAAGAGATAAAATCTATCAACTTAGAATCATGTGGAACCCCTACAATGATCCCGAATTCACTACTGAAATAATTTCCAGAATTCAATTGATTAAGATTAACAAGATCAAATAACCATGAAATCTTATGTTAGATCCAAATCAATTTTGTAAACGGAACCCAATTGAAGTAAATAATTAAATGAAAACCTTCAATTTAATTTCTCACTCTATGCTTTTCATTCATTGTATGATGATTAACCAATCAAGAGTACAACATACTTCAATAACAAATTTCATAACCAAAACATGTTAACCAATCAAGCTTTGATAAAAGAAATATGGAATTGAAGCAAGTGGAGTAGAAAAGCAAGGTTGATGTAATTCAATCAACATGTAAATGTAGATCAAACCTCAAAACCAAGATGAAAATAAGCTTGACTCCTTGAATTGAATAAAAACTTAGCCTTCCATGAAGACTTTACAAAAAAGATGAACAAAAGTAAATAAAACTCTTAGTAATTTCTACTACAACTTGGGGTGCTCTTCTCCTTAGCAAGCCCTCCTATTTATAGGAGGGGAAAAGATTCCATTCCAAACATGATAACTCAGCCATGACTAAGCATGTTTTGTCCACAAATGGACTTATTGATCAATTACCTAATGCATATGTCAATTACTTTGAATTATTCACCTACTCTAGCTATCATTCACCTACTTGTTTCCCACTTGCACCGAGCATATCATCCTCCATATGATAGAATCCAAGAGAGTTGTCTTCATAAGAAATCAAGCTCTGGATCTTAGCTTTCACATGCCGCTGGTGTGAGCCCAAAAGGAGTTTTCTAGCCCAAGTTATGGCCCAATCATTGAGTGTTGGTCAGGTTTTCATATGATGCTGACTATTCCGTCTTCCGATCTCATTTTGACTCACTAGCCATCAGATTCAGATTTTGGGTTATTCATAAAAGTTGTAGGGCTTTCTTTTATCTTTCCTACACTATAAAGAACATAATTTTTAGATGTCTAGAACTCACGTTATGCTTGAAATACGAAAACAGTTTAATACTGAAAAATGTAATTGAGCCCAATATGAACCTGAATTGGCATAATATGCTTACGACTTGTTAATTAAGCATAAAAAATGCATTAAAAGGTTAAATTTGAGGGATGATTAAAGTGTATAATTTTTATTTGTCAAATTCCCCCACACTTACCTTTTGCACGTCCCGGGCAAAATTGGAAACAAGCATAAATTATTGACTCAAAGAGGAGCTTTCCAATGAAATTAGTGAAATGTAAAGAAAACATGAGCTAGAGGTGATTACAAGACATCATAACATTCATGAATTCTTATCTTTATGCATTCGAAAAATAGAAAGGCAACTTCAATTGAAAATAGTGGATTCAAATTGATAGAAC
Source organism: Sesbania bispinosa (assembly GCA_026901365.1). Taxonomy (NCBI): domain Eukaryota; kingdom Viridiplantae; phylum Streptophyta; class Magnoliopsida; order Fabales; family Fabaceae; genus Sesbania; species Sesbania bispinosa. Next base: position 488,199 of record QLOH01000513.1, on the reverse strand, counting down.
CTCGCAGGAATTACTCTCAATCTCTCAATTGTTTAAAAGGTATGTGTTTCTCTCAAATTCGACCCATGAAAATTGTACTATCATAAGCTTGCTTATCTTCTACTTATTCACTGCAAATTACACATACATCCACAAATCAAGAGGCATTTATTAGGGTACTAATGGAGTGATAATGATGGAGAGGTACAAACAAATATGACAAGTTAAACCAAAGAGAGTAAAAGAGGTTTGGAGAATGAATCCAAGTAACAAGTGTGATAGATACATATGAAACCAAACATTGAAGTTTAAGTACATCATTCAATCATTTGGATTCTTCATTCTTTTGCATATCTTATTTTTCTTTTCTTTTCTTTTTTTCTTTTTTTTTCTTTTTTTTCTAGTTTTTTTTACATAACAAAGAAGCACTAAGTATGTAGCAACCCACATAATTAACATTCGCCCACACTTGTTCAAGAATCCATTCTTATGATAAATCCAATACTCTTCTATTCAATAAGGTTAGGTAAAAGTTTGGTTTTATACTTAAGAATGGAACAAGAGACAACAAATAAGGCTAAAAAGGGTGATTCAAAGGAAAATAATGTAAGGTTGGCTATTTAACTAGGTAATTTATTCAGGTGAAAGAAAAATTTGCCTCCATCATTTTTGTTCATGCACGTGCAAGAGTAGTTTCAAAAAGAATCAAAGCAAGTTCTGAAGTAACAAATTCCATGGGTGAAAATCACACAAGAAAGAAAGTTCAGTATGTCAACAAGGCTCAAATTCTCACAGCTAATAACTATCAAAATTGATCCATTCAATTCAAATCTTTGTTTCCAAACCAATTAATTTCAAGATGTTATGAATCAATTCAATCATGTTATAAAAATCTTAAAATCACCTCTTTTTCTATGTTTTGTTTTACACTTGCTAACTTTATTGGAAAGCTTAAAACAAAAACACAAATTCTTTTTTTTTTTTTTAAACTAACGGGATGCGTATCAAGAGTTAAACATAACTCCTTACTCTGCCATCCTATTAATTTTTTTGTTGAAAATAAAAACGAACCATCTTTTCCCTCCCCCCAACGTAATCAAGACATTGTACCTAATGTCTTAATAGATTGGTATTTTTTTTAAAATTGATATTTAAATGAAAAAAACTATACGAGCACAATTTAAGAGGAATGAAAGTTACACCTGCTTTTCTGATGCATGAGGTCCAAGTGAAAGGTTCTGCATTTGTTCAAGAAGTTCGTTAGCATTTGAAGAGCATGTCATGATTCTTTGCAGTCCTTGAGGTATGAATCCTTGATGCATAGCCTGTTCCAGAAAACTTAACAAACCATTATAAAAACCATTAACATTTAAGAACCCTAATGGCTTTTGGTGGAAGTTAGAATTGGCCCAAGACACAACGGTGAAGATGTCTTCTAAGGTTCCGAGACCACCAAGTAATGCAATGAATGCATCAGATTTGTATAGCATTTGTGCCATACGTTCCTGCATTGTTGAAACCCTCAGTACGGTGCCTAGGATAAGGTTTGTGGTTTTTTGGTTATTACCATCCATTAGAGCAACACCCAAAACTTGGCTCCCTCTTGTGATTGCAGTTCCTGCTGAAGTTGGCTGAACGTCTCTAGAAGGGGGGGTTGAATAGAGACCTTCAAAATCTGTTCCTGCAATTCCACACTAAAATTGATAGTTGAGACTTGCTCTCAAGTTGATTGACTTGGAGTCTCTGTTAAGACAGGAAAGAGCTTATACAATTTTAGTGGTGAGCTTAGTCTGATCTCGTGATTAATACTTATATCAGTTTCAATTAAGTTATCCTTTTAATTATTAAGGTACCTTACTGATTTCAGTATAGTTAAATATATGAGTAAGGCAAGAGACAAGAGACAAAGATCTTATCCTGGTTCACCCACACCTTGGGCTACATCCAGTCCCCACAACCTGTGAGATTTTCCACTATTGACACCAGCCAATACAAGTATTCTTACAACCTCTTCAGAACGATCCACTCACACTAAGCCTAGGCACACTCCTATCTTAGCTGAGTTACAAGTATTCTTACAGCCTCTTCAGGACGCACACCCCCACTCTAAGACTAGGCACACTCCTATCTTAGATGAGACAAGATACTGATGAATGTTTATGATAAGTCTAGCCTAATCTCATACACAGTATGGATATAGAAGTTAATGAGCTAGACTGAGTCTCAACTCTGATTACAGTAATAGAATGATACACACAGAGATGAGATGAAAGAGACAAGTGAACAATCTCAAGATGAGTTGAGTCTGATCTTCAGACAGCTGATGAAAGAACTTGAGATGTTTGTTAAGAAGTGATATGCTTTGATAATTTTGCAGATGTGTAGGCAGTCTCTCTCACTACTTTCAGTTTCTAACAATGTCTCTTTTATACCAGGACTTCAGAAACTAGCCGTTTATGGCCGTTTGAAGTTTGTTGGAGCTTGCAGCAATGGTCACAGTCCTTTCAGTAGGTTCAGAGCAGCTTTTCAGTCTAAAGTACCGTGTCAGTGTACTTTCATGCTTTCTAGTTGACTTGACTTGCTGTCTCCTGATTACTGAGAATGCCTTCTGTCTGAAGTTCAGATTTTGTTGCACTCTTGTTGCTTCTCTGATGAGATCCTATCTGACTGCGTCTGTTCTTGAGATGACATCTCAAGCTGTTCTTGCATCTCAAGCTGAACTATCATCTGTTCATTGCTTACATCTCAAGCTGAACCTGAGTCTCTTTTAAGCTTCATGCTGAGATCCCTTTTATTCTTTGGATGACATCTGAACAATAGACATATGCATCTCATGCTGCTTTCTTTTCTGAAATGTTTCTCTTATTCTTACATATGTGTCTGATTGCTCTGCATCTATTTATTGATTCTGATTGTGCCTTATAAGCTTACGCTTCTGCATGGTTTCTGATCTTGTGTTGCCTTGTATGCAATTTAGTTCTTCCAAGTGAATTGCTAATCTTTTTTGGTCTCAGTGGTTTCCTGAAATAACTTAAGATGTACAAGATCTATGCTATACATGAACACACAGTTAGTAATACAAGATGCATCTCATCTTAGTATTTAAACTTACTTAGTTTGACATATTAAAAATTGCTTTAGGGTGAGCTTGTCTCAACAATCTCCCCCTTTTTTGATGATGTCAAACTATAAGTCATATCTGATGAGATGTGAAGAAGAAAAGCATGAAGATATGATTTTCATTTAACTATTAAGATGTGCAATCTTATAATCAAATAGATGTGATAATATGAAATGAACTCCCCCTGAATCATAGCTTCCTTTTCTGTCTATTTGTTTAGAGTTTGTAATAAAAATATTAGACTGCATAATCAGAGAGTCAATTTTTTTCATTAATCACAAGGATAATAAGGATGATTACAAAACAGAAGATGCCACTGCATCTCATCAGAATGAAAATGCTGGAAAAGATGCTAACTGCATCTCTAGCATCAATCAGATCAATCCTCACAAACATTTAAGTGAGATAAATCCTGACTAAGACTCTCATTAGATATCTAACCTACTCTCCCCCTTTTGACATTATCAAAACAAGAAAAGCTAGCCAAGCTAGGATGAGTGGGAAGAGGATGAGTCAGAGTCAGGTCCAGTTGGCCTTGGCACAGTCTGTGGGATATCCGGCAGAGGAGGCACATGGTTGAGATGACTGTTAATCTGCTTGTGATACGCATTGGATGTGTGCATTTCCTGGAGAACAGTATCAAAGGCAGTAAACAGAGCCTCTTGTCTTTTCTTTTGGTGCTTCATCTTTTTGAGTATCTTCTTTTGATTTTCTTCTAATCTATTGTTGAGGTTTTGATGGTATTGTTGCTGTTCTTCATGGAGTTGATTCAGAAAGGTGTTGATGGAAGGGGAGATATGTGTAGGAATGGATGGTTCAGATGAGGGAGGATCAGCTGGCTTGGGTCTTGCAGCAGAAGGTGCAGACTGATCATACTTAGGTAGAGGTGAGTGGAGGATGTTCTCAACGAAAAATTTTCCAGGAGTAGGAAAGGAGGTTTGATAGGAGTAAGATGGTTGAACCTTCTCAGGAGTGGTTTGTGGAGGTATCAAGTTGTCAGCAGCCTCTTGCTCCAATTGTTGTGGTTCAGGGGCTGTCTCATGGCTCGAGACAGTGGTTTCTTTCTCCAAGCTCACAAGCATCTCTGAAACTAACTTGCTTGCAGGAGAAACCTTCTCAGGAGAAACCTTCTCTGTGATTGCTTCAGCAGGAGGAGAGGGTATTGGGGATTGATGGAGGAGAGAATCAGCAAAGGCATGTTCTTCATTCAGATTGATCTCCTTGTCAGGAATAGCTTCATTCTTTGTATTGACCAAAACATCTTCAGTTCTGGTCACCTCATCTTCCCTTCTCAACTCTTCCTCTTCTGCCACCTTGTCAAGCTGTGGCACAGCTGGTGCAGGAGTCTGTTCTGTCTGAATGAGGGGCTGAGATCTGGACCTCTTTTTCTTTTGCTTCTTTTTCTCAGTTTCTATGGAGGGGGATGATTGTTCCTTTCTCTTCTTTTCTTTCATAGGAACCTCAGATTTCTTTTGAGGCTCCTCCGCAGTCTCTGTTGAGGCCTTCTTCTTCTTCTTCTTCTTTGCCTCAGATAGATGAGATGATGGGGAAGCCTGTGTGGTGGTAGGCATAGCCTGTGTAGAATCAGTCAAAGGAAAAGTAGGAGGAGGAATAGACTTACCATCTAGACTCAGAGACTTGAGATTCTTGCTTCCTATGTATCCAGGTCTTTCCTCAGACTTCTCACAGTTGCTCAAGTCAACTTTGAAATGTCTCAAGATGATGGTGGTAAGCATTCCGAAAGGAAGAGAAGCATTGATTTTTGAATTGTGAAAGGCATGCTCCATATGCCTTAGTATGGGAAATGGTAGATTGAGGGGGATTCCATGCTTGAGATGGTACATGACCATCAGATCTTGGTTATATACCTTGTTGAAGGTTCCAGCCCTTGGCATGATGCACTTGGCAACCAGATGAAACAGAAATTGACCAAAAGGATTAAGAGATGATGAGGCGTCTGATATCAGTCCTCCTTTGAACAGAGATGTGCCAACACTTCCTGAGGAGATACCAACATTGTCCCACCAATGCTCTTCATGATATAACCTGTTTCCAGTCACAGGTGCTTTGACAATCGTTCCAAGAGTCTCTTCAGTCAGCTCAATGTGGACTCCTTTGACATCAGAGATGATATGGGGCTGTTCTTGTGAGGATCCCTTGGCCTTGTAGCAAGCAGCATAAAAGGCTTTTGTCATCTTTGGAAAGACAGTATCTGTCATTGTCAGGTAATCTTGCCAACCTTGCTTTTTCAGATATGGGGTCAGATCCCATCCTTCATCTTTCAATTCCTGAGTTGATATCACCCTTCCAACTATGATAGTCTTCTCAGAGAATCGTTTAGTAAACTTATCTTCTATTTCAGCACTTGAGAATAGATCAGATTGAAAGGAGATCTTCTTTCCTTCAGCAGCTTTCTCTTTTCCTTTCTTTGGCTCTTGTTGTGTAAGGTCTATATGGACAGGGGATTTGGGTGCAGAGGTTTGAGTAACTTGGGATGCTATTCTCTGAGATTTCATCCTAGGGGGTAAGGGTGTGCTCTTTTTGGAAGAGGTGGATTTTGAGGATGGAGAGGGTTGTGCAGGTGCAGTGGTTTGAGATGGTTCAGATTCAGTGCTAGGTTGTGGAGATGGGGAACGAGTCAGGGTTTCTTGGCTTGAGTGAATACTGAGTGATTTTGATTCATCAGAAGACATCTTGTCTGGAGAGGAAGAGGATGATGAATCAGAATGTGGAAGTTTTAGAGCTGTGATCTTGATGCGCATTTGAGAGAAGAGAGAAAGTAAGAGATGCGTATGAGAAGAGACTTAAATAGTCTTCAGACAAGTGAGGAAAGGAAGAGAGAGAGAGACGTAATAACTTCCTGTTAGTGGGGAGTTATTGTGGCAGTTGTGGGAGGTCAGCTCTCCTTTTTATAGCCTAACGGCTAGTTTCCCAGTTAGTGGGCAGTTACTAGCCGTTTGAGTAACGGCTCAAAACCTTCCATTTCTGACATATGGATATGTCTTATTAATTTTATGAGATGCAAGTTCAGATGAGTCATAAGACGTGTCTGGTGACAGATGCGTCTGAGCTCTTATCTCTGCACAGATGACACTTGAGTCTCATCTCTGGTGAGATGTTTAGTCATAGAGCTCATGGTAGAGCTTGTCTCAACTTCTTGCTTTTATTCAAGAGAACATATGTTTAGTAGTTTTAGGTTCTAATTGAATCTTTCTTCAACTAAAGGTTTTGTAAAGATGTCAGCTAGCTGACTCTTTGTATCTACAAAAAATAGCTCAATATTTCCTTTCTGAACATGATCCCTTATGAAATGATGCTTGATGTCAATATGTTTGGACCTAGAATGATGCATAGGGTTCTTTGCAAGATTTATGGCACTTGTATTATCACAATAAATAGGAATTTTAGAGTGCCTGACTGCATAATCTTGCAACTGAGATTTGATCCATAGAACCTGAGTACAGCATGCAGCTGCTGAGACATACTCAGCCTCTGTTGTGGATAGGGCAATGGTGTTTTGCTTTTTGCAAGACCAGGAGATGAGACACCTCCCTAGAAATTGACAAGATCCACTGGTGATCTTTCTGTCTGTCTTGTCTCCAGCAAAATCAACATCACTATATCCTATGAGATCAAAGCTTTTTCCCTTCTCATACCATAGGCCAAGATTAGTAGTCCCAATCAAGTATCTAAATATTCTTTTTACAGCAGTAAGGTGAGACTCTTTGGGATTTGATTGAAATCTTGCACACATACCTACAGCAAACTGAATGTCTGGTCTGCTGGCAGTTAAGTACATAAGAGAGCCAATCATACCCCTGTATAGTTTGTCTGATACAGCTTTACCACCTTCATCCTGATCTATTTGAGTTGATGGATGCATGGGAGTTTTCATTGGTCTTGCCTCACTCATTTTAAACTTGCTGAGAAGATCTCTTGTATATTTTGCTTGACTGATAAAAATCCCATCAGCTAGCTGTTTGATTTGTAAACCCAGGAAGAATCTCAGCTCACCCATCATACTCATCTCAAACTCACCCTGCATGAGACTTGAAAATTCTTGACATAGAGACTCATTAGTTGATCCAAAAATAATATCATCAACATAAATTTGAACAATTAATAAGTCTTTGCTAATTTCTTTCTTAAACAGGGTGGTATCAATCTTACCCCTTGTAAAATCATTTTTAAGTAAAAATGAACTTAACCTGTCATACCAAGGCCCTTGGAGCTTGTTTGAGACCATACAGAGCTTTGGACAGCTTAAGCACATGTTCTGGATGATCAGGGTCTTCAAACCCAGGGGGCTGCCTTACATAAACTTCTTCTTCTATGATTCCATTTAGAAATGCACTTTTCACATCCATCTGGTATAATTTGAAGTTTCTGAAGGCTGCAAAGGCTAGCAAAATCCTGATTGCTTCAAGTCTTGCTACTGGTGCAAAGGTCTCATCATAATCTATTCCTTCTTGTTGGTTGAACCCTTGAGCCACCAGTCTAGCTTTATTTCTCATGACTTGACCTTTCTCATTTAGCTTGTTTCTGAAGACCCATCTGGTTCCAATTATGGTTTGATGAGATGGTGGGGGGACCAGATTCCAGACCTTGCTTTTTTTCAAACTGAGTCAATTCTTCTTCCATGGCCTTAATCCAGGATTCATCATTTAAGGCCTCATGTATATCTTATGGCTCTATGTCAGATAAAAGAGCTATTAGATTCTCTGTGTCTCTGAAGGAGGATCTGGTTCTAACTCTGTCTGAAGTCTCTCCAAGTATCTGATCTCTTGGATGAGATCTTACCAGTCTCCAGCTTCTGGGTAGTTGAGATGCATGTTCATTTTGCATCTCAACATTCTCTTGTCTTGTTCCTTGAAATCTGGTTTGATTGTTTATTTTATCTTCCTCTTGAACACCATGAGAGGGTTCAGATTGACTGCTTCTGAGAGGCACTCCTTCAGACTGGCCTTCTCTTCTATGTTCAGACGGGGGTGATCTTGTCATATTTTGTTCAGATGAGAGTTTCTCTTCAGCTTCATGAGTTGAGATCTTCAGATCTTTCATCAGTTCTTCTATCTCCTCATTAACTTCTTTCTGAGTATTTCCTTGTACCTCATTGAATACTACATGCATAGATTCTTCAGTAGTTTTGGTTCTTAGGTTGTATATTCTGTAAGCTTTTGAGGTTAGTGAATACCCTAAAAAGATTCCTTTATCTGATTTGGTTTCAAATTTTCCCAACTGATCTTTTGTATTTAGAATATAGCAATCACATCCAAACACATGAAAATATGAAACTGAAGGTTTCCTTCCTTTCCATAGCTCATATGGAGTCTTATTTAAGATCTTTCTTATGGTGACTCTGTTCAAAATGTAGCAAGAAGTATTTACAGCTTCAGCCCAGAAATACATTTCAATTCCAGAGTCACATAACAAAGTTCTAGCCATTTCTTGAAGACTTCTATTTTTTCTCTCAACTACACCATTCTGTTGAGGATGTCCTTGGACAAGAGAAGTATATGAGTTATGCCATTTTTATCAAAGAATTTTTTAAACTTAGCATTCTCAAATTCTCCTCCATGGTCACTTCTAACAGATCCAATGCTGTATCCTTTCTCAGATTGAATCTTTTTGCAAAAGGTTTTAAATAAATTATATGATTCATCTTTCTGAGATAGAAACAAAACCCAGGTGAATCTTGAGAAATCATCCACAATGACAAAACCATACTTTTTACCACTGAGACTTGTTGTCTTAGTTGGTCCAAATAAGTCAATGTGGAGGATCTCAAGAGGTCTGACAGTTGAGACACAGTCTTTTGGTTTGAAACTTGATTTGCTGTGCTTGCTTTTTATGCAGGGATCACACTTCAGGTCTTTGTCAAATTTTACCTTAGGTAATACTTTGACAAGAGACTGGCTAGCAAGCTGACTCATAGTTCTCAGGTTAATATGTCCAACCCTTTTGTGCCAAAGCCATCTCTCATGATCATGAGACATGAGGCAGGTGAGATCTGACAGACTCTCAAGTGTGACTGAGTAAAGATTTTTCTTTCTTGTTCCAGAGAAAATGATTTTTCCAGTTTTAGAGTCTATGATCTCACAAAAGGTAGGCTGGAAATTAACATGATAACCATTGTCACACAGCTGGCTGATACTCAGCAAATTATGTTTCAGATCTTCAACATAATATACATTCTCAATTTGAGCTGTGTTGGCATTACCAATTTTACCTATGCCCTTGATCTGGGCTTTGCTGTTGTCTCCAAAGGAGACAACTCCAGAAGACTTTTCTTCAAGTGATAGGAACTTGCTTTTGTCTCCTGTCATGTGCCTTGAACATCCACTGTCTAGCACCCACTCTTTCTTGGTCTTTGCTGTTGCCAGGCACATCTGTTTCAACAAGAGATTTAGCTTTGGGTACCCACTTATATTTGGGTCCTGCATGGTTAGTTGCCTTTCTCTCAGATGCTACTTGTCTCATGTAACAGTCTGTAACTTTATGGCCATATTTACTACAACAAGAGCATCTTTCTTTCTTTTTCTTTCTTGCAGGTATGAAGAAATCTTTGTACCAAACTTCATTTGAAGATCTCTTATAACCAAGCCCAGCTTTATCAAAAATTCCCTTTTGAGATCCAATAAGTCTCTCAAGGTTTTTTGTTCCATTAACAAATTTTGCTAGGTCATTTATGAGAGTTCTGTTTTGGAGTTTAAGCTGTAAATTTTCTTCTTGTAAACCCTTTAGATTATGCCCATTGAGAACTTGAGTCTTGGCCTTTACTCGTTCAGATAATTTCATGTGAGACAACATGAGACTGCTGTTTTTATGATTCAGATCTTCATTTTCTTTTTCAAGAAATTTTACCTTCTCAAGAGCTGTATTTAAATCAGATTTAAGTAAAGAGCTCTTAGATGCAAGAAGATTTGAATCATACAGAAGATTTTCAAAAGCAGACTTAAGTTCATCAACAGAATATTCAGAGTCAGATTCATTTACCTCTTCATCTGATGAGTCTCCTTTTGCCATGAGACATATGTTAGCTGACTGTCCATCTTGACTTCCTTCTTCTTCATCTGTGTCATCCCAGGTGGCCATCATTGCCTTCTTCCTTGGACTTTTCCTCATTTCTTTTCTGAGTTGAGGACATTCAGACCTAATATGTCCAGGCTTCTTGCATTCAAAGCATATAACTTGTCCCTTCTTGTCAGTCTTTTCTCCTCTTCTTGAGGGGAAACTCTTTCTTCCAGTCCCTCTGGCTCTCCACATACGTCTGATCTTCCTTGAGATGTAGGCTAGCTCGTCATCCATCTCACTATCATCTTCATCCTCATCATCCTCTTCTATTTCTGAGTCTTGAGATGAGTTGAGTGAGGTTTGCTGAGATGAGCCAGTCTTTTTACCTTTTGAGTTACTGGAAGCTGCTTTCAGTGCGATAGACTTGGGACGTCTGATGAGATCTTCTTCCATTAACTCTTGCTCATGTACCTTCAGAGATCCAAGAAGCTCATCCAGTCTGAGGGTGCTCAAGTCCTTGGCTTCCTAGATGGCTGTTACCTTTGGTCTCCAAGGTTTGGGCAGACTTCTCAGAATTTTCCTTACCACGTCCTGATTTGAATATGTTCTTCCTAGAGATTTCAGGTCATTTATTATTATAGTGAATCTCCTCACCATGTCTTCAATGCCTTCATCTTCAATCATCTTGAAAAGTTCATACTGTCTAACCAGTATGTTGATCTTGGCTTCTTTGACTTGGTTTGTTCCTTCATGTTCAATCTCAAGAGCATCCCATATTTCTTTTGCAGAGACACATCCTGCTATCTTGTCATATTCACTGCGGCTAAGAGCACAGGTTAGCAGATATTTAGCTCTTGAGTTTAGAACATACCTTGCTTTCTCAGCATCTGTCCATTGATCTCTGGGTTTGGCTGCCCTGAGTCCCAGTTCATCTGTGATGTATGGCATATAGGGGCCCATCTCAATGATTTCCCATAGATCAGCATGCTGAGATTCAATGAACAGTCTCATCCTGTCTTTCCAGTAGTAGTAATCAGTTCCATCAAAGGCAGGAGGTCTGTTTGTTGAAGCTCCTTCAGGAATGAACAGACTTGTGCTAGGACCAGCCATGGATCTTTATCCTCTTCACACAAAGGTGTGCTCAACCCCTAGAGGCCGAGCTCTGATACCAACTGAAGTTGGCTGAACGTCTCTAGAAGGGGGGGGGGGTTGAATAGAGACCTTCAAAATCTGTTCCTGCAATTCCACACTAAAATTGATAGTTGAGACTTGCTCTCAAGTTGATTGACTTGGAGTCTCTGTTAAGACAGGAAAGAGCTTATACAATTTTAGTGGTGAGCTTAGTCTGATCTCGTGATTAATACTTATATCAGTTTCAATTAAGTTATCCTTTTAATTATTAAGGTACCTTACTGATTTCAGTATAGTTAAATATATGAGTAAGGCAAGAGACAAGAGACAGAGATCTTATCCTGGTTCACCCACACCTTGGGCTACATCCAGTCCCCACAACCTGTGAGATTTTCCACTATTGACACCAGCCAATACAAGTATTCTTACAGCCTCTTCAGAACGATCCACTCACACTAAGCCTAGGCACACTCCTATCTTAGCTGAGTTACAAGTATTCTTACAACCTCTTCAGGACGCACACCCTCACTCTAAGACTAGGCACACTCCTATCTTAGATGAGACAAGATACTGATGAATGTTTATGATAAGTCTAGCCTAAGCTCATACACAGTATGGATATAGAAGTTAATGAGCTAGACTGAGTCTCAACTCTGATTACAGTAATAGAATGATACACACAGAGATGAGATGAAAGAGACAAGTGAACAATCTCAAGATGAGTTGAGTCTGATCTTCAGACAGCTGATGAAAGAACTTGAGATGTTTGTTAAGAAGTGATAAGCTGCTTTGATAATTTTGCAGATGTGTAGGCAGTCTCTCTCACTACTTTCAGTTTCTAACAATGTCTCTTTTATACCAGGACTTCAGAAACTAGCCGTTTATGGCCGTTTGAAGTTTGTTGGAGCTTGCAGCAATGGTCACAGTCCTTTCAGTAGGTTCAGAGCAGCTTTTCAGTCTAAAGTACTGTGTCAGTGTACTTTCATGCTTTCTAGTTGACTTGACTTGCTGTCTCCTGATTACTGAGAATGCCTTCTGTCTGAAGTTCAGATTTTGTTGCACTCTTGTTGCTTCTCTGATGAGATCCTATCTGACTGCGTCTGTTCTTGAGATGACATCTCAAGCTGTTCTTGCATCTCAAGTTGTTCTTGCATCTCAAGCTGAACTATCATCTGTTCATTGCTTGCATCTCAAGCTGAACCTGAGTCTCTTTTAAGCTTCATGCTGAGATCCCTTTTATTCTTTGGATGACATCTGAACAATAGACATATGCATCTCATGCTGCTTTCTTTTCTGAAATGTTTCTCTTATTCTTACATATGTGTCTGATTGCTCTGCATCTATTTATTGATTCTGATTTTGCCTTATAAGCTTACGCTTCTGCATGGTTTCTGATCTTGTGTTGCCTTGTATGCAATTTAGTTCTTCCAAGTGAATTGCTAATCTTTTTTGGTCTCAGTGGTTTCCTGAAATAACTTAAGATGTACAAGATCTATACTATACATGAACACACAGTTAGTAATACAAGATGCATCTCATCTTAGTATTTAAACTTACTTAGTTTGACATATTAAAAATTGCTTTAGGGTGAGCTTGTCTCAACACCTGCTGTACAACCCTTCAGTCCTTGTATTCCCCCTCCATACACAACATTGATCTTTCTAGCAGCCAATGCTTTACCAAGGTCATAAGCTGCATGCCGAAATGCTTCATCCTTTCCGAGATTAGTTCCACCAAAGACACATATACTTTGGAATCTGCGTGTAGATGGTCCTGCAGTTTCTTTAAAGGAAGACATTTTGTTGTACCAATCATTTGTGAGAGTGAGAATTTATAAAGATGAAATAACCGGTACAAAGATCAAATTGTCAGATTTTTTTTCTTTTTTTTATTAAGTGTTAGTCGGTGAAAAGACAAGTAAGGATAAACAAAGATACGCATGAATTATAGAGTCAAAAAGAATCAACTGGAAAGAAAACTCAAAACAAATTAAAGACAGGCGTGAATTATAAAGTCAAAAAGATACAACTGAAAAAAAATGTGCATGCATATGAACAGTAGTTGTGATTTTGGCTCACATCTTCCTCTGGTTTTTCGTCCAGTAACGGTTTGAACGCCTTCTATGAGTCGGGGATTTGCTTCCCATCCAATTTTCTTATAAACTGGCAAACAATTTCTTTTAGAGTCAGATTCCCAAGACTATATTGTTCCTTCTCCTTTCGGAATAATTCAGCTAAATCAAGAAGAACCATTTGAACCTGTCCACTAGGATGCGTCTCAAGAGCTTGGCTAATGTTATCCAAAGACTCCTTACTCAGTCCATCCTTAATGAATTTAATTTTGTCTTCTCGATTTATAGAAGTCATTCCGACATTCTTACATCTCGAGTTACAATTCCATCTTGCACACTTATAACAAACTTGCATTCTTTTTGCTCTTCTTTTTTTAGAAAAAGAACTCCTACCCATTCTTGACAAATGTCTAGCAAATGAATCTTGAAATTCACCTGCTAAGCGTATCTTAGCCTCGATGATCCAACGTACATCCTCAGGAAGGCCTAAGGGATGGCAACTGAGCCCATGCCCGCTGGGTACCCGCAAAAAATACCCGCAATGGGCAGGGTAAAAACCCGCAATGCGGGTACGGGCGCGGGGACGGGCTATAGCCCGCAAAATTTCATGGGGACGGGCGCGGGGACGGGCACTATAGTGCCCAGCCCGCCCCAGGCCCACACACACACACACACACATATATATATTTTATTTTACCAAACTTATATTTTTTAAAACTGATATTTTGTAATAATAATTTCTTATATTTATATATTTTTTAAAACTGATAACTTAATTTGAAATTAGAATTCATAATTAACAATTAGATTTAGAGATTCACAAATCACAATTTCACAAACCCTAATTCTGAACCAGAAAACAAACTCCCTCAGACATCAGTCCCTCTCGACCCTCATCCTCTCCAGCGCCGCCGCCTCTCCAACCAAGCAGCCACCGCCCCTCCAAGTCTCCAACCAAGCAGCCACCGCGCCGAACAACTTGCAGACTACAGAAAGCCCCTGTTCGCGCGGCAACACGTCTGCCCAGGCCACCGGTCTCGCCCTGTTCGCGTGCTGCACATCGTAGACAAGGAGCTCCGGCCACCAGCCTCCAACAGACAGCCCCTGTTCGCCCGCCGCAATGCCGCACGTCTGCTCATCATCGCCACCAGTCCTGTTCGGTTGTCCGTCGTCAGTCTTGTTCATCACCGCCACCAGCCCTGTTCGCGTGCGGTGTGCGTCTTCGTCTGCTTGCTGCTTTCTGCTTACTCATTCAAGTAATTGAAAATTCTGCTAGTGACATGAGTTTACATTTTACAAGCATAGAATTTTGAGTTTACAAAATAAAGCCTCTCTGGTAGTGACATGGGTTTACATTTTACTTAATTAGTGACTAAAAGAGGAAACCAAAGTTACATAGAATTCCCCACTTCACATATTGATTAAGAGATTCATGGCCAATTGTATGAGTTGAAATCTATGACTATTGTTGTACATTAGTTCATCGATTTGAGCCATCCCCTGCCTATAAATTCATCACTTGTTCTAATTCACATCTCACAAGAACACAAATTTACTACAACACATACAGAACAATGAAGACCACATTTCTTGCATTATTTTTACAATTTTACATAATAATATGACAATATTCTACCTGTTTGTATGGATCCTATTAATGGTTAATCTTTTATGTATTTGTAGTTAATCTCAAATGGATAATTTATGTGGAGGGATTCCTTCACAAGAATCTGCAAGTAGCTCTTCTCCTATCATGTCTGTTACTCCCTCACAACCTGAAAATGAAAGTGTGCCTAGTGATCATGTGGGCGGTTCTGATATCAGAGATCAGTCTCAATCCCCAGCCCCAGCTGACTCTATTCCTCATGTTGAGGTCCTTGAGGAAGGTGATGATTTTGAAATGACAGAGGATGGAAAAAAAAGAAAGATATCTGTTGTTTGGAACCACTTCAAGAAAAAAACAATTAATGGAGAAGAAAAAGCAATATGTAATTATTGTAACACGCAAATGACAGGCAGGAGATCTGATGGAACAAACCATTTGCGTAGACACTACCAGACTTGTAAAAGAAGGCCATATAGGGATATAAGACAAGCACTCTTGGTGAAAGAACAAAAGAAGGCAGATGGGTCATCTTCTTTTTTAAGTAACTATCTTTTTGATCCAGAAAAATCTAGAAGAGACCTTGCTTCTATGATAATAATACATGAGTATCCACTTTCAATAGTGGACCATTTGGGGTTCAGAGAGCTGCTTGAAGGTCTTCAACCTCTTATCAAGATTCCTAGTCGAAAAACTATCAAGACTGATATTAAGAAGATCTATCAAAATGAAAAGTTGAAGACTATGGGATTCTTAGAAAATATTGGAAGTAAGATTGCTTTAACAACAGACCTATGGACATCTAGCAATAAAAAGAAGGGGTTTATGGCCATTACAGGTCATTACATTGATGATGATTGGGAAATGCAAAGTCGCATATTAAGGTATGGATTTTAAATATCATTGTATAATATTTTGTACTTATAATCTACATATAGTATTTGAAATTTTATTAATGGTAAATAAATTATTTTTCATAATAGGTTTGTGTATGTAGAATGTCCACATACAGCTGAAGCTCTTTCTAAAGTGTTGGTAGAATGCATGATAGATTGGAATATTGATAGGAAGTTGTCCACCATCACTTTGGATAATTGTAGCACTAATGATGCTTTTGTTGGTTTGTTGTTAAACAAACTTGATTACTCTACTCTCATGCTTGATGGTCAGTTGTTTCATATGAGGTGTTGCACACATATTTTGAATTTAATTGCTCAAGATGGTTTGAGTGTTCTTGGAAGTGGCATAGAGAAGGTTAGGGTTAGTGTTGCTTTTTGGACAACCTCACCTAAAAGAGAACAAAGTTTTAGGGAAGCGGCACGTCAAATAAAAGTTCCCATCACGAAGAAACCCATTCTTGATTGTAGAACTAGATGGAATTCTACTTATCACATGCTTGTTGTTGCATTGGCTTACAAAGATGTTTTTATTCGTTTGAAAACAAGAGAGCATTTATATACATGTTTGCCTACATCAACTGAGTGGGAAATTGCTAAAGAAATTTGTAATAGGCTGGAAGTGTTTAATCGTGTAACTGAGTTGTTTTCTGGGTCACAATATCCCACAACAAATATTTTCTTCCCATTGGTTTGTGAGATAAAGCTCTCTTTGCAACAATGGCAAACTTGCTCAATTGAGGCTATTAGAAATATGGCTTCAAAAATGGTTGTCAAATTTGAGAGATATTGGTCAGTTATTCATGGAATTATGGGGATTGCTAGTGTTTTGGATCCAAGATACAAAATGAAGATAATAGAGTACTTCTTTCCTAAGCTTTATGGAAGTAATTCTTCTACTGAAATTAATAATATGAAGAAGTTGTGTTATTCATTGTTTGAAGATTATCAAATTAAATCTGTGGGGATAGTTGAAAATTCTGGTGCTCAGTTGAATGATAATGAGTCCAATACATATGATTTGAATGTCAGTAATTTGCTTACTGGTTTTGACTTATTTGTCAATAACGATACAAATGATACGCAATCGAAGTCTGAATTGGATCTCTACTTGGAAGAGAAGGTTTTGCCTAGGAATGCTACTTTTGATATTCTTGGATGGTGGAAAACAAATGGGATCAAGTATCCCACACTGCAGAAAATTGCTAAGGATATTTTGGCCGTCACAATTTCAACTGTTGCTTCTGAATCAACTTTTAGCACAGGAGGTAGGTTGTTAAGTTCTCATCGTTCTAGGCTTCATCAGGATACTGTGGAGGCACTTATGTGTGCACAAAGTTGGTTGAAGCATGAAAAGGAAGGTAATAAATATTGCATTATTCTATTTATTCAAATAAATTTATTCTTATTTTTCTAATCTAATAGTCTAATCCTTAATTTTCTCGTGTTCTAGTTTCAATTGGCATTACTGGGCCAAAACAATATATAGAGACTAAAGATAAACGTTTGCAACCTGTTGGAGAATCTGATTCTGATGATGAGGTAAAATAACCTGTAGATTATGTTTTTTATTACTTTATTATATATGACTAATTAGTCTTAATAATATTTTTTTGCAGAACACGGAGAATCCTAGCACATTAAGTTCAAGTTTTTTAAATAGTTTGATGTTGGACTATCTTGCATATTTAAAAAAGAATTTGAACATTATGTATTGTGTTTTAGAAACTTAACATATTGTATTTTGATTTATTTAAACTGTTATGTACTTATGTTGGTAATTATAGTTGGACGATCTTTGAGTAGTTTATCAATTGAGATATAGTTTTATTAAATTAATATTTTTTTAGCGAGTTATTAGTTTTTTACTTTAAAAAAGTGCGGGTAACGGGCGCGGGTACGAGCATTTAGGTGCGCATCGGGTACGGGTACGGGCACTTAAGTTACTGCACACGCGGGTACGGGCATTTTTTTTAACGCAGGTACGGGGACGGGCACTGTGGTACCTTGCCCAGCGGGTGCCCATTGCCATCCCGAGGCCTAATGATGGGATTCTGGCAAGCGAACCAAAACTCCAGCAGTATAATAGTAAGTAAAAGTATTGTATCCACAGGGAATGGTTAATTTATGTAGATTGTGATCTACTTATCAAGAGAAAGCACAGTTTAGAGAGTATGATTGCGGAATAGTAAAGAGAGTAATAATCAATTGGAATTAGAAAGGTAGAGTTAGAGACACTTTACTTGGATTAGGATTGGATTTCATCTCATCACACCCATTGTGCATATAAAGACTATCTATTATTTTAGGTTTACTCTATAATAATGTAGGCAAACTTTATTGCTAAGGCCCCTCGCCAGCGGCCTTAAACACTCAAGGATAAACTATGCGGGCTCTCCCAAGCGACAGATTTACCCCTGGCTTATTTCGCTCTCTTTTATTCAGTTTGTAAAGACTTAATAGATAAACGAGGCCTAACTGTGGATGTACCCTTCGCTCCAGTACTCTCACTACCTTATACGAATTAGGGCACGCCCATGTTCGAATCCTGGAATTACAACCCACTATTTCTTTGCTATCGATTACTAAGCCTAATGGTCGGATACCCCTTCACTTAAAGTACTCACACTACCCCTTGCTCATTAGCAAACACCCCTTTTCGGAACAAAGTAGTAACCGAGTAATCTTATTCAATCAGAGAATGAGTTTCTTCAGAATCCGCTCCCCCACTCTCGTTCCTAATCAAAACTACTTTAGTTAAGACTAGCCTATAACTCCATATGCAAGCGTGGGAATTAGGAATAAGTACACAATAAGACTACCACCATTATAGATAGGGAGCTCATAAATAATAATATAGAATTTATATACACTCAGGGATAGAATCAATTACATCCAAACCTACTGGAGAGTAACTACACGAGGTAGCCATACAAACCACCGAAGATGCTGTCACCATCTTCAATCCTCGTGAAGCGCTCCTCCTCTCCTACTTTAAACTTAGCTTTGGTACATACTCATTAGATTACAATGATTTACTACCGAAGACCAATCGACTAACCTGAAAAGGTTGCAAGAGGTTCCTATTTATAGACTAAGGAAAGACAACGCAAATTTGGGGAGAAATCATGTTAAATACGGAAATAGAGCAAGATTACGAGTTCTGCGCTTCAACTTGCGCTACAGCATAGGTTGAAGCGCAGATTCAAGTAGCTTCCTAATGCGCGCTTTCACTCGGGCTGCAGCTCAGCCCTCAGCCCAATGTTGGGCTTCACCTTGGGCTGCAGCTCAGCTCTCAGCCGAATGTTGGGCTTTACCTTGGGCTATTGCCCAGCTTCCAGAAATTCCTTTAATTTTTGCGCTTCAATCTTTCCCTTTTTAATTTGATCTCTCCCCGAGATTGGTTTTGGCAGATTTGTCTTTCCTTGTTTCCTTTTTCTTGATAAAATCCTTGCATTTATTGAGCAATCTTTGATTTATTTGAGAAGTTTGTCTGCAGAATCCTTGATTGATTGGCAATGATCTCCTCATTAATTGTCTCAAATTCTCTTTAAATCTTCATTAAATATCTTCAATCAATCTCCAATCTTGCAGATATCTTCCTCATTTAATGCTATCCATCCTTCAGATTAAATCTTTGCAATATCCTGCAAAAATCAACAATATTTCTATCAAAATAGAATCAAATTGAAATCTCAGATCAATAAATACAATTTATCTAATATTAAATAAAAAGGGATTAAATTGGGGCAAAATTATCATTTTATCCTTGATAAGTGAACTGAAAAGTGCTCTAATTTATCAACTAATTTTCTCTTATCAAATTCCCCCCAACTTAACTTCTTACTTGTCCTTAAGCAAGAGACCTCCTTGCAATCATGAATCAATCCTATCCCCGGTGTATTCCTAATAACTAAAACAAATTCAAGGAACTATTCCTCAAACTCCTTCCTAAGTAGAAGTCACTTTCCAATCATAAGAAAAACTAAGGATCAAGGGATATTACCATACATCAATCAGAATAGAAATACAAACATCAATTAAACTTTCTCAAAAATACCAATTAAAGCAGTAAGTGATAAACCAAGGAAATCTCTCATTCTCACGGGTAAGTGTTTCCCTCAATCATTTTCACCACTGTTGAACAACTAGAATTGATAGTTGTTTCCAAGATCTGAACCTGCAAGCAGTTAATATGGATCAAAAGGTCTTTATTAGGTTGTAATGAGGCTGGACTATCAAGAAATCATGGTTTTTCTGGATATTCAAGGAACACTTTGAATAGAGAGCATCTTGAGATTGTGCTTCGGGACTTTTCTCAATTCACCTGGTCATTCTTGAATGGTCACCCTTTTTCAGCTTGGCCTCATTGTTTGAAGAAATACTCCCCCCAACTTATTCAATTTCCACACCTTTGTGCTGATATATATATATATATATATTTTGACAAAAACATAACATAGAAATTATTTTTGTGGGGAGGATCCTTCTTTTGTGATTTCTTGTGCCTTCTCTTGAGTCTCTTGTGACCAACCTCTTGTCCCATTTTGTTGTGGTGCACCTTGATCTCTATCCCAAGTGTTAAGGAACAGGTTACATTCAATGAATATGGTTAGGGTGCATCAAAGGAAATATTCAAGCTCAAATGGGCAAGCAATAAACGGAAACATTTAATCAGGGTTGGCTATTTGGCACAGAGCACAATATTATAATCACAAAATATGCCTTTGTCACTTCCATACCTTCTACTAGCAAGACAAAATTCAGAAACTCAATCAATAACATTTGACAAGCAGCGATGAAAAGCTCTCAATATAAGTGTTTAGGCTCTCATCTTACCGGTTATGGCTAAAATTTCCTTGATAAAGCACTTAATGGATTTAATTAACTACCTTGATATTTTCTCTTGAGAAGTACTCTAATCCTAACTGATTATGGAATTAATCACAAGATTCTATCATCTTTCCTAGATTGGTTAGTTAAACTACTTATTTACAGAGAATACAGAAATAATTACCTTGATTCCTAATCCTAAAGTCCTAAAAATTTTAAAAAAATTCTAAAAAAAATATGAAACAAAAATCCTAATTAACTAGAAAAAATCTATAAAATAATAGAAAATAAAAGAAAAACTAAAAGAAAGAAAAACACCAGTATCAATCTTCATCCTCTGTATCCTGTGAGTCGTTGTGTTGCTACTACTCCATCCCCGCCTGGGAAAATAGGCCTGTCCTCAGGCCACTGCAAGAATATCCGGAACTCTTCAAGCAGCAAGCTTGGGAATGGGTCTAGTACTCCTGATTGGTTTGGGGTCAACTAGTCTTTATACTCTGCAGCAGTCTGTGCAATTCATGAAAATAAAGAAAATGAAGATTTCAATTGGAAAAAAATTAAGGAAAACATAACTGAAAGTTTCAAAATTGATGGAGGTTTGTGAGTGAAAAGAGTAAAAAGAAGAGCTGAGGAAGTAGTACATGAGAAAATAAAAGATTTTTTAAAATTTCGTATTCTGCGCTTCACCCTGCGCTATAGCGCAAGTGAAGCGCATAATATAGTGACTAAAATTGCATTTCTGCGCTTTACCTGCGCTACAGCGCAGGTTGAAGCGCAGAAAACAAAACGCAATTTTGCACTTTCAGTCACGTTTTTTGCTACTTCCTATTTTTAAAAATTTTATTTTCCACAAACTTATTCCAATCAATTTTGAAAATTTCCTAAATCCTAAAAATTGAAAAATCCAAATTAACAAACAAGAAAATAATTAAAAACTTTAAAAATCTCTGGGTTGCCTCCCAGAAAGCGCTTGTTTAACGTCTGATAGTTCGACGCCTGTTCTCTCAAGGTGGCTGAAACTGAAATCTTTTAGTGAGTGTTTGTGCTGCACCATTCCTTTCTTTGGCCCTTAAACCTCTCCATGATTTTGCCTTGGAGCAACCTGCAGTGTGAACTGACTTTGACCATTTTAGCTTCTTTCTGGAATTGGACCATGCCTCTGACTCCCTTGGCTTGATCCTTCTTTTCTTTATTACCTTGTTCTCATGTGCATGAGTCTTCTTTTCCTGAAGCTTAGATGATTCACAGGTTCTTTGCTTTGTAGGGGTCTTTGATATGGAACACACTTGACCACTTGATCTTCAATTTGGCTCTAGGCTCTGAATTTGATTCTAGCTTGACTTTTCTTCTCTTTGCCTTGTCCAGGTCAGTGTGATCGCAAGCCTTTCTTTTGTGAGGACTGGAAGGTTTATCACTTGCACCATGCCTTTCTTGATCTTCTTTTGGAGGACTGGTTGGATAAGGCAAAGTCTCTGTTCCTGAAATCACTTCCCTTCCTTCCTCGGGCTTTGATTCACCATCTCTCTGTTCACTCTTTTTCCTCATGTACACCCTCATCTGTTGTATTCTCTACCTCACTTTCACAGTCAGTCTCTTCTCTAAGCACCATCTTTTCTGTTTCATCCTCTCCATCTTCTTCTTCTACTTCTGCTGCACCTTCTTGTGTTTCTTCAGATCCATCCTCTTCATCAGCCAGACCATCGTTGATTTCCTCCCCTATTAATTTAACAATTATGGTGGGACAAAATTCTAAAGGGTTGGGTTGAGCGTTTGCTGAGCTCTGTTCTGACTGTTGGGTTGGCCATTGCTTCTGCTATCTCTTCAATTGTTGCATCAGGAGACTCTCTCTTCTTGTTGAGAAGTTCCAACATGAGTGGTTCCATGGCCTCCAACGTTGGGATGTTGAATTGCACTATTTTGTTACTCTCTATGAAGGCTGTAAATATCATGTTCATACCTTTCATGGAGGGATTCTTTGGATATGGTGATTCCCTTTCTTGTAGTGCATGTGTGAACTATTCTTTTTCTTCTTCTTTATTTTCTTTAGCAGCTTCCTCTGATTTCTTTTCTTCAATTTCTCTTTCTTTCTGAAGTCTTGACTCCCTTTGTTTTGCCAGTCGTTTTAACAAAGCGTCAGTGCTTCGTCTTCTCTCTTCGCTCTCTTTCTGAAATTGTATATTGCTTTGATTGAAATCTTCCAAAAACTCATAAAATTGGGAGTCTCTTTGTTGATAGGAAGAGTAACTTTGCTGCTGTTGAAAAGAAGGTTGCATGTGGGGTGAAACATCACCTTGGTGCCATCCAAAATTCTGGTTCTGGTAACTTCCCCAATCCTGTGAAAAATTGGTAGAATAATTGTTGTAATTAGAGAAGTTACCTTGAATCGGTGCATGAGAGGAATAACTTGGTTCTTACCACCTAACATAATCTCCAGGGGGGTTCTCCTTGGTTGATTCTACCATGCATAAGCCATGTGACATTTACTTCACTTGAGGTGGTTGAACAGAGAGTGTTGAGATTGGTTTTTTGAAATTTGTCCCCCTTTTCTGTTACCATTTTCTCAAGAAAAATAAGATGCTCAAACAAAGAGAAAAACAAAATAACAAAAATATTTTTTTATAATAATAAATATTTATTTATTTAATTTTTTTTTGAAAATAATTAAAATAAAATAATTAAAAATAAAATAATTTTGTTTTCTTCATGACTTCTCCCTTGTCTCCTTTCCTTGTTTCTACTTTTGTTCTTCCTTCATGTCCTTCCTATTTCTGCTTCAATTGATTGGGGGACACCTGGTTTCTCAAAAACATAAACAAGAAACTAAAAAAAAAGTAAATGTGGAAGAAAAATTAAAAAAATAGAAAAACTATAAATGTCCTAAAAATAATACAAATTTCCTAAATTATGGGGAGTCTTGAATTTGTCTCCTTGCCCTGTTCTCTCTCTATTTGGTCACTTCTCTCAATTGCTCTTGAGAAACCTGTCCTTCACAAGAACACTATTCAAGAAGCTCAACAAATGTTAGCTCAGGAGAGTGAAACAAAAATTATTATCTTTTTTTAATAATTAATTAATTAATTTTTTTTAAGAAAAACGAAAATATTATTTATTAATTATATTATATATATATATATATAAAGGAAAATAATTAAAATAAAATAATAAAGTATAATAATTAAAAATAAAAATAAAGTATAATTTTCTAAATAATAAAATTTCCTAAAATAATAAGAATAATAAATAAAAGAAATCCTAAGATAGATATACTTGATAATTAGACCTCCAAGATCTACACAAATTGAAAATCGTTACCCCGGCAACGACGCCAAAAATACTTGATAGGATTCTGGCAAGCGAACCAAAACTCCAGCAGTATAATAGTAAGTAAAAGTATCGTATCCACAGGGAACGATTAATTTATGTAGATTGTGATCTACTTATCAAGAGAAAGCACAGTTTAGAGAGTATGATTGCGGAATAGTAAAGAGAGTAATAATCAATTGAAAAGTTAGAAAGGTAGAGTTAGAGACACTTTACTTGGATTAGAATTGGATTTCATCTCATCACACCCATTGTGCATATAAAGACTATCTATTATTTTAGGTTTACTCTATAATAATGTAGACAAACTTTATTGCTAAGGCCCCTCGCTAGCGGCCTTAAACACTCAAGGATAAACTATGCGGGCTCTCCCAAGCGACAGATTTACCCCCGGCTTATTTCGCTCTCTTTTATTCAGTTTGTAAAGACTTAGTAGATAAACGAGGCCTAGCTGTGGACGTACCCTTCGCTCCACTACTCTCACTACCTTATATTCATTAGGACACGCCCATGTTCGAATCCTGGAATTACAACCCACTAATTCTTTGCTATCGATTACTAAGCCTAATGGTCGGATGCCCCTTCACTTAGAGTACTCACACTACCCCTTGCTCATTAGCAAACACCCCTTTTCGGAACAAAGTAGTAACCGAGTAATCTTATTCAATCAGAGAATGAGTTTCTTCAGAATCCGCTCCCCCACTCTCGTTCCTAATCAAAACTACTTTAGTTAAGACTAGCCTATAACTCCAGATGCAAGCGTGGGAATTAGGAATAAGTACAAAATAAGACTACCACCATTATAGATAGGGAGCTCATAAATAATAATATAGAATTTATATACACTCAGGGATAGAATCAATTACATCCAAACCTACTGGAGAGTTAACTACACGAGGTAGCCATACAAACCACCGAAGACGCTATCACCATCTTCAATCCTCGTGAAGCGCTCCTCCTCTCCTACTCTAAACTTAGCTTTGGTACATAATCACTAGATTACAATGATTTACTATCGAAGACCAATCGAATAAGCTAAAAAGGTTGCAAGAGATTCCTATTTATAGACTAAGGAAAGACAACACAAATTTGGGGAGAAATCATGTTAAATACCGAAATAGAGCAAGATTACGAGTTCTGCGCTTCAACTTGCACTATAGCGCAGGTTGAAGCGCAGATTCCAGTAGCTTCCTAATGCGCGCTTTCACTTGGGCTGCAGCTCAGCCCTCAGCCCAATGTTGGGCTTCACCTTGGGCTGCAACTCAGCCCTCAGCCCAATGTTGGGCTTCACCTTGGGCTATAGCCCAACTTCCAGAAATTCCTTTAATTGTTGCGCTTCAATCTTTCCCTTTTTAATTTGATCTCTCCCCGAGATTGGTTTTGGCAGATTTGTCTTTCCTTGATAAAATCCTTGCATTTATTGAATAAAAAGGGATTAAATTGGGGCAAAATTATCATTTTATCCTTGATAAGTGAACTGAAAAGTGCTATAATTTATCAACTAATTTTCACTTATCACCTAAGCGCATCAGTACTCTTAGCCTTTCAAGTCTACATCTGTAAATTTTCCTGAGATCGTCTTGAGGGAGAGTAGGGAACCGAACTTTGAGCTTGGCGAGGGTTTCCTCCATTCTTTGTCTCTAGCAAATTTGTTTAGTGCAGGGGTGGATTGTTCTGTATATATAATGGTTAAGGAGAACAAATCGAAGCATTGCACAACAAACACAATAACAATAAAATAAAAATAATGAAAACTTAAGAAAACTCTTCCAACATAATCAACAAAATGTAAAACACATATCATTAACAATAATAACTCAAGAAAAAATAGCAAAGCAAAAAAAAATGGGAAGAGAAATTTCTACTTCAAGTCAAGCCAAGTAGGTGGCATTGTGCAGGTGCACCTCTTCCACCGTATGCTCTTGAAAACCCTCATAGAAGGGCTTAAGCCGATATCCATTTACTTTGAAGACCTTTTGGTCGCTCATCTGTGATCTCTATTGCACCATAAGGAAAAACATTAGTAACCAAAAATGGACCTAACCATCTAGAACGTAACTTACCAGGCATCAACTTAAGACGAGAATTATATAAGAGAACTTTTTGTCCAACAATGAACTCTTTTCTTGTTATCATCTTGTCATGGAATGCTTTGGTTTTTTCCTTGTAAATTCTGGAATTCTCATATGCTTCTAACCGAATTTCTTCAAGTTCTTGCAATTGAAGCTTTCTATGCATTCCAGCTTTATCCAACTTCAAATTGCATTGCTTAACAACCCAATAAGCTTTGTGCTCAATCTCTACCGGTAGATGACATGTTTTGCCAAAGACTATCCGGTAAGGGGACATCCCTATAGGAGTTTTATAAGCTATTCTATAAGCCCATAAAGCATCATCAAGCCTTTTGCTCCAGTCTTTCCTATTCGGTTGGACTGTTTTCTCCAGAATTTGTTTGAGTTCCCTGTTGGATACTTCAACTTGACCATTTGTTTGAGGATGATATGGTGTAATCATCTTGTGCATCACCCCATATTTCTTCAACAAGGATGCCATGTTCCTATTGCAGAAATGAGATCCTTGATCACTGATGATTGCCCTTGGAATTCCAAACCTGCTAAAAATGTTAGACCTGACAAAGTCAATCACAACATGAGAGTCATCAGTGCGAGTGGCTTTTGCTTCTACCCATTTAGAAACATAAGCCATAACCAGTAAAATATAAGTGAAACCAAAAGAGTTAGGGATAGGTCCCACGAAGTCAATGCCCCAGACATCAAACACCTCACAGAACAACAATGGTTGTTGAGGCATCTCATTTCTTCGTGATATGTTGCCCATTCTTTGGCATTGTTCACAATTCTTACAATACCTGTAAGCATCACGAAACAAGGTAGGCCAATACAAACCAGAGTCCAAAACCTTTCTAGCAGTACGTTGAGGTCCAAAGTGCCCACCACATGCAAATGTATGGCAAAAATCTAGAATGGAATTAAACTCATGATCTGGAACACAACGCCTAATGACTTGATCGCTGCAAAGTTTCCACAGGTAGGGATATTCCCACACATAATATTTAGAATCACTTTTAAGTTTATCTATTTGTGCCCTAGATGCATGTGCAGGCAAAACAGATGCAACCAAGTAATTAACTAAATCAGCAAACCAGGGGGTGGTGTGACGCAACTCCAAAAGTTGTTCATCAGGAAAAGAATCATGAATAGGGAGGGAGTCAGGTTCTTTCTCAATTCTGCTTAAATGATCAGCTACCATGTTTTTTGCACCGCTCTTGTCCCTAATCTCCAAATTAAACTCTTGAAGTAGCAACATCCATCTAATCAACCTTGGTTTTGCATCTGGCTTCTTCAATAGGAACTTTAATGTTGCATGGTCAATAAAAACAACCACTTTAGAATTAAGCAAATATGATCTAAATTTATCAAGTGCAAAAACAATAGCTAACAATTCTTTCTCAGTGGTAGTATAGTTAGCTTGTGTAGCATCTAAAGTTCTAGAAGCATAATATATGACATGAGGAAATTTTCCAACTCTTTGTGCAAGGACAACTCCCACAACATAATTGGATGCATCACACATGATCTCAAAAGGGAGTGTCCAATCTGGTGGCTTGATAATTGGAGTTGTGGTCAATGATTTCTTGAGTTGATCAAAAGCCTCCTTACACCTGTCATCAAAGTTAAAATCAACATCTTTTTGTAGCAAGTTAGAAAGTGGAAGGGCTATCTTGCTGAAGTCTTTGATGAATCGTCTGTAGAAACCTGCATGGCCAAGAAATGATCTAATCTCGCGAATGCAAGATGGGTAAGGTAAACTAGAAATTACATCAATCTTGGCAGGATCCACTTTTATACCCTTCTTCGAAATTACATGTCCTAACACTATGCCCTGGTCAACCATAAAGTGACATTTTTCAAAATTAAGAACAAGGTTAGTTTCAATGCATCTATGTAAAACCTTATCTAAACTATCTAAACAGGTTTCAAATGAAGAATCATACACAGTGAAATCGTCCATGAACACCTCCATGCACTTTTCAAGGAAGTCAACAAAGATACTGACCATGCACCGCTGGAAGGTACCAGGGGCATTGCATAGGCCGAATGGCATCCTCCTATAGGCAAAAGTTCCAAAGGGGCAGGTGAATGTGGTCTTTTCCTGGTCCTCTGGTGCAATGTGAATATGGAAATAACCTGAAAAGCCATCAAGAAAACAATAATGAGATTTCCCAGCTAAACGCTCAAGCATTTGATCAATAAAAGGCAAAGGGAAATGATCTTTTCTAGTTGCTTGGTTAAGTTTCCTATAATCAATACAAACTCTCCAACAGTTTTGCACTCTGGTAGGAATAAGCTCATTCTTGTCATTCTTCACTACTGTTAGACCAGTCTTCTTTGGGACCACTTGGACCGGACTTACCCAGTGACTGTCAGATATAGGATAAATGATGTCGACATGTAAAAGCTTGGTCACCTCCTTCTTCACGACATCCAAGATTAGAGGGTTCAGACGTCTTTGTGGCTGCCTTATTGGTTTGGCTCCATCTTCAAGTAAGATCCTATGCATGCACATAGAAGGGCTAATACCAGGAATGTCAGCTAAGGTCCATCCAATTTCCCTTTTATGCTTTCTTAAGACTTGCAACAACATTTCTTCTTGTTCAGCCTGAAGACTTGTTGAAATAATCACAGGCAACTTTTCATTCTCCTATAAATAAGCATACTTCAAATGCTTTGGGAGTTGTTTGAGCTCCAATGTAGGTGGTTGCTCAATTGAGGGAAGTGTCCTGGTGGATGGAATTGCATCTGCAACCTGTAACTCAACAACATCCAATTCAATTAATTCATTACCTTCTAGCTCTGTTGAATCAACAAGTACACCATCATCAGAATGTATACTACCTGCATCATGAAAATCCTCCTGCAAGTAAGTATAAATCTCAGCACAGACATGAAATAATAGAGAATCTACACAATTGTTACAGGTGTAAACATCATGTAAATCAGCAAAAGAAGGGAAATCTTCATTAAACAGCTCAGAATAGGTATCATCAACCAGATCATCTAGTAACTCAATATGAAAAACTGAGTGCTCTTCCATGGGATGCTTCATAGCATCAAATATATTAAATCTGACAATATCGTCTCCAAACTCCATGGAAAGAGTTCCTGCATGGACATCAATCTTTGTTCTAGCTGTCTTAAGGAATGGTCTTCCTAGAATAATCGGAGCCTTATTGGATTTAGACTCTCCCTCCATATCCAAAATGTAGAAATGTGCAGGGAAAATCAAATCATTAACTTTAACAAGGACATCCTCAATAAGTCCAGAAGGGTATGCATTACTCCTATTAGCTAGTTGGATGACAACACATGTACTCTGCAAAGGTCCAATGGCAAGAGAGTTAAAGATAGACATAGGCATAACATTAATTGAAGCACCTAAATGTAACATCCCGCTAATTAAGACCTTGATTCATAGGAATATTATAACTTAAAGTAGAATGAAGAAAAATAGGTTGTGCTTGATGTTGGTTCTAAGCCTAATGACCTTGATGCACTAAATTGAAAATATGTAGAGTTGTAGATGTCCGATGGAGAGGATTCCACTCTCATTAGAAAGCTTATTTCCGGGGCTTCAGTTTGATAGGTTACACGATAGGGTTTGGATGAAAACTGCACCTTAACAAGAAGGGAAAATCTCACTCTGGTTTCCTCGCTCGAGCTGAGCTCAAGCGCAGCCTGAGCGAGGATACCAGTAAAAAGGGAAAATTGCAATCTGGTTTTCTCGCTCAAGCTGAGCTCGAGCGCAGCCTGAGCGCAGAAAAACAGAGAGCAATTCGATGAAATTCAGCTTGAGCTGAGCTCAAGCGCAGCCTGAGCGAGAACTCGCGCTCGAGCTGCGCTCAAGCGAGGCTTGAGCGCAAGTCCGATTTCTGCATTTTAAAACACGTTCGTGGATGGTTTCAGTCAGTTCCTTCTTCCATTCTTTCGTATTTTCAGAGAGAGAGAGAGAGGTTCTAGTGAGAGAAAGTCCCAGCAAAGGCCAAGAACAAATTCTACTCATCAAGAACGAGTCTTGCCTCAATCTTTCTCCCTTCAAGTCCCTCCGTTCTTCGTTCTTTCTCTGTTTTCTCAACTCACAGGTGGGTGAACTTTCACTTGTTTGTTCTGGATGATTGCCATTGCATGTTCCCTATTCTTTTTCCCCTTTCCTTCTACGAAGTAGTGATATATGTATAGTAGGAACATATGAATTGTGAATATACTGATTATTGTATGTATTGGATTGCCAAAACCTTAGGGTAGATGATTGGATGATTATGTATGACGGTTCTTGATTATGTTTGATGATTCTTGGTTATATTATTTTATAATTCATGGACCTTTGGCCATCACAGTCATGAAATTCTGAATTTAAGAGAGATCATAGAGCCTTCAGGCTATCACAGGGTCTTTGACCATCACAGGCCTTCGGGCAAATTAATTAAGAACAACGGGGTAACCACATCGAACTCATGGCCAAGAGGGAGATGGGGTCCCCAATCACAGAATTATATTTAAATGCTATTTAAAATTTAATCATAGGTAACCTTGGACGACGGTCCTTGGTTACATGGCCGAGCGCTCATCACAGTCAAGTAACAGAGAAAAGACCCCGGGTGTCGGGAACAACACCTCATAACCATGCATTGCATCTTGATGATTGATTTTCTTTGTGTTGAATTCCGTATCATTATCTCTTTTATGTCTCTTAAATTATATGTATGCCATGATGGTTTCTGGTTGTTTTCCCCCACACTGCACACACTGTTACACTCACTGGGACGTTGGTCTCACCCCATTCCATGGGAACAATATTTTCAGTGGTGCAGGATACTGATCAAAGCTATGACGAGTAGTAGATGGAATGTGAAGACCATTAGTCTTATTGTTTATTTTACTTGATGTTTTTTATGTTGTTTAGAACCCCTAGTGTTATTTGTTAAAGCTACTTTAGGAATCATTATGTTAGTTTAGTATTTTTGTATTGGAGCCTTGATGGCAACAATATGTTATTATTTCATTGAGTTATATATGTATTGTTGGAGCTTTAGTAATTGTTGGGTTACTCAAGCGATGGTATTGTATGTCGATACGCGAAATGAATGAAATAATTTCACGAATTTGGAAATAGTGCTTCCAACAGGCATTATTTCTGAATTTAGAAATTAGGACGTTACACTAAATCTAACAAAGCATTTTCAAATTTACAATTGCCAATTATGCAAGGGATAGTAAACGTTCCTGGATCTTTGCACTTTGTGGGCATTTGTTGAATGATGGCTTAAACGTTTTGCCCCATACTAATCTTTTCATCTCCCTTCAGCCTTCTTTTGTGTGTGCACAAGTCTTTGAGAAACTTATCATATGTTGGAATCTGCTTGATTGCCTCCAGAAGTGGAATATTGACTTCCACTTTCCTAAAGGTTTCCAAGATATCTTTCTCCATCTCGTCTACCTTCCTGGATTTTGCAGCTCTTTGAGGAAATGGTAGTGGTACATTCTGCTGCATACTTTTCTCAGAATTTCAAAAATATGCATCATCATCTGATGACTTTGCTCCTTCTGCATGATCCAATGGTTGTACTTTTGTATCATCTGGTGCATTGTTTGAATGAAGTCTTGGTTTTTTAGCAACTTTCTGTATGTTTGCCTCATCCATCACCGTTCCAGATCAAAGGGAAATTGCATTGACATTGGGGTTCGCCACTGGTTGAACAGGAAACTTATCGAAACCTTTAGATAGCATCTCATTTAGTGAAGAGGCAAGTTGTCCAATTTGAATCTCTAAATTCTGAATGGTAGACTCCGTCCTTTGTTGGAATTACAGGTTTGTTGCTTCCATTTGCTTCACAAGATCTTCTAGTGAAGGTTCAGAGTTAGGTTGTGGAGGCTGTTGAGCTGCACCATTTTGTTGATACATTTGATATCTCACAGGTTGCTGGTAAGATGGTCTACTAGTACCTGCATTGTGCTGAAACTGTTGTTGGGGTTGTGGTCTTGTATTGTTACCCCATCTCAAATTTGGATGATATCTCCATCGAGGATTATATGTATTTGAGTAAGGATCATAACGTTGTTGTTGTTGGGATCTCCCATGGAAAGCTCCAGTTACAGCAACAGATTCACCTGCTTGAATGTTAGGGCAAGCATCAGTTGGATGAGATGAGCAGTTACAGATACCACATACCTTTTCTGGTGCTTGCAAAAGTAGTTGTTGTGTTTGAGAAGGTTGTTGCTGAGCTACTGCCACTTGTCTCACTAAGGATGTTAGCTCATCAAGTCTATTTTGCAGCCTTTGTTGTTCTGCTTGTGACACTTGAATTTCGTTCACTTCCCGAGTCGGCGTGATCCTGGTCCCAAATTGTTGGGTGTTGGAAACCAAGGTAGAGATAAGGCTTCTTGCTTCATGGATGCTTTTGTTCATTAATGCACCACCACTTGCTGCATCGATCATGGTTCTTTCCATAGGCAATAATCCTTCATAAAAGTATTGAATTAAAAGTTGATCGCTTATTTGGTGGTGTGGACAGCTGGCACACAACTTTAAAAATCTCTCCCAGTACTCGTACAGAGTCTCTCCAGTCATTTACCTAATTCCGGAAATTTCCTTTCTGATAGCACCAGATCTTGAAGCAGGGAAGTATTTCTCCAAGAATATCTTCTTCATGTCATCCCAGCATGTTACAGAACCTGCAGGAAGATAAAACAACCAATCTTTAGCGACATCTGTAAGTGAGAAAGGAAAAGCTCTTAATTTGATGTGCTCTTCAGCAACTCCTTGAGGTTTCATGGAGGAGAAAACCACTTCAAACTCTTTTAGATTTTTGTGCGGATCTTCTCCTGCAAGACCATGAAATTTAGGAAGCAAGTGAATTAAACCAAATTTAAGTTCAAAATCAACATCCAAGCTTGGATATTGAATGCACAAAGGTTGGTATGTAACATCAGGAGCAGCCAACTCCCTCAAAGTTCTATCCTGCACATTGTTAGCCATTTGTTCAAATTGATTGATATCAACAGGTTGTTTAATTTGAGCAAACAATTTTCTCTTAGATCTGTGTAAAGTTCTTTCAATTTTTGGATCAAATTCAATTAATTTTGAAGTAGAAGATCTAGTCATAAACTAGCAACAAACAATAAGAAAAATAAAAGAGAGAAAAAAAATCACAATAAAAAAATTAAATAAAAGGATACTATCAAGTGGATCCCCGGCAACGGCGCCAAAATTTTGTCAGTTGTCGAACCTGCACAAAATTATAATTATAATTATCTGATCTGCAAACTACTTGTAGTAGAATGGTATAAACCGGGTCGAACCCTGAAGATCCACTCAAATTAATCCTTCTTTGGTGGGTTTTGATTGATTGGAATAAACTGAAGAAAATAAAAGATCAAGTTAAAAGCAAAGGTTGAATCAATTCAAGACAATATCAATCCAAGGAATTGAGAGGCCATTTTCATGGTAAATCATTGGTTATTAATAACATGCATTCAAGAGATCAAATCTATCAACTTCGAATCATGTGGAACCCCTACAATGATCCCGGATTCACTACTGAAATAATTTCCAGAATTCAATTGATTAAGATTAACAAGATCAAATAACCATGAAATCTTATGTTAGATCCAAATCAATTTTGTAAACGGAACCCAATTGAAGTAAATAATTAAATTAAAACCTTCAATTTAATTGCTCACTCTATGCTTTTCATTCATTGTATGATGATTAACCAATCAAGAGTACAACATACTTCAATAACAAATTTCATAACCAAAACATGTTAACCAATCAAGCTTTGATAAAAGAAATATGGAATTGAAGCAAGTGGAGTAGAAAAACAAGGTATATGTAATTCAATCAACATGTAAATGAAGATCAAACCTCAAAACCAAGATGAAAATAAGCTTGACTCCTTGAATTGAATAAAAACTTAGCCTTCCATGAAGACTTTACAAAAAAGATGAACAAAAGTAAATGAAACTCTTAGTAATTTCTACTACAACTTGGGATGCTCTTCTCCTTAACAAGCCCTCCTATTTATAGAAGGGGAAAAGATGCCATTCCAAACATGATCACTCAGCCATGACTAAGCATGTTTTGTCCACAAATGGACTTATTGATCAATTACCTAATGCATTTGTCCATTACTTTGAATTATTCACCTACTCTAGCTATCATTCACCTACTTGTCTCCCATTTGCACCGAGCATATCATCCCCAATCTGGCAGAATCCAAGAGAGTTGTCTTCATATGAAATCAAGCTCTGGATCTTAGCTTTCAAATGCCTCTGGTTGGAGCCCAAAATTAGTTTTCTAGCCCATGTTATGGCCCAATCATTGAGTGTTGGTCAGGTTTTCATATGATGCTGACTATTCTGTCTTTCAAGCCCATTTTGACTCCCTAGCCATCCGATTCAGCTTTTGGGTTCTTCATCAAAGTTGCAGGGCTTTCTTTTATATTTCCTACATTATAAAGAACATAATTTTTAGATGTCTAGAACTCACGTTATGCTTGAAATACGAAAACGGTTTAATGCTGAAAAATGTAATTGAGCCCAATATGAACCTGAATTGGCATAATATGCTTATGAATTGTTAATTAAGCATAAAAAATGCATTAAAAGGTTAAGTCTGAGGGATGATTAAAGTGTATAATTTTTATTTGTCACTCATGCACATGGGAGCAAGATAATAAAGAAAAGAGGAGTCAAGCCAAGGGAGTCAAAAGCATGGTCTAATTCCAGAAAGAAGCTACAATGGTTAACGTCTTTTCACACTACAAGTTGCTCTAAGTCAAGATTATGGGGAGGTTTAAGGGCCAAAGAAAGGAAGGGTGCAGCACACAAGCTCACCAAAATATTTCAGTTCCAACCACCTTAAGAGAATAGACGTCGAGCTATCAGACGTTAAACAAGCGCTTCCTGGGAGGCAATCCAGAGATTTTTAAGTTTTTAATTAATTTTAGTTTTGTTTGAATTTCTTGTTGATTAATTAGGATTTTTAATTTTTAGGATTTAGGAAAATTTCAAAATTGATTGGAATAAGTTTGTGGAAAATAAAATTTTTAAAAATAGGAAGTGGCAGAAAACGTGACTGAAAATTACAAAATTGCATTCTGTTTTCTGCGCTACAGCGCAGGTAAAGCGCAGAAATGCAATTTTAGTCACTGTATTTTGCGCTTCACTTGCACTGTAGCGCAGGATACGAAATTTTTAAAAAATCTTCTATTTTCTCATGTACTACTTCCTAAGCTCTTTTTTTCACTCTTTCCACTTACAAACTTCCATTAATTTTGAAACTTTCAGTTATGTTTTTACCAATTGAAATCTTCATTTACTCTATTTTTATGATTTGAACTTTAGGGTAGAAACCTTAGGATTGTGAATACTGTTGATAATTCCTATCTTAAATGTGATTTTGGCTGTGTGGAACATGAAGAACAATTTGCTGAATTGAAATGCTCTTTGTTTTGTGAGTTATTAAATTTGAAAGTGTTAT
Source organism: Sesbania bispinosa (assembly GCA_026901365.1). NCBI lineage: Eukaryota > Viridiplantae > Streptophyta > Magnoliopsida > Fabales > Fabaceae > Sesbania > Sesbania bispinosa. Next base: position 452,671 of record QLOH01000513.1, on the reverse strand, counting down.
GCTCTGTTTCAAAAAAATTTAAACTTTCACTTTCCATGGATTGATTGCATGCTTGCAAAACAAATGAGTATGTTCTGTTTTTAGGAAGTCATTACCAAGTGCACTAAACTTTTGTTGCAAAAATATTAATTCTTTGAATTATGCATGTAAATTGGTAGGCTTCCATGTTCTTCATGAATTGCACAGACTGCTGAAAAGTATAAAGACCAGTTGACCTCAAACCAATCAGGAGTACTAGACCCATACCCAAGTTTTCTGCATGAAGAGTTCTGGATATTCTTTCATTGGCCTGGAGACAGGCCTATTTTCCCAGGGGGGATGGAGCAGCAGCAGGACAAGGACTTACATGATACAAAGGATGAAGATTGATACTGGTGTTTTCTTCCTTTTATTTTCTATTATTTTATAGATTTTTTCTTAGTTAGTTAGGATTTTTTGTTTCGTATTTCAATTTTCTTAAATTTTTAGAATTTTTAAAATTTTTAGAACCTTAGGAATTAGGAATTAAGGTAACTTTTTCAAATTCTATGTAAATAAGTAGTTTAACTAACCAATCTAGGAAAGATGATAGGGTCTTGTGATTAATTCCATAATCAGTTAGGATTAGGGTACTTCTCAAGAGAATCTATCAAGATAGTTAATTAAATCCATTAAGTGCTTTATCAAGGAAATGTTAGCCATAACCGGTGAGATGAGAGCCCAAACACTTAAATTGAGAGCTTTTCACCGCTGCTTGTCAACTGTTATTGCTTGAGTTTTTGAATTTTGTCTTGCTTGTAGAAGGTATGGAAGTGATAAAGGCATATTTTGTGATTCTAATATTATACTCAGTGCCAAATAGCCAACCTTGATTAAATGTTTCCATTTATTGATTTCCCATTTTAATCTTGAATATTTCCTTTGATGCACCCTAGCCACATTCAATGATTATATCCTGTCCCTTAATACTTGGGATGGAGAGCAAGGTGTACCACAACAAGATGGGACAAGAGGTTGGTGAATCGAAAGGTCAAAGAGATTCAAAGAGCAGGCACAAGGAAATCACAAAGAAGAATACTCCCCCATAAATAAATTCTCTATGTTATTGTTATTAGTAAAAAAAAGAAAAAAGAAAAAAAAAGAAAAAAAAATATCTGCACAAAAGTGTGGAAATTGAATAAGTTGGGGGAAGAATTTCTTCAAACAATGAGACCAAGCTGAAAAATGGTGACTATTCAAGAATGACCAGGTGAATTGAGAGAAGTCCCAATCACAATCACAAGATGCTCTCTGTTCAAAGTGTTCCTTGAATATCCAGAAAACCATGATTTCTTGATAGCCCAGCCTCATTACAACCTAAGAAAGACCTTTTGATCCATATTAACTGCTTGCAGGTTCAGATCTTGGAAACGACTATCAATTTTAGTTGTTCAACAGTGGTGACAAAGATTGAGGGAAACACTTACCCGTGAGAATGAGAGATTTCCTTGGTTTATCACTTACTGCATTAATTGTTATTATCGAGAAGTTTAATTGATGTTTGTATTTCTATTCTGATTGATGATTGGTGACATCCCTTGATCCTGAGGTTTTCTTATGTTTGGAAAGTGACTGCTACTTAGGAAGGAGTTGAGGAATGGTTCCTTGAATTTTTTTAATTATTAGAAATACACTGGAATATAATTGATTTTGATTGCAAAAAGGTCTCTTGCTTGAGGACAAGCAAGAAGTTAAGTTTGGGGGATTTTGATAAGTGAAAATTAGTTGATAAATTAGAGCACTTTTCAGTTCACTTATCAAGGATAAAATGATAATTTTGCCCCAATTTAATCCCTTTTTATTTAATATTAGATAAATTGTATTTATTAATCTAAGATTTGAATTTGATGATATTTTGATAGAAATATTGCTGATTTTTGCAGGATATTGCAAAGATTTGATTTGAAGATATATAACATTAAATGAGGGAGATATCTGCAAGATTTGAGATTGATTGAAGACATTTAATGAAGATTTAAAGAAGATTTGAGACAATTAATGAGGAGATCACTGCCAATCAATCAAGGACTCTGCAGACAAGCTTCCCAAATAAATCAAAGATTGCTCAATAAATACAAGGATTTTATCAAGAAAAGGGAAACAAGGAAAGATAAATCTGCCAAAACCAGTCTCGGGGAGATATCAAGATTAAAAAGAGAAAGTTGGAGCTGCAGGACGCTACCTGCGCTACAGCGCAGGGTGAAGCGCAGGCTCTCTTGAAGTTGCGCTCCATCCTGCGCTGTAGCGCAGCTCACGCTTATTTGTTCCCTGTTCCCGTTTTTAGATAGATTTCTCCCCAAATCCAGTGTGCACGATTATTGTAATCCAGTCTATATTTCAACAATAATGCACCAAAGCTAAGTTTAGAGTAGGAGAGAAGGAGCGCTTCACAAGGATTGGAGATGGTGACAACATCTTCGATGGTTTGTATGGCTACCTTGTGTAGCTAACTCTCCATTAGGATTGGATGTAATTGATTATGTCCCCAAGTGTATGTAAACTCTATATTATTATTTCCCGAGCTCTCTGTCTATAATATTGGTAATCTTATTCTGTACTTAATTCCTAATTACCACGCTTGCGCCTGGAGTTATAGGCTAGTCTTGACTAAGTTAGTTTTGACTAGGATTGAGAGTGGAGGAGCGGATTCTGAAGAAACTCATTCTCTGATTGAATAAGAATACTCGGTTAACCACTGACTGAACCATGGGTGTTTCTAATGATTGATGGGTAGTGTGAGTATCATAATGAAGGGCATCTAAACATTAAGCTTGGTATTGATAAACAGAAAGCAAAGAGTTAGTTGATTGTGAATCCAGGACCTAACATAGGTGTATCCTGATGAGTGATGGTAGTGACAGTACTTGAGCGAAGGTAAGTCTACAGTATTAGGCCTCGTTTATCAACTAGTTCTTTTATAAACTGACTAAAAGAGAGAAAAATAAGCCGAGGGTAAGTCTGTGGCTTGGGGGAGCCCGCATGGATTATCTTTGAGTGTGTGAGGCCGCTGGTAACTCGGGGTCTTAGCAATAAAGTTTGTCTACAATATTATAGAGTAAACCTAAAATAATAGATAGTTTTTACATGCACAAAGGGTGTGATGATATGAAGTCCAATCCTAATCCAAATAAAGTGTCTCTAACTCTTCCTTTCTAATTCCATTGATTATTACTTTGTTATTTACAATTCCGCAACAATACTCTCTAAACCATTGTTTTCCCTTGATAAATAGATCACAGTCTACGTAAATTGACCGTTCCCTGTGGATACGATACTCTCTTACTATTATACTGCTGGATTTGTGGTTCGCTTGCCAGAAATCCATCAGTAACAGAAAAAGGGGCAAGGCTAAGCTTAAGAAGACAATTTCAACACTCTCTGTTCAACCACCCCAAGTGAAGTAAATGTTGAATGGCTTATGAATGGCAAAATCAACCAAGAAGAACCCTTGGAAATTATGTTAGACAACAAGAACCAGAGTATTTCTTCCATACACCGATTCAAGGTAACTTCTCTAATTACAACAATTATTCTAACAATTTTTCACAGGATTTGGGAAGTTACCAGAATCACAGTTTTGGATGGCACCAAGATGATGTTTCACTCCGCATGCAACCTTCTTTTCAACAGCAGCAAAGTTACTCTTCATATAAACAAAGATACTCAAAATATGATGAGTTTTTGGAAGAACTTAATCGATACAATATACAATTTCAGAAGGAGAGAGAAGAAGCAAGAAGAAAAAATGATGCTTTGATAGCGCAGCTAGCAGAACAATGAGAGTTAAGACTTTGTAAGCGTATCGAAGAAATTCATCAAGGCATTATACAATTTCAAAAGGACAGAGAAGAAGCAAGAAGAAATATTGATGCCTTGTTGAAGCAATTAAAAGAGACAAGAGTCAAACAACAATAGAACCAATCTCAGCAAATGCATTACCCAACCCCGAAGAGCAGTGCGATGACATTATAGGGGAGGAAATCAATGACAATCTGGTTGATGAAGAAGAGAAGGCTGAAGAAGAGGAACCAGAAAAGGCAGAAGGTGCAACAGAAGTAGAAGAAGAAAAAGGAGAGGATGAAACAGAAAAGATGGTGCTTGAAGAAGAGACTGACTGTGAAAGGGAGAATATAACATATGAGGGTGTACATGATGAAAAAGATCAAGAAATGAGAAAAAGATTGAACAGGGAGATGGTGAATCAAAGCTCGAGGAAGGAAGGGAAGTGGTATCAAGATCAAAGACGTTGCTTTATCCAATCAGTCCTCTAAAAGAAAATCAAGAAAGGCATGGTGCAAGTGATAAACCTTCCAGATCTCACGAAAGAAAGGCCTGCAATCACACTGACCAGGACAGGGAAAAGAGAGGAAAAGTTAAGCAAGAATCAAATTCAGAGCCTAGAGCCAGATTGAAGATCAAGTGGTCAGGTTGTTCCAAGGCAAGATTATGGTGAGGTATATGTAGAAACACAGGGAAACACTAGAAGGGGGGTTGAATAGTGTTTCTTAATATTTTATGGAAGCTTTTCGCAAACAGTGAGTTTTAAAAATCAGTTTCAGACAGGTTTAAGGGGTTGTCTGAAGTTTCTTAAGACGGCTTCAGAAAATATCTTTTAAAAGGTTTCTTGCTTTTAAAATATCAGAACAGTTTTTCAACACCCTTTAATTAGTATAAATAAATTGACAAGAGATAAGGGTAAGAAAACTTAGCCAAGAAATTTATCCTGGTTCACTCACTACCACTGTGAGTTACGTCCAGTCCCAATGCCAACTAGCACTTGGATTTTCTCTTAATCTTCACCAAGATTACAAGTATTCTTTTGCAGTCAAGCCTCTTCAGGCGCTACAACCAAGTATTCTTTTACAGTCAAGCCTCTTCAGGCTCTACAACCAAGTATTCTTTTACAGACAAGCCTCTCCAGGCTCAAAAACGATTTTTACAAAGAAAAATTTCTAAGCTTTTAAACTATACCAGTTTGAATCTTAAACAGAGACAATGTACAATATAACTGAGGTATGCTCAGGATATATAAATTGTGTACAATGAAAATTATAGCCAATCTTCATGAAGTGGTATTTTCTCTTAGACTTTCTTGTGTAATGAATCACTAACTATTGATGGTCTTCATGAAGTGGTATTTATAGCCAATCTTCAATCTGTTGAAACTTCAATCCGTTAAAACTTCAATCCGTTGAAAAACCACCATTTAGAGATAGCATTAAATGCTATTTAATCCATTGTGAGACATGCTTCTGAGAACACTGATATCTCTGACACTGTACAAGGTTGGTGCTGCCATAAAGCTGCTACTATTGTTGCTGCAGAGGCTGCGTTGCAGAGATTTCCTCAGTGGTGTATGAAATTCAAATATACCAGGAAAGGTATCTGTGTTCCTTGCCATAAATAACGTTGAAAAGGTACGTGCAACAGAGAACGCTTGACTCAGAAGAATTTCAGAGATGTCTTCACAAACTTCAGCAAAGGGTGCCACGTCAACAAAAAGACTTCAGACGGCTTCAACACTTCAGACAGGTTGAGCACTTCAGACGGCTTTAACTCTTCAGACAGGTTGATGCACTTCAGACGGCTTCAACACTTCAGACAGGTTGATCCTTCAGAAGGCTTAATACCTCAGATAGGTTGAAAGCACTTCAAACAGTCTTTATATAAGTTCATAGTGGCTTGCTGAAATCATAGATAAATCATTAAACATATATGTATCTATGATAAATATTTTAACCCAAATTTGTTAAGCATTAAAACTTGGGAAGTGAGTTATCTAAAACATCATAATTTTCCTTATGATATTTTTGAGACTCAACATTCTCCCCCTTTTTAATGATGACAAATTTGTTTAAAATACATAAATCTGAAAAGAGTTTTAAATATAAAAAGATAACTCCCCCTCAGATAATGATCTCAATTCTGATCAAATACTACTCCCCATGAGACCTTTATTGCTTTAGATTTTGTTAGTTTTAATACTCCCCCTTTTGTCATCAACCAAAAGGGAGTTTCAGAGCATAACCTTAAAACAATCTCAATAAAATCATGAAGATAAAAGCATTCACATAACAATCACAACATTCATGGGAGAAAACTGAATAGATATTAATCAAAATATAAGAGGTTCAAGACAAACAGAAATTAATCACTTAGAAAGAAGTTAACATCAGACATGGCTAGACATCATAGACTATCCATCCTTCTTCAGCAATGCTTCTTTCATAAATGCGATCAACTCATCCTTGGCCTTGTCAATCTGAGAGAGGAGAGTAGTCTTCATATCTTCTTGCCCACTCTTGATCTGTTGTTGCTCTTGAAGAATTTGATCTTGTTTAGCAATAAGATCAGCATTCTTTTTCTCCAATTTTTCAATCTTCAGCCTCAGCCTTCTATTTTCTTCTTCAGGATTTGGTTATGCTTCATAAAAAATAAGTTGAATATGCCTACAAACAAATATGAGCACATCAAATCCTGGATGCAATCCATAGTCTTGTGGACGATACACTGGGCAAAAGAAGGTTCCAATGGGGTTGATCATCTCCCAATCTTCATGGAAAGGTTCAGACATGGGGAATCTGCCTCTGATATACATATACTGCACATTCATGGATCTACCATAGCCTATGAGGGAGTCAGCATCTGGTCCAGTAGATCCAGAAGAGGATCCAACATCCTCTCTGAACTTCCAGTAGGATGACCACACTCTATCTCTGAAGCTGTGATCTAAGCCTCCGCCTTGCCTTTTGATCCTAGCAGGTAGCTCCTTCCATTCTCGTGGAGTGAAAGGTTCAGAGTTGTGCAGGAAAGATGGATAAGTCTTGGGTTGCTTGAACTTATCATCAGGGCCTTCTTTCAGAGGTTACCTAGGAACAATTCTGTCAGGTTGCACCAGAATCTTTGTGGTTGGCCTGATGGAGATTGTTCTAGGTGGCCTATAGCCTATCATACTAACAGACTTCATGAAGTCCCTCTGAAAGAGTTCAGCTTCTGTACAGAGATGCCTTACAAACAAAATTCTTCATTTGACATCTTGAGAGAGTCATCAGAGAAGGGGTCAAGTGGAGCCCACTTATGAGCAGGTGGAACTACAACCCTTTCTGATCTTTTCAATCTGCCCTGAGTATATCTGATCTAAACTTCCTTGATACTTTGCCCTTTCTGCATCTGAGGTGTGCTTGATAAGCCCATGATGAAGAGAGACGGGGGGAGAATTTCTGAAAAACTGGAGCTCTTCATAAAGGTTGGGGAACTTGGGAACTCTTTCCCTCTCAAAGAAAGGTCCCTCATACCTTTTGTGGGGAACTTCAGCTTCTTCATCATATTGGTGCTGAGTGTAAGGAAAGGCATAAGGATCAAATGTAGGTTCTGTGAAGAAGTCCCTACTCTTAGGTCCTAGCCTTATGTGCTCAGGCAACATTCCTCCCTTCCAGACTTTAGAGCTTTCTCCTTGCTGAAGCTCAACTGTGGAATCTTCAGACTGTGTGGATTCTGAAGATGATGATGGTGATGATGGGGGTGCTGCTTCTTCTTCTTTCTCTTTTGTTTTCTTCTCTGGTGATGAAGGTGGTGATGGAGTCACATTGTCAAACCACACCCTCATCCTTTTCTGAGGAGGTTTAGCTGGTTCAGATTCCTTCTCCTTCTCCCTTTCAGCTTGCTTCTCCTCTCTTCTTTTCTTGAAAAACAGATTTACCTTGACAAAATTCTGATACTTGCTAGCCTCATCCATTGCCTCAAGTTTACTAGCAATGCTTCTTGTAACTCTAACAACAGGTTCAGGAGTTGTCTGAAATACCTTGCTTTTTGTTCTCCTCCTTCGCTGTGCACTTGATCTCTTTCTCTTCTTGGTTCCTTGAGCAATGGAAGCTAGCCTTTCATCCTCAGCTAAGGCTAGCTGAGAGGCTACAGCAATGGCATAGTCAGTCTTTTCCTGCTCAACCTTCTTTTCCATCTCTTCATTCTCCAAAGTAGTACCATGTGCTGCTACTTGAATCAGCTCAGGATCAGAAGGACATGCAGCCAGAGGTGCTGTTGCCAAAGCTTCAGGATCAACAATCTCAGCTATCTCTTCCTCATGAGCCTTTCCTTTTGTTTCAGAAGTAGGCTTAGGAGTAGGAGTGTTCACATTTTCAGAACCCTGACCCACAATTTCAGATGGCTTTTGCAAATCCTTCTGAACAGGTTCAGATGTCTGAGCATGCAAATTTGTAGCTTCTAAAGATACCTTTGTTGAACTCCTGACAGGGAGCTTCTTCAGTTTCAGTTGAGGGGATGACTTGGAGGGCTTGAACTCTCCTTTTCTGATGTCCCCCTGAAGCTCTTGCTCAAGAATTTCAATGGTGCTTCCTCTTCTTGAGGCCTTCTCCCTAAGAACACTCTCCTTCAGAGTAGGAGATGGAGGCCTTGGAGTGAGCGTGATCTTCATGCTCTTGAGATTTGCCTCACCAAAGAAAATAGGAGATTTATGATCACATAGTCTTTCAACAGGTACCTTAAAGTGCATGAGTACCTTCATGATGAGAGTATTGTGAGGAAGACTTCCAGCAGAGTCTCTAATGTTCTTCTGCATGTTGAACATGATGATGCTTGGAAGATTAACCTTCTTTTTCTACAGCAAGTGAATCATACAAAATCTCTCTAACTCAGACACATGGTTTCTGCTTCCACTCTTAGGGATTATTGCACACCCTAAGATGGAATGTAGAACTCTAACCTTTTCCAGCAAATACTTAGAATCAAGGGTTTTAGGTTCTTCAATTCCATACAGCATCTTTGTATACAGCTTTTTCCCACCATTCTTCAACTCCCACCCAGGAGTGAAGGTTGCACCTTTAGCCTTTACACTGGTGATTGTGGAGAGGATCCACTCATCAACAAACACCGGAATCCCTAGAACAGTAGCCTTGATGCTTTCATATACTCCTTTAGAGTTAGGTATTCCTCGAGCAGAAGCCCATAAATCCACCACACTCTGTTCATGCCATTGACAGTTAATGTGGTCAAAGAAAGAAGTCCATCCAGCAGCATCAAACTCTTCAACCAAATCCATGCCAAGGTTGCGAAGCTCTTCAAGGTCCACTCCCTTTTATCTAACCACATTTCCACCAGAACCAGAAGCCTTCTTTGGTTCCATTGATAAGTTGCAGAGAAACTTTGAACGAAAACAGTTGCTTGAGCAGAGAAGAAGATTAAGCAGTATGTTGAGGAAAGAGAGTGTAAGGCTTCCTCGACACACTTACTCTTGCATTTATAGACCCATGATGCAATGATGCCCTGTACCGGCTGCGCAGACTTTGGGTAACGTGAAGTGGAAGAGACAAAATAAATGGAATTCAACCGTCTCAGATAGCCACGTCAGCCAGTCACTTCATACAAGTGAGAAATTTCAGACACACACGCATAAATTTCAGATAACCTAAAATTTCAGACATGTCACTTGTTTCAGACATACTGGAATTTCAGACACACCAAAATTTCAGATAGCATGATATCATACACAATCAATTTTTAGAGAATGCTTGTATGTTCAAATTATTGCGTATGAACTTAAATCTATCTTCAGCCAGGGGTTTGTGAATATATCTGCCCATTGATGCTCTGTGCCAATGAACTGAATATCAAAAACACCATTCTGAACACAGTCTCTAATGAAATGATGTTTGATTTCTATATGCTTTGCCCTAGAATGTTGAATAGGATTTTTAGACAAATTAATAGCACTGGTATTATCACAAAGAACAGGTATAGCAGAAATAGGAATGTTAAAATCCTCAAGCTGATACTTTACCCATAGCAGTTGTGAACAACAACTGGCTGCTGAAATATATTTTGCTTCTGCTGTTGATAAAGCAATGGTGCTTTGCCTTTTGCTTGACCAGCTGATCATGTTATTTCCAAAGAAATGACATCCTCCACTAGTGCTTTTTCTTTCTATTCTATCTCCAGCAAAGTCAGCATCACAGTATCCTATTAACCTGCAATCTTTGCTCCTCTTATAGCATAGACCAAGATTAGTAGTACCTTTTAGATATCTAAAAATTCTCTTAACAGCTTTGTAATGAGTAGTTCTTGGATCTGATTGAAATCTAGCACACAGACATACACTGAACATTATGTCAGGTCTGCTTGCTGTTAGATACAATAAAGAGCCAATCATTCCTCTATACAAAGTTTGATTCAATGGTTCTTCTTTTTCATCCTTGCTCAAAGATGCAGTGGGATGCATAGGAGTTGACATGGGTTTGCAATCACTCAAGTTGAACTTCTTAAGAATTTCTTTTGTATATTTTTCTTGATGGATCCATATACAATCAGAATCTTGCTTAATTTGAAGTCCTAAGAAAAATTTTAGTTCTCCCATTAAACTCATTTCAAACTCTGATTGCATCAACTCAGAAAACGCATTGCACAAAGAAGAATTAGTTGAACCAAAAATAATGTCATCAACATATATTTGGACAAGTATTAAATCTTTGTTAGACTGTTTTCTAAAAAGAGTGATATCTACTTTTCCTCTTTCAAAACCATTTTTGATAAGAAAACTGCTCAATCTGTCATACCATGCTCTTGGAGCTTGTTTCAGACCATAAAGAGCCTTTTTCAATTTGAAAACATGATCAGGAAAAGCAATGTCTTCAAAACCAGGGGGTTGTCTAACAAAAACTTCTTCTTCAATGAACCCATTGAGGAAGGCACTTTTGACATCCATTTGATATAGTTTAATGCCATTATTTACAGCATAAGAGAGAAGAATTTTAATTGCTTCTAACCTAGCAACAGGGGCAAAGGTTTCAGTGAAGTCAATACCTTCTTGTTGATTGTACCCTTGAGCCACCAGTCTTGCTTTGTTTCTGACCACTTTTCCTTCTTCAGACAGCTTGATTCTGAACACCCATTTGGTTCCAATAATTGTTTTCCCATGGGGTTTAGGAACAAATGTCCAGACATCACTCCTAGCAAATTGGTTTAGCTCCTCTTGCATGGCTAGGATCCACCCTTCATCATGCAGAGCTTCATCAATGTTCTTTGGCTCAATTTCAGACAGGAGAGCAAGAGAATTCAGATTCTTGAATTTTGATCTTGTCTTAACTCCTTCTGAAGTGATGCCAATGATTTGCTCTTTTGGATGATGTGATTTGTATCTCCAGTCAGGTTTCTGAGGTGATACAAGATCAGTCTGAGACTCAACATTTGTCTGAAGAGGTTCAGTGACAGATGGGGCTTCAGACACCTGTTCATCATTCATGTTGTCATGAGTATTCAGCTCCATTCCTGCAAAATCATCTTCTAGATCTGATAGTTCCCTATCAGTCTCTTTCTTGTCATTGAATTTAACATGAATTGATTCCTCCACAATTAAAGTTCTAGAGTTATACACTTTATAGGCTTTAGATGTTTCAGAATATCCTATGAAAAATCCTTTGTCAGATTTTGCATCAAATTTTCCAAGATCATCCTTGGTGTTGAGTATAAAACACTCACATCCAAAGGGATGGAAATATGATATGTTGGGTTTTCTTCCTTTCCACAATTCATAAGGAGTCTTTTTCAGAATTGGTCTTACCAATATTCTGTTTTGAAGGTAGCTAGCTGTGTTAATAGCTTCTGCCCAGAAAGATCTTGGTAGATTGCATGAGTTGAGCATGGTTTTCCCCATTTCTTGCAAGCTTCTGTTTTGAGGTGTTCTTGCCACAAAGAAATTGTGTGAGATCCCATTCTCATCACAGAATGGTTGAAAGTTTGCATTCTCAAACTCTCCACCATGATCACTTCTGATAACAGATATACAAAATCCTTTTTCATTTTGTACCTTCTTACAAAATATTGTGAAATTCCTGAAAGTCTCATCCTTGCTTCTTAGGAATAACACCCATGTGAATCTAGAATAGTGATCAACAATGACCAAACCATATTTTTTACCACTAATGATTTTTGTTCTAATAGGACCAAACAAGTCAATATGTAACAGTTCTAAAGGTCTGCTAGTGGAAACAACATCCTTACTCTTGAAAGAGTGTCTTGTCTGTTTCCCTTTCAGACAACTTTCACATAAAATGTCAGATTTGTAAGAAAGCTTGGGCAGTCCTTTAACAAGGTTGTATTTGCTAACTTTGAGATTAATCTCAAGCTGGCATGCCAAGTCTTTGGTGCCAAATCTGTTTTTCATCTTCAACAGAGATAAAACATTTTACATTTTGACTTGCCAACTCCTCTAGATCAATTTTGTACACATTGCTGTGTCTCTTAGCAGTAAAAAGGATTTGATCAAGAGAGTCTTTGACTATACATCCTTCTTTAGTAAAGGAGACCACATATCCACTGTCACACAATTGACTTATGCTCAGTAGATTGTGCTGAAGTCCCTCTACTAGAAGAACATTCCTTATAAGAGATAGAGGAGATATACCTACAGTCCCTATTCCTGTGATCTTCCCTTGCTGGTTTCCACCAAAGGTGACCACACCTCCTACTCTGGGCCTAAGGTTTTGGAACAAAGGCCTTTCTCCTGTCATGTGTCGCGAACACCCACTGTCCAGGTACCATTTGTGGGGTTTCCTTTGTCCTGTTAAACACATCTGCAACAGGAATGATCAAGTTCTTAGGTACCCATATTCTTTTGGGTCCTTTCTTGTTAGATTTGGGTTTGGCTTTCCCTTTGTGTTTGCACTGAGCCACATTGTGTCCAGGCTTACCACAGTGAGAACACCCAATAGCTTTCTTTTTGCCTCTAGTAAAATTTTTGAAAATATGAGGTTTAGAAGTATCATGATCACAAAAGCCTAATCCACTTTTGTCAAGAGAATGTCTTTGATTTCCAAGCAATCTGTTAAGGTTTTCTCTTCCTTTGACAAATTTGGCTAAGTCTTTTTTCAGTTCCTCAACTTGTTTCTGAAGTTTTTTGTTTTCTTTAGATACAGTTTGAGAACTGTTGCTTTCAGTCACAAGAATCTTCTCCTTGAGCATAATATTTTCTATCTCAAGAGCCTCATATTTACTACACATTTCTGTGTGGGCCTTGGACAGATTCTTATACTCATGGAAGAGTTCCTTGGAACTTTCCATCAGGTCATCATACATCTCTTGAAGAGTTAAGGGAAATACCTCAGACTATGAGCTGTCTGATGAGGGCAGGCTGGCCATAAGACACAGGTTGGCCTCTTCTGAAGTGTCTTCCTCTTCTTCTGAGGTAGACTCATCAAGATCCTCCCATGTTGCCATCAGACCCTTCTTTTTCTTGAAGAATTTATTCTTTTTGAAGTTGTTCTTCTTCAATCTTGGGCATTCAGCCTTCACATGACCTGGCCGTTTACACTCATAGCATATAATTTTGTCATTTTGAGAATCCTTACCTGACTTACCTACTTTAGAGGTTGAGGGTTGGTTCTTTCTGAACTTTCCTTTATTCTGCAGCATCCTCTTGATTTTCCTGCTGAGAAGAGCAAGATCATCATCTTCTGAGCTATCTTCAGAATCTTCATCTGCTTCTGAAGTTTCCTCAACTTGCATAGCTTTCATGCTGCCATGCCTAGGTTGTTTGGCTTTGGAGTTTAGTGCTAGAGACTTCTTCTGGATGTCATCTTCCCCAAGCTCAAGCTCATGAACTTTGAGAGATCCCAACAGTTCTTCCATTCTAAGGGAGTTTAAGTCTCTTGCTTCTTGAATGGCTGTAACTTTGGGTCTCCAGGACTTTGGCAAACATCTTAGAATCTTTCTATTGTTGTCTCCAGATTCATAAGTTCTACCTAAAGACCTGAGTCCATTAGTTATAGTCTGAAACCTCCCAAACATTTGATCTATGGTTTCAGATTCTTCCATCTTGAACATCTCATATTGATGTATGAGCATGCTGATTTTGGATTGCTTGACAGTCTCAGTCCCTTCATGGGCAGCTGCAACAGTATCCCAAATCTCCTTGGCAGATGAACATCCATGAACCTTCTCATACTCTGATTTATTCAAAGAACATATCAGATAGAGTTTGGATTTAGCATTCATTTGAACTCTAGCCTTCTGCTCCAAGGTTCATTCAGCCTTAGGTATTGGCACTCCATTATGCATAGGCACATAGTCTCCATCAGTGACCACATCCCAAACATCAATGTTGTTGCTCTGAATGAACAACTTCATACGATCCCTCCAATAGTGGTAGTCCACTCCATTGAATGTTGGGGGTCTTGTGATAGAGGCTCCTTTAGTGATGTATTTCCTATTGTTGGACGCTTCCATCTGGATCTTTAGTCCTCAACACTTGTTAGGTGATCAACCCTGAGTTAAGCTCTAATACCAACTGTAGAAACACAGGGAAACACTAGAAGGGGGGTTGAATAGTGTTTCTTAATATTTTATGGAAGCTTTTCGCAAATAGTGAGTTTTAAAAAACAGTTTCAGACAGGTTTAAGGGGCTGTCTGGAGTTTCTTAAGACGGCTTCTGAAAATATCTTTTAAAGGTTTCTTGCTTTTAAAATATCAGAACAGTTTTTCAACACCCGCTAATTAGTATAAATAAATTGACAAGAGATAAGGGTAAGAAAACATAGCCAAGAAATTTATCCGGGTTCACTCACTACCACTGTGAGCTACGTCCAGTCCCAATGCCAACTAGCACTTGGATTTTCTCTTAATCTTCACCAAGATTACAAGTATTCTTTTGCAGTCAAGCCTCTTCAGGCTCTACAACCAAGTATTCTTTTACAGTCAAGCCTCTTCAGGCTCTACAACCAAGTATTCTTTTACAGACAAGCCTCTCCAGGCTCAAAAATGATTTTTACAAAGAAAAATGTCTAAGCTTTTAAACTATACCAGTTTGAAGCTTAAACAGAGACAATGTACAATATAACTAAGGTATGCTCAGGATATATAAATTGTGTACAATGAAAATTATTATCAGAGTGTTTTTACAGAGTAAAAACTTGCAGCGTGATTTTTCTCTTAGACTTTCTTGTGTAATGAATCACTAACTATTGATGGTCTTCATGAAGTGGTATTTATAGCCAATCTTCAATCTGTTGAAACTTCAATCCGTTAAAACTTCAATCCGTTGAAAAACCACCATTTAGAGATAGCATTAAATGTTATTTAATCCATTGTGAGACATGATTCTGAGAACACTGATATCTCTGACACTGTACAAGGTTGGTGCTGCCATAAAGCAGCTACTATTGTTGCTGCAGAGGCTGCGTTGCAGAGATTTCCTCAGTGGTGTATGAAATTCAAATATACCAGGAAAGGTCTCTGTGTTCCTTGCCATAAATAACGTTGAAAAGGTACGTGCAACAGAGAACGCTTGACTCAGAAGAATTTCAGAGATGTCTTCACAAACTTCAGCAAAGGGTGCCACGCCATCAAAAAGACTTCAGACGGCTTCAACACTTCAGACAAGTTAAGCACTTCAGACGGCTTTAACTCTTCAGACAGGTTAATGCACTTCAGACGGCTTCAACACTTCAGACAGGTTGATCCTTCAGAAGGCTTAATACCTCAGATAGGTTGAAAGCACTTCAAACAGTCTTTATATAAGTTCATAGTGGCTTGCTGAAATCATAGATAAATCATTAAACATATATGTATCTATGATAAATATTTTAACCCAAATTTGTTAAGCATTAAAACTTGGGAAGTGAGTTATCTAAAACATCATAATTTTCCTTATGATATTTTTGAGACTCAACAGTATATGGGCCAAAGAAAGGAAGGGTGCAGCTCACAAGCTCACAAGCTCACAAAAAGATTTCAGTTTCAGCCACTTTGAAAGAACAGGCGTCAAGCTAGAAGCCGTTAAACAAGCGCTTCCTTGGAGGCAACCCATAGATTTTTAAGTTTTTAATTGTTTTCAGTTTTATTTTGTTTTTGTTAGGAATTTTCAAAATTGATTGGAATAAGTTTGTGGAAAATAAAATTTTTAAATAATAGAAAGTAGCAGAAAACGTGACTGAAAATTGAAAAATTACATTTTGTTTTCTGCGCTTCGCCTGCGCTGTAGCGCAGGTAAAGCGCATAAATGCAATTTTAGTCACTGTCTTTTGCGCTTCACTTTTTGTAGCGCAGGTGAAGCGCAACAGTACGAAATTTTAAAAATCTTCTATTTTCTCATGTATTGTTTCTCTACTTCCTAAGCTCTTCTTTTCACTCTTTCCACTCACAAACTTCCATCAATTTTGAAACTTTCAGTTATGTTTTCTTTAATTTTTACCAATTGAAATCTTCATTTACTCTATTTTTATGATTTGCACTTTAGGGTAGCAACCTTAGGATTGTGAATATTATTGATTATTGCTATCTTGAATGTGATTTTGGTTGTGTGGAACATGAAGAATAATTTGCTGAATTGAAATGCTCTTTGTTCTGTGAGTTATTAAATTTGAAAGTGTTATGCTCTGTTTCTTTCAAAAATTTTAAACTTTCACTTTCCATGGATTGATTGAATGCTTGAAAAACAAATGAGTATATTCTATT
This sequence comes from Sesbania bispinosa, assembly GCA_026901365.1. Lineage (NCBI taxonomy): Eukaryota > Viridiplantae > Streptophyta > Magnoliopsida > Fabales > Fabaceae > Sesbania > Sesbania bispinosa. The sequence goes on along the minus strand of QLOH01000513.1, from coordinate 436,195 downwards.
TTTAGGAAGGCATTACCAAGTGCAGTAAAATTTTGTTGTGAAGAGAGTAATTATTTATGCATGCAAATTGGTTAATGATAGGCTTCCATGTTCTTCATGAATTGGTATTTGCAATAAGGCATCATTAAAATAAATGTGTTTTTAGCAACTAATTGTTGTTATTTGACTTTTCAGATGCTTAGGATTAAAATGTTAGTCTTTCCCGTGGCTTTAGCTCACAGGAGAAGGCATGAGGAAAAGGATCATAAAATATGATCCCATGAGATTCAAGAATGCACAGGTTGCTGCAAGAACCATACCCAGGCTTGCTGTTTGAAGATTTCCGAATATTCTAGCAGTAGCCTGGGGACAGACCTATTCTTCTATGGGAGGTGAAGCAGCAACAGCTGGAGAAAAGGACAAGAAAAAAAGGACAAGGATTTACAGGATATAGAGGAAGAAGATTGATACTGGTGTTTTTATTTCTTTTATTTTGATTTTCTTTCTTTTATTTTCCTTTATTTTATAGAATTTTTTCTTTTAGTTAATTAGGATTTTTGTTTTGCAATTCTTTTTATTTCAGGATTTTTAGGCTTTTTAAAATTTTTAGGATTTTTAGATTTTTTCAAAATTTTTAGGATTTAGGATAATTAGGAAAATAAGGGAAAATTTTACAAAATTTCTGAAATTAGGCAGTTCCATTAACCAGATTAGGAAAGAAGAAATGGTTTTTTGATTAACTCCATAATCAGTTAGGATTAGGATACTTCTTAGGAGAACCTATCAGGATAGTTAATTAAAACCAATAAGTGCTTTATCAAGGAATTTTAGCCAAAAACCGGCGAGCTGAGAGCCCAAACACTGAAATTGAGAGTTTTTCACCACTACTTGTCAACTGTTATTGCTTGAGTTTTTGAATTTTATCTTGCTAGTGGAAAATATGGAAGTGACAAAGGCATATTTTGTGATTATAATATTTTGCTCAGTGCCAAATAGCCAACCTTGATTACATTTTTCCAATTTTTGATTGCCCATTTGAGCCTTTAATATTTCTTTTGATGCACCTAACCATACTCAATGATTATATCCTGTCCCTTCACACTTGGGATAGAGAGCAAGGTGCAACACAAAAAAATAGGACAAAAGGTTGGTAAATTGAAAGGTCAAAGAAATTCAAAGAGCAGGCACAAGAAATAAAAAAGAAGAGTACTCCCTCATGAATAAATTCTTTATTTTTATTATTTATGAAAAATAAATCTGCACAAAAAGTGTGGAAATTGAATAAGTTGGGGGGGTACTTCTTCAAACAAAGAGGCCAGCTGAAAAAGGGTGACAGTTCAAGAATGACATGGTAGATGGAGAGAAGTCCCAAGCACAATCACAAGATGCTCTCTATTCAAAGTGTTCATTGCATATCCAAAAAAACCATAATTTCTTGATAGCCTAGCCTCATTACAACCAAAGAAAAGACCTTTTGATCCATATTAACTATTTGCAGGTTTAGAAGTTGGAAACGACTATCAATTCTAGTTGCTCAACGGTGGTGAAAAAGATTGAGGGAAACACTTACCCGTGAGAATGAGAGATTTCCTTGATTTATCACTTATTGCTTTAATTTCTATTTTTGAGAAGTTTAACTGATGATTGTATTATTTTCTGATTGAGGATTGGTAAAATCTCTTAATCTTGATTTTTTCTGACATTTGGAAAGTGACTGCTGCTTAACAAGGTGATGATGAAAAGTTTTGCTTGAGTTTGTTTTTGTTTTTTGAGTTATACAGGGGATTGAATTGATTTTTTTATTACAAGGAGGTCTCTTGCTTGAGGACAAGCAAGAAGTTAAGTTGGGGGGGTATTTGATAAGTGAAAAACATATGATAAATTAGAGTACTTTTTAGTGCACTTATCAAGGGTAAAATGGTATTTTATGTTCCAAATTAATCCTTTTTTTATTAATAATTAGATAAATTGTATTTATTAGTCTTCAATTTGAATTTGATGCTATTTTAATATAAATTTGGCTGATTTTTGCAGATTATGGCAAAGATTTGATATGGAGAGAAAAAACATTATATCGGGGAGATATTTGCAAGATTTGAAGTTAAATTGAGGACAATTAATGAAGATTTTAAGTTTAATTGAGACCAATTAATGAAGATATCAGTTTCCAATTAAACAAGGATTCTGCAGACAACTTTCCCATTAAATTCAAGATGCTCAACAAATGCAAGATTTCATCTAGAAAAAGGGAAACATGGAAAGACAATCAACCAAAACCAGTCCCAGGAAGAAATCAAGTTAAAAAGAGAAATATTGAAGTTGTGCAACTCGTGTTGCTCGCTTCACCTGCGCTGTAGCGCAGGTGAAGCGCAACAATTCTGACATCTGCGCTTCACCCTCGCTGTAGCACAGGTGAAGCGCAGAACTCGTACATCTTACCTTGTTGTCGTTTTTAGATAGATTTCTTCCCAATTTCTTTTGTCTTTCCTTAGCCTATAAATAGGACCCTCTTGCACCAGATCAAGGTGTGCAGGGAGTATTACAAGATTAGTATAATTTCATGCACCATATTTACTTTTAGAATAGGAGAGGCGAAGCGCTGCACGAGGATTGAAGAAGGTGACAGATTCTCCGATGGCTTGTATGGGTACCATGAGTAGCTAACTCTCCAGTAGGATTGAATGTAGTTGATTCGATCTCCTGAGTATATGTAATTTCTATTTTATTGTTTATGATTCCCTATCTTGTAATTTCAGTATCTTTATTTTGTGCTTAATTCCTAACTTCCGCGCGTGTGCCGGAGTTATAGGCTGGCATCTGTGACATAATGTGGATAGAGACTTCCGGCTAGGAATGAGGATGAGGGGGGCCTAGACATAGGGAACTCAAACTCTGATTGTTAAAGGTACTCGCTAGTCATATTGAAATATAGACAGGATCTCATGATTGAGGGGTAGTGACAGCTGCCAATTGAAGAACGTTTATAGGAAGGTATGGTTAGTTGATAGTAACATAATTGAAAGTTAACTGTATGTGAGGGATAATCGGGATCTCGTGATCGAGGGGGTAGTGACAGCTCCTGATTGAAGAGCGGTTATAGGGAAATACAATTAATGGACAATTCAAACAAACGGAACAATAATTAATTAATTAAGAGCTTAATGAGCCGAGGGTAATTTATCGCTTGGGAGAGCCCGCATGGATTATCTTTGAGTGGTAGGTTGCTGATAACTCGAGGTTGTATCAATTCAGTTTGGCTAAGTCTTTACAAGAATATAATCATAAACAATAGATAGTCATTACATATACAAAGGGGTGAGATGATACGGAGTTCAATCCTAATCCAAGTAAAGTGCTTTCAACTCTTCCTTTTCATTGCTTTTATTTATTATTCTGAAATTTTTATTTTCCGCACCAATTATTCTCACAAATCTGTTATTCTCACTTGATAAATAGATCGCAAATATACGCGAATTGACCGTTCCCTGTGGATACGATATATTACTTACTATTATACTGCTGGACTTTTGGTTCGCTTGCCAGAATTCCATCAAGTATTTTTGGCGCCGTTGCCGGGGAACGGTTTCCAATTTGTTTAGACCTCCAAAGTCTAATTATCAAGTCGTATTTATCTTAGGATTTTTTTATTTATTATTCTTATTATTTTAGGAAATTTTTATTATTTAGAAAATTTATAGTTTTTCTATTATTATTAATTTTTCTTCCACACTTACCTTTTTCAAAGTTTCTTGTTTATGCTTTTGAGAGGCCAGGTGTCCCCCAATCAATTACAACTTGATCCAGAAACAGAAAGGACATCAAGGAAGAACACAAGTAGAAACAAGAGAAGGAGACGAGGGAGAAGTCGAGAAGAAAACAAAAATATTTTATTTTTAATTATTTTATTTTAATTATTTTCTTTTTAAAAAAATTATTACTATTATTATTTTTAAAATATATATATATTTATTATTATTATTTTTTAAAAAAATTAAATCATTTTTTTATTTTGTTCTTCTCATCTGAGCTAACATTTGTTTGAGCTTCTTGATTATTTCTCTTGAGAAGACAGGTAACAGAAAAAGGGGCAAGGCTAAGCTTAAGGAGAAAATTTCAACATTCTCTGTTCAACCACCCCAAGTGAAGTAAATGCTGAATGGCTTATGAATGGCAAAATCAACCAAGAACAACCCTTGGAAATTATGTTAGACAGCAAGAACCAGAGTATTTCTCCCATACATCGATTCAAGGTAAATTCTCTAATTACAACAATTATTCTAACAATTTTTCACAGGATTGGGGAAGTTACCAGAATCACAGTTTTGGATGGCACCAAGATGATGTTTTACTCCGCATGCAACCTTTTTTTCAACAGTAGCAAAGTTACTCTTCATATAAACAAAGATACTCAAAATATGATGAGTTTTTGGAAGAACTTAAACGATACAATATACAATTTCAGAAGGAGAAAGAAGAAGCAAGAAGAAAAAATGATGCTTTGATAACGCAGCTAGCACAACAAAGGGATTATTCTCAAATGCACTAATCTTTAATTAAAGTCAAATATGGCCAAAAAAAACTAGGCCTTTCATTTTCTGTTCACATTAACCACTTTGTAGATAGAATTAACCGTTTACGAAAACAACATTAACTAGGTGGTAACAACATTGCAATTGACGCAGTGGGTAAGTATAATTAGGCCTTGTCATGGACATGATTACCAAAGAACAGGGATTATGCTCAACTGCACTAATCTTTAATTAAGTCAAAATATGGGCCAAAAACTAGGCCTTTCATTTTCTGTTCATATTAACCAATTTGTACATGGAATTAACCGTTTACGGAAACAACATTAACCAGGTGGTAACAACATTGCATTCCATGCAGTGGGTAAGTATAATTAGGCCTTGTCAGGGACATGGTTACCAAAGGACAGGGATTATGCTTAACTGCACTAATCTTTAATTAAGATCACATATGGGAAAAAAAACTAGGCCTGCCATTTTCTGTTCACATTAACCACTTTGTACATGGAATTAGCCGTTTACGAAAACAACATTAACTAGGTGGTAAAAACATTGCATTCGACGCAGTGGGTAAGTATAATTAGGCCTTCTCATGGACATGGTTACCAAAGAGCAAGGATTATCTTAATTGCACTACTCTTTAATTAAGTTCAAATATGGGGCAAAAAAAAGTAGGCCTTTCATTTTCTGTTCACATTAACCAATTTGAACATGGATTTAACCGTTTACAGAAATAGTATTAACCAGGTGGTAACAACATTGCATTCGATGCAATGGGTAAGTATAATTAAGCCTTTTCATGCACCTGGTTACCAAAGAACAAGGATTATGCTCAATTGCACTACTCTCTAATTATATTCAAAAGATGGCCCAAAAAGAAGGCCTTTCATTTTGTAATCACATTTACCAATTTGTACATGAAATTAACCATTTACGGAAACAAAATTAACTAGGTGGTAACAACATTGCATTAGACTCAGTGTGTAAGTATAATTAGGCCTTGTCATGGACCTGGTTACCCAAGAACAGGGATTATGCTCAATTGCACTACTCTTTAATTAAGTTCAAAAGATGGACCAAAAAGTTGGCCTTTCATTTTCTTATCACATTAACCATTTTGTGTTAGTTCCACAGGCAACACTAGAAGGGGGTTGAATAGTGTTTTTAATATTTTGACTATTTTGGAAATCTTGAAATTAAATTAAAAGGACATTAAGACACAATCAAGAGAAAGGTTTACAAACAGAGTTAAAACGAACAATGAGGAAGTTAAGAAGGACTCAATTTGAAAAACTTGAAGGATAAGAAAAGATAAACTGAAAGTTGACTTGATTCTTAATTGATTAATCTTAATCATTCAGATGCATCATGAAATATCCTCTTAAAGATATCACACAGAATCTTTTCAGAACTTGTTTCTGAGCAACCTCAGAGGATTGATCATCTTCTGAACCATACTTTCAAATTCTGATCTGAGGATGTTTTAAATCCTTTTCACAGTGTTGTCTCAGAAGTTCTTCAAAGAGCATTCTCTTCAATACTCCAAATGATATGAGATTAACTGAATGATTTATTATCTTAGAAAACTTGTTTTATTGAAATTGTTGAATTAAATTTATTATGAAAAATACTGTTCAAACCTCTTTAAAAATATAATGCAGTAAATAAAAGAGTTAAAGGGAAAGAAGACTTAGGCAATAAATTTATCTTGGTTCACCCACCAAACTAGTGAGCTACATCCAGTCCCAGGGCAAACCACCACTGAATTTTTTCACTATCTGCAGCACAGATACAAGTATTCTTTCTACAGCCTCTTTAGGCTCAACACAAGTATTCTTTCATTTTCAACTGCCTCTTCAGGCAACTCATGCAGTATTCTTTCGCACAAGCCTCTCCAGGCACAAACTGAGTACACAAGGCCTCTCCAGGCTCAAACTGAGTACACAAGGCCTCTCCAGGCACAAACTGAGTACACAAGGCCTCTCCAGGCACAAACTGAGTACACAATGCCTCTCCATGCACAAACTAAGTACACCAAGCCTCTCCAGGCTATCACTGAGTACACAAAGCCTCTCCAAGCTATCACTGAGTACACCAAGCTTCTCCAGGCTATCACAGAGTATTCTTTATTCCACCAAGCCTCTCCAGGCTCTCAGAGAGTATTCTTTATTCCTCCAAGCCTCTCCAGGCTCTCAGACACCTAAAGTGTTTACAACTCAATCTTAAGTTTAAGTTCGTTAGACACTTAAACCCAGATTCTTCTTATACAAAGAGATTACTGAGTCTAACTCAGGATACAGAAAATTACAATCAAAGTACCAGGGTAAGACTGAGATACAAGAGTATGAATTTGAGTACAATCTCGTCTTCTATGTGAGGTACATCTCCCTCAACTAATTTGGCTAAGCTAGATATGCAATTGTGTTTCAGCCATTTCTCTGGTGGACTTCAGAGTCCCCAGTTTGGTTGGTCTTCATGCCTTCCAGCATTGGGATATCAACATTTCTATTACCAACCGGTTGAACCAAATAATGGTCAACACCAGGCCAACTGGTTGATCCAGAATTGATCAACACCAGTTCAACTTGGTCGATCCATGAGTTGGTCGACATCTTCAAAGTCTTCCTTAAGGCTATTTATATGTTCTGATGAATTATAATCGTTGAAGATGTATTGGTTACCGTTAGAGAGTAAGTGATTCTGGCTCAAAAAGCCGTTGTGAAAAAGCTTCTCTAAACGGTTGCTTCTTCTTAAGCAAAAAGGTGTGCAGAAAACTTTAGTTCTGAAACACTGCTGATAAGCTCTTTTATCTCTGAGAGAGTTCCTTTAAATGGATGAATGTATTCTTTTCTATCTCTCTTCTTCTGCTTGATTGATCCTCTGATCTTTCTGTGAATGTGAGGTTGTATCCGTTGAGGTTGTCTTTTATCCCAAAATGTGCAAGCTTCCTTTCTGTTCAGCTTCTGACAGTCTGTTGCTTTCACCTTTCCTCCTTGATCAGAGTTCATTACTAATGTTTGAATAATATTTTTAGCCAATTGAACTACTGACATTTACTTTAATCAAGACTTATCATATTTGACTTGATTAAATGATAAGTAGAGAGAGTCTTCAAAGGCCATAATCTGTTCAGATGATATAAGCTTTGTATATCATTCAGATGATTTGTATGCTTTCATCTTCAGCCTTTATCTCATTGGATATCTTCTGCTTTGACATATCCTCTTCTTGCTTCTTCATCTTTGGGATTCATTCAGCAAGTTTCTTTCTTCTGTTAAGAGTTGCTTCTCCTCTTTAGACGATTCAGGCTTTATCTTGCTTTGTTGCTTCTGGTTCTTCTGATGCTCAGATGGATAAAGATGTTTAATTATATATTTTTGTTCAATCATCTTTTACATCATTTTCTGGTTTAGACATCTGATTTTCTTTTGAGCAACAATGGGTACAGTTTGTTCTGCGTGCACAGTTTTTCCTTTGTTGTAGGTGCAACAGCTTTTGCAGAATTTCCTTATTTGTGCAAGTCATTTGATCGAGGCAGAAAAGTATGCCTAGTTCTTATACTTAAATGATATACGCCCTTGGATAGAGTGTTCTTCACGCTTGACTATTCTTCATAATATCTTTTCTTGATTTTGTCATCTTCAGCTCTTCAGACGAAAAGAATTCTTCAGATTATATTCTTTTGTCTTCAACACTTCAGATGATAGAAAGTTTCTTGCTTCGTTTATTTCTTCTGATTCTTTGTTGCTTCATCTTCTGATTCTTTCTTTGCTTTCTTTCTCCTTTCTTCTTTCTTTAATCTTCTTCTGATTTATTCTGGTCTTCTTCTGATTTGATATACTCTGGTCTTCTTCTTCTTCTGATCTGCTCTGGTATTCTTCTGATTTGTTCTGGTCTTCTTCTGATTTTCTCTAGTCTCCTTCTTCTTCTTCTTCTTCTGATCCGCTTCTGGTCTTCTTCTGATCTGTTCTGGTCTTCTTCTGATTTGTTCTTCGTCTTCTTATACTTCTTAGTTCTTCAACCTGAAACACAATCAACAACACAATACATTTCTCAGTAGAACCTGCTTATATGATCTTATTTGTTAATCATTAAAGCCTAAAGATGCTAAGTCTTAAGTAAAGTTTGAATGTTCAAATTGATTTATAGAATTCACATTTTGTACATGGAATTAACCGTTTACGGAAACAACATTAACCGGGTGGTAACAACATTGCATTCGACGCAGTGGGTAAGTATAATTACGCCTTGTCAGGGACATGGTCACCAAAGAACAGGGATTATGCTCAACTGCACCAATATTTAACTGACCAACTGCACAATATTTAAACGGTTATCAGTATAATTAATCGTTTAAATATTGTAATGAACAGCTTGACAGTGACTTCGACGAAGAAGATTAAGGGCACTCATGACATCACGATTGAGCATAATCCTTGTTCTTTGGTAACCATGTCCATGACAAGTCCTAATTATACTTACCCTTAACTTCCTGGGAATCTGGATGAAAGACAATAGAAAGGGGTAAGTCACAAAGACTTAGTGAAGGCCTAACAACCACCATGAACTAAAAGGGAAACATACCAACGCACGAGTTGTTCGATAGAAAAAATTAACAGTATAAAATTCATTTCTCAACATAAAACTTGCTAAACAAGTGAGTTCGATAAATCCCACAATCTAAGATAACTTGTTTCCAATATCCAAGAGATAAGTTTTATATATCCAAAGCAAGGATCCGGCTCCTCTAAAGTGAGCATCTCACTTAAAAGGGTAAAGTGAGTTAAGATATACCATTGATTATTTTAATGGTTCAGATTAATATTCTTTTAATTTTAAAAATAAAAAAAAAAACAAAAAATGACTTTCTGGTGTGAAATTGCCAATGCCCCTTCCATATCCATCCTGCTATTTCCCCCATGCCGCTCCCCTCGTGTCGCCGCTCCCTCCGTTGGAAAGCATCCTGGTCGGCGGATGCTGCTCTGTCTGTCTGAAACAGCTTCATCACCTCCCTCTGTTTGGCCAATGCTTCGATACAGGTTCTCCTAGAGTGGTGATCGTCGTGGCTTCCCTTACAGGTTCCCCTATAGTGGTTGGATCTTAAGAGGAAAAGTTGCTTTCAATGCCACTTCTGGGTATATGACAATTACTCTATATATTTCGAAGAATGAAACAAAGGGATCCGATTGTTTAATTTTCAGAATTCTTATTTGCAAATAATCTTCACGGCGTGAGTGATTCTACCATTATAAACGTTGCTCACTTGGTTATGTTTGTGTGAGAAACCATATTGGTGATGAGTCTTATGAAGAAGGCAGACTGCAATTGGATTTTGTTTTTTTTATTTTTATAATTAAAAAAGTATTAATCTGAACCATTAAAATAATCAATGGTGTATCTGAACTTACTTTACTCTCTAAAGTGAGTTTCTCACTTTAGAGGAGCCGGATCCCCAAAGCAATACAAATTTATCATGTATAAGTTTAATAAGTAAATCTGAAATGAAATAAATGAAGTTGAAATTCAAAACACAAGAAGGGGGTTGAATTGTGATCTTTTAAAATTTTTGCAAACTTCTTTTAATACTTGGTCTGCTCAAGATAATCTTGGCTTTGTATTAAAAGTTTTCAACACCAGAAGAAAGATATTATGAGTAATTTAGTATGCAGAAAATATAGTTTCGGTATGGAACCTTTTAAATGGTAACACTTACTTAGGTATAAATTACTTTTCAAAATGATTTTATGCGCATGTAATTAATGTAAAATAGAGAGAAAGGATAAGAAGATTGCATACACAGATTTATACTGGTTCACCTCTTCCAACCTGAGGCTACGTCCAGTCCCTACAACAAGTAGGATTTTCTTACTCAATCTTCACTATTACAATGACCTTGGGTACACCTTACCACTAGTATTCTTCTGCAGCCTCTTCAGGCTCACAAACAGATTTCTTTTTCAGCCACTGAAGGCTTCCTACCAACTGCAACTTCTTCTGCAGAAATTATTCCAACTACAGAAATTATCTGCAGGCTATTTTCTCAACTACAAACCTGTAGAATTATCCACTTACAGTTACTAACAACTTTCCCAAGAGGCACTTACACACTTAAGCCTCCTAGAGAGATTACAAAAGAAATGTGTAGTGAAAAATAAATTACAAGGCTAAAAATAAAGACTCTTTAAATCTCAGTAGAAGGTTTTGAGCCAGTTCTCTCTTACTTGAACAATTAAGAACAGAATATCAGAGATTTGTGGGAGAGAGAATTTTTCCAGAAGGTAGAGATTGTAAGTATGCAGTCTGGTGCTTCTTCTGGATTGTTTGTCTTGGTTTTCTATGAGAGAATGAGTTCCTTTTATGGACTTTTTGAGTGATATAGCCGTTGGAAACCCTTGGGGAGGATGAGTCATCTCCAGCTGTGAGGAAGGAGTTGTCACTATCAAGGACAGACTGAGACACTGCATTGTTACAGGCTGTGCCATTTAAAAACAACTGTCATTGGTCTGAAAACATCTTCTGGAGCTTTTTCATGATTGGAATTAATTCCTTCTTTGATATGTCTATCATTTTTATGCAGAAGATCAATTTAAATATGAATAATTGAAGGAATTTATTTTCACAAAATTCTGATATTCTGCAGAAGAATAAACTGGGATTTACTAGAGAATGTTTTCTTCTACAGAGTATTTAATAGTGAATCTTCCTTCTAATATGATGACTTTTTATTATCTCTTTCTTCTGAACAAGTTTTTCTTCATTTAGTAAGCCCAGGTTACTTGATCTGTCATAATCAACAATCTGCTTCTTCTGATAGAACTATGTTTCTTCTGAATGGATGTTATTGTCTCTGTTATTTCTTCTCAACTACTTTCTTGCTTTCTTGGAATGATTTGCAAGGATTTTAAGTGAGTTATATCTTCGGTCATGCTTTAGAGATGAAATACAAGTTTTGTTTCTTCTTTTCTTCATAATTGGTATCTTCTGGAGTGTTTATAGATCTCTACTTTCTTAACACATGCTCAAATGGAATCATTAGTATATCAAGAATTTATACTAACTGAAATTAGAGAGGTTGTCATTGTTAAAACCTTCATCGAGAGTTTTGATCCTTACAATCTCCCCCTTTTTTATGATGACAACCTTTCAAATTTTAGTTTGTATTATTCTGATTTTTAATCAAAACTCCCCCTGAATATATACCATAATTAATTCTCTGATTATGCAGAAGATATAAGATCCAGCAAGAAGAATAAAATCTATGCATCAAAATACTGATCACTTTTCATTTAATCAAAACAACCAAAATACTGATTAAGCTAAAATCATCCATATCAGTTATGGCCACATAGATTAGTTTAATACATAAGTCATAAGCATAGAAATAGACATAGAGACCAACCTAATACACAGGTCAGCTTAATACAAAAGTCAGCCTAGTATCCTACTATACTACTTCTCCCCCTTTGTCATCAATCAAAAAGAAATAGTGGTATATGAGGAGAAGCAGAATCATCATCTGTCTACTTGGATGAAGAAGAAGGGTCAGATGATGAAGAAGTAGTGGGCTGCAAGATATTCTGAGGTGGCTGGAAGGGTGCAAAAGGCATCTGAGGAGCCTGTGGAGCAATTATGGGAAGCACATAGTTGTTGAACCAAAACTGTTGTTGAGGGAATCTCTCAATCATTTCATTCACTGAGTTTTGGAGAATATTAAGATTGGAGAATAGCTTCTTGATGTCAGCCTTCATCTTTAAAACATGCTTGTCAAGAGAGTTTGAAGGATGAGTAGTTGAGGGATGAGTAGGAACATTTTCAGCTTCTTGAGGTTGTGCAGATTGTGCATAAGATGGAACTTAATTCCTTTCTGAGCTCAACTATTGAAGAAAAGTATTCCTTGAAGATAAATTAACAGATATGGCAGGAATGATGTCTCTAAGAGGAGCAGAATGAGGAATAATGGAATCCAAAATTGGAGAGGCCAGAAACTGATTTACCATATCAGTGCCAAAAGTTCCTAGAGATGGAACAAATTGGACTTCTCCCTTGGGATCTTCTGCTTTTTCTAGAGATAGGTTCAATTCAATGGTTTTAGCAAGAGACATGTCTTGAGATTTTCGTCCTTCTGAGGCAGCAAGAGAAGGATGTAGAATGGTTGTAGGAGTTTCATGAGAGGAATGTTCAGAGTAGTTCTGGGCTAACATGGCTAGAGCATCAGTAGCTTTGCCATCTTCAAAGGAGACTCCAAGGTTCCTTGTTGGTTCAGCTTGATGCTCAACGAGAGTTAGGGAACCTAAGTTTACAGAAGATGTTTCCATGTGCCTTTCTTCTGGAATGACATCATCCAGAGGTGTTTCTTCTGGAGAGGGTTCCTCACAGATGTTGTTGCTTGGCTCTTCTTCCTCATAAGTAAAAGAGCCAGGAACCTCTATGTTTGGAGAATGAGCAGGAACAGAAACATTATATTCATTCTTCTCTAATTCCATATTCTCTTCTGCTAATAAAGAAGTATCTTCTTGACTTCTTTTTCTCTTCCTACTGAATGTTTGGAGGTAGGTTTTTTGTTTCTTTGATAGAGGAAAAGTGAGTTCATCTTGATCACTTTCCTCTTCTTCTTCTTCTGAATCACTTCTCATATATTGAGAAATATCAGGAATATTGATGTGCATTTTCCTAAAGTTGCTTCTATCAAAATAAGCAATGTCTTCATAGTTCTCCTCATCCTCCAGAAAAACATGGTGATGCTTGAAGAGAATGGTGAGGAACATTCCATAAGGAAAGCAGGCATAGGTCCTGAGAGGGTTAGCAGCATATATCATTGTCCTTAGAATGATGTAGGCAAGAGAAATAGGCTCACCTTTCAGAAGATGATACAAGATAAGTAAGTCTTGATCAATGACTCTCTCAAGAGTTCCAGCTCTGGGAATGAGTGAATAACAACATATCTTATGAAAGATTCTGCAGATGGGAGTGAGCTTGCTAGAGAAAAACTTGCTGCCATATTCACTTAGAACCTTCTGAATCACTTCTTCTCTGGTAGTTCCAACTGAAGCATACCAAGTTTCTTTATACAGCCGGTTTGTGCAGTGGGGAAGTCCTAATTCTTCTTCTATAGATTCAGTAGTTATGATCATAATTAAACCTTTGATATCCACAACTAGTGAGCTTCCATCACTTCTATATTCACTAGTTGAGGCATAAAATGCCTTGACCAGTCTTGGATATACAGGTTCCTTAATGAGCAAGAAATCTCTCCATCCTTGTAAATGAGTAAAGTGATTAGCATCCCAGCCTTCCTTTCTTATCTTTTGCAGGAGAAATACCTTCCTAGGGATGATGGTTTTCCAATCCCATTTCTCATAAAAGACTTTTAACAGCTCAGGATTTTCAAAAAGCTCTTTGTTTGAATCTTCTTCTTCCTCAGAGGGATCACCTTCTGAGCTATTTTCTTCTTTTACAACATAGTTTATTGAGCATTTGTTTGAAGGAGATGGGCAATCTATATTAATGGGATTGTCAGCTTCATTTCCTTTGGTTTGAATGGAAGCATTTACACCAGTTCTTATTCTTCTTGACCTTATGATATGAAGAATGCTCTCATCAAGAGGACCTTTACCTTTTGAAGAGGTAGGACCTTTAGGAGATGATGGCTTGGAGGAGTCAGATGAAGCAGAAGTTGTAGTTTTGGAAGAAATAGGAGGTTTTGAAGAAGAGGTGGTTTGAACAGGGGGTGGAGATGGAGGTTTCTTAGACAGGGGTTGCACATCGAGAACCTCTTCATACGGAATGATCTGCATTTTAGTATCTGGAGAATTTCTTTGGCTCTCCTGCATGTTTTCTGGATTAATAGAGGATGAGTTTTTCTCTTCTCTCAATTGCTTGAGGTCCATTATTGATAATGGAGGAATTTTCAGAAAATAGAGTGTAGGTAGAATGAAGAATAGGTTCAGGTTTTAGAAGCAAGAGTTCAGTGAGAAATGCATATAGCTAAGTGTGGTAGAGAGTCATGAGCTTGCCGTTGAAAGCTTATACTAGTCTCCTAAACTAGCCGTTTGAGAAGATGAAGAGCGTGAGAGGAGAGAGAGATTGAGACGTTCTGGCTCGTTTTTAAGGAAGCAGTTAGTGCTTCCAAACGGTCAGAAGGTACATTTCCTAATTAGTGTAACATTTAGGTTTTTTATGTAACACCCGCGTTTTTGCTTATATGCTTTTTTATTGTGTGATTAAGTGAATTTTGAGTGATTAAATATTTTTTATCATCAAAATTGGTTTAAATAAGATTAGAAATGAATTTCCTATTTTTCTAGAATTTTTGGAACTTTGGTACAAAATTACCATTTTACCCCTACTCTTTTTGGAACCGGGCCCGAATACTCTTGATCCGGGCCAGAAAAATCCGCAGCATCCTTCATTTCCCTTCTCCCAAGGCCGTGTGTAAGTGTGTGTGTGTGTGTGTGTGTGTGTGCATGTGGGAAGCCTCTTCAACACACTTTCTTAAAGCCAAAAGTCAAAAAGTAAGGAGAAAAAAAGCTTAAGTGTCATGAAACCATGAGACACTTGTCCATTTCTTTCTAAACCATACATGCAAGCAATGAACAGATGCTAGTTCAGCTTGAGATGCAAGGACAGCTTGAGACGTCGTCTCAAGAACAGACGTAGCAAGATGAGATCTCAACAGAGATGCAGAATCGGACTTGAGATGCAGTCTCAACTTGAGATGCAGAATCAGGCATGAGACAGTCTCAAGATCAGATGCAGTCTCAAGTTCAGATGCAGACATAAGACAGTCTCAGATCAGATGCAGTCTCAAGATCAGACACAGAGATCAGATGCAGTCTCAAGATCAGACGCAGAGATCAGATGCAGACATGAAACTCAGACTTGAGATGCAGACATGAGACTCAGACTTGAGACACAGAGACAAGATGCAGAGATCAGACTCAACTCATCAGAGACGCAGCAACAAAAAGCTAGTCAACGCAAGTACACTGTCACAGCAGAGACTGCACCAGAAAAGTACTGAGCTCATGACTGAAAAGTGAAAGTCAGCTTCTCTCTCTTCTAACGGCTAGTTTAACAGCTAGTTTTTCTGAAGACTATAAAAGGAAGTCTCATTACGATGAGACGAGTGAGAGACTACATTGATTAATTGAATATCTACTGCATCTCATCACATCTCAAGTGAGATCTCAAGTGCACGTCTCAAGTAGTTCATATTCAGACCTGATCTCAACTTGAGAACTCATCAGTCTCTATCCCCTTCTCTTCTCTGATTGTAATATTCTTATCTCATTTAGAATAGAGAATCACTAGCTGAGAACTTATTGTCTATCCATACACTGTATGTAAGCTAGAATCCATCTCAAAACATCATTCTCCTATAACCTGTCTCATCTAAGATAGGAACCGTGCCTAGTCTTAGATTGAGAGTGTGTGTCCTGAAGAGGCAGTAAGAATACTTGTAACTCAGCCAAGATAGGTGGTGCCTAGGCTTGGTGTGAGGGGCGTCCTGAAGAGGCTGTAAGAATACTTGTATTGACGGGTTGTCAATAGTGAAAATCTCACAGGTGGTGAGGACTGGACGTAGCCCAAGGTTGTGGGTGAACCAGTATAAATTTCTGCGTGCATCTCTTCTCCCTTATCTCTTTATTTACACTGCACATCTCATTTATCAAATCTGCTGGTTAAAATAAACTAAGTACTTATAAAGAAAATCTATTTGTAATAACACAAAGTCTGTCTCATCTTAAGTCTCATCTTACATCTTAAATCTGTTTGCTAAAATTGAACTCTTCTAGAGAAAGCCAAGTTTTAATAACTTAAGAATCATCTCTACTTGGTTACAAAATTATTGTTGAGACAACATCTCATCTAACCTATTTGAGACTCCAAGTGACAAACTTGAGATCACGTCTCAGCTTGGATTTAAGTGTGTATTTTCAGGAACAAATATTTTCAAGTCTCTATTCAACCCCCCTTCTAGAGACGTCCAGCCAACTTCAGTTGGTATCAGAGCTCGGCCTCTCAAGGGGTTGAGCACACCTACGTGTGAAGAGGAAAAGATCCATGGCTGGACCTAGTTCAAGTTTGTTCGTACCTGAAGGAGCGTCCACCAACAGGCCACCTGCCTTTGATGGAACTGACTACTACTACTGGAAGGATAGGATGAGATTGTTCATTGAATCTCAACATGTTGATCTATGGGAAATCATAGAAAATGGACCCTACATACCTCTCACCACTGATGAGCTTGATCATAGAATAGTTAAGCCCAGAGATAGATGGACTGATGTTGAAAAAGCAAGGTATGTTCTAAACTCAAGAGCTAAGTATCTGCTAACCTGTGCTCTTAGTCGCAGTGAATATGATAAGGTAGCAGGATGTACAACAGCCAAAGAAATATGGGATGCTCTTGAAATAGAACATGAAGGGACAAATCAAGTGAAAGAAGCCAAAATCAACATACTGGTCAGACAGTATGAGCTCTTCAAGATGAATGAAGATGAAGGCATTGAGGACATGGTGAGACGGTTCACTATCATTACAAATGACCTCAAGTCTTTAGGAAGGACCTACTCAAATCAAGAGATGGTAAGAAAAATCCTAAGGAGCCTGCCCAAACCTTGGAGACCTAAAGTTACAGCTATCCAAGAAGCCAAGGATCTTTGAACTCCTTGGATCTTTGAAGGTTCATGAGCAGGAGCAGATGGAAGAGGACCTCATCAGACGACCCAAGACAATATCCTTGAAGGCATCATCCAGCAGCTCCAAAGGTAAAAAGGTAAGCTCATCTCAACAGACTTCACTAAACGCATCTCATGACACAGAAACGGAAGAAGATGAAGGAGATGATGAAAGTGAGATGGATGATGAGCTAACCTACATCTCAAGAAAGATCAGACGTATGTGGAGAGCTAGAGGAAGTGGAAGAAGAAATTTTCCCTCAAGAAGAGGAGAAGTAAAGTCTGACAGAAAGGAACAATTCATATGCTTTGAATGTAGAAAACCTGGACACATCACATCTAAGTGCCCACAAATCAGAAAGGAAATAAAGAAAAGTCCAAGGAAGAAGGCAATGATGGCCACTTGGGATGACACAGAAGGAGATGAAAGCCAAGATGATAAATCAGCTAATCTGTGTCTCATGGCCAATAGAGACTTGTCTGATGAAGAGGTATATGAGTCTGACTCTGAACTTTCATTCAGTGAACTTAAGTCTGCCTTTGAAAATGTTTTATATGATTCAAACCTTCTTGTCTCTAAGAGCTCCTTACTGAAATCAGAACTAAACACAGCTCTTGAGAAAGTGAAATTTCTTGAAAATGAAAATGAAAGTTTGAATCATAAAAACAGTAGTCTCATACTTGTAACTCAGCCAAGATAGGTGGTGCCTAGGCTTGGTGTGA
Source organism: Sesbania bispinosa (assembly GCA_026901365.1). Taxonomy (NCBI): domain Eukaryota; kingdom Viridiplantae; phylum Streptophyta; class Magnoliopsida; order Fabales; family Fabaceae; genus Sesbania; species Sesbania bispinosa. The sequence goes on along the minus strand of QLOH01000513.1, from coordinate 418,287 downwards.
GGGGCGTCCTGAAGAGGCTGTAAGAATACTTGTATTGACGGGTTGTCAATAGTGAAAATCTCACAGGTGGTGAGGACTGGATGTAGACCAAGGTTGTGGGTGAACCGGTATAAATCTCTGCATGCATCTCTTCTTCCTTATCTCTTTATTTACACTGCACATCTCATTTATCAAATCTGCTGGTTAAAATAAACTAAGTACTTATAAAGAAAATCTATTTGTAATAACACAAAGTCTGTCTCATCTTAAGTCTCATCATACATCTTAAATTTGTTTGCTAAAATTGAACTCTTCTAGAGAAAGCCAAGTTTTAATAACTTAAGAATCATCTCTACTTGGTTACAAAATTATTGTTGAGACAACATCTCATCTAACCTATTTTAGACTCCAAGTGACAAACTTGAGATCACGTCTCAGCTTGGATTTAAGTGTGTATTTTCAGGAACAAATATTTTCAAGTCTCTATTCAGCCCCCCTTCTAGAGACGTCCAGCCAACTTCAGGAGGATCCTTCTTTTGTGATTTCTTGTGCCTTCTCTTGAGTCTCTTGTGACTGAAGTTGGCTGAACGTCTCTAGAAGGGGGGTTGAATAGAGACTTGAAAATATTATTCCTGAAAATTCACACTTAAATACACGTTGAGACGTGATCTCAAGTTTGACACTTGGAGTCTCAAGTAGGTTAGATGAGCTGTTGTCTCAACAATAAATTTGTAATCAAGTAATGATGATTTGTTGATAAATGAAGCTTGATTATTCTTGAATATATTTGATTTAGTTTAATAAACAGATTTGAGATGTAAGATTAATTAGCTCATCAAATGTTAAGACCTTAAAAGAGAATGAGTGAGACTATTGACTGATCTCGGGTTGAGATAGGGTCTGAGATGAGATGAGGCCTGAGATGTAAGATGAGATGTAAGATGAGATGCATGGACAGATCTTAGTTATTACAACTTGGTTTTCTCTGAACAGATTTAATTTATTTTAACAAATAGATTTTAGATATGAGATGTGCAATATAAATAAAGAGATAGGGAGAAGAGATGCACACAGAGATTTATACTGGTTCACCCACTACCTTGGGCTACGTCCAGTCCTCACAACTCGTGAGATTTCCACTATTGACAAACCCGTCAATACAAGTATTCTTTGTTTTCAACTGCCTCTTCAGGCAACTCATGCAGTACTCTTTTGCAAGCAGCCTCTCCAGGCGCAACGAGTATTCTTTCATTTTCAACTGCCTCTCCAGGAAACTCATGCAGTATTCTTTTGCAAGCAACCTCTCCAGGCGCAACGAGTATTCTTTATTTTCAACTGCCTCTCCAGGAAACTCAGTGAGTATTCTCTTTACAGTGCCTCTCCAGGCTTTACAAACGCTCACACTAAGCTCAGGCACCTCCTGACTTAGTTGAGACTTGATGGTATGAGATGAGATGTGATTGATCTAGCTTAGATTACATACAAAGTATGGATAAACCGTGAGCTCAGCTAGGTATCACGCTCTAAATCACTCAAAGAGTGTATACAAATCAGTACAAAACAAGAGCTAAACCTACTACAAGATATTGGCTAAGATAGCATAGGTAGGTAGGTTGAGATTCACTTGAGACTTGGATTTTTCTGGTTGTGCAGCAGCATCTCTGTTGAGTCTCACCTGTGTCTCTCACGCGTCTCATCAGAATGAGACCTCCTTTATTAGTCTTCAGAAAACTAGCCGTTAATAGAGCCGTTAAACTAGCCGTTGGAAGAGAGAGAAACTGTCTTTCACTTTTCAGTCATGAGCTCAGTACTTTTCTGGTGCAGTCTCTGCTGTGACAGTGTACTCGCGTTGACTAGCTTTTTGCTGCTGCGTCTCTGATGAGCTGAGTCTGATCTCTGCATCTCATCTCTGCGTCTCAAGTCTGAGTCTCATGTTTGCATTTGATCTTTGCATCTCAAGTCTGAGTCTCATGTATGCATCTGATCTCTATGTCTAAACTTGAGACTGCATCTGATCTTGAGACTGCATCTGATCTTGAGATCGTCTCATGTCTGCATCTGATCTCTGTGTCTGAACTTGAGACTGCATCTGATCTGAGACTGTCTCATGTCTGATTCTGCATCTCAAGTTGAGTCTGCATCTCAAGTTTGATTCTGCATCTCTGTTGAGTCTGCATCTCAAGTCTGACTTTGAATCTCATTTTTGCTCAGCTTCATATTTCAAAGTTCTTCTTTGTCATGCTTGGACTGAATATGATCTTATAATGAATTTGGGCTTGTCTCAATCTGACTTTACAGTTTGAGCTTGTCTCAAGCTGACTTTGAATCTCTTCTTGGTTTGGAATCTTCTATTCTAATCTTATCTCTTGATTCTGAAGCTAAGTTAGAGTCTCATCTCTTGGCAGATCTTGCATCTGACTGTTGATCCTTCCTTTTAAGTTTGTAGATGAGTCTCTTCTTTGAGCATTGGTCTTAGGCTGATTTTTAGACTGAGCTTGCATCTGAACATGAGATAGCATCTTATGCTTGAGTCTGCGTCTCATCTTGAGTTTCAAATATTGGTCTTCTTGATGCAACTTAATTTATTGTTTGAGCTCATCTTGACTTGACCTGATGATTGGCATTTCTAGTAGAGACCCTTTCTGATTGTAGCTGAGACATTACTCTGATGTGCACCTCTCTCAACTTAGGCTATCTTCCATTTCAAAACTTTTGAAGACTTTCTGATAAAGGATATTCTTAAGGCCTTCTTCTGAATCAACATATAGAACATCTAAGCTCTGCCTATTCTTCAAAGACAACTCTGAAGTCTGATGTTTCTTATCATTTGGATTCTGATCTTTCAGTCTCAATCTGTGGTTGCCTCTCAATCTCAGTCTGAGCTTGGTCATGGTTGATCTTTCTGAGTTCTTCATGAGAATCCTGTCTTTCTTAAGATCTCACATACAAAACATCAGTAACTTCAAGAACAGAAAACATTAATTTTGATCAACAGGTTTGTTGTCATTAAAACCAAGTCTCAGAGGGTTTTTGTGCTAACAAACTCCCCCTTTTTGATGATGACAAACCTATTTGAACAAAATTAAGTTTTCATGTATAATAGCATATAAGGGATGATGAGAGTCTATATATTTTTCATAATATGATCCACTCTATTGAACTCCCCCTGAATTCATGCCTAACAATGCAAACAATAATATCATAACATGATTCAGAAATTATGCTATTATGCACATGGAGATTACTTTTCTATTTTCTCCCCCTTTTGACATCAACAAAAAGATGGAAGGAGAAATATATCAAATACATAGCATCAGAAAAATCTGTCAAATAATCACCTCCTATTGATTTTCAATTATACTAATGGCATTAAAGACATGATTTTTACTTATCAAACATATGGATGATCTCAATAGAGGGTTTTGAGCAAGAGATATATGCAGTAATATTCTCAATTTCCCAAGAGTGATAAGATAAAACAGTAGATCACACATGTGGTTATAACAATGATCCCAAAAAAAAATTAGATGAAGCAATGTGATATGGAAAGGGATAAATGCTCCAATAAGAATAGTTAGAATCAAGGACTAAGGTAAGAAGAAGAGCTTTTAGACTCTAGATTCCAGAATTTTCTTAGTAACTTGATATCCATATTTTTCAGAATCTCTCTCACTAAGTTCAGAATCTTCTTGAACTTCTTTCTTACAATTTTCTCTTTGATCATCTTTTTCAATTCAAACTTCAAGAGAGCTATTTTCCCATTTTCTTTTCATTTTAACATTTCCTCACAAATAAAGAGTGATTTCTAGAGTTGTAAAGGAAAGAGGTATATGCATTCATCAAAATCCATAAATAATCACACCCCAACTGAGTCAACATACATGGTAAACACATTAGCAAACAATTTGGCTGACTCCCCCTCAAAATGAGATGGTTCTGCTGATATTTTCAATGTTGCTGATTTAGCAACTTTTTAATGGCTTATGCAGAAATTTTTATCTTTCAGAAAGATCATTTGAATAGGGGATGCAGTTAGGATAGAATACAGAACTCAATCTTAAACCAGAACAATGATTTATTCTGTTTGCATACTTGATTTAAATGACAAGAATTTCATTTGATGCATAATCAAGTAGAAGGAATACATTCAGCAAAGAGATTGGTTCAGTTACTCCCCCTAAGAATGTTGCTCACCTTGATTTTTATGCCCATTAGTGAGTTAACTTTGTAGAACATGGATATAGGCATAAAAGATCAAGATTACAGATTTTAGACAGCAGGGGAACACAACAGAAATTTATCAATATGATTTGCAGGTAAGATCATAATCATTGCATATTTTTCAGCAAACAAAATCTGTTCTGATCACATTTCAAAGATTGAGATATTCCATGTTAAGTTCCTTTCATACTCATTGATTCACCCAATATTTCAAATCATGATATGAAAATCAATTTGATACAGCAATTTACTTTTGATATGCCAATGTTTATCACAGATTTGGGAATCAAGGGGACATTGTCAAAGGTGTCACTTTCAAGAGATCAAGTTTCACTACTTTTCTATCATGTATCCTTAATCTTTGAACAAGCATTGCTCCCATCATAGGTTGATCTAGAAATTTATATTCTATCACAATGAACCACATCATGACAACTTTCCAATGCCACAAAAATCAACTCATTTGGATTGGTACAATTAAAGGTATTTTAACTTGAAGTTTCAGCACCAAATCAGAAAACATCCATTGACTTAGCTACTGTAATCTGAACTTGTGAGTTATTTCCAGTTCATAAAAATATGAGATTTCAACACAATAAACTAGACAACACAAGCTTTCTAATGGTATAAATGTCATTCCATTTGAAGTTTTCTATCATAAGATATGAGTGATTAAAGTTGGCAGTTCTATAATAGAGTGCTTACTGTGACAGGTCTGGTTTTTTATTCACTGTGATCAATCTATGCATCCAAAAATAGTGAAAATTAATATTGTTAAATCATTGAACAACATCTTTCAAATCCAACTGGTTTCATTTGAAAAGGATTTTCCTAGCTCCAGATATAAGCATTCAAAACAGATGTTTCCAGTTTTGATCAGATGAGAGATCAGTCAACTTGAAGTATTTTCTGGGAATTATGCAGATGATGAAAATTTCTGAAACTTTCCAGTCAAATACTTATATGAGCTAGCTTTCATACAAAACTGGTTTCACTCAAAAATCATTCCTGTAGCTCCAGTTATGATCAATTTAAGTGAACATGTTTATATCAGTCTTTGTATCAGTGAGACTATGTTCACGAATTTACTGGCACTATTGTGGTTAGTATAAAAATCTTAAAATTTCCAGTTTGATACTATTTTGAATTATCTTTCATACGAAATTTGTTTTACAAAAGAATTTCTATAACTTCAGTTATGAAATTTTTAAGTGAACATGTTTATATTGAAGCTTGTAGCACTGCAACTGTGTTCTCAGATTTGCTGGCACTTCTGTGATTAATATGAAAATCTCAAATTTTCCAGTTTGATTCTATTTTAGATTATCTTTCAAACAAAATTAGTTTCACAGAAAAATAATATCTATAGCTCGAGTTATGATGATCTTAAGTAAGCAAGTTTCTGTGAGCATTTGTAAAATTGCAGCTGTGTTAGCAAATTTTCTGGCACTTTTGTGCTTAGTGTAACAGCTTCAAACTTTCCAGTTTTGAACTCTTATAAATTAGCTTTCCAACAAAATTGGTTTTACTCGAAAATCAATTTTGTAGCTCAGGTTATGATCATTTTAGTCAGGCTATATCAGAAACATTTCTGCATAAGTACAGTAACTTCTTTGCCTCCAAATTTCATGGTTTCTCCTATCCCATAATCTTCTCTTGAATCATAAATCTTAGTATTTTTCATTCATATCATTTATTTTGAAGATTGACTTGATTAAGGAAAAGAAGAGCATATAGGCTTGGCTTATAGAAATGTTTCTCCTAACTAAAACAATTTAACCTTTCCAAGTTTTCTTTTCTCAACAATCATGAAATTGACTCAAAGATATATATGATCAGCACATGTTCCATCACAGATAGATCTCACACTCAAATTATCACATGATGCAGTATCATAACATAAGCATATGTTGCATTACAGTATACTCACAATAGTTGAGATTCAAAACTGTATTTATGGTCATGACAGAAAATCATTCAGAATTCCAAACACAAAAAAATCATTCAAATAAGCATGTGTTTGTTATTGTAACATGAATCCTGAATTCTGCAAAGTATCAATATCACATATGCATCATGATTAGAGTTTCAGAGTACCTTATGAAGCATTCCTCAAGTTGTCATTTGATCCTCATGATTTGAAAATTTGCAGCTTGATATATATAGAGATAAGCTGAGCTTCCTCTTGTGTAGTAGCCATTATATAAGCTAATTGTGATTCATGGATTTCCTTTTTGTGCTGTCAGAAGCACAGCTGCAGTAGGAGTCTCACTTGGATGTTCTTTCTCATATATTTCCATCTAAGTCTCAGTCTAGTCTCAACCTGAGACTCAGATGTGTCTTCTCCAAGTGCAGCCACAGATTCTGACTTCTTCTTTTATCTTTTTCATTTCTGAACATTCTTTAGACTTGGATATGCTCTTTTTGAAGATTTCCCATATATTTCTTATTAAGATCCAAGCATTCCATTTTGTCTACAAATCTGCAAGCTTTCTCATCTCAAGTGTAGGATTAGTCTTATCAAATTATCATGCATGATTTCTTCTACACATTGTGTAATGAGACTGCATACTCTATAGTTACTTTATAACATGTTCAGAAAATTTTCAGATTTCAAAGGTATGAATATATTGGGCACTTTCCAACAAGAGGATATCTATCAATTGACACTCCAACTCTAAATGAGCATATGAGAGATTCAAACATTTGATAAAGGGAGTAAAAAATATGATTTACTTTGCTGTTTGATATTTCAAGTAATCATGACAGTGGTAACACATAATGACCAAACAACTTTTCATATCTTTTGCAAACATGGTTTCTACAAATCTAGCATGCTTGTTTATAAAAATACTTACAACCATGATGCCATTAAAATAAGTGAAGAGATATAGCAGAAAATTCTCAATGATTTGATCAAGTATGTTTTAGTCCAAATATAAAGAGGGATAAGAGATTTACATCACCAATGGGTCTTCCTTGTATAAGCATTTTCAACCTTCAAGCTTCAAGCATTTTTTGTTGACAGCATCTATTTCCCTTTCTTTTCTCTGACAATGTCCTTTAATGCTTTTGCTTAGCTTTGGTAGTAACATTTTTACCCAATGCTTCTCTTTGAGAGGTTCCACTTTATGCATTCAAGAATCTTTGATTCAAAGTCTTATATCCTCTTTGACTAGACCAACATGCTCATTCTTTTAAAAATTTTCTGCATAATCAAATCACTAGGGGAAGATTTTGGTACCAATTTATCTCTTGGGTCCAAGTTGGTTAGTGATCAAATATTTTTAGCAAATGTTATGATCATGTATTTCTACTGCAACATATAAAGGAATTAATATTGCCACTGAGTGAGGAAGAAAAATTATGCTATTTTTATTTGTGTAATTATTTCATTCTGGAAGCATAGATTTTGAACAATTGTAATGCTTTGATCATTTGTAATGCAAATCTGGAGAAAACAATTCGTACTTATTCCCCTTTTTTTTAAAAAAAAAAACGTAACCAATAAGTGTATGTATATATAATTTTTGAAACATTAAAGCGCTATTCTCAGTTTGGAGTTAAATGATAATTGTTTGGAGCACTGCTAATAAAAGGAAGAGAATTAGCGCATGGACTTACCTCAACTAGCAAGTTGGTTCTTTTACCTCTGTTCTGTATGCTTCCATTTCATCCAGGCTGTCTTTCTGTTAGTGAAACCATGATTTCATCAAGCTGCTTTTGCCTCTCCGCAGTCTATTAAATTATAAATTCAGCAAGGTCCTTTTCTCTTCAAACGAGCAAGTGCAGCTTCCCTACGTTTTGTCTTATCTGGTATTATTCCACGAAACCACCCCTTGCTTACTCTTTGTTCCACGAGAAAAGACACCCATTGGCAAGAAACCAGCAGACCACTATTACATCATATTTCCCCCAATATGCATTGGAGGTTCATTATTAACCATGACTGCCTTAGATGCTTCTCTTCAACAAGCTTTCTAGTCTGAAGTAATTCTTCATCCTGTTGGAATCAGATTTTCTTGCAGCTCCAATCTATTTGATTTGATTTATTGCTACCATGATGTTGTTCACAACACTGATGCAGAGAGACATCCAATGCCTCTGAACTTGGCTGTTCCAAGGAGATGTAAGCAGGTGGCACATAACTGCATCATTAGGAGCAGCTTGAATTGGGCACTGCTTCTGATTCTTCTCTTCTAGTGGATTCTACTTCTTTGAGCAACGTGACAACTGAGGCTTCTATCTCTTGCAAGTCTGCCTTCTTCCCATTTTCTCTTCATATTTATGCAATTTGTTCACAGCTTTGCTCTTAGCTTCTTCTCAAGAAGAATACTGCTAGTCCTTATAGATTCCCTTGTATTAGCAGAGTCTTTTAGTTCTAGGTTGTTGTTCTTGTCTTCTATTGCAGTGTGCACTTCGCGGCAACCTTTATTTCTAATTGTCTTTGTTTCATGCCACCATTGCAAGTTCTATTCCAGCCCAAATGTCATTGTTTCAGTTTTACAGTTCACTCCTTTTCAGCCATCTTTCTCTTCTTCACACGTTGGTGTGCTCAACCCCAAGAGGTCAAGCTCTGATACCAACTGAAGTTGGTTGAACGTCTCTAGAAGGGGGGGTTGAATAGAGACTTGAAAATATTATTCCTGAAAATTCACACTTAAATACACGTTGAGACGTGATCTCAAGTTTGACACTTGGAGTCTCAAGTAGGTTAGATGAGATGTTGTCTCAACAATAAATTTGTAATCAAGTAATGATGATTTGTTGATAAATGAAGCTTGATTATTCTTGAATAGATTTGATTTAGTTTAATAAACAGATTTGAGATGTAAGATTAATCAGCTCATCAAATGTTAAGACCTTAAAAGAGAATGAGTGAGACTATTGACTGATCTCAGGTTGAGATAGGGTCTGAGATGAGATGAGGCCTGAGATGTAAGATGAGATGTAAGATGAGATGCATGGACAGATCTTAGTTATTACAACTTGATTTTCTCTGAACAGATTTAATTTATTTTAACAAACAGATTTTAGATATGAGATGTGCAATATAAATAAAGAGATAGGGAGAAGAGATGCACACAGAGATTTATACTGGTTCACCCACAACCTTGGGCTACGTCCAGTCCTCACAACTCACGAGATTTCCACTATTGACAAACCCGTCAAAACAAGTATTCTTTGTTTTCAACTGCCTCTTCAGGCAACTCATGCAGTATTGTTTTGCAAGAAGCCTCTCCAGGCGCAACGAGTATTCTTTCATTTTCAACTGCCTCTCCAGGCAACTCATGCAGTATTCTTTTGCAAGCAGCCTCTCCAGGCGCAACGAGTATTCTTTTATTTTCAACTGCCTCTCCAAGCAACTCAGTGAGTATTCTCTTTACAGTGCCTCTCCAGGCTTTACAAACGCTCACACTAAGCTCAGGCACCTCCTGACTTAGTTGAGACTTGATGGTATGAGATGAGATGTGATTGATCTAGCTTAGATTACATACAAAGTATGGATAAACCGTGAGCTCAGCTAGGTATCACGCTCTAAATCACTCAAAGAGTGTATAGAAATCAGTACAAAACAAGAGCTAAACCTACTACAAGATATTGGCTAAGATAGCATAGGTAGGTAGGTTGAGATTCACTTGAGACTTGGATTTTTCTGGTTGTGCAGCAGCATCTCTGCTGAGTCTCACCTGTGTCTCTCACGCGTCTCATCATAATGAGACCTCCTTTATTAGTCTTCAGAAAACTAGCCGTTAATAGAGCCGTTAAACTAGCCGTTGGAAGAGAGAGAAACTGTCTTTCACTTTTCAGTCATGAGCTCAGTACTTTTCTGGTGCAGTCTCTGCTGTGACAATGTACTCGCGTTGACTAGCTTTTTGATGCTGCGTCTCTGATGAGCTGAGTCCGATGTCTGCATCTCATCTCTGCGTCTCAAGTCTGAGTCTCATGTCTGCATCTGATCTTTGCATCTCAAGTCTGAGTCTCATGTCTGCATCTGATCTCTATGTCTAAACTTGAGACTGCGTCTGATCTTGAGACTGCATCTGATCTTGAGATCGTCTCATGTCTGCATCTGATCTCTGTGTCTGAACTTGAGACTGCATCTGATCTGAGACTGTCTCATGTCTGATTGTGCATCTCAAGTTGAGTCTGCATCTCAAGTCTGATTCTGCATCTCTGTTGAGTCTGCATCTCAAGTCTTATTTTGCATCTCTGTTGAGTCTGCATCTCAAGTCTTATTCTGCATCTCTGTTGAGTCTGCATCTCAAGTCTTACTTTGAATCTCATTTTTGCTCAGCTTCATATTTCAAAGTTCTTCTTTGTCATGCTTGGACTGAATATGATCTTATAATGAATTTGGGCTTGTCTCAATCTGACTTTACAGTTTGAGCTTGTCTCAAGCTGACTTTAAATCTCTTCTTGGTTTGGAATCTTCTATTCCGATCTTATCTCTTGATTCTGAAGCTAAGTTAGAGTCTCATCTCTTGGCAGATCTTGCATCTGACTGTTGATCCTTCCTTTTAAGTTTGTAGATGAGTCTCTTCTTTGAGCATTGGTCTTAGGCTGATTTTTAGACTGAGCTTGCATCTGAACATGAGATAGCATCTTATGCTTGAGTCTGTGTCTCATCTTGAGTTTCAAATATTGGTCTTCTTGATGCAACTTAATTCATTGTTTGAGCTCATCTTGACTTGACCTGATGATTGGCATTTCTAGTAGAGACCCTTTCTGATTGTAGCTGAGACATTACTCTGATGTGCACCTCTCTCAACTTAGGCTATCTTCCATTTCAAAACTTTTGAAGACTTTCTGATAAAGGATGTTCTTAAGGCCTTCTTCTGAATCAGCATATAGAACATCTAAGCTCTGCCTATTCTTCAAAGACAACTCTGAAGTCTGATGTTTCTTATCATTTGGATTCTGATCTTTCAGTCTCAATCTGTGGTTGCCTCTCAATCTCAGTCTGAGCTTGGTCATGGTTGATCTTTCTGAGTTCTTCATGAGAATCCTGTCTTTCTTAAGATCTCACATACAAAACATCAGTAACTTCAAGAACAGAAAACATTAATTTTGATCAACATGTTTGTTGTCATTAAAACCAAGTCTCAGAGGGTTTTTGCGCTAACAGTGACCAACCTCTTGTCCCATTTTGTTGTGGTGCACCTTGCTCTCTATCCCAAGTGTTAAGGGACATGGTATGATCATTAATCATTATTGGGGTGCATCAAAGGAAATATTCAAGCTCAAATGGGCAATCAAGAAATGGAAATATTAAATCAGGGTTGGCTATTTGGCACTGAGCACAATATTATAATCACAAAATATGCCTATATCACTTCCATACCTTCTACAAGCAAGACAAATTTTAGAAACTCAAGCAATAACAGTTGACAAGCAGCGGTGAAACGCTCTCAATATAAGTGTTTAGGCTCTCATCTCACCGGTTATGGCTCAAATTTCCTTGATAAAGCACTTAATGGATTTAATTAACTATCATGATAGGTTCTCTTGAGAAGTACCCTAATCCTAACTGATTATGGAATTAATCACAAGACCCTATCATCTTTCCTAGATTGGTTAGTTAAACTACTTATTTACAGAGAATAAGGAAAAAGTTACCTTGATTCCTAATCCTAATGTCCTAAAAATTAAAAAAATTAACAGAAAAACACAAAAATTACTGGATAAGTACTGCATAAAATATAATATCAATGGATTTAGATACAGTACAAATCAAAAGAAAAGAAAAGAAAGAAAGAGAAATAAAAAGAAAAAGGAAAAGAAAAAGAAGGAAAAGCACCAAATAGGAAAGAAAAAAAAATCAGTCCTCGTGGTCCTGATCCATGTGAGTCGCTCCATCCTCAGCTCCGGCTGCTCCATCCCCCTGGGGAAATAGGCCTGTCCCCATGCCACTGTAGATAGTCATGAAAGAAAGCGGGGAGCATGGGGTCCATACCGGCCTGATAGTGGGTGTTCTGAAAGTGTACAGCGGCGCGGATGAGAGTGGACATCTGAGCCATCATGTGAGTGTTCTGGACCCCAAGTTCCTGGGCCCAGACTGGAGCTACCAGGTCTGCTGCTGGTGGTGGTGGTGGCTGGTTTTCACCCTCTAACTCCTCCGGTGGAACGTAGTAGGCGTCAATGTAAATCCTGGTCATAGGTGGTAGGATGCGAACCCTAGGGTTCACCTCCACACCCCTAGCTCTGCAGAGTGAAGTGATGAAAGAAGAAAAACCAAGCCTGATCTTGGACGCAGGGGTCTTGTGGGAGACGAAAGATGTAAAGTAGATTATCCTGCTGGTGATGACTCGTGAGATATCTATTGTGGCGCCAGTGAGGATGTTGTAAATAAGATGGTCACTAGCATAGTAATGTCAGAGACATGCCCGGTAGGACGTATGTTGGCCAGCGTCAGTACTGTCCACATCCTAGTGATACTCCTCATGTCATGCCTGTGAATCCGGGCAGCCTCCCCCTATGCATTCCTCTCAAAGGAACGCCTTGGTAAGCACAATAGCTGAGCAGTCTCAAGGTCTAAGGGGTCATTGCCCTGCAGCCCCACAGCGTCCATCCTCTCGTGGTACTGACACTCCACGAGGTCTCGATCAACAGGGTCTCCCAGAAATGCGTTGATTGCGTCGTAATCAAACCTAATGACCTGTCCTCTATCATAGGACTCCCTCTGGGGGTTGACGTCGTGCTGCCCTATAGCGTTGGCGTAAAACTCCCTCACAATATCGGGATCGAAATAGTCGTCGGGACGACTAAGGCGATCCCAGCCTCTCCTGTGGATCTCTGCAGCGAAGTCCTCATACTCTCCCTCCTCGAGCTGGACTGGTCGCTCTAGGATGAACTTACAGTCAGCAATATCAGTATACGCTTCAAAGGACTTGAGGTCCCTGAAGCGGTGAGGGTCAAAGTCAGGTGCCCTCTGGGGTGCCTTCCTCTTGGCACCCCCTGTGTTCTTCCTAGAGGAACTGGGAGCATTCACGTTCTTTGTACGAACCATCTGCAAAAGAGAAACAAATCAATATTATTTATGCATCATTTAACTACTCATAATTATGAAATAAATGGCCAATTTGATTTCAAAAATCAGAGCAATCAATCAAACAATTGTGCATAAAAATTTTGATTTTAATGCTTACCCAATAAATGCCAATTAATTAATTAAGACATGCTAAAGTGATCAATTAAAGCAAGTCCTAAACAGTCCTAATCTGGCAAAAGTGAGAATTGAACTCATGCTCAAAAATCATGTCATCGGTAACATGCAATAGGGCATAATTATTTTTGTAAGGGCATGCAAAAATATCAGAGTAATTAATTAATCATACATGCACTAACAAAAACAATTTGCAGAAATTATTGAGCACTTTAGAAACTATCACCTAAGCAAACAAGAATATCTAACAAAGGATCCTAACCACATGCAAACTATTTTTAAACATTTATAAACAATTATTTCTTTCCTAAAGGTCCTAAAACTCCTAATCTTCCTATCCTAAGGCTATGCTCAAATAAAATAAAAAATCAAAATTCCAATCGGTTAGAAAGGAAGAAAAGCATAAAAACATACCTGGTGTGAAGTCAGAAACTGAAAATGAGGCTATATAAGTGACAAACAAGCAAGGAAAGAGTTAGGAATATCAGAGAAAAGGGTTAGGGACGTTTGGGTGGAAGTTCGAAATGAACTTCCACGTCCCATTTTTTAAATTTAAACAGCGTAAACTCGCGCTACACCCTGCGCTATAGCGCAGGGTGGAGCACGCACTGCTTCAGAAAGTGAAGCGTGTCGCTGCGCTTCACCCTGCGCTATAGCGCAGGGTGAAGCGCAGAATCCAGAGAGTCATTTAGTTCCAGTAATTGTTGCGCTTCATCCTGCGCTATAGCGCAGCCTGAAGCACAGAGGTGCAGTAATCTCTCTGCTTCTGCTACTCCTAATTGATTCCATGCATTCCTTTTAAAGTTATATCTCCAATTTAACAATTTCCTAATTACACAGGTAATTCCTAAAACTAAAAATTAACAAAAAGAAAAACAAAATTAAAAACAAAACTCACAAACACTGGGTTGCCTCCCAGGAAGCGCTTGTTTAACGTCTTCTAGCTCGACGCCTGGTTATGCAACCTCATTATGGTGGCCTCAAGTGGAGGATGATGTTGGACTCCATACCAGTCCTACCTCTGAGTTCCCATCCTTCATGCCAATCTGTGACTTTTCCATCATTGTCACTGTCCTCCTCAGTATCAGATGTTGATTTCTTTCTCCTTTTGAGCTTGAACTCCCAAGTTGTCTCAGAGTGTTTCACCCTCATTCTTGGCTTCCTCAGAAATCCGGAGCCTGGCAGTTTTGAAGAGCTTTTGGAAATAGCATTGGTTTGTTGTAACTGGGGTATACCCCTGTCAATGTGAAACACAATGGTTTCATTCTTTGAGCTTAATGCATATTTCCCTCGATCAACATCAATTATCATTTTCGCAGCCTTCATGAATGGTCTTCCTAAAATCAGGGGGACTTCAGTATCCTCCTCTTCTGTCTCTACAATGTAGAAATCTACCATATATGAAAATTTGTCTACTCTTATTTCAATATCCTCTATTATTCCATATAGGCTTTGAGCAGACTTATTTGCAAGAAGCAATCTCACATTAGCAGGATTGACCTTCACATTACTCAACTTGTTAAAATATGATAGCGGCATCAAATTGATGCTCGCTCCAAGATCCAATAAAGCAAGAGTAGAAGGTAGATTACCAATAGAAATGGGTATAGTAAATCTACCTGGGTCAAGTGACTTACTTGTTACCAAGACCTTCTCTTCATGAGGTTCCTCTTGTTGGGCTGCTTTTTCTTCATCTTGATGAACAGCTTCCTCTTGAATCAATTGTTCCTCGAAGATGATTTCTTCTTCCTCATCAAGCTCCTCCTCCTCTGACTTGTTGCCATCAGTAGCAATCAAGTTGCATTGTTCCTTTGGATTGGTTTGGGTCACAGCAGAGAAGTGTTGCTGCCTGTGCTCTGCCATCTCAGTTGCTAATTGACCCACTGGATTCTCTAGAGTTTTGATTGATGCCTCAGTGGTTTTCTTGAATCCACTAAATCCTTGCACTAATTCATCAATCTTTCCCTCCATAGAATTCAATCTATCATATGTTGAGGGTTGTTGTTGGTAGGGTAGTTGCCTTCCTCCATTCTGATTCCAACCAGAGTTGGTTTGGTTGTTTCTCCAACCTTGAGAGTACTGGTTGTTGTTGTTGTTGGAGAAATTACCTTGCCTCCCCTGATTACCCATGTAATTGACTTGCTCTTGCTGTATTTCTTGAGTAGCACATTGACCATTCTGATGGTCTCCTCCACAGAAATCGCAAATCAATGGTTGGGCTTGGATGGGTTGTGAGTAGACATCTTTGAGTTATTGAGGGAGTGCCTTCAATGTCTCAGTGAGTGCTTCTATTTGACGTTTGTGCTAATAGAGCATCACTTTGATTAAGTTCAAGCATCCCTTTTTGCAATTGTGCAGGCTGTCTTCCACTTTGAGCTTGTTGATCATTCTGAGCGAAATTGTTAATAATTTCCAGAGCTTGATCAACATCTGCGGATAAGATTGTTCCTCCTGCTGCAGCATCTATGAATGATTTGGAGTCTGAACGCAGTCCCTTGAAAAACATATTAAGTTGGGCTATGTCTTCAAAGCCATGGTTGGGACACTTGCGCAGCAAAGATTTGAATCTTTCCCAAGCTTCACAAAGTGGTTCATCAATCCCTTGTCTGGAGGTGGAAATATCTGCTTTGGCTTCAATCTGCTTCCTTGGGGGGAAGAATCTTGATAAGAATTTCTCCTCAACCACACCCCAACTAGTTAGACTTTGATTTGGGTGAGATCTTAGAAAGACAGGATTCGTACGCTTAGCAAAGAACTTAGAAAGATTAGAAGAACCACAAGCTCAGAGTGAGATTGAGAGGCTAGCACAGATTGAGACTGGTAGTAAGCCTCAGACTTATGTTGAAGATAAAGATCAGCCTGAGATTGAGTAATTAATGAAAGTCCTTCCTGAGATTCAGAAAGAACAGAATCCTATTATTAAGAAGCATCATACTTCAGAATTGTCTTTGAAGAACAGGCAGAGCTTAGAAGTTCAATATGCTGAAGGTAATTTCAGAAGAAAGCCTCAAGACATATCATTTATCAGAAAGTCTTCAAGAAGCTTAGAATGGTTTAATATGAAGTTAGCCCAAGTTGAGAGAGAGGTGCACATCAAAGTAAAGTCTCATCTGAAATCAGAAAGGGTCTCTACTAGAAATGTCAATCATCAAGTCAAGTCAAGATGAGCTCAATCAATGAATTAAGTTGCATCAAGAAGACCAATATTTGAAACTCAAGATGAGACACAGACTCAAGCATAAGATGTTATCTCATGTTCAGATGCAAGCTCAGTCTAGAAATCAGCTGAAGACCAATGCTCAAAAGAGATCTCAACATAAATCCTAAAGAGACTCAAGCTCAGCTTGAGATGCAAGCAATGAATAGATGCTAGTTCAGCTTGAGATGCAAGGACAGCTTGAGACGTCGTCTTAAGAACAGACGCAGCCAGATGAGATCTCAACAGAGATGCAGAATCAGACTTGAGATGCAGTCTCAACAGAGATGCAGAATCAGACTTGAGATGCAGTCTCAACAGAGATATAGAATCAGACTTGAGATGCATTCTCAACAGAGATGCAGAATCAGACTTGAGATGCAGTCTCAACTTAAGATGCAGAATCAGACATGAGACAGTCTCAAGATCATATGCAGTCTCAAGTTCAGATGCAGACATAAGACAGTCTCAGATCTGATGCAGTCTCAAGATCAGACACAGAGATCAGATGCGGACATGAGACAGATGCAGTCTCAAGATCAGACGCAGAGATCAGATGCAAACATGAAACTCAGACTTGAGATGCAGACATGAGACTCGGACTTGAGACACAGAGACAAGATGCAGAGATCAGACTCAGCTCATTAGAGACGCAGCAGCAAAAAGCTAGTCAACGCAAGTACACTGTCACAGCAGAGACTGCACCAGAAAAGTACTGAGCTCATGACTGAAAAGTGAAAGTCAGCTTCTCTCTCTTCCAACGGCTAGTATAACGGCTAGTTAACGGCTAGTTTTTCTGAAGACTATAAAAGGAAGTCTCATTCTGATGAGACAAGTGGTGAGACACAGTGAGACTCAGCAGAGATGCTGCTGCACAACCAGAAAAATCCAAGTCTCAAGTGAATCTCAACCTACCTACCTATGCTATCTTAGCCAACATCTTGTAGTAGGTTTAGCTCTTGTTATGCACTGATTTGTATACACTCCTTGAGTGATTTAGAGCGTGATACCTAGCTGAGCTCACGGTTTATCCATACTTTGTATGTAGTCCAAGCTAGATCAATCACATCTCATCTCATCCCACCAAGTCTCAACTAAGTCAGGAGGTGCCTGAGCTTAGTGTGAGCGATTGTAAAGCCTGGAGAGGTACTGTAAAGAGAAGACTCACTGAGTTGCCTGGAGAGGCAGTTGAAAACAAAGAATACTGCATGAGTTGCCTGAAGAGGCAGTTGAGAACAAAGAATACTTGAGACTCAACCAAGGTAGGAGTGCCTATGCTTGGTGTGAGGGGCGTCCTGAAGAGGCTGTAAGAATAGTTGTATTGACGGGTTTGTCAATAGTGGAAATCTCACGAGTTGTGAGGACTGGACGTAGCCCAAGGTTGTGGGTGAACCAGTATAAATCTCTGTGTGCATCTCTTCTCCTTATCTCTTTATTTATATTGTGCATCTCATGTCTCAAATCTGTTTGTTAAAGTAAACTAAGTCTATTCAGAGAAAACCAAGTATTAATAACTAAGATCTCATCTCACATCTCATCATGCATCTCACCTTACATCTCAAGCTTATCTCATCTCAGATACCATCTCAACTTGAGATCAATAACATCTCATCTAACCTACTTGAGACTCCAAGTGTCAAACTTGAGATCACGTCTCAACATGAATTTCAGTGAGAATTTTCAGGAACAATATTTTCAAGTCTCTATTCAACCCCCCCTTCTAGAGACATTCAGCCAACTTCAGTTGGTATCAGAGCTTGGCCTCTTGGGGTTGAGCACACCAACGTGTGAAGAGGAGAAAGATCCAAGAAAGAAAGATGGCTGAAGAGAAAGAAAATAGCTAACAAAGCTAAAAGAGAAAAAGCTCAAGCAGTTGAAACTTCTGACAAGGGGTTACGAAACTAAAAGAGGATTCAATAAAAGGATGAAGAAACACTTCAGATTAGAGAGCTTGTTGAAGAAAAAGCATCTAAAGCAGCCATGATTAATAATGAATCTCCAACGCGTATTGGGGAAATGTTCTGCAATAGTGGTCTGCTGGCTTATTGGCAATGGGTGTCTTTTCTCGTGAAACAATATGCTAACAATAGAAGCTTACAATGTTAGAACCACAGGCAACACTAGAAGGGGGGTTGAATAGTGTTTTAGACATTTTAAGACAATTTTGGAATTCTTTATTTTAAATCAATCACGTTAAGTGATCATTGTGCAAACCAATCTTAAGATCAGAGTTATTTTAAATACATGCGAAATATATGAAAGATTTAGATTAAAAAAACTTTCTCTTACACTTAAGATTGTTTTGATTTAAAAAAGAAACTTCTCTCAGTGTCTTCTGAAGAATATTACTAAGAGTACCTTCAGAACTATTTCTGAAATACTTTAGATGATCAGAGACCATCTATATCATGTGTCTGAATTGAGTTCCTGTTGGGCTCACTTCAGACAGATATTTCAGACATCCCTCTGAATATATTCTTCTATAATACTTCAACCTACACTAGAGACGTTTTAATGTTATGTTTGTATGAAAACTTGTTTTATTGAAATCGTTGTGTTAAGATTATTATGAAAGATACTTTTCAATCCCCAACATAAATGTAAAGACTGTAAATAGAAGAGATTAAGGGATGAGAAAACTTAGGCACAGAATTTATCCTGGTTCACCCACCAACCCGTGAGCTACATCCAGTCCCAAAGGCAAACCACCACTAGCCTTTTTCATTAACAGTAACCATGAGTACAATCTCTCCAGATAAGTACAGTCTCTCCAGACACAGGATCACCCAGATCCCAACAACTTATATGTGCATCACTCCGAATCCCAGACCCTTGCAACCACATATGTGTTACCAAGTGTTCTTTTACAGTCAAGCCTCTCCAAGCTCCGGATCACCCACATCCTTAACACATACATGCGTCACTCCGAATCAGACCCTCGCAACCACATATAAGTCACACTGAGTCACACAGACCAGCAGTAGTATTTTCTATCAAGCCTCTTCAAGCTCTAAGAGTATTCTTTTACAGTCAAGCCTCTCCAGGCTCAGGGAAAATAACCAAGTATGAAGTTTACAACTTCTCAACCTAAGTTAGATGTTCGTTAGAACTTCTCAACTCAGATTCTTCTTGTACATAGTGATTACTGAGTACTACTCAAGATACAATCAATACACAACTAAATACAAGGAATAGACAGTGATACAGATATTTGAATTAAGCGCAATCCCTGTCCTTTTGAGGAATTCCATCCTCTGAGAGTAGGCTAACTAAGAATGTGAAAAGAATTTTCATGCTGATTGATTTCAAGAACCTTCTTGAAAAACAATCCCGATTGATCCAACTTGGTTGATCATTCTTACCAACTTGGTTGCAACAGCAGCTGCATGATGGTTTCCAACAACCTGATTGATTGTTGAGGACAACAACTATGGCTTGATTGATCTTCCAACCAACCAGCATCTTCAACTTCTTTCTTGAGGCTATTCATATGTTCTGCTTGAGTATAGCCGTTGAAGATAATTCATAATACCGTTGAGCTTTTGATGATGTGGCTCATATAGCCGTTGTGTAATAGCTTCTCAAACGGTTGCTTCTCCTTAAGCATATTGAGTGTTCAGAATACTCCCGTTCTGACACTTCTGTTGATGAGCTCTGTTTTGAGAGATGTGATGATTATGTGTATTCTCTCTCTTGAATTCTTTTTGCCTTCTTGTATCTGTTTTATCCAACTTGCATCTGCTTGCTCCAGCTTGCATTATCTTGCATCTGCTTGCTTTCTTCTGCTCTGTTCCTTTTAAGAGATTTTCTTGATATTCTTCTGCTAATTCTCTCTCTTGATTTTCTTCTGCTTTCTTCTGCGTTCATCTGCTTTCTTTCGGATTAGCGATGATATATCAATTGTGATACCACCGTTTAGAGATATCCGTTGTGAGACACGCTTCTTGAAAGTTCTGACATAGTACAACATTGGTGCTGCAGTAAAGCTGCCACCGTTGTTGTTGCAACTGTTGCAGAGGTTTCCTCAGTGGTGTATGAACTTTAAAGGCACCAGGAAAGGTCTCTGTGTTTGTTGCCATAAATGTGTTCCAAAACGTACGAGCAGCAGAGACTCAGAAAAGTCTTCACGCAAGGTTTCAGCAAAGATGCCACGTCATTACTAAAGCTTCAGACGGCTTCCAAACTTCAGACGGGTTCCAATCTTCAGACAGGTTCCAGTCTTCAGACGGGTTCCAGTCTTCAGACGGGCTTGGCTCTTCAGACAGCTTCAACACTTCAAACAGCTTCAATACTTCAGACATGTTGCGTACTTCAGACAGCTTCTATACTTTAGTCCGCTTCATCTTGTATTCATTTCTTCAGTTCATTGGATAGTCTTCTAGTCTTCACTTCTTCAGTCAGTCTTCAAGTCTTTACTTCTTCAGACAGTCTTCAAGTCTTCACTTCTATTCTTCAGTTGCTTCAACTCTGTTAAGGATTATTCTTCTTCAGATTCTGCACTCTTGTTCTTCTGATTCTGATCTTCTGATTCTGATTCTGTTCACAAAATCTTCTTCTTCTTCTAAAGAGTATTCCATCCTGAAACATAATTAACAAACAAATACCTTTCTCAGTAGAACCTGTTTATATAATCTTATTTGTTCTTTATATAATCTTATTTGTTAATCATTAAAACTAAAGGATGTTAAGTCTTATAATCATGTTTAAATACTTAACCTGATTTATAGACTTCACATACAATGTTAACTTGTTTCCGGCCAGAAGTTGATGTATGGAGCGCTATACTCTGTTAGGTGGTGTTCCTCTGTTTTGGGCATCAATGAGCAAGTCGTGGCTTTTATGGAATAAAACCACACAAGACAAGAATAGGTTCCTCTCCCTCACGGATAAAGAGTTTGGGTAAAGGAATATTGACAAGGGCAAAGGAATATTGACAAAGCAGCTTGATGAAATTGTGGTTCCACTAAAAGGAAGCCAACCTGGACTGTGACAGAAGTAAAGGAACCGACTTGCTGAACAGCTTTTTTGCAGACAAACTCTTTGGGTCAAACTAAAGAAATTGTTGAAAGCTTGAAGTTGCTGACCTGGACAAAATGGTGGACACACAAGAAAAGGAAATGCTGGTAACGTTGCTCTTATTAGTTGAAATGAATATATTTTTACTATTACTTGAAACAAGCTTATCACGTTCCAATCAACGTTTAATTAAGAAACGTTATTTCCGTTCTGTTTCTCTTTACAAGTGATAGTAAACTATATATATACATATATATATATAATAATGAAAATAATAGCATGTTTGTAAGTGTTTGTGCAAAACAAGCTAGATAACCTTTTCTTTCTTCACGTTCTTTAAGTGAAGTAAGGTGGACAGCCTTTCTCCCTTTTTTATTAATCAAAAGAATAGCACTTAAAAAAAGAGGAAGGCAAACGTTTGAAATACCAATTGTTTTACAATGATATATGTGTGTTGAATTAATTGGTTATTTTGGTTGAGGAATGCAATGCAGTTACTGGGTATGTATCAGCTGTCTAACATCATACATTTGCTAAAATTGTTAAAATGATACATGTTTGATTACTAATCCACTTGGACCCAAAGTTAAATGGGTACCAAAATATTCTCCTAGTGATTTGATTATGCAGAAAATTGTCACATTGATCTAGTCAAGGAGGAGTAAGGAAATATGGGATGAACTTCTCACCTCAACTAATCATGGTATTGAGATACAAGGATTTCAGCATAGAAGCAACTCTTGATATGTTTCAATTGATATTCCAAAGTGGTCTTCTTGTTCAAATTGGAGAAGCTAACTTCTACTTGCACAAGTGTCATTTGCTGTCTCAAAATGGGAAGCTGAACAAAATCAATGAATCATATATGATTTTCATGTCCCTGACTTGAATAAGCCAGTTATGGGTGATCTTCCTAGTGGACCTAAGGCTTTTGAACTTACAGCAAATTTCTGGTATGGAATTACCATTGAATTAACATTTGGAAATATCTCTGGGCTAAGGTGTGCTACCAAGTATCTTGAAATAACCAAGGACCTAGAAGAAGACAATCTTCTATTCAAAACTAAAGCACTCCTTAGCTATGTGGTTCTGTCTTCATGAAGAGAACCTCCAAATAGTTTAAAGATGCAGTGAGTCTACAGCTTGGAAAATTTGTGCTAATCCAATAGAATAAAGAAGACCACCGAAGAGTTCATAGTCCAAAATAAAAGGACATAAAAGACTCAAGCATGAATCAGCTGGTTCCTTCCGATTGGTAGTTTAAAGATGCTGCAATCCTTGAGATTGATCACTTTATTACAATCATCATTGCCATTAAGATTGGAGGATGAAACTGCTCATACAGGGAACCCTTTTTGGTAATATCAATCTCTTATCCCTCCTTGCACTTGGACTAAAACATACTTGATCAAAATCATTGATAAATTCTGTTTTATGTCTCTACTAGTTTTAATGACATCATGGGTATTTTAATATATAAGTATGATAGACTTGTAAAGACCATGTTTGCAAAAGGCATGAAAATCTGTTTGATCATCATTATTCTTATTTGAAAATTCAAACAGGAGAGAAATTATATTTTTGAATGTCTCATAAGCTTACTTTGAGTTTGGAGTATCAAATGATAGATATCTTCTTGTTGGAAAGTGCCTAATATATTCATATCTTTGAAATCTGAAAATTTTCTAAACATGTTATAAAGTAACTATAGAGTCTGCAGTCTCATTGCTCAATATGTGAAAGAAAGCATGCATGATAATTTGATGAGACTAATCCTACACTTGAGATAAGAAAGCCTGCAGATTTGTAAACAAATTTGAATGCTTGGATCTAAATAAGAGATATATGAGAAAATATTCATATCCAAGTCAAAAGAATGTTCAGAAATTATAAAAAAAAAAACCAGAAGAAGTGGCCGCACTTGAGAGAGTCACATCTGAGTCTCAAGTTGAGACTAGACTGAGACTTAGATGAAAATGGCTACTACACAAGAGGACAAGTGACTTTCCACAATATGAGAAAGAGAAAGAAGCTTCTAAAAGGAGAAAGCACAAAGAAATGACTAAGTTTGAAAAGAAAATGCAGAAGCTGAGCTTATCACTACATTTATCAAGCTGCAAATTCTTAAATCATGAGGTTCAAATGTTAACCTGAAGATTACTTCATGAGGTACTCTGAAACTCTAATCTTCCATAATGCTGCATATGTGATACATCTTACTATTCTCATTTCGAAGATAGGATTTAAAGTATGATGGCACTATGCAGAATTTAGAATTCGGTTTTCAATGAAAAACATGCTTACTTGAATGATTCTATGTGTCTTGGATAATTAGAATTCTGAATGATGTTTTTGTCATGACCTTAAATATAGTTTTGAATCTCAACTATTGTGAGTATGCTATAATGCAACACATGCTTATGATCCTGCATCATGTGAGAATTTGGGTTTGAAATCTATCTATGATAAAACATGAGCTGATCATATGAAAACATATCCTTGAGTCAATTTCATGATATTTGAGAAAAGAAAAACTTGGAAAGATTGAAGTGTTTTGTTTTGGAGAAACATTTCTACAAAGCCAAGCCTATATGCTCTCCAATTCTTTAATCAAGTCAATCTTCTAAGTAATTGATATGAAAAAGAAATTCTGATATTGAAAGGCTCATAAAAGGATTTTGAAATAAGTGAAAATTGAAGGCAAAGAGGTTATTGCACTATATGCAGAAATGTTTCTGATATAGCCTGACTAAAATCATCATAACTGGAGCTGTAGATATCATTTTTCTGTGAGACCAATTTTATTGGAAAGATAATTTAAAATAGAATCAAACTGGAAAGTTTGAGATTTTCATATAAATCACAAAAGTGCCAGTAAATCGATGAACACAGCTGTAGTGTTACAAGCTTCAATGTAAACATGTTCACTTAAAAAGGTCATAACTGAAGTTATAGAAATACTTTTTCAGTGAAATTACCTTTGTGTGAAAGATATTTTATATGAGTAACAAACTGGAAATTTTGAAGATTTTACACTGACCACAAAAGAGGCAATAAATTCGTGAACACAGCTTCACTGATACAAAGTATGATATAAACATGTTCACTTAAATTGATCATAACTGGAGCTACAGAAATGATTTTTGAGTGAAACCAGTTTTGTATGAAAGCAAGCTCATATAAGTATTTGACTGGAAAGTTTCAGAATTTTTCATCATCTGCATAATTCCCAGCAAACACTTCAAGTGGACTGATCTCTCATGTAGTCAAATCTGAACACATCTGTTTTGCATGCTTATATTTGGAGCTAGGAAAAGCCTTTTCAAATGAAACCAGTTGGATTTGAAAGATGTTGTTCTATGGTTTAACAGTATTAATTTTCACTAATTTTGGATGCATAGATTGATCACAGTGAATAAAAAACCAGACCTGTCACAGTAAGCACTCTACTATAGAACCGCCAACTTTAGTCACTCATATCTTATGATAGAAAACTCCAAATAAAATGACTTTTATATCATTTTAAAGCTTGTGATGTCTAGTTTATTGTGTTGAAATCTCATATTTTTATGAACTAGAAATAACTCACAAGTACAGATTAAAGTAGCTAAGTCAATGGATGTTTTCTGATTTGGTGCTAAAACTTCAAGTTAAAATATCTCTTGTTGTACCAATCCAAATGAGTTGATTTTTGTGGCATTGGAAAGTTGTCATGATGTGGTTTATTGTGATAGAATATGAATTTCTAGATCAATCTATGATAGGAGCAGTACTTGTCAAAGATTAAGTATATATGATAGAAAAATAGTGAGACTTGATCTCTTGAAAGTGATATCTTTGACAATGTCCTCTTAATTCCCAAGTCTGTGATAAACTCTGTCATATCAAAAGTAAATTATTGTATCAAATTGATGTGCATATTATGATTTGGAATATTAGGGGAATCAATGAGTATGAAAGGAACTTAACATTGATTATCACAATCTTTGAAAAATTATCAGAACAGATCTTGTTTGCTGAAAAATGTGCTTTGATTATGATCTTATCTGCAAATCATATTGATAAATTTCTGTTGTGTTCCCCTGCTGTCTAAAATCTGTAATCTTGATCTTTTATGTCTTTTATCCATGTTCTACAAAGTTAACTCACTATAGGCATAAAATTCAAGGTGAGTAACACATTTAGGGGGAGTAGTTGGTTCAATCTTTGTGACTGAATGTATTCTTGCTACTTGAATATGCATCAAATGAAATTCTTATCATCTAATCAAGTATGCAAATAGAATAAGTCATTGTTCTGGTTTAAGATTGAGCTCTATTTTCTTCTATTCAATCCTAACTGCATCCCCTACTCAATGTTGGATTAAATAATGATCATTCTGAAAGTTGAATTTTCTGCATCAGCTATTAAAGAGTTGCTAAACCAGCAACTTTGGAAATATGAGCAGAACCTTTACATCTTGAGGGGGAGTTAGTCAAATTATTTGCTAATGTTCTATCCATGTATGTTGACTCAGTTGGGGAGTGATCATTTATAGATGAATGCATATACCTATTTCCTCTACAAATCTAGAAATCACTCTCTATCTTTTTGAGAAAATGTTGAAATGAATAGAGAATGGGAAAATAGCTCTCTTGAGGTTTAAATTGAGAAAGATGATCAAAGAGAAAATTGTAAGAAAGAAGTTTAAAAAGATTATGAACTTAGTAAGAGAGATTCTGCAAAATATGGATATCAAGTTACTAAGAAATTCTGGAATCTGGACTCTAAAAGCTCTTCTTCTTACCTTAGTCTTTGATTTTTCTTTTCTAACTATACTTATTGGAGCATTTATCCTTTTCCATATCATATTGCCTCATCTAAAATTCTTTTGATCATTATTATAACCATATGTGTGATCTATTGTTTTATCATTCTAGGGAAATTGAGAATATTATTGCATATATCTCTTGCTCAAAACCCTCTGTTGAGATCATACATATGTTTGATAAGGAAAATCATGTCCTTGATTCCATTAGTATAATTGAAAATCAATATAAAGTGGTTATTTGACAGATTTTTCTGATGTTATGTACTTGATATATTTCTCCTTCCATCTTTTTGTTGATGCCAAAAGGGGGAGAAATAGGAAAGAGCAAAATTTTCATGCTATATCATATAATTTCTGAATCATGCTATGTTATTGATTGAACTTTTCATTGTTATACGCATGAATTCAGGGGGAGTTCATTTGAATGTGATCTCTTACATGTTGTTATGCATGAAAACTTAATTTTATTCAAATAGGTTTGTCATCATCAAAAAGGGGGAGATTGTTGGCGCAAAAACCCTCTGAGATTTGGTTTCAATGACAACAAACCTATTGATCAAAATTAATGTTCTCTGTTCTTGAAGTTACTGATGTTTTGTGTGAGATCTTAGAAAGACAGGATTCGTACGCTTAGCAAAGAACTCAGAAAGATCAGAAGAACCACAAGCTCAGACTGAGATTGAGAGGCTAGCACAGATTGAGACTGGTAGTAAGCCTCAGACTTATGTTGAAGATAAAGATCAGCCTGAGATTGAGTAATTAATGAAAGTCCTTCCTGAGATTCAGAAAGAACAGAATCCTATTATTAAGAAGCATCAGACTTCAGAATTGTCTTTGAAGAACAGGCAGAGCTTAGAAGTTCAATATGCTGAAGGTAATTTCAGAAGAAAGCCTCAAGACATATCATTTATCAGAAAGTCTTCAAGAAGCTTAGAATGGTTTAATATGAAGTTAGCCCAAGTTGAGAGAGAGGTGCACATCAAAGTAAAGTCTCATCTAAAATCAGAAAGGGTCTCTACTAGAAATGTCAATCATCAAGTCAAGTCAAGATGAGCTCAATCAATGAATTAAGTTGCATCAAGAAGACCAATATTTGAAACTCAAGATGAGACGCAGACTCAAGCATAAGATGTTATCTCATGTTCAGATGCAAGCTCAGTCTAGAAATCAGCTTAAGACCAATGCTCAAAAGAGATCTCAACATAAAGCCTAAAGAGACTCAAGCTCAGCTTGAGATGCAAGCAATGAACAGATGCTAGTTCAGCTTGAGATGCAAGGACAGCTTGAGACGTCGTCTCAAGAACAGACGCAGCCAAATGAGATCTCAACAGAGATGCAAAATCAGACTTGAGATGCAGTCTCAACAGAGATGCAGAATCAGACTTGAGATGCAGTCTCAACAAAGATATAGAATCAGACTTGAGATGCAGTCTCAACAAAGATGCAGAATCAGACTTGAGATGCAGTCTCAACTTAAGATGCAGAATCAGACATGAGACAGTCTCAAGATCAGATGCACTCTCAAGTTCAGATGCAGACATAAGACAGTCTCAGATCTGATGAAGTCTCAAGATCAGACACAGAGATCAGATGCGGACATGAGACAGATGCAGTCTCAAGATCAGACGCAGAGATCAGATGCAGACATGAAACTCAGACTTGAGATGCAGACATGAGACTCAGACTTGAGACACAGAGACAAGATGCAGAGATCAGACTCGGCTCATCAGAGACGCAGCAGCAAAAAGCTAGTCAACGCAAGTACACTGTCACAACAGAGACTGCACCAGAAAAGTACTGAGCTCATGACTGAAAAGTGAAAGTCAGCTTCTCTCTCTTCCAACAGCTAGTATAACGGCTAGTTAACGGCTAGTTTTTCTGAAGACTATAAAAGGAAGTCTCATTCTAATGAGACAAGTGGTGAGACACAGTGAGACTCAGCAGAGATGCTGCTGCACAACCAGAAAAATCCAAGTCTCAAGTGAATCTCAACCTACCTACCTATGCTATCTTAGCCAACATCTTGTAGTAGGTTTAGCTCTTGTTATGCACTGATTTGTATACACTCCTTGAGTGATTTAGAGCGTGATACCTAGCTGAGCTCACGGTTTATCCATACTTTGTATGTAGTCCAAGCTAGATCAATCACATCTCATCTCATCCCACCAAGTCTCAACTAAGTCAGGAGGTGCCTGAGCTTAGTGTGAGCGATTGTAAAGCCTGGAGAGGTACTGTAAAGAGAAGACTCACTGAGTTGCCTGGAGAGGCAGTTGAAAACAAAGAATACTGCATGAGTTGCCTGAAGAGGCAGTTGAGAACAAAGAATACTTGAGACTCAACCAAGGTAGGAGTGCCTATGCTTGGTGTGAGGGGCGTCCTGAAGAGGCTGTAAGAATAGTTGTATTGACGGGTTTGTCAATAGTGGAAATCTCACGAGTTGTGAGGACTGGACGTAGCCCAAGGTTGTGGGTGAACCAGTATAAATCTCTGTGTGCATCTCTTCTCCTTATCTCTTTATTTATATTGTGCATCTCATGTCTCAAATCTGTTTGTTAAAGTAAACTAAGTCTATTCAGAGAAAACCAAGTATTAATAACTAAGATCTCATCTCACATCTCATCGTGCATCTCACCTTACATCTCAAGCTTATCTCATCTCAGATACCATCTCAACTTGAGATCAATAACATCTCATCTAACCTACTTGAGACTCCAAGTGTCAAACTTGAGATCACGTCTCAACATGAATTTCAGTGTGAATTTTCAGGAACAATATTTTCAAGTCTCTATTCAACCCCCCCTTCTAGAGACATTCAGCCAACTTCAGACTCACCTTCTCATAAGTACTGTCACTACCCTCACTCATTAGGATACACCCATGTTCGGTCCTGAAATCACAATCAACTAACTCTTTTTGCTATCGGTTTATCAATACCAAGCCTAATGGTCGAATGCCCTTCATTATGGTACTCACACTACCCATCAATCATTAGTAAACACCCCTTTTCGGTCAATGGTTAACCGAGTATTCTTATTCAATCAGAAAGTGAGTTTCTTCAGAATCCGCTCCCCCACTCTCATTCCTAATCAAAACTAACTTAGTTAAGACTAGCCTATAACTCAAGACGCAAGCGTGAGAATTAGGATTTAAGTACAGAATAAGACTATCTATATTATAGACAGAGAGCACAGAAATAATAATATAGAATTTACATACACTTGGGGATAGAATCAATTACATCCAATCCTAATGGAGAGTTAACTACTCGAGGTAGCCATACAAACCACCGAAGATGCTGTCACCATCTCCAATCCTTGTGAAGCGCTCCTCCTCTCCTACTCTAAACTTAGCTCTGGTACATAATCACTGAACTATAGACTAGATTACAATGATTGACGACCTTTGAAATTGGTGAAAGCGGTTCCTATTTATAGACTAAGGAAAGACAACGCAAATTGGTAAGAGATCCATCTAAAAATGGCAACAGGGACCAAATCAGCGTATCCTGTGCTCCAGGCTGCGCTATAGCGCAGGAGTGAGCGCAACTTCCAGAGAGTCTGCGCTTCACCATGCGCTATAGCGCAGGTGAAGCGCAGCTTGCGTCCTGCTGCTCCAACTTTCTATTTTTAAATCTTTATCTCTCCCCGAGACTTGTTTTCGCATATTTGTCCTTCCTTGTTTCCCTTTATTTGATGATATCTTTGCATTTATTGAACAATCCTTGATTTAATTGGGAAGCTTGTATGCAGGATCCTTGATTGATTGGCAATGATTTCCTCATTAATGATCTCAAATCTTCATTAAATATCTTCGATCAATCTCAAATCTTGCAGATATCTTCCTCATTTGATGCTATCTATCCTTCAAATTAAATCTTTGCAATATCCTGTAAAAATCAGCAATATTTCTATCAAAATAGCATCAAATTCAAATCTAGGATTATAAATACAATTTATCTAATATTAAATAAAAAGGGATTAAATTGGGGCAAAATTATCATTTTATCCTTGATAAGTGAACTGAAATGTGCTCTAATTTATCAACTAATTTTCAACTATCAGCCGGCTACTACCGAAGATTCATTAAAGGATTCTCCTAGCTAGCCTTGCCTCTCACAAGGTTGACTCGGAAGGGGCAAGCCTTTGTGTGGGATAAGATTTGTGAGCGGAACTTCTTGGAGCTCAAGGAAAGGTTAACCACCGCTCTGGTACTGGAGTTACCGGATTTGTCTAAGGCCTTTGAGGTGTATTGTGATGCTTCGGGGAAGGGTTTAGGTTGTGTTCTGATGCATGATAGGAGAGTACTGGCTTATGTATCTAGACAGTTGAAGCCTCATGAGGAGAATTATCCTACTCATGACCTGGAGTTAGCAGCAGTGGTTTTTGCCCTCAAGATTTGGAGGCATTACCTGTTTGGAGTGAGATTTGAGGTCTTTAGTGATCATAAGAGTTTAAAATATCTCTTTGATCAGAAAGAACTCAATATGAGGCAGAGGAGGTGGCTGATGCCCTCAGTAGGAAGTCCCTTCATGTGTCTTTCATGATGATACATGAAATGAGTTTGTTAGAGGAGTTCAGGAACCTAAGTCTAGGTGTTACAGTTGGATGGCATAGTGTCAAACTTCATAGAATTGAGATCACCAGTGAGCTGAGAGCTCTAATCAGGGAGGCCCAGAGTTTGGACTCAAGCCTCCAAGAGAGAAAGCTGCAATTAGGGTTTTCAGAGTCAGAAGATGGGGTAATTCTTTTCCAAGGGAGAGTCTGTGTCCCTAAGGGGGGTAGCCTCAGGCAGCAGGTTTTAGATGAAGCTCATAGAGGTAAGTTTTCTGTACATCCTGGCTCTACCAAAATGTATCAGGATTTGAGGAGGATGTTTTGGTGGGATGGTATGAAGAAAGATATAGCAGATTATGTTTCTAAGTGCTTAGTGTGTCAACAGGTCAAAATAGAACATCAGAAACCATCTGGAACCCTTTTACCATTAGAAATCCCTGAGTGGAAGTGGGAGAGTGTAGCTATGGACTTTGTGGTAGGATTGCCTCGAGTCCAAGCTGGTTTTGATGCCATCTGGGTGATTGTGGAGAGATTGTCAGACTCTATGGTATTCCCTCTAAGCAAGTTAGCAAATCTATATGTTAGAGAGATTGTCAGACTCCATGGTATCCCCTCTAACATCATATCAGATAGGGACCCTAGGTTCACTTCTAGGTTCTGGAATGCACTTCACCAGGCTTTCGGGACCAAACTTCGGTTTGGCACTGCTTATCACCCTCAGACTGACAGTCAGTTTGAAAGAACCATCAAGACCTTAGAAGATATGCTCAGGGCTTGTGTTTTAGAGGAGTCAGGTAGTTGGGATAGGTTTCTGCCTCTCATTGAGTTTGCCTACAATAACAGTTTTCATATCAGTATAGGCATGGCACCTTATGAGGCACTATATGGTAGGAGATGCAGATCTCCTTTGTGTTGGTGTGAGGTAGGTGAGAGAACCTTATTAGGCCCAGAGTTAGTGCAGGAAACCTCAAATAAGATCAGGGTCATTAGGGAAAAACTCGTAACTGCCCAAAGTCGACAAAAGAGTTATGCTGACAAAAGAAGAAAAGACTTAGAGTTTGAGGAAGGGGACCATGTATTTTTTAAAGTTACTCCTGTCCCAGGCATAAGACGATCCATCAAGACCAAAAAGCTCAATCCTAGATTTATTGGTCCATTTCAGATCCTGCAGAGGGTTGGCCCTCTGGCTTACAGGATAGCTTTACCACCTTAGTTGTCCAGGATACATGATGTTTTCCATGTATCTCAGTTACGAAAAAATGTCCATGATCCATCACATGTCATTGGCTCTGAATCAATACAGTTAAGAGAAGATCTCACCATTCCTTCTAGACCTACACAAATTATCAATAGAAGTGTCAAAACCTTAAGGAGCAAGACAATTCCTTTGGTGAAGGTATATTGGGAAGGTCAATCTCCAGAAGAGGCACTTCAACAAAAAAGACTTTGGAGTGCGGTTCGGACCGCACTCTAAGAGTTCGCTATCCAAGTGAGCGTGCACTTGGAGTGCGGTTCACTAACCGCATTCTAAGTGACCACTTAGAGAACAGTTTACCGCATTCCAATTGTATGTTGTTTGTTCTGAAGACGTTAGCTACGGAACAGTCTGTAGCTGATCTGTAGCTGTGGTTTTTATACTGCTACTTTCTCATCTACCATCTGTTTCCAATCTTTCCTCTACCAAACATAAAACTTGTTATTACTCAAAGCCTACAAGTTATTTGCCTAATATTTAGATTAAGTATGCACCAAGGGGAATGATAAAAAATAGATTTTAACATAAGAAAAAAGAAGAAGAATGCAAAGACAAATTTTAATCAAACCTATTTTGTTAACAAAAGTTCATTCATAAATAAAGTACAACACAGCTAATTCAAAGCTAAGATTTTGTAGAAATATTCTACAAATTTCAGGCTTTCTAACAAGCCAAAGAACATAAATTTTGCCGTCTCATAGCTCTAGTTATATTTCCTTCAATTAGATAGTCATGTATCAGTTTCTACAACACAACAGTCATATTCATGAATTCACCAAAAATTATAAAAGTCATAAAAAATCATGAACCTTTGCAGTTTGAATCTAGTATAGTTAGACTTTCAAATGAAACTGGTCCCACTCAAAAACGATTTCTACAACTCAAGTTATAAGCATATAAAGTTAGCAGCCTCATAATAAGTAACATTACAGAGTATGCAATTTTAAAGAATAACTGGGAAATGGACAGCTAACCAAATATTCTCAAACTTTGCAGTATAATAATAGTATAAGTAAGCTTTCAAAAGCAATTGGTTTCACTCAAAAAGGATTTATATAACTCAAGTTATGATATATTAAATTACGCTGGCCTACATCAGAATCTATAACAGGGCAGCTATAATCACGAATTTACCGAGGCTTATGTGATCGAGATAAAATTCTGAAAATTTATGTGTGATACTCCTGTGAGTTAGCTTTCAAACAAATTTAATTTCACAAAATTTCGATACCTACAGTGAGAGATCTACCTTCTGCAACACATGTTGTTCAGGATTTAAGCATGCAGAAATGGTATAAAGTTTGTAATGTAATTTGTAGAGTACCTGCAAGATGCTCCATGCCTCCATCAACTTGGGCTCACCTGTATATAGTCCTCCAAGAAATGGTCCTACTGTTGGGAAATTGGCATCCCACTCGCTCAGCTGCAGAATTCTATGTGCAAGACCCTTACCCTACACTCTTGAACTACTTATACAAAGAATGATCAAAGAGACAAGTTAGCCCAAAACCAATTTTTGACAACTGGTTCTAGTTTCTATTAATAACCATGCCTTTTGTTCATTAACTCAGATAAATTATATATTAATTACTATCTATGACAGGTTTAGGAAATACAGGTTGTGGCAACATTATACTTACTTATATCCAAATCACGGTCTCGTAAAAACTCCAACCTGAATTGGTTAGTGTGTGAGGGATGGGTTTTTTTTCTTTAACGCAAATTGGTGACTTTATATTTCATACAACTCCTCAGAGTTATAGGGTACTTTCATCCTCCAATTCTTTACTGCGACCATCAACACCTGTAAGAACATTCTCAAATGAATCTAAATAGTATGAAACTTGAATTGCAATCACACGTGCAGGGGATCAGAGAGCGAATATAGACCTATGAAACGTTCAACAATGAACTCTGTCCAGGCACTCCAGTATGATAGAATCTCTTGCCAGAGGCAATGATAATAAGGCCTGCAGCACAACATGACAGAGATATGAGAAAACCTTTATACCATTTGATTCTAAGAGAGAAGAAAACCTTACCATGTCTTTGCCTTTCTCTCTCTCAAATTAATAAATGCAGAAACATAGACATTCAGGGGGTGTAAGAGCCAATAACAATTACAAAAACAAATAGAAAGAGAAGCAAGGTAAGAAAATACTAAATAGTACTAAATAATACTAAATGCACTTAATTTGTGACAGGTATAACTCCCCCTGTCAATTTTTAATATTATGTACTAGCACATTCATAGAAACAAATCAACCAAGACGTACACATCATAGCATCAATAGAAAAAAAGTAAGTAAACGGGTTCTTAAGCCAAATCAGTTCTTAGGCAAGTTGGCTTAAACTGGTTACGCAAAACCATTTCTTAAACTGGTTGAACTAGTGAGGAACTGGTTCTTGCTGTTACAGGCAGAATCAAATACGATGTAAATTCTTGGACCAATTACAAATAAAAAGTGGTTTTGAACCACTTCATTGGTTAAAAACTAGTATTAAAGTGGTTCATAGTCCAAAACCAGTTCGCTTATTATAACAGGTCCTGAACAAATTCTGAAATTATTTTAATAACAGTAAAATTTACTTTGTTCTTTTTTGAACAAGGGGCTGGGGCTTTCCTCATCATAAGCATACGTTACATTTATATTGGTTGATGAGCCCACTCTCCTCACACAATGCCATATAGTAAGCATTCAAGCTCCACCCAAACAAATCATATAATGCAATAATCTTTCATTCTGAATTAGAAACTTATTTTAATATAATGGTTAAGTAAGTTCAATCAGTACGTTCAATTTATAAAAGCCTTTATTTAAGGAATGATTGAGCAGCAACTATCATGAAACTTTTTTTTTTCGGATCTGATTTTGTAACACTTAAACCTTAAGTAAGTGATGAATTTGTTGATTTTTATAAATTCTGTTAGTTAGTCCATTCTGTTAGTTAATTCTGTTAGTTAGTTTTTAGTTGTTTCTGTTAGTTTGGGTTAGTCAAATTCTGGCTATATATTTTCATAGCTTGTTTTTCCCTGGTATTATTGAATAATTCAGTTTTCTTCTTTTCTTCTCTTCTTCCATAATGAAGAATCTCTTTTCTCTCTGTTGAATTTTGTTATGGTATCAGGAGCACCTTTGATTTCCGCTTCTGCTAAGGCTATCCTTCCCTGTTAGCTTGATTGTTTCCATGGCAGATATCAAAGAAGACCCCTTTCTTTCACCATACTACATCCATCCTAATGAAAACCCCGCTTCTGTTCTCGTCTCTGTTCTCTTGACCCCCAAGAATTTCCATACATGGCTCGAAGAGATGACTCTCGCTCTTAAAACGAAGAACAAATTTGAGTTCGTTGATGGATCGATCAAGAGACCCTCCAATGATGATAAGAAATTTGCTGCTTGGGATAGATGCAATACCCTCGTTCGTTCTTGGCTCAACAGGTCCCTTGACCCCTCTATCGCACACAGCGTCCTATGGATCCAGAATGCATATGACATCTGGAAAGATCTTCGTGCCAGGTTTTATCAAGGGGATGCGTTCCGCATTTGTGACCTGCAAGAA
Source organism: Sesbania bispinosa (assembly GCA_026901365.1). NCBI lineage: Eukaryota > Viridiplantae > Streptophyta > Magnoliopsida > Fabales > Fabaceae > Sesbania > Sesbania bispinosa. The sequence goes on along the minus strand of QLOH01000513.1, from coordinate 382,527 downwards.
GAAATCTATCGTTCTCATCAAGGTGAGCTATCTATCACAGATTATTTTACACATATGAAAATTCTTTGGCAGGAACTTGAACAATTTAGGCTGATTCCTGCATGTAAATGTGGTTTCCAGTGTCCTTGTAAAACCTATAGAGAGAATGATTACGTTATTCGGTTTCCTAAGGGTTTGAATGATGAATACACTGGGGTTAGGTCTCAGATCATGCTCATGGAACCTCTGCCCGATATCAATAGAGTCTTTTATCTTCTTTGCCAGCAAGAAAGAGAGATTGGAAAGATTAATAAGGAACCTAGAATTCTCTCTAGTACTGCTTCTTACAGTAAAATCAAGAATACAGAAAGACCTTCAAAGAACCGATCCTCTAATAAAACCTATGGGAAGGGATACACTAGTAAACACTGCACTCATTGTGGCCGCAATGGTCACACCATAGATAATTGCTTCAAGAAAAATGGTCTCCCTCCTCATTTAAGGAAAAATAGCGCTGTCAACAACCTCACGTCTCAAGAAGATTACAGCTATGACAGTGATGATGAAACTGCTTCTGAAGGGTTTGATCAAGAAAGGGTAACCAAAGAAAATTCCCTTGACTTCACTCCTGAGCAACATAGGGGGCTCTTGGCTCTCTTGCAACAAATACATTTTCTGATTCCTCTGAAAAGGGACATCACAGCATTAATCAAATACATTCAAGGCCCAAACAAACTCATTTTCTTCCTCATGATGAAATGACAGGTATATGCCTCACTTTTCATTCTAAAGATAAGTCTAGTGACTGGGTATTAGATTCTGGGGCCACTGATCATGTTTGCCACAACCTTCTTATGTTTGATACTTACAGAAGAATAAAACCACTGGTTATCAATCTGCCTGATGGAAGTAGTACTACTGCTAATATAGCAGGAACTGTTTTCATCAATGAGCATGTTTTCCTGACTGATGTTTTACATAAACCTTCTTTTAATTATAATTTGATATCTATATCTAAATTATGTTGTACCCTTTCTTGCAATTTGATTTTCACTGACAACCAGTGCTATTTACAGGAGATGGACTCCTGGAAGAGGATTGGAGTTGCTGATTTAAAGGGAGGTCTCTACTCCATTAGGACAGATAGTAGGAAGGGTAGCAAGCATGTTTTTAGTTCTATTGCTGATAATTCTGTTATCAATGACAATAATTCTGATTTGTGGCATCTTAAACTTGGACATCCTCCTAGATCAAAGTATCATGTTTTAGAACAATATTTTCCATCTGTGCACTTTAATAAATGCATTCTACCCTGTGATGCTTGCCATTTTTCCAGACAAAAAAGACTTCCTTATAAATTGAGCAATTCATCTGCCTCTAATCCTTTTGACATTGTGCATATGGACATTTGGGGTCCTTTATCTACCCCTTCCATTCTAGGACATAGATACTTCTTGACTGTTGTGGATGATAAAACAAGACACATGGATTTTCCTCATGAAACTGAAATCTGAAACTTCTCATCTTGTTAAATCTTTTGTCAATCTTGTGGAAAATCAGTTTGAAAAGAAAATCAAATGTATTAGGTCTAATAATGGACCTGAATTCCTCCTCCAAGACTTTTTTGCCTTAAAAGGGATAGAACACCAAAGAAGTTGTGTTGAGTGTCCTCAACAAAATGGCCGAGTGGAAAGGAGGCACCAACAAATCCTTAACACTGCTAGGGCTATTCTTATTCACTCTAACATACCTAAGATTTTTTGGTGTTATGCTATAACTCATGTTGTGTATATTATAAATAGGCTTCCTAGCAAGATTATTGGTAATGTTTCTCCTCATGAATTGATTTTTGATAAGGTCCCTAATATAAATGATTTCAAATGCTTTGGATGTCTTTGCTATGCTTCTACCCTATCTTCTAAAAGGAAGAAATTAGATAATAGAGCCAGAAAGTGCATATTCTTGGGTTTCAAGTCTGGAATAAAAGGTTATGTTCTTTATGACTTTAAAAATAGAGAGACTTTCATAAGCAGGAATGTGATTTTCTATGAATCTTTCTATCCCTATAAAAATGGATCCAAAGAAAGCAATTACATTTCTGTTCCTATAGATAAACATAATGATTTTCTGCTTGAACCTTTGATTTCTAACCATGCAGAGGAAGCAAGCACTTCTTTTATGCAGGATCATATAGAACATAATGCTAGTCCTTCAACATCAACAGTTGCTGAGTCAAGCACTCAGAACAACAGATTTGAGGAGCAAAGATAAAGCCTGGAAGCTTCAGACAACCATAATGAAGTAGCAAATCTTCCAAGAAGATCAGCCAGAGAAAGAAAGGAACCAGCTTACCTACAAGACTATGAGTATTCTCTTCCCAATATAAATGCTATTAAAAACATCACTCAACCTAAAACCTCCAAACATCTTATGAAAAATGTTGTATCTTATAAAAGGTTATCTCCTTCCTATAAAAGTTTTTGTCTTGCAATTAGTACAGATTCAGATCCAGAAAGCTATGAGGAGGCAGTCAAACATGACTGCTGGAGAAAAGGAATTAGGGCAGAACTTAAGACTTTGGAAGAAAATAGAACCTGTACCCTTACCCCCTTGCCTCAGGGAAAGAAAGTTGTAGGGTGTAAATGGGTTTTTAAGACCAAAAGGAGGAGTGATGGGACTCTTGAAAGACATAAAGCCCGATTGGTTGCAAAGGGATTTACACAGACTGCTGGTCTTGATTATACTGAGACTTTTAGTCCAGTTGTGAAAATGACAACAATCAGACTTTACCTCTCTATCACTACTCATTATGGGTGGCATCTACATCAATTGGATATAAATACAGCTTTTCTTCATGGAGACCTCAAGGAAGAAGTCTACATGAAGATTCCAAGTGGTTTGAAGGTTGATGATCCCTCTCTTGTTTGCAAGCTTTCTAAATCCCTCTATGGATTGAAGCAAGCAAGCAGAGAATGGAACATCAAGCTCACCAACTTTCTCATCAGACATGGATACAAACAATCCATGGCAAATTACTCACTATAACAAAAAAAGCCTTTTACCGCGGTTGAAAAGGGTTTTTTATCGCGATTATGACTGCGATCTACCGCGGTGGGATAAAAGGAAATTATCGCGGTTAATTTTCGGAACCGCGGTAATTGAGATAGGTTTTTTACCGCGGTTCCGAAAAGTAACCGCGGTAAAAAGCCTGGAAGCGTGAAATTTCTGCACACTTTTTACCGCGGTTGGCTTTGTGAACCGCGGTAAAAAATCCCTTTTTCGTAGCTATTTCGTAGTTAATGCCTATTTGTTATATTAAAAATCCCAAAAATAAACTATGGAGGAGAAAATTTCACCTCACTCAAGAGATCAGGGTAACCCATGATCTTTAATACATCATACAAGCTTCAAATATAATACAACTAGGCCTAAAAGAAACTATGGAGGAGAAAAGAACTAGAAAGAAAAGGATTCAAGCATTTATGCTAGATAAATAGGCTCAAAAAAGGATTGCATGTGACCCCCTCCTTCTTTGCATAAGTCAATAATATTCAGATGAAGAGCTCAGGTCCACACAGGCAAAAACCACAGGGGCGGTACTGCACATCACTTGAAAACAATAAGATTCAGATAATGTAATTTTTTTAGCCAATTAAAGTAGCCACTAGCCAGTAATAGTAATACTCTTGTGGTACAAATTGTGAAATTCATAACAATTCTTTAGTCTAAATTACACTAAACAAAGGTTTAAAATATGCAGTAGTTCATTCTGCTTCTTTTGGAGGGGTGGGTTAAAAAATAGCAACACTCACAACATACCTAAGTGTACCAATAAATCCTTGGACTCCAAAGTTGATGATTTTCTATCTTTCGCCAAAATGCAACCATGTGTAGTTGTCTGCAGATAAGTCAAAGATAAGTTTGTACTAAAAGTCACAACTAAAACACAAAATCATTGACTATGGATTTTAGCATCAAAACACAAAAAAAGACATTTGTTATGGCAAAATAATTATTGCATGAGAAAGCTTCCCATCACTGTCATTAAATGAAAAATATGCACTCATTATATAAGGACAAATAAGAAAACTCAAAACATCCCCACTTTTTCAGTATGCACTCATCACATTAACAACATCCAGAATCCAGCATTCAATCATGAATTTAAGAAATATATTAATCCCTCAATTTGAAATTAATATGCATGCTTATTAGCATGCTTATCTCACTTTATTTGAGAAATCCATAATTTTCAACTCATAATTTTTAAATGATTCTACAAAATTTTCATGAAATCCATAATCCTAATGTTATTGACAAATCTTTACGAAATTTGTTCCAGCAGAATGTATCCTACCTGTACCCCTTTTTCCTTCCCTTATATTAATGGACTATGGAAAATACATCTTACAGGACCCATTCAAATAAACCCTTCTTGCACACATTAAGATACTCCTTAAATGGTGGGTTGTTTCTTTCATAGCAGTTTTTCAAAATTTAAGTGTTTAAAATTATTATTGACAATCAACAATAAATAATGAAACAACCCTTACTCAAATGCAATGATATCACTACTGCTAAGTTGAATGCAATTAAAGATACTTACTCGAATAATTTATAATATTAAGAAAGCCGCCAAAGCTGCGCCAAAAGCTAGATCAAGAAATTTTGGCTGAAAGCAATATAGAACAGTGAACATTATAGCTAACAGACAGTAGTATCATTGACCAACATAAAATTTATACCCAAACTAGTAGTGGGCCCTAGAATACAGGTGTAAAAAAATAATGTTTTTAAATACATTATGGCATTATTAACAAAATTCCTTGATTAAACTTTTAGACCCAGGTGAGAGGTCCTTGGACTTTCTAAAACTTGCTAAAAGATTCTTTTGTTCACTAATTAAGCTAAAATCAGTCATCATATTACTTATGATCAAGGTAGTCAAAATTGCGATTTTTACGATCTTTTCGAAGGTTAGCAATCTCGATTACAGAAAAGATCGGAGAAGGAGAAGATCGGTGGGATCGCCGTGCATAATCGCAAAATCGGTGGAATCGTGCGATCCACCGATCAAAATTTTCTTCCTCTGCGAACTGCGAACAAAATTTTCTTCCTTTGCGACGTGCGTTCTTCCGCGTTCCTCTGCTGGGTGCGTTTCTCTCTCTTGCTTCCTCTGCTGAGTGCTCTCTCTCTCTCTTTTGCTTCCTCTGCTGGGTGTGAAGTGCGAACCGTTTCTGCTTCTTCTTGTTGTTCTGCTTCTGTTTCACGGATCTTGTTGTTGTTGTTTGGGTGGAAATACCATCTTTATCACCTCTGCAGGTTCAATATATTTCCCAAACGCCAAAACACAGAATAACAGAAACATATCATTGAAATAAGTTACAAAACTATAAGCTGGTAAAAGATTTTTACTGATTAGGATGCTTTTTTCTCTATCTATAAGTACCTTGGTGCTCTATAGTTGGAGGTGTTTTTCCTTTTGAGTGTGTTGTGCGTGTGATACGCTTCCGATATAGAAAGTAAAGAATCAACAATATGGCCACAACTACTATCCCTCCAAGGATGAAAGACCATGGTTGAGGTTTGTTCCCGGGAGAGGACTCATCATTATAGGGTAAAGGAGCTTCCCCTGCAGTACTTGGTCTCAAAAATCAAAATGAATAATATTGCTCATATATATATAATGCACATATGAATTTGCAATCAGTGTGATATGATAGCGGTGCAGATACAGATTCAGTAAAAAAAGAAACCTTGGAGTACTCTGCGAGGTAACCTTGGGGAGGAAAGCAAGGTTTTTGGTTCATGTTTAGGCACAGTCAATGCAGTAGCCATGCCCAAAGATGATGAATGAATGTGTAACTTGTACCTTAACTGGCAACAACAACCAGTTTATACATTTTGTTTCTTTGGGCTTATTTCCTTATTTGTACATTGTGATTAGAAAAAATAAATAAATAAATGACTGGAAAAAAGAGAAAGGGAGAAGTATTCTAAGGCTGTGCCATAGAAGTGATCGAAACAAGGTATATATGTCGGCCAATAAAGTTCTAGAACACATGTGGTCGAATATAAACATCCAAATATAATCTTTATTTTTTCTTGCAAATTATATAGCAGTTAAATAATTAATTATTATGAGATTCCTCTCCCATCCAAATATAAACTTATTTGTAATGATGATTTGCCAATTTTAATTGATATGAAGGTCTACATGGATCAACAAAAGTGCACTCATCTTCCAATTCCATAGTCAAGTGAACATAAAGTGTCCACTTGTTACTTGAAACTTCAATCTGCAAAGATTATTTCAACCTAGAACTCTTTTTTAACCTTTAATCCCATATCAGTTTTGATTGTAACAAGAGTAAAATCCCTATACCTAGTAGAACAGCTGACTAAGACATACCAATGGAAGCACAAGACGGAAAAGTTCTGAAGAAATGCTGAATTAGCTTCACAGATGCCAACCCATGATAAAAAACCCAGGAAAGCTTCAATGCAGGGTGCAAGCCTGCAAAGGAAGAGGCAATTACAGTTTAAGCAGATCAGAACACGTACAGTTTATTCTTATGACAGTGTGATAAAAACAGTGAGATAAAAACACACAGACCTAAAGGAAATGACCCTGTGACTTTTTACTCCATTACACAGAGAAAATCAGCAACCTTAACAAAGGAACATTATCACCACAAAGTTTACCAGAAATTGTTGTTGAACAAATACGAGCGCGAAGAGGTAAAGAGAGGGAGAGAGTACCTGGGAACAAGATCCAAGTTCAGGTGCCCTAAATCGGAGCAGAAGAAGTCACGAACAGAGTAATGGCTGTGTGAACGGAGGAAGAACAGGCCGACGGCGACGACAAAGGCACTGGGCGCAGCGGAGGAAGAACGGAGACGCGGGCGAGGCGGAGGGAGAAGGAAGAAGAGGCACACGACGCGTGAAGAGGGAATGAAAATAAAGAAGAGGAATAGGGTTTCTTTAAACCCAATTACCGCGATTGCGTGAGGCACCCGGGATAAAACTAAGAGGTCCATTTTTTAAAAAATAAGCAACGTGTTTATTACCATGTTTTTTTACCGCGATTCCTTTTCGGAACCGCGGTAATTGCGATCTATATGACATTTTAACTCGGTTCCTTTATGTAACCGTGTTAATTGGAGCGCGATAATAGCCTTATTTTGACATAGTGACTCTTTATTTACCAAAATTTCTTCCAAGAACTTTACTGCTTTACTAATCTATGTTGATGATCTTTTATTGGCAGGTAATAATATAGATGAAATAGAGGAATTAAAAAGGGAGCTTGATTCAGAATTTTCTATTAAAGACTTAGGGCCTGCAAGGTACTTCCTTGGGCTAGAGATAGCAAGATCCAGAAAAGGGATACACTTGTGCCAGAGAAAGTATGCCATGGATCTGATCAAAGAGATTAAACTGGAAGAAGCAAAGTCTGTTTCTACACCTATGGATTATCACACAAAGCATAGTAAAACAGAAGGAGTCCCTCTCAAGGAGCCAGAAACTTATAGAAGACTCATTGGAAGATTGTTGTATCTCACTCATACAAGGCCAGACATCTGCTACAATGTGCACAACCTCAGCCAATTTGTTCATTCTCCCCGTGACAAGCATCTTCTTGCAGCCAAAAGGATCCTCAGATTTATTAAGAGAAATCCTGGAAAAGGAATTTTATTCTCAGCCAATTCTGACATTACCCTTAGAGGGTTTGTTGATGCTGACTGGGCTGGATGTCCAGACACAAGGAAGTTGGTTACTGGTTTTTGTTTCTTTGTTGGCTCTAGTCTTATATGCTGGAGAAGCAAGAAACAACCAACCATATCAAAATCTTCATCTGAATCCGAATACAGGGCCCTTAGCCAAGCAACTGCTGAAGCTCAATGGTTACATTATCTGTTGCAAGATTTGCAGGTTCCTCAACCAGAACCAACAAGGATTTTTTGTGACAATTTATCAGCCATCCATATTGCAAATAATCCAGTTTTTTAATAACACAAGTGAGACTGATACTCTGAGTCAGTTACCTATTACATTATAAAATATAATTAATTTTTTCATTTTAATAGAAAAAGTCTTAATATTCTTTACAGAAGTATTAATCACTACAGATGCAAATAGATGCTGACATGGACAAAAATATGCCTTGATCAATACAGATGGAGGGAACATGTGTTCACATACTATGTGATTGAATAAAAATTCAAACATAAATTAATTGAAAAGCAACATATACATTCAAAATGGTAAGTATGTAAAGTACTCACGGGCCTGATTGTCAAAAAGTCCTTTTCAATTTGAGACTTCTGGTTAATAGTTTCCTGATAAACTGAACTTTGACGAATCATCTCCAGCTCACTTTCATTCCAGAATATCTGAAATAAAAAAATAAATCAAAAGAAAAAAAACCACATATTAACCCACAGTAAAGATCTATATGAATCTTATTCTCTGAGATACAATACTTCAAACAAAAATGTATTATGACAAGCATAAGAACAATCATAGATTAATCCTTTCAAAGCTTGAAATGCACAATTTGCATAAGTGAACTGGTCTTTAATTATGGGAAAGAGTGCAGTAATACTACCATTCACAAAAATAACAATTTTACCCCGAAAAAAAACTCAAAATATGAAAAAGAACAAAAACTTGCCGGATTGGGCAGCTTTGTTCCATTGATTTTCTCTTTATCTTTGTTGTTTTCAGTTTTGTGCTTTTGTTAAGGAGAATTCCTTATCCAGCTCACTCATTGAAGTATTTTTCCCTTTGTCCTGTTGAATTTCTTACATGAAAAAAAAAAAAACAGCTAGCCTAAATATAGCTATGCACAATGATATATTTTTTATAAAGTTTGCAAGAGCTCCCAAGTTTCAGATGAAAATTGTCATAGGAACATAATAATAATTAATAAGGCTACCTCAGCCAATTTCTTCTCAATTAGAATAACAATAGCAAGTCTTGCAATGTTTCCAACTTCCTCACTAATCAAAGATCTGACTTCAGGAGGGAGATTATCCACAGTTATTTGCTGCAAACCCGATTATGAATACCATCAAGAGTAAGTAATCATCACAACCCGTGAAAGAGATGTCATAACATAAAGTTCAAGTAAGACTTAAAATGGGAAGCATACCACACTGTAAGGAACCTGTAAAATGCAATCTCCACTTTGTATTATCTTAGAAGCAAACATGGACTTCTATGCAGGCCACATATTAAAAAGAGATAATGACAAAAGTGTTAATACATAAGATAAACAGAGAGATGCTTTAATATTCTAATCTAATCCTCAGACAACTGTTAATATTTCTTCAATAAAACTAGAAGCTAGCACTAACAGCTTATACTTCTTACAACGTTAGTCCCTTACAGAGAAACACCTACATTTAGTTGCAACCATAAATACAACAAAAGATAATGGGACAAGGAAGAAATAAAAAACTCATACTGTTTAGTTTCTAGCTTTGATTGCTCAATTGTCATCATCCCTTTGTATCTTGAGTGCCAAGGCTCACTATAAGAAAAAGTCAGATTAGAGAGGGAATTTAGCGAGGGAACAAATCTCTCGCTACTCCGTCGCTGATTAGGGAGGGATTAGAGATGAAAATAAATTCCCTCTCAAATATTCGATGGGAAAAGTTGGTACATTATTAGCAAGGATTGGTGAGGAATTAGCGAAAAACGATAGCGAGAGAATTATTTCCCTCGTAAATCCCTCGCTGAAACATGGAAAAAAAGTAATTGTAACGTTAGCGAGGGAATCATTTCCTCGCTATTCCCTTGCTGCCATAGGAAAAAAGTAATTGTCACGTAGCAAGGGAAGTATTCCCTCGCAAATCCCTCGCTGAAAAGAAAAAAGTAATCATAATGAAGCGAGGGAATTATTCCCTCGCAATCCCTCGCTGAAAAGTAAAAAAAGTAATTGTAACATGGCGAGAGAATTATTCCCTCACAAATCCCTCGGCTTATGTATCTATTTTAATTAATTTGCGAGGTAAATTGTGCCTCTCAATTCCCTCGCAAATATAAAGATATTTTATTAAAATTTTGTATTAAAAGTTTAGTTTTTAAAGTAAAATAAAAGAAAAATAGATATAGATTTAAATAATTAAATAAAAATAAAATATTATTTCGATGAATTGATAATTAAAAATTAATATTTTAATAATTTTTTATGTTATAATTTTGAAATCTTATCTTAGGGAGTGAAACACTACTCACCAGTGTTGTCAAAACCGGACCATGAAAAATTTGGGAAAACGTAAAATTTGTTTATTTAGATTTTCAAATATGTTATATAATTAATTTACATAAATAAATTAAAATTATATTCAACCTTCTAAATTAAACTAAATTCAGTATAATATAAAATGTAAAAATAAACTAACTTCTAAATATAAAGTCCTTCTCTATATATGGTATATAATAAACTAACTCATACACGACTTAAATGATAAGGATAATATTTTAAATTTAAATTAAGAAATAAGGATTAAAATTAGAATAGAAAAAATAGAATCAATCAGGATTTGAATTTGAATTATAAAAATAAGGATTAGTGTTAAAAAATCATCATTAAAAAAATCAGAATTGAGTATATCCTCCAAATTTAAAAAATGATTTGAATTTGAATTTATACTTTTCAAAATTACTTTAAAAATTCACGACTTAAATGATAAGGATAATATTTTAAATTTAAATTAAGAAATAGATATTAAATTAGAATAGGAAAAAAATATAATCAAACAAGATTTGAATTTGAATTGAAAAAAAAAATAAGGATTAGTGTTAAAAAAGTTATCATTAAAAAAAAAGGACGAAAAGTGTCCCCTTTTCCTGTTCCCTTCCCTGTCCCACCAATTAGAGCATGCAACCTCAATTAAAATTCCATGTCAGCACAATAAAAGTTAACGTCATTAACACGTCTAATAAAACCCAACCACTTCCTTCCTTCACTGTTCTAAAACACATCTCCGGCTCAGCCACGCCACCGCGTCGTTCCCTTCTGGTCATGTCACTGCAGCTGCCGCACGCATTGTGCCACCGCTCCACTGCACCTTCTTCGTTGCATCCTGGATGCGCAACGGCGCTGCCATTGATGGCAGTGTTCTTCCTTCTTGACCACTGCATGCGGCCTTTTTCTCAAAACCCCTGTGAGTATAAGTGGACCTTACAGAGGAATGTTTCTGGAAAATTTTCCATTTTCTGAGTCGTTGTTCTCCTTTAATTTCTCTGTTCGATTAACATTGCAGGGAAAGTTGCTATTTTGCTGGCAATTTTACACGGGTGGCTGACAAGTGAAGGTGCACCTCAAGTGTTCGATGAAATGGATACTCAAACAAAGGTTTAGCTTACCCTGTTTCTACATCCATTCCTAAGACAATTTGCTGTTTCTTAAAATTTGAATATCGATGCATTTGAAGTTTCAATCCACTCCCAATTTACAGGAACATTTTTATAGTGCATATAATTAGGTAACTTTATCATCAAATTCATATTGAATGATCAATGTTGCTTCTCCTTCTTTCATCTTGACTCATTCTGCTTTAAGAGTAAATTTCTGTTAACATTATTTTAAACATCATATTGAAAGTCTTTGTTCCAATTGCAGGGATATGGCAGAAATCTTTGGTCCAAATAATGAGGTATTTAATCCTAGAGATGAGTTGCAAGTGAAGAAGACTCTATAAGTAAGGATATTGTCAAAATGAAAGAGTTATGTGTGTGTGTTAATCATTACTTGTTGTCTTGTGCTACTTTATGGTAATTGTGGTTATGTGTGTGTGTTAATTTGTGTAAGATTTAATCTTTTATCAGTTGAAGCTTAAACAACTTTGATTTAATCTTGTGCTACTGATGTTTGTGAAATACTGAAATGAATATGGCAATTTTGGATTTTCAAGTGGTATCTTGGGTGAAATTTTTGAATGTGAGGGTTGATAATTTTGGATTTCTTTTAACCGTAAGGCATGAAACATTGAAACTACAACTAAAACCTTCCATGTGGTTTTTTTACTGACATAAAATCGAAACTATCTCATATTCTTTTGGTGGAACTTTAAGGCTAACATGACATGGCTTCTAATTTTATGATATTTTCTGTCAAGTGTCTGTTTCTTGGTAAATGCTTTGTAAATGTGGAATCTTGAGCTGATTACAGCCTTACAGGACTTGTAGTATTAATATCATCATGTCGCTATTTGCTATTGAAGATTTGGACAGATTTTGCCAAGTCTAGCGAAGCAGCCAATCAACATGTGTTTGGTGTTGTTGGGCCTAATAGGTGTTTCAGCCACCTTACACCCAAGCAAAGTTATTTGATTGTCTCTTCTGGTTGTCTTTTATGGTCTTAGATAACATTAAATCTTTTAAAAAATTTAGCATGTCCCCTGTAACGTTTTGCATCCATTTTGCCAATTCACATTCCCTCACTTGAAGAAGTTCATGTCCCCTGTTCCTCATTTCGAATTGCTTCTCTAGTAGAGTGCAAACTACTTATTAATATTATTTGCTTGTGTGAAAGATATGCTATATAAAATACATTTTTGCCTCTCATATTTATTTTCTTGTATGAACTAATTTTTATTTTATCATATTTGATTTGTGCAACTTATGCTAAAGAAGTCTAACATTTTTATTTTTCTTTCTCAACCTTTTTTTTCAGAAAACCAATTTTATTCTGCTGGTGAAGATCCCCTTGAGAGAGTTACTAAAACTAATAGCCTGTTTGTTTTAAATTTTGGTTAAACAAAACCATGGTTTTGAAAATTGATTTTAAATCACTTCCGTCCAACGTACTTCGTAAAGTGTGCATTATCCATCTCAACCATTCATTTCTAGAATCAATTCTACTCAACTGTAAACCAAACGGACCCTAAGACAACTTCAGAAACTTGTTTCTACTCAGAACCAGAAACAAGAAAGGTATCAAACAAGACTGTAGGATATCAGTCAATGGTTCTGCAATAGAATAACCAAGAAATTTTGGTGGATGAGAGGTGCAAGCCATCACTAGAATGCCTAAGGAGACCAAAGATTTTCATATACCAATTCCAAAAACAAGTCCAGAAGGAATGGAGTTGTATTTTCTTCAAAGTTAGTACTGTCGGTGAACAAATTGACTATATGCTAGGTGTAGAACATGCAAAACCTGTAATGTTGGATAAGGACTAGCAAATTTTTTTTTTTTTTACTGATTTGTAAGGAGAGAGCTATAGAGACTAGTTGTAGTCTATGCTTCTCAATTGTAAAGGCAACTTTAGGTTAGTTGTAGTGTCTGAATCAATTTTGTTATGTTGGTTGAAGGTTAATAAATGTAATCTTTGATGATGTATCTATAACTTCCATCAATAATATTTCTATTATTGTACTCATTGCTTTTCAATAAAAATAACAAATTTGAATTCACTGTACAATTACAATCAATTTGAAAAAGTGAATACCAAAATCTTTCTGATTTAAGCAAAATAAAAGTCATATAAGGAAAACAAATGTAATTGAGTTACTGCTGTATAATGCAGCTTTAAGTGACATACCTTAGATAGGACAAATGGCACACATTGAGGAGTTCGAACGATAATCTGATCTATATATTACGATGATTATTATAAATGATTATATAAATGAGAAAAGTTAAGGACAGAGCACTTCTTTTGGGACGCCATCCTTTTTACTTAGTTTTCACTCATGCTAAATCATCTCTGTTCCAATTTTAACTAATTTTCTTCTTCAATTCTTTTAAATGATTATATAAATGATGTATAAATATTTTCATTGTTAGTGGATATTGTCATTTCTTATCTTTTATACAGAAACCATCCAATGCATTTAACATTATGAATAAAAAATCCACCACTGCTGCATATCCAGTTATGATCCGCATTCTAGTGTTGATCCTTGACTCATTGTGCGCCAATATTATCATAGTTCCAAGTGCAAATGGTTGATAAGCGATGGTGAGTACTCGCGAGGGATGGCACAATGCGCGCGACAGCTGCAGTAACATGACCGGAACGGAACGGCGCGGTGGCATGGCTGAGCCAGAGGGGTTTCAGATCGGTGAAGGAAGGAAGTGGTTGGGTTTTATTAGACGTGTTAACGACGTTAACTTTTATTGTGCTGCTGACATGGAATTTTAATTGAGGTGGCATACTCTAATTGGTGGGACAGGGAAGGGAACAGGAAAAAGGAACAGCAGATTTTCGTCCTAAAAAAAACCAGAATTCAGTATATCGGAACGAGGATTAAAATCCTCTGTCTCCTCATCCTGTCCCTAACCCTGTCTCCCCAATAAGCAACTGACACATCAGTTAAAAATGCCAAATCATTATTTCATTAACTTTAACGACGTTTGCTTTCGATTCACTGTTAATCTTTCTCATAGAGGCTAAGGCATTCTCACTCTACTCTTACATTACGATTCCCCTTGAGCATGAGTGAAGTCCATCCATGGAAGCCTTCGGAGTCAGAGGTGATTGGCGGGATGAGTGCGTTGCCGGATTCTGTGTTCGGCAAGGAGATGGGGAAGAGAAAGAGGGAGATGGTTCCTTGGCGGCGGCTATGAATATGGACTTCCTGAGGACATATGGGCACCATGAATTGGGAGAGAAATTGAGGAAGTTGAGGCCAGGGGCAAAGGAAAGGAGTGGTTTAATTTTTCTCTTGGGGAGTTGAATGATAGGTTGATGAGGTCGAGGGAGATGGAGGAGAAGAAAGCTATGACCAATCCCACTGGGGCACGCCAAGTGTTTGATGAAATTGGTGACTCGTAGTAGACACATATATTCCTGTTAGTTTTAAAAATGCAATGATAGTCTTAAACTAATATTGTTTCTTAAAAATATTTTTATGGTTTTGTTTTGTAAGCACTTCCATTGGAATATATATACACTCAACCAAAATTTTCTTTGGTGCTTGTCTGGTTAATTGTTGCAAGGAGAGGAATATATCTGTGAGCATTTTCCCCCCAATTCTATGTATGCTTGGGTTGCTGCATGTATAGTTACTTATGAGCTTTATACATTGTCCAAGATAGCCCCCAATAAAAGAGTGTAAATCATATTGCTCATAGTTTGATAATTTTCCTGGAAGGTAATCACCATACAATAAGCAAAAACATGTTCTATTTTTATACTGGGTGTGATTTGATTTTGGATTTAGGGATTCGTTGTCTAAGTTTCAACTCTTCTGCTCGTGGCTAGTGGACATAGATGATAAAAAAAACCATGCTTTAAACAAAAGTATGACTATTTTTGTTTTATACAAAGTTCAAAACTTCAAATAATGACAATTTCATTGTAATATTTAATTTGGCCACTGACATTTTTCTTGTTGGATAACTCATGAAAGTTAAAATGATATAAAATGAAATTCTTAATTCTTATTTTTTATTAAAATATTAAAATTAACAAGCAAGTACTCATTAAAAACTTTAATAATTAGAATCTATGTGCTTAAACATTGAAATTTTTTGCACCTGTTCCTTGCAATTCAATGCCTCCTTTTATTATGTATAGAACTATGATTATATAGTGAAATAGAAATCTGGTCGTGTCAATAAATTAAATCTTAAGCTACTTTATATGAAACATAGCAAACCCACTGTATAATCACTGTGAATAGATTTAAAGCTCTGGACTTGTGTTTGAGAATTAAAAACAAAAGGGAAGATCAACTTATGCCAAAAAAGAAATCCCTACAACAAAAAATATTAATATAAAATAAAATTTCAATATAAAAATATAAACAAGAAGAAAATTTTGGTTTAATGTTTCTATAATTTATACTCATGTATTATGTCGTGCAAAAACATTAACAAAAGAACGAATTTGAAATTGACAAAGGCCCATTGATGACGTCTTGAATTCTGTACATTTTTTATAATATACTCACATAACGAAGGAATATAATTTACGAGAAAGATGAAATATTGTAGCTTGAGACTTTGGGTTTGAGTCTCTTGCGTTGATGTGTCAGGTACCAAAACACGCAGTGGACTAACAAATTGAAAGTTTGGAATTGTCTCACATAACAGTAAAATATAACCTAATTAAAAACCCACAACAACGAAAGAGACGACGTTAAAGTGACGGACGGGCGGAAACGAGATGCGGTAAAGTCTACCTGGAATTTTAAATGACATGGCAATCTCTGATTGGAAGGGACATGAACTGTGATAGGAATATGAGACAGATGATTTCTATCCCGGAATGGGACGTGAATCAGGGGTACTATTGTCTGAAAAACTTAAAAATTGTATGAATAACTTAAAATTATTGAATTTAAATAACATGGTCGCACACCATTAGATGTCTGTGTAAAACTTTTTTACACTTAATTAAATTCAATCCATAATAATCCAAGAAGTTTTTATATTAAATAAATTCATTACCAAGTAAATAAAACCCGTTTTCCTTTTTCTTTGGTAACAAGAAACGAAGCTTACCCCACTTTATTAAAAAATAATAAATCCACTAACCTACCCCACTTTATTAAAAAAATAATAATATCCTTGATTCATGCCCCATTCCGATATATTGAATTATGGTTTTTTTAATGATAACTTTTTTAACACTAATCCTTATTTTTTTCAATTCAAATTCAAATCTTGATTGATTATATTTTTTCCTACTCTAATTTGAATCATTGTTTCTTAATTTAAATTTAAAATATTATCCTTATCATTTAAGTCATGAATTTTTGAAGTAATTTTGAAAAGTGTAGATTAATAATTTAAATTCAAATCATTCTTTAAATTTGGAAGATATACTGCATTCTGATTTTTTTAATGATAATTTTTAAACACTAATCCTTATTTTTACAATTCAAATTCAAATCATCATTGATTCTATTTTTTCTATTCTAACTTTAATCCCTATTTCTTAATTTAAATTTAAAATATTATCCTTATAATTTAAGTCGTGAATTTTTAAAGTAATTTTGAAAAGTATAGATTAATAATTATAATTCAAATTCAAATCATTCTTTAAGATATTTGAAAATGTAAATAAATAAATTTCACGTCTTTTAAAAAAAATGCGGATAGACACCTGTCTATCTGCTAGTTGGAATAGTAAAAATTATAAATAAAACATAAAAAATATTACTGAAAATTTAGCAAGGGAATTGCGAGCACGAAGTAACCATTAGAATTGCGAGGACACAACAATTGGCGAGGGAACGACGAGGGATATGCGAGGACACAACAATACTTAGCATCAACGAGCTAGCAACGAATATGTGAGGGATTAGCGAGGGAATATTGGCGAGGGACTAGCGGGGACATGGTTGTCGTGAATTAGTGAGGGAAATTGACAAGTATGCATGAATGAATTTAGCGAGGGAATAACGAGGGACTAGCGAGGGGCTAGCGAGGCCGCGGTTGTCGCGAATTAGCGAGGGAATTGACAAGTATGTATGAATACATTTAGCGAGGGATGGGCGAGGGAATTTGCGAGGGAAATCTGCTGGCGTGAATTAGCTACCTGGATTTAGCGAGGGAATAATCCCTCGCTAATCCGTTGCTATTCCCTCGCAATGCACATTAACGAGGGATTAGCGACGGATTAGCGAGGGATTGTTCCCTCGGTAATTTGCTTTTTTCTTGTAGTGGCTAGGAGTTTATCTGTAGTACAACATTAGATGGAGATGAAGCTGAAATTAACCATGAAGGAGCTCTACTCCAATATGAAAAGGTTACTTTATTAAATCCATACCAAAACCATGAACATAAAAGATGAAATTATACCAATATAAAGAACCTCATGGATGTTAAAAAAAGAAACATACTCAATAACAAGATGCGGGCAAGAAACACTCACCTTTTTCTGAAGCTCCGAAAATTGAAATAGACTCATCATGTAAGACTTGGTCCTGCAAGTAAACAGCCATGGTATAAGATAGACATTTAGTTCAAACTTCAAATTACATCATCAACACAAAACTCTAGGTAGGTTGCATAGTTTCACTTTACCTTCCTTGATCTGTGTTTGAGGGAAAAATCAAGTTGCACACTATAAAAGTAAAATTTTAATAGAAATGCTATTTGGATCCAAACTGCAGCTGCAAGGCCCACCCATGGAGGTCTGCTCCCAGCTTTCAGAACCAATTTGGGCATTTTTACTATCACAGATTTTACTTTTGAAACTATATTGGAGCAAATTAAAGGAAACAAATGGAGAGGAGAAAAGCTAAAATTAACTCTTTTGTTTGGATATAAGCCTCTAAATGAAGAGTGTTGGGAGTGGAGACCTCTTCAATAGAAACAGAGTTGCCACCACCGCATGAACATAATTGACATTGATTTTGTCAGGTGGCAATCAATGCATGCCAAAAATATCTAACTCCAATGCTAGATCACAGAAAATAGTGTAAATCAAAATTCCAAGTTTTTGTCAAGTGTTTTGCTTTTCCCAAATCTAAAAGAAATATATACATGTTCAATGATTATTTGACTCACTGGAATAGACAGGTTTCTTGGGAGTCTTAGGAGCAGCAGTTGAAGACTGAGTATCAGAGGAGCCTTCACTCTTATTCTGCGGGCTGGCTGATTCACCAACTTGAACTGCATGTATAATCAAGCCTTTTCTAGTGCATATATATATATATATATATATATATATATATATATATATATATATTATTCTATAATATATTTGCAGACATACAAGTGATCAGGCTGAACACAATGGTATGAATTACCAAATCAGTTAAAGAAAAGAAAAACAAAATTGCATCTGTGAGCATGAAACTAACTATTCCATGAGCCTTTAGCCATGAAACTTGATTAAATTGAGGATTATCAATATCAAAGTAGTCACCATATAGAAGATAAAAAACAACAACCATATATATGATTGAAATAGTAGCATTAAAGAAATGCAAATACCTGTTTCATAAATGTTGAATAAGCATTTAATGATCCATGGTAGCGCCTGGGCACACCAGTAGGTAATTTTCCTTCTGCTTAAAGTATAACTTTCACAAGATCAGTTGGATTTTCCACTGTAATTTCCACAACACCTGTTGATAAGAGGTCTCAATCTTAATATTAGAGTTTTGCATTATGTTTTGAAACTTGAAAATTCTAGGC
This sequence comes from Sesbania bispinosa, assembly GCA_026901365.1. NCBI lineage: Eukaryota > Viridiplantae > Streptophyta > Magnoliopsida > Fabales > Fabaceae > Sesbania > Sesbania bispinosa. Next base: position 363,434 of record QLOH01000513.1, on the reverse strand, counting down.
AGAAATAACACACACTCTTGCTAGGAAAAAGTTCATTCAAATAATTTAAATATGCACATACTCCTGGATTATTTTTTTATGAGTATGTGTCCTCTCAGTTTGATGAAATTGATGATTCTGCCATGGGAATTAGTTACATGTCTCTCAGCTTGCTTTCTTTGAGTTTGTAAGTCCCGCTGATTCTTCTCAGCCAATGCTTTGGCCTAGTATGAAATGTCCATTCCATGGTCATAACAATGACAAGAAATTGGTTTAAAAATCTAATGTCAAGTTAAACTTATTCTTCATATCAACATCAAGAAACAATGAAGAGATACAATTAAGGAGACAAGCAGAAAATGCAATAACAAAATAAAGAAGTTAAAAGAAAAAGAGAGAAACCCAAGATCAAACACAAGTAGAGATTATGCCTTCTAAGGAACAAAATGCTTTACTATAGTCTCTCGCATGTTTCAGTTATTTCCCCAAAATGAATGGTACTTTTATATTTTCTAATACACCTGTAGCATGATATATGCTGCTACTAGCTAGTCAAGCAAGTGATCCAAATACTGTTCATCCTTCAATTTTCCCCCTATGCTTTTCTACAGCTTACTATCCTACAGTTCAAAAAATGAATAATAGAATGAATTGAAACTATCCTACAGTTTTCCCTCTCATGTTATCCTGCTGCTCATACTATACTTTTAAAAAAATGAATTGAAAGAATGAAAAGAAAAAGAAGAAATGAATAACAGAATAAGAAGATGCACACAAAGCAGGTGTCACATTGCACAAAAGCTATGCAGAATCATAACAGAATTTAGGAGATCTCAATCCCACTCACTTTCTCACATTGCACACATACTCATTATTTAAAAGAACCAAAATTACACATAACAGGGGGAGGCACAGGGGAGCTTAGCTTTTTTTTTGGTCACCACAGGGGAGTATCTTTCCTCTGGTCACAATGTAATACCATCTTTGGGGGATCTATATCTTCACTCACCACCATCCTCTATGTAGAACCCATCTATAGTTCTTTTAGCTTCACAAATTGAACAGTTCAGAGAAAGTACAGCCTCAAGATCCAATATAAAATTATCTAATAATAATAAATTACAATAAAATAAAAGATACATCACTTAAACAAAAATGAAATTAAACTATAGCCTCTAATCAAAATAAATAAAAAAATATTGCTCAGGGGCACTTTCTAATTTTAGAACATCTAAGGAAAGGTTGAACTTGGGCAATAGCTCTATCAATATCAGCAAAATAGAATAAATACCACTTCTAGCCTCTAATAGCATCTGGGAAAGATTTGCCACCACAGAAGAGTTTAAAGGTGCCAATGGCTCATTCCATGCATTACAGAACTTGAATTCATTTCTAATAAAATCAATAACTAATTAACTAATCTGATCAGCCTGTTCAGAAAATAACACTCTAGACTAATTTAACCAAATATTTATTTAGTCAAGGTTTAGTCCATACATCTCATAAAACTTATGGAATGTATAGTGTAATGGAACCTTCAAAATGCATCCAAAACCATAATAAGCTAGGACATGTCTTATGCATCAACGTCGACCTTAGGCACACATGATCTCATTAACATTTATCAAAATTCAAAATGTCTTTAAAGGGAAGAATTTCTCCTATATATCTGTCTACAAAGCCCAATATCAGCCTCTCTGTTACCCCCATTTGATATTCCTAATGTTACAACCTCCGAGTTGATTAATGAAACATCCTCCAAAAGTATATAACTACACACACATATAAAAGAAACAAAGCTGACCTGAGTCCCTGTTGGCATTTTTAGTATTCTTTGTTGCAACTCTCCCTTTGGGAGCTGCTGATAACTGCCAAAGAGTTTAAACACAATACATATAAGCTTGAGCAAATGAATTACGATAGATGATGGGAGTGCAAAATTTAATAACAACTTAAAATTGTGTTACTTTTCAACAAGGCAGCAACTAGAAATGCATTTCACACATAACCTCGTACCTGATTCATCGCTGCGACAAGAACGCACAAAGCAGGTGGCTTGCTACAGCGGCAACGGCCTGCAGGAAAAGCGAGAGTGGCAAAAACGACTATGAAATTAGGGTTGCAGCAACAGCGATCAGGAACAAGGGAGTAACTAGCGTGCTACAAAAACGAGTAGGGGTTTCGCAAGAACGCGAACGACTATGCAAGAACGCGCAGGAGACTACAAACTAGCACAACTGGGGCTGCAATGGCGGCTGCAAGAAGGAGGGACGACAACGAGAAGGGTTTCATACCAAAGAAAAGGGGATTTTGCCGAGGGAACTATTTCGGAGCAAAACGAGGATTTAAGGTCTAAGAATCCTTTAAAGAATGTTTTAAAGATGATAACCAATCAAGGTTTACTTGGAGTAATTCTGAATTTTAAATGACTAATTATTTTGTTTTAAGTGTATATTTAGAAAATATAGGTAAGCATTTGCAGAAGGGAAAATTGAGCAACAGAAGCAAGAAAAGAATGACACTTATTTGAGAAGGAATGTCTTAGGATAGACAGGAATGACAAATCTGTGACAAACAGATTTAATACATACCGAAAAGCAATGAGAAGCTCTCTGTCATCCTCCAGAGGATAAGAACAGCCTTTGAAAAGAAGAAATTATATTAAAATTGTCTTAGAAGGAAGATTCATTTTAAAACAACAAAATGTTAGAACCACAGGAAACACTAGAAGGAGGGTTGAATAGTGTTTTAAAACTTTATTGAATAATTTTGGAAATCTTTGATTTAATATATCATTTAAAAAGAACAATGTTCAAAGACCAATATTAAGATTAGAGTTTAAATGAAACATGCGGAAAATGAGAATGATGAGATTGATAATCTTTCAAAAAGGTCTTAAGATTGTTTTAAATGAAAGTTTCTCAAAGTATCTTCTGAAGATTATTACAAGGAGTATCTTTTAGAATGGTTTCTAAAATACTTCAGCAGACTGAAGATCGTCTGAAGTTTGATTCTAGTTCTGAATTGAGTTCTTTAGAGACTCACTTCAGACACCTATCTCAGAACTTCTTCAAGATACATTCTCTGTAATATCTCAAACGATATGAGAGAGATTTGAGTTTTAATTATCTTTGAAAACTTGTTTGATTGAAATTGTTATGTTATGGTGATTATGAAAATACTTTTCAATCCCCAAAGTAAATGCAGAAATGAAAATAAAAGAGATTAAGGGAAAGGAAACTTAGGCACAAAATTTATCCTGGTTCACCCACATCACCGTGAGTTACATCCAGTCCCAGTGGCAAACCACCACTGGATTTTCCACTATCTGAAACCATAGATACAAGTATTCTTCACGGCCTCTCCAGACCAACCGAGTATTCTTCACGGCCTCTCCAGACCAACCGAGTATTCTTCACGGCCTCTCCAGACCAACCGAGTATTCTTCGGCACACATGGTCTATCGAGTATTCTTCACGGCCTCTCCAGACCAACCGAGTATTTCTTTGTTTTCAACTACCTCTCCAGGCAACCCATGCAGTAGTCTTTTCTACCGAGCCTCTCCAAGCTCTAGACCAAGTGTACTTTCTTTCACCAAGCCTCTCCAGGCTCTCAGACACTTATTCAAGTGTAGAGTATTACTATTCAATCTAAGTTAGATGTTCGCTAGAACCTCTCAACTCAGATTCTTCTTGTACATAGAGATTACTGAGTACATACTCAGAATACAGTCATTACAAACTAAATACAAGGATAGACAATGATACAAGTGTTTGAATTAAATACAATCCCTGTCTTTTCTATGAGGAATACATCCTCTGAGAGTAGACTAACTAAGATATGAGATTAAGCTCCAGCCTTATCCTCCAACCATTGGTTTCCATGGGTTACATTCTCACCCGTATCATTGAAATACCAAGGTATCTTCAAAGCTTCAAACCATACCTAGTTTGATAGTCATTTGCTCAGCATGGTTGTCTTCAGACCAACAACCAACTTAATTGATCAAACAGATCAACTGAACAACATGACTAACTGACTAGCTAGTCAGTAGCCTGATTGATTCGAGAACCAACTCTCTGATCAAACTTTGTTGACATATTAATGATCCACTTTAACTTAAGTCAACTCTTGTTAACCATTTGGCACTCAGCCTAGTTAACTCCATTTGGTTGGGCAGTTAATCTAACTCCCACAATTGGTTGGGCAATCAGCCAACTTGGTTGTGTTAACAACAACAACAACTGGTTGGACCGACCAACATCTTCAAATTCAATCTTGAGGCTATTTATATGTTCTGCTTGAATATAGGCGTTGAAGATGATTCATAATACCGTTGAGCTGATGATGATGTGGCTCATATAGCCGTTGTGTAATAGCTTCTCAAACGGTTGCTTCTCCTTAAGCGAATAGGTGTACAGACGATCCCGTTCTGACACTTGTTTTTGTGCTTCTTTATGAGAGATATTTTGATATTGTTTTGCATACTCTCTCTCTTGAATTTCTTCTGCTTTCTTTTGGATTGTATCAATGAGGAAATATCCGTTGAAATACTACCGTTTAGAGATAGCATTGAATCCTCTTTAATCCGTTGTGAGACACGCTTCTGAGGGCTCTGACATGTCTGACATAGTACAGCGTAGGTGCTGCTATAAATCTGCCACCGTTGTTGCTGCGAATGCTGCGTTGCAGAGATTTCCTCAGTGGTGTATGAAATTCAAAAGCACCAGGAAAGGTCTCTGTGTTCATTTCCATAAATATGCTTGAGAAGGAAACGTGTAGCAGAGAATGACTTTTCTCAGCAATCTTCAGAGAGCAAAAGTCTTCATAGTCTTCAGCGAGTAGTGCCACGTCGGAATTCAGAAGGCTTCAGTGCTTCAGACGGATTGAGACTTCAGACAGATTGAAACTTCAGACAACTTCATCACTTCAGACGGGTTGATGCTTCAGACAGCTTCAATACTTCAGACGGGTTGCGTCCTTCAGACAACTTCAATCCTTCAGACAGGTTGCGCACTTCAGATGACTTCAACACTTCAGACTGGTTGAAACTTCAGAAGGCTTCTTCCTTATGATAAGAGGATTGTAGATTCATTCTTCTTTGTATCTTCTTCTTCTTCTTCTGAGATAAAGATGTTGAATTGTATGTACTTTATTCAACCATCTTTCTTGCTAGCTTTTGTTTAGTCTTCTAACCCATTCTGGACAGCAGCAGGTGTAGATGCAGTAGGCCTGCGCACGCAAGTCCTTTTGTTGCAGGTGCAGCAGGCGTTGCAGAAAGTCTCTGCTATATTTCCTTATTTGTGTAAGACTTTGATCGAGGTAGAAAAGCATGTCTAGCTTTATCTGCTGAAATGAGTGTACTCCATTTGATGAAGTGTGCTTTACACTTTGCAACGTCCCCAAGAGATCATATCTTGATTTTGACACATTCAATCTTCAGATACATAGACTGCTTCATATTGTCTTCATTTCTTCAGATGATAGTTGTACTTCGGATAGGTGCATCTTTGAGTCTTCACTTCTTCGAGTCTTTAATTCTTCAAGTCTTCAAGTCTTCAACTTTGTTGTGGATTACTCTTCTTAGGATTCTGCACTTTGTCCTTTTGATTCGATCTTCTACTCTTCTTCTTCAGATAATTATTCTGACCTGAAACACAATCAACAAACCAATATCTTTCTCAGTAGAATCTGTTTACATAATCTTATATAAACTCATTTGTCCTTAATATAATTTTATTTGTTAATCATTGAAACTTAGGGATGCTAAGTCTTATAATCATGTTTAAATACTTAAACTGATTTATAGACTTCACACAAAATAGAAGCTCTCTGGTAGCTGTCAAGAAACATTTGAATCATCTTCTATAAGGTGTAAAACTAAATATCAGAAGAAGAATTGTTGTTCCCAAGAAGAACCTAAGATTACTAATTGTATAGAAGAAACAGAATGTCTTTTAAACAAAAAGAACAGGTTGAATTTTGTATCTTCTAAAGACAACTGTACAATAAACATAAAGATACTCTCAATCAAGCCAAGAATAAATATTAAAAGGATCTGCAAGAAAAGAGAAACTCAAGAAGCCCTGAAGAAGGAATATAGTGCTGCAGAAGATGCAAATAAGGCCAAATGCATGAAAGTCTCCTTCTTCTCATCTTCTCTTGATTTCAGCGGGCAAGATGACTCAAGAATTAGTGAAAACATTATATTGGAATGTTTCATCATATCTGCAGAAGATCAACCTTAAGAAATAGCCCAGAAACAGCCTGCGGAAGGAACTCTGCAGAAGGAAGAGCTGGTCAAACTTGACAGCTGTAAAGTTGTACCTGTTGCAGCAGAGAAAGGGACATCTCCTTAGACCCAGCTAGCTGCCCAACGGCTATATTCTCCCCAGCTCTCTATAAAAGGAGGTTTTCTTCACAATTGAAGCACACCTCACTCCAGAAGATACATCAGTTTTTGCTTCTACAATTCTTGATCTTCTGATAATTTCTCTCTCCTTCATAAGAGTGCTTTCTGGTCTGAAAAGCTTTGGAGAGAGTCTTGGCTCATCAATCTGCTTCTGCTGTGCAAGTATTGTAATAGTTTGAGCCTTGTTTGTTTATATTCTTTCTCATATTGTTTGTAAAAGTCTCAAAAGAGGTGCGCAAGTGCATAGCCTTCTTCTGAGCAGTAAGGGAAAGGTTTTCCTGTGAGGTTTACTGAGATTAGGTAATCTCAATGAGGTTACAGAATCTGCAGAAGGTACTTGCAGTATTCTGGGTAGTGAATCTTCTGCAGAAGGTTCTGCAGTTGATGATCAGTTGTAAAACTGATTTGGTTGAGTTGTTGTTAGCCTGAAGAGGCAAGTAAAGAATACTAGTGGTAAGGTTACCCAAGAAGATTGTAAGTTGTTTGAAAGAGTGAGAAAATCCTACAGGTGTAGGGACTGGAGGTAGCCTCAGGTTGGAAGAGTTGAACCAGTATAAATTTTTGTGTGTCATCTTCTTTACTCTCCCTCTTTATTATTATTGCACATTACCTAACTTGAAATATATATTCTAAATAATTAAAACAAGCTAACCATTACCTTCTGGAAGTTTATTTCTTTATACTTAGCCAAGGCAAACCCTTGAGCAGAAAAAGTATAAAAAGAAATTGCAAATAAAATTTATTCAATCACAATTCAACCCCCCCTTCTTGTGATTGAAGCCAAAACTTCAATTGGTACCAGAGCTTGCCTCTAGGGTTGAACTTACTTAACAGTAAGAGAGGAAAAGATCAAGGGATATGGCTAATCATGGAGCTGCAATGTTCATACCAGAAGGATCATCCACAAATAGACCACCAGCATTTGATGGAAATGACTACTACTACTGGAAGGATAGAATGAAATTGTTCCTAGAATCCCAAGACATTGACCTTTGGGATATTGTAGAAAAGGGAAATTTCATTAGTAACTAGAAGGACCAGAATTCTTGCTCAGCCCAAAGAAGGAGAATCAGAAATACAGCAAGAAGATCCTCAACCAAAAGCCAGAGAAGATTGGACCTCAGAAGATAAGCAGAAGTATCTTCTGAACTCCAAAGCCAAATTCTTTCTTCTCTGTGCACTAAGCAGGGGAGAATATGACAAAGTTGCTGGCTATTGAACAACCAAAGAAATATGGGATACACTTAAAAAAGCCCATGAAGGAACAAACCAGGTTAAAGAATCTAAAATCAATATATTGATTCATCAATATGAAATGTTCAGCATGGTTGAACATGAGTCTATTGATGAAATGTTCAGTAGATTCACTGTCAATATTAATGACCTAAAGTCTCTTGGAAAAAGATATTCAAACCAAGAGCAAGTAAGAAAGATCCTTAGAAGTCTTCCAAAGATATGGAGACCTAAGGTAACAGCAATCCAAGAAGCTAAGGATCTTGTTGTTCTATAGCTAGATGAACTGCTTGGCTCACTGAAAGTTCATGAGCAAGAACTCATGGATGAACTACCAAGAAAAGGAAAGTCCATTGCTTTAAAAGCAAGCACTTCCAGAAGAAACAACTTAACTCCTACTGAAGTTAATGCTTCTGAAGAAGATGAAACATCATCAGAAAAGGATGATGAACTTGCCTTCATCTCAAGAAAAATCCAGAAGCTGATAAAAAGAAAAGGCAAAGGAAAAAGGAGTTTCAACTTCAAGAAGGAAGGACAGAAAGCTGAAAACTCAAAGGCACAAGTCATCTGCTATGAATGCAACAAGCCAGGACATTTCAAATCAGAATATCCACAGCTGAAAAAAGATTCAAAGACTTTCTAGAGAAAGAAGGCTATGATGGCAACTTGGGATGACTCAGACAGTTCTTCAGAAGAAGAAGATTTTGGCGAAGAAGAAGCAAACTTATGCCTCATGGCTGGAAGTGATAATGAAGAAAATGAGGTAATTACTTATACTCCCACTACTTACAAAGAATTAGAAGATGCATTTGAGAACCTACTATCTGATTCACACACACTTGCACAAAAATGTGCACTTCTAAAAGAACAACTAGTTAAAACTAAAGAGGAAAATGAAAAGTTAAAAGAAGATAATGATAAACTAAGTAAAACCAATCAATATCTTCAACAATCACACTTAAGTTATCAGAACAAGTTAGGATAATAAAGGAGAACTCTGCAGAAGATACAAATTCTGCAGCACTGCAGAAGGAGAATTATCTTCTGCAGAAAAAGGTTGATGAACTACAAATAGATTTAAGTAAATTTGTTAGTAGTACACACAATCTGAACAAATTAATAGGAAGTGGTAGAGAAACAACTGATAAAAGTGGATTAGGATTTTATGAAGCAGGAACATCAAAAATAAAGAAAACTATTTTCATTCCTGCTAAAAGGCAACTTCTTAAATGTTCTTGGTGTAACAAAATTGGACATATTGATCAAAATTGTTACAAAAGAAAAGGAAGTTGGAGAAGAAAAGTATCTAACCCTTCAGGACCCAAAAGCATTTGGGTACCTAAATCTTTGCTCTATTCTAATGTAGGAAAAAGGAGGATCTCTCAAAAGGAAAGAGCTATGGTTCTTGGACAGTGGCTGCTCAAGACATATGACTAGAGACAAAAGCAAATTCATACTCCTCCACAAAATGGAAGGTGGAACAATTACCTTTGGAGACAACAACAAAGCTCACATCAAAGGTATTGGAAAGATAGGTATGAAAAATTCTACCCAAATCAATAATGTGTATTATGTAAAAGGGTTAAAACATAATCTTCTTAGCATAAGTCAACTATGTGACAGTGGCTATGAAGTTATGTGTCATCCAACATTTTGTGAAATTAGAGAACCATCTACAAAGAAAGTCCTATTTTCTTGTCTTAGAAGCAAAAACCTATACAACATATGCCTAGAGGAACTATCAGATCATACATGTTTTGCCTCTTTTGAAAATGATAAATGGACATGGCATAGGAAAGTAGGGCATTTAAATATGAAAAGCATTTCCAAATTATCTAAGCTAGACCTAGTTAGAGGATTGCCAAAATAAAATTTGAAAAGGATAGAGTGTATGATGCATGTGTAAAAGGAAAACATACAAAATCAAGTTTTCATCCTAAAAATGTTATTACTACCAAAAGAATAGTGGAATTGCTGCATATAGATTTGTTTGGACCTTCTAAAACACCAAGTCTAGGAGGAAAGAAATATGGACTTGTCATTGTAGATGACTACTGTATATTCACTTGGGTTTTATTTCTTACATCTAAGGATGAATCCTTTGATGCTTTCAAAATCTTCTCAAAGAAGATACATAATGAAAGTAGCCATGTAATAGCTTCTGTAAGAAGTGATCATGGAGGGGAATTTGAAAATCATTCTTTTAAAAATTTCTTTGATAAAAATGGAATTTCACACAATTTCTCCTGTCCTAGAACTCCACAACAAAATGGAGTTGTAGAAAGGAAAAACAGAACCCTCCAAGAAATGGCTAGAACCATGTCAAGTGATAGTGGCATTCAAAAATACTTTTGGGCTGAAGCTGTGTCAACTGCCTACTACATACTTAACAGGGTTTCCATCAGAAGCATCTTGAACAAAACTCCATATGAAATATGGAAAGGAAGAAAACCCAGTGTTGGATATTTTCATGTGTTTGGATGTAATTGTTTCATTCTAAATAACAAAGAGAATCTTGAAAAGTTTGATGCAAAATCTGAGAAAGGGATCTTTCTTGGATATTCTACAACTTCAAAACCTTATAGAATTTATAACATAAAAAATCAAACTATAGAAGAAAGCATGCATGTTGTTTTCAATGATACTAATCCCTCTTGTCAAGAGAAACATACAAAAGAATCAGATGATGAAGGTGAGCTACTGCAGAAGCAATCTTCTGACAGAAAAAGCTCTCCAGAAGATACAGGGAAACAGGGATCTCCTGCAAAAGATTCTGCAGAAGATACTGATATAGCTGAAGAAAGTCTTCCTAAAAGTTAGAAGCTAATTACCAATCATCCTCATGAACAAATCATTGGAAGCACTGCAGAAAGAGTTGTTAGAACCACAGACAACACTAGAAGGGGGGGTTTGAATAGTGTTTTAGACATTTTAAAACAATTTTGGAAATCTTTAAAATAAACAATCACGTTAAGTGATCATTGTACAAAACCAATCTTAAGATCAGAGTTATTTTAAAAACATGCGGAATATATGAAAGATTTAGATTAAAAACTTTCTCTTACACTTAAGATTGTTTTGATTTTAAACAATACTTCTCTTAGTGCCTTCTGAAGAATATTACTAAGAGTACCTTCAGAACTATTTCTGAAATACTTTAGATGATAAGAGACCATCTATATCATGTGTCTGAACTGAGTTCCTGTTGGGCTCACTTCAGACAGGTATTTCAGACATCCCTCTGAATGTATTCTTCTATAATACTTCAACCTTCACTAGGGGCGTTTTACAGTTATGTTTGTATGAAAACTTGTTTTATTGAAATCATTGTGTTCAGATTATTACGAAATGTACTTTTCAATCCCCAACAAAAATATGAAAACTGTAAGTAAAAGAGATTAAGGGAAAGAAAACTTAGACACAGAATTTATCCTGGTTCACCCACAAACCCTGTGAGCTACATCCATTCCTAGTGGCAAACCACCACTAGCTTTTAATAACAACAACACATATGTGCCACTCCGAATCCCCCAGACCCTTGTAGCCACATATATGTCACACTATCTGAAACCACAGATACACATGTTAACCTCTCCAGGCCAACACAACAAGTATTCTTTTTTATCAAGCCTCTCCAGGCTCTACCATGAGTATTCTTTCTTCCACCAAGCCTCTCCAGGCTCTCAGACACTTAATTAAGTGTTGAGTATTACTACTCAATCTAAGCTAGATGTTCGCTAGAACCTCTCAACTCAGATTCTTCTTGTACATAGTGATTACTGAGTACATACTCAGGATACAGTCATTACAAACTAAATACAAGGATAGACAATGATACAAGTGTTTGAATTTAAGTACAATCCCTGTCTTTTCTATGAGGAATACATCCTCTGAGAGTAGGCTAATTAAGATATGAAATTAAGCTCCAGCCTTATTCTCCAACCATTGGTTTCCATGGGCTACATTCTCACCTGTATCATTGGAATACCAAGGTATCTTCAAAGCTTCAAACCGTACCCGGTTTGATAGTCATTTGTACAGCATGATTGCCTTCCCGACAATCAAGTTACTTGATCAACAGACCAACTGTACAATCTAACTAACTGACCAGCTGATCAGTAGCCCGATTGAGAATTCACTCTCTGATCAATTGTTGTTGACTTTTCCATGATGTATTTAAGCTTGAGTCAACTCTTGTTAACTGTAAGACACTCAGCCTAGTTAACAATCTTCATCCTGATTGATTTCAAGAACCTTCTTGAAAACAATCCCAATTGATCTATCTTGGTTGATCATTCCGACCAACTTGGTTGTGCACTGCAACAACATCTTCAACTTCTTTCTTGAGGCTATTTATATGTTCTTCTTGAATATAGCCGTTGAAGATGATTCATAATATTGTTGAGCTTTTGATGATGTGGCTCATATAGCCGTTGTGTAATAGCTTCTCAAACGGTTGCTTCTCCTTAAGCATATTGAGTGTTCAGAATACTCCCGTTCTGACACTTCTGTTGATGAGCTCTGTTTTGAGAGATGTGATGATTGTGTGTATTCTCTCTCTTGAATTCTTCTGCTTTCTTGCATCTGCTTGCTCCAGCTTGCATTATCTTGCATCTGCTTTATCTGCTTTATCCAGCTTGCATTATCTTGCATCTGCTTGCATCTGCCTTTATCTGTTTTGTCCGGCTTGCATCTGCTTTCTTCAGATTTCCTCTGATTCTCTTGAGAGTATGTATACGTTGAATTTTCCCTTTTTGCTTATTCTGCATATACTCCTTTTTCATTTGCTCCTGACATCATTACTTCTTTGAATGAGATGTCTTGATCAATAGTCGTTGTTTGCAGATTCCTCTTTTGATATTTAGATAAAGATGTTGAATTGAATATATTTTATTCAAACATCTTCCTTGTTGCTTCTGCTTAGTCTCCTGAGCTTTTCTTCTGCTTTGTTTCTGATTGCACAAATGAAGAAATATCTCGTTGAGATGCTATCGTTTAGAGATAGAAAATAGTCTTCTTTTAATCCGTTGTGAGACACGCTTCTTGAGAGTTCTGACATAGTACAACGTTGGTGCTGCTGTAAAGCTGCTACTGTTGTTTGCTGCGAATGCTGCGTTGCAGAGATTTCCTCAGTGGTGTATGAAGTTCAAATGCACCGGGAAAGGTCTCTGTGATTGTTGCCACAAATGTGTTTCAAAACATACGAGCAGCAGAGACTTAGAAAGGTCTTCACGCAAGGTTTCAGCAAAGATGCCACGTCATTACTAAAGCTTCAGACAGCTTCCAAACTTCAGACGGGTTCCAGTCTTCAGACAGGTTCCAGTCTTCAGACGGGTTCGAGTCTTCAGACGGGCTTGGCTCTTCAGACGGCTTCAACACTTAAGACAGGTTGATGACTTCAGACAGCTCAAGTCTTTCAGACAGCTTCGTTGCTTCAGATAGCTTCGTTGCTTCAGACAGCTTCAATACTTCATACTGGTTGCGTCCTTCAGACAACTTCAATTCTTCATACTGGTTGAAACTTCATTCTTCTTTGTATCTTCTTCTTCTTGTATCTTCTTCTTCTTCTTCCTCTTTTTCTTCTTGTATTCATTTCTTCAATTCATTGTTGTTCTTCAGATAGATGTATATTTGAATCTGTACTTCTTCATATCTTTTGCCTTCAGTTCTTCAGATAGTCTTCTAAGTCTTCAATTCTTCAGATAGTCTTCTTAGTCTTCAATTCTTCAGATAGTCTTCAAGTCTTCACTTCTTCAGACAGTCTTCAAGTCTTCACTTCTTCAGATAGTATTCTTGGTCTTCAATTCTTCAGATAGTCTTCAGGTCTTCACTTCTTCAGACAGTATTCTTGGTCTTCAATTCTTCAGATAGTCTTCAGGTCTTCAACTCTGTTAAGGATTAATCTTCTTCAGATTCTGCCCTCTTGTTCTTCTGATTCTGATTCTGTTCACAAAATCTTCTTCTTCTTCTAAAGAGTATTTCATCCTGAAACATAATTAACAAACAAATACCTTTCTCAGTAGAACCTGTTTATATAATCTAATTGATTCTTTATATAATCTTATTTATATATAATTTTATTTGTTCTTTATATAATCTTATTTGTTAATCATTAAAACTAAAGGATGTTATGTCATATAATCATGTTTAATTACTTAAACAGATTTATAGACTTCACAATCTCCCCCTTTTTAATGATGACAAATAAATTATATATTACTGACAAAATGGGTAAAAAAAAAGAAATGAGAGATAATAAAATAAGATAATAGATTTTATTACTCCCCCTATCTATATTACTCCCCCTGAGACAGGCGTTGATTCTTTTAGATATCTTCTGAAACAATTAAGTCTTTAATTAATCAATTCTAATTGTTAAATCTTTTATTAACCAACTGTTACAAGTTTATCTTTAATATTTCAGATACCTATTGTTATTAGAACCCTTCAGATATCTATTGTTATATAATACTTCAGAAATTTTAGATAAACGATTGCTAAAATTTTCTTATTAAAATTTCAGATACCTATTGCTAAAATTTTCTTGTTAAAATTTCAGATACCTATTGTTATGACTTATTGTTATTCTTACTTATTATTAGAACTCTCTTAGTTTGTTATCCTTCCTTACTGTATTTTATTTCTTTGCTATTTATTTCTTCTTCCTACAATTTCCCTATATATTTCCCCTTTTGTTACATTCTTTTTAGTATTTTGTTAGTTTATATTTCTCCCCCTTTTGTCATTAATTAAAAAGGTTTATATTATAAGTTAATGTAACCCTATACCAAATGTTAAATAATGTATCGTTTTGACAGATATATTTCTCCTGTTAGATTTGTTACGCTTAAAGATCTACTTCTTAAAACTGATGTTTCTCCCCCTAAGTTGATTAGTTTTCTACAATCTTTTAAGAATTTCTCCTACTTATCTTCCATTAAATAGAGAGAAGTTTTAGATTGCTTGTTATGGTTAAAATTTTGTTAAGCAATTATCAAGAGGTTATGAAGCATAAAAGAAACTAAACAAAGAAGATTTTTATTAAATCTTTACAGTTACTCAGATACAGGTTTGAATAGAAAACTCAAAATAGAAACCTAAACAAAACATTAAGAAAGAAGAAGGAAAACTACATTAAACAAAAATTTCAAAAGAAGTTTTGAAAAGGGAGAGGAGATTTAAATACTGCTCCTCTGGCTACTTCCAAGACCCAACAGATTCCTCTGTAGCCCTTGTCAATCCCCTTTAGCTACAAACTTCCTTTAGCACATGGAACGGTTGAAAGTATGATCTCCATGTCTGGAATGTTGTAGAGAAGATTTTGAAGAGGAATCTGTACCCTTCTTCTCATTCCATACATCATCCAGAGGAGTTCAGTCTTTTCTAAGACTACATTGATACCAATGAATCTTTGTTCCTGTGCTGCTTCTTTCATTCTTTGTTATTCTTTTTGTTCTACGGTTTTTCTTACTAAGTTCTTAAGGCTATCCTTGAATGAGAAGAGTTGCCTTAGGATCTCATAAGAATTTTGAGAACTTTGAAAAGATAGGGAAAAGAGAAGCAGGAAGTTTGAGTGTTCGAGATGATTTTCTGAGCAAGCTTAGGATTGCTTTTATAGGCTACTTTCATTGGAAGTTATGTAGTGTCCATTATAAACCGAGCACGTGTAGTCTCGGTTGAAGCATTAAGAGGAGACATGAGGAAGTTTTTGAAAACAAATTTTCGAGATAAAAAGAATAAATAAAAAAATGCCAAACACATTTTTGAAAACATAAATTTGAAAAGACAAAATATGTTTAAAGACAGAGAGAGAGGAAGGTTTTATAAGTTTATGTTTGAAAAACTTTTCGAAAGTATTTTGAGAGAGAGAAAATTTTTTTTGTAAAGGCATGTATCTGAGAACTTTTTATAAGTCTTTTAAGTTTGTACTTATTAAAGGTTTCTTAAAGGCTTTTTAAAAGTTTTTATGGAGACAGGCATTCAAAGCTATAAAAGTTTTAAGATGAAGTGATGTTACCATGAATTTGGTTATTGTCCAGTGGTTAAAGAAGTCCCTTCTGACATTACTTCTTGCTTGAAAGACTTTTCTTTCATCTTGATGTTGCTTGATGTCTGCACGTTTCAGTATGCTTTTGTCTTTTGTGCTCCCAGAGAATCTTTGAACAGTCATCTTAACCTATCCCTTTACAATTGAGTTGGATTCTAATGACTTGAGTAACTATCCCTTAACATTTTAGACCCACAATTTCAGACAGTCCATAAGGAGCCTTCTGAACGGGCTAGATGAATAGAGATATTACTAAGTTAGTATAATCCACTCAGAGATTGAGTTAGGTTTGAACATAGAGTGTTAACTATCTTTAATATTGATGACCCACACTTTCAAAGAGTTCATTTTGAACTTCCTGAATAGGTTCAGATAATAAAGATGTTATCACATTATGTCCTTTTAGATGATGTTTCTTAGATGATCTTCTGAACGGGGTAGATGAATAGAGATATTACTAAGTTAGTATAATCCACTCAGAGATTGAGTTAGGTTTGAACATAGAGTGTTAACTATCTTTAATATTGATGACCCACACTTTCAAAGAGTTCATTTTGAATTTCCTGAATAGGTTCAGATAATAAAGATGTTATCACATTATGTCCTTTTAGATGATGTTTCTTAGATGATCTTCTTAAAACCTGTTTCCTGAAACATTCAAACTAGAAGTACCTTTCAGTAGCACCTGTTTATAATTTGTTTAATTATTTAAATTAAGTATTTTAAAATTACAGATAACATTTTATCAAATTTAAAAATTATCTTATTAGGTTAATTAAATTTATCTTTTAGAAATACAATTTGTTAATCAATTAAGGATAGAGTTATGTTATTGATAGACTTAAATGTGCACAAAAGGAAACACATATAAACAAATAGAACACATAGAATGTTAATATTAAGAGAAACACATAAACAAAGATAGAAAGTGAAATGGACTCAAAACAGAAAGACATAGATACAGAGAAAAAAAATAGAACACAAGTGTGTCATTGATCTTCAACAGGTTTGTTCTCATTGGCACAGACTTTCTCCTTTTGTGTTTTCAGCATCTGCAGTTCTTGTTGATAGAATCTGAGTGTTTCTTCCAGCCGTTCGATGCGTTCATTCAACTTCCTTATATTACATCTTCTGAAAATTTCTCTTAAATTTCCATGAACATTTAGATAGTCAGAAGATTCTATTTTGCTTTGAGTTGACGACAAAGGGCTTTGGTCTTCATTTTCCTCTGCTGATGTTCCCTTGATATGCTTATATTCTTTTATAGTGAACAAGGGTGATGGCTCCTGGTCAAAGAATCTTTCAATAGGAAATCATTTATATTGAAGGATTTTCATAATCAGTGTAGTATGGGGAAAGACTTTGACTTCTTCTAATTTTCTTCTCATCATATGATAGAGGATGATTCTGGGAAGATTTAATCTTTTCCTTTGAAGGAGATGTATCAGCACGAATCTTTCCATATCAGAGATGATGACTGTATCCTTCGTTTTGGGTAGAATACAACAATTAATGATTGTCAGCAGAATTCTGGGAATTTCCAGTAAGTTTGAGCAAACTGGTGTTTCAAGAGTTCTGCGACCAAATAACATTTGATCATGCATCTCTTTCTCTCTATCATTGATTTCCCAATCTGAAGAGAATTGTTTTCCGGTTGCTTCATCCCCAATGATTTCCTTCAGAACCTTGAAGTCCACTCTGATAGGCATTTCCATTACTGAAGTGTTTATACCACTTGTCTCTTCAAGAAACACTTCTGAGTTGTTCCAGAAATCTAGAACACTCTGCTCATGCCAGGGGAATGATGCCTCTTCAAGAAAGGAAATCCAGCCAGCATCCTTGAAATACTCAGAGATTTTTAGTCCTTCTTTGTCAAAGTCGCTTAAATTTACTCCCCTTGTGGGAATAATTCTTTCATCATACTTGCGTAGACTTTGAGCACATGAGATTGCTGATCTTGATGCCATTGAGATAGATTAAGATGAATTGGAAGAAAATAAACTGTGAGGTTCTTCTGATGATCTTCCAATCCTTTAAATAGGCAATCAAGCGTCGCTTCATTTTATGAAAGGAGCGGTTTCATCCACTAAGCAGTTGTGGAGAGATGTGCATCGTGTCCATTGAGAGAAACCGGTTGATGATTCAGTGATTCACATCGTGTTGTTTCATATTTTCAAAAACAATTATGACTAACACACACGACTCTTCATTTACTTAATTTAACAACGCAGTTATTACTTTACTAAACATGTGTGACTCTTCAACACATATATTTAAATAAGTAAAGCATACATAAAATGAATCATACATTTCACACAGTAAACATAGTAAAACACATAGCATGCAGTGATTTATTTTAACACAATTTAGGAAGCATGAAACAATTATATCATGTAATCATATTTTTCACAATTTCAATAAAACAAATCATGCAACAGATTAATAGCTATATTAAAATTATAACTTAAATATAGATAGGAACGGTGTTACCAGTTTGTGATCTAGAGATAGATTCACTTTCCTTTTCTGTTGCGTCCTGTGCTTTAGCCTTATGAATAATGAGTATTGGAAAAATGATTTTCCTATTCTCATTGTCATTCTTCAGAGTTGCTTCAGCCTGGTGAGATTTCCATCTTCTGAGGATGTACTCCTTCTGCATTTGTTAGATGCTCAACCCGAAGGTAAGCTCTGATACCAATTGTTAGAACCACAGGCAACACTAGAAGGGGGGGGTTGAATAGTGTTTTAGACATTTTAAAACAATTTTGGAAATCTTTAAAATAAACAATCACGTTAAGTGATCATTGTACAAAACCAATCTTAAGATCAGAGTTATTTTAAAAACATGCGGAATATATGAAAGACTTAGATTAAAAACTTTCTCTTACACTTAAGATTATTTTGATTTTAAACAATACTTCTCTTAGTGCCTTCTGAAGAATATTACTAAGAGTACCTTCAGAACTATTTCTGAAATACTTTAGATGATCAGAGACCATCTATATCATGTGTCTGAACTGAGTTCCTGTTGGGCTCACTTCAGACAGGTATTTCAGACATCCCTCTGAATGTATTCTTCTATAATACTTCAACCTTCACTAGGGGCGTTTTACCGTTATGTTTGTATGAAAACTTGTTTTATTGAAATCGTTGTGTTAAGATTATTACGAAATGTACTTTTCAATCCCCAACGAAAATATGAAAACTGTAAGTAAAAGAGATTAAGGGAAAGAAAACTTAGACACAGAATTTATTCTGGTTCACCCACAAACCCTGTGAGCTACATCCAGTCCTAGTGGCAAACCACCACTAGATTTAATAACAACAACGCATATGTGCCACTCCGAATCCCCCAAACCCTTGCAGCCACATATATGTCACACTATCTGAAACCACAGATACACATGTTAACCTCTCCAGGCCAACACAACAAGTATTCTTTTTTATCAAGCCTCTCCAGGCTCTACCATGAGTATTCTTTCTTCCACCAAGCCTCTCCAGGCTCTCAGACACTTAACTAAGTGTTGAGTATTACTACTCAATCTAAGCTAGATGTTCGCTAGAACCTATCAACTCAGATTCTTCTTGTACATAGTGATTACTGAGTACATACTCAGGATACAGTCATTACAAACTAAATACAAGGATAAACAGTGATACAAGTGTTTGAATTTAAGTACAATCCCTGTCTTTTCTATGAGGAATATATCCTCTGAGAGTAGGCTAATTAAGATATGAAATTAAGCTCCAGCCTTATTCTCCAACCATTGGTTTCCATGGGCTACATTCTCACCCGTATCATTGGAATACCAAGGTATCTTCAAAGCTTCAAACCGTACCCGGTTTGATAGTCATTTGTACAGCATGATTGCCTTCCCGACAATCAACTTACTTGATCAACAGACCAACTGTACAATCTAACTAACTGACCAGCTGATTAGTAGCCCGATAGAGAATTCACTCTCTGATCAATTGTTGTTGACTTTTCCATGATGTATTTAAGCTTGAGTCAACTCTTGTTAACTGTAAGACACTCAGCCTAGTTAACAATCTTCATCCTGATTGATTTCAAGAACCTTCTTGAAAACAATCCCAATTGATCTATCTTGGTTGATCATTCCGACCAACTTGGTTGTGCACTGCAACAACATCTTCAACTCTTTCTTGAGGCTATTTATATGTTCTTCTTGAATATAGCCGTTGAAGATGATTCATAATATCGTTGAGCTTTTGATGATGTGGCTCATATAGCCGTTGTGTAATAGCTTCTCAAACAGTTGCTTCTCCTTAAGCATATTGAGTGTTCAGAATACTCCCGTTCTAACACTTCTGTTGATGAGCTCTGTTTTGAGAGATGTGATGATTGTGTGTATTCTCTCTCTTGAATTCTTCTGCTTTCTTGCATCTGCTTGCTCCAGCTTGCATTATCTTGCATCTGCTTGTATCTGCTTTATCTGCTTTATCCAGCTTGCATTATCTTGCATCTGCCTTTATCTGTTTTGTCCGGCTTGCATCTGCTTTCTTCAGATTTCCTCTGATTCTCTTGAGAGTATGTATCCGTTGAATTTTCCCTTTTTGCTTATTCTGCATATACTCCTTTTTCATTTGCTCCTGACATCATTACTTCTTTGAATGAGATGTCTTGATCAATAGTCGTTGTTTGCAGATTCCTCTTTTGATATTTAGATAAAGATGTTGAATTGAATATATTTTATTCAAACATCTTCCTTGTTGCTTCTGCTTAGTCTCCTGAGCTTTTCTTCTGCTTTGTTTCTGATTGCACAAATGAAGAAATGTCTCGTTGAGATGCTATCGTTTAGAGATAGCAAATAGTCTTCTTTTAATCCGTTGTGAGACACGCTTCTTGAGAGTTCTGACATAGTACAACGTTGGTGCTACTGTAAAGCTGCTACTGTTGTTTGCTGCGAATGCTGCGTTGCAGAGATTTCCTCAGTGGTGTATGAAGTTCAAATGCACCGGGAAAGGTCTCTGTGATTGTTGCCACAAATGTGTTTCAAAACGTACGAGCAGCAGAGACTTAGAAAGGTCTTCACGCAAGGTTTCAGCAAAGATGCCATGTCATTACTAAAGCTTCAGACAGCTTCCAAACTTCAGACGGGTTCCAGTCTTCAGACAGGTTCCAGTCTTCAGACGGGTTCGAGTCTTCAGACGGGCTTGGCTCTTCAGACGGCTTCAACACTTAAGACAGGTTGATGACTTCAGACAGCTCAAGTCTTTCAGACAGCTTCGTTGCTTCAGACAACTTCAATACTTCATACTGGTTGCGTCCTTCAGACAACTTCAATTCTTCATACTGGTTGAAACTTCATTCTTCTTTGTATCTTCTTCTTCTTGTATCTTCTTCTTCTTCTTCTTCTTCTTCTTCTTCTTCTTCTTCTTCTTCTTCTTCTTCTTCTTCTTTTTCTTCTTGTATTCATTTCTTCAATTCATTGTTGTTCTTCAGACAGATGTATATTTGAATCTGTACTTCTTCATATCTTTTGCCTTCAGTTCTTCAAATATTCTTCTAAGTCTTCAATTCTTCAGATAGTCTTCTTAGTCTTCAATTCTTCAGATAGTCTTCAAGTCTTCACTTCTTCAGACAGTCTTCAAGTCTTCACTTCTTCAGATAGTATTCTTGGTCTTCAATTCTTCAGATAGTCTTCAGGTCTTCACTTCTTCAGACAGTATTCTTGGTCTTCAATTCTTCAGATAGTCTTCAGGTCTTCAACTCTGTTAAGGATTAATCTTCTTCAGATTCTGCCCTCTTGTTCTTCTGATTCTGATTCTGTTCACAAAATCTTCTTCTTCTTCTAAAGAGTATTTCATCCTGAAACATAATTAACAAACAAATACCTTTCTCAGTAGAACCTGTTTATATAATCTAATTGATTCTTTATATAATCTTATTTATATATAATTTTATTTGTTCTTTATATAATCTTATTTGTTAATCATTAAAACTAAAGGATGTTATGTCATATAATCATGTTTAATTACTTAAACAGATTTATAGACTTCACAAGAGTCAGGACCAGATCACAACTAAGAAACAATGAAAATAGTTCTGCACTCCTGTCTCAAATTGAACCAAAAAATATAAGTGAAGCCTTAGAAGATGAATCTTGGGTAGATGCAATGAAAGAAGAATTGGATCAATTTGAGAAAAACAAAGTGTGGACACTTGTACCTTCTCCAGAAGATCACCCCATTATTGGCACTAAATGGGTTTTCAAAAACAAAATAGATGAAGAAGGTAAAGTGATCAGAAATAAAGCAAGGTTAACGGCTTAAGGATATAATCAACAGGAAGGTATTGATTTTGATGAAACTTTTGCACCTGTTGCTAGACTAGAAGCTATTAGAATTCTACTTGCTTTTGCTGCTCACAAAAATTTCAAACTTTACCAAATGGATGTTAAAAGTGCCATTTTAAATGGTTACATGAGTGAGGAAGTGTTTGTGCACCAACCTCCTGGTTTTGAAAATCCAAAACATCCAACTTATGTTTTCAAACTCACAAAAGCATTATATGGATTGAAGCAAGCTCCTAGAGCTTGGTATGAAAGATTAAGTAGTTTCCTTCTTAACAATGAATTTTCAAGAGGAAAGATTGACACAACCTTGTTTAGGAAAATTATTAAGAAGGATCTACTAATTGTGCAAATTTATGTGGATGACATTATTTTTGGATCAACAAATACAAAAATGTGTGAAGACTTCTCCAAACTAATGAAAGGAGAATTTGAAATGAGTCTTATGGGAGAACTTAAATACTTTCTTGGATTACAAATAAAGCAAGAAAAATATGGAATTTTCATATATCAAGAAAAGTATATTAAGGATCTTCTTAGAAGATACAGAATGGAAGGATCAAAGTCCATAGGAAATCCCATGGATCCTTCTATAACTCTAGATCTGGATGAAAATGGAAAATCTGTATCTGAGAAAGAGTATAGAGGTATGATAGGATCTCTATTATACTTAACTGCTAGTAGACCAGATATTCTTTTCTCAGTAGGACTATGTGATAGATTTCAATCTTCTCCAAGAGAATCACATGTAGCTGCTGTGAAAAGAATACTTAGATATCTTGTTGGAACCACTGATCTTGGTCTTTGGTACAAGAAAGGTACAAAATTTGACTTAACAGGTTATTGTGATGTTGATTATGTTAGGGATAGACTAGATAGAAAAAGCACAAGTGGTGGATGTCAATTTCTTGGAGAAGCACTGGTTTCTTGGGCATGTAAAAAGCAACCTACCATAGCTTTATCTACTGCAGAAGCAGAATATGTATCTGCTGCAAGCTGCTGCTCTCAAATGTTACGGATAAAGCATCAAATGGAGGATTATTGCTTAAGGTACACAAAAATCCCTATATTCTGTGACAATACAAGTGCCATAAACTTGTCCAAGAATCCTATACAACATTCTAGGTCTAAACACATTGATATAAAGCATCATTTCATTAGGGATCATGTGCAGAAGAATGAAATTGAACTTAAATTCATTGAAACCAAGCTTCAAGTAGCTGACATCTTCACCAAACCCCTGGTAGAAGATAGATTTGTGTTCATTAGAGAAAAACTAACTATGTGCAAATTATTAAACTAAGTTGGTTGATCTGATTTTTTTAGTACAGAAGATATTCATATCTTCTGCAGAAGGTAGTAGAAGTTGTTCCTTCTGAAAAAATCTGCAGAACTTCCTTCTTCTGTTCAAGAAGAAGAATGTTGTTCTCCAATGTCTGAACATCATCCTCATAATCCTTCCAAAAAGGAAACTGAACCTCAGTACTAGGAAAGGTCATCATCAACTCCTCATGTCTCTCTCTCCTAGGTCAACTGTGAAAATGACAGGGCATAGGTAGCAGGGCATTTAGCTTGCTGAGTGCAAGACAATCTGAAAGAGTCCTTTTGCCTCTTCATTTTTAAATTATGATTAGTTGCACTAATTAGGAAATTGAAAGAAACTTTACCGTTTGCAACTACCAAAGCTTTAAAAGTTGCGCTATTCTCTCTCATTTCCCTCCCACGATCAAACTCATCAAACAACTAGTTGAGGACATATATTTCAGCTTAGGAGTTCAGGTTATCCATTTCCAAACCCTCTCTGCATTCCAAAACAACACTGCCTCTTCTCCTCTCCATACTCTGTTTTCTGAAAAAGATGAGAATGAAATCCATAGCTTGCAAAAATGCCTCTACCTCCTCACCTCTCTCTGATGAAGAAAATCAAGAGAATTTCGAAATCACAGGAATGGAAATGGTTCCATATTCTGAGCCCATTTGTACTGAACCAATATCCACAGAACCCCCGATAGCTGAACCAGAATCCACTGAGGCAGAGCAACCTTCTTCTCCCATAGCTGACCCATCAACTGAAGAACCAACACCCACTCCAGCTGAGGAGACTGTCCCTGAACCAGCTAAATCAATATCATCTTCTCACCAGCCATCACTAAAACCAAATCTGTCTCAGCTCCTTCCTCCTCAAATATTCCCTCTGACATTCCCATTATTAGAGTAAGAAGGTCTGAAAGGAACAAGGCCACCTTCCATACCATTGAAAATGATCCAAAGAATCCCATTGGGATTGACTCTCCACCCAAACCTTCTTCTCCCATTACCACTCACAAATCCAGCACTCAGGCATGTGCAGAAGATGAGATAATTGCTTCAGAAGGAGGAAGCAAAGAGGAAAGTGATCCTTCTGAGGATCCAAAGAAAGTGACTTGGATCTCTTTGAAGATTCTGAGATGCTCAAGGCATTCTCTGAAAAATGGAAATGGAAGAGTATCATCCCTGGAAGAGTATTTATGATAAGGGAAATAAGAAGAGGAGGATGGGATATTAACTACTTTCTCCAGAAGCAAGGTTGGGGAGATTTCCTTGTCTTCAAGGAACCTGTATATCCCAGGATTATAAAGGGATTTTATGCTTCTGCAAGCAACTACAAGAGTGATGGGAACTCTCTTGTTGCTGATGTGAAAGGTTCAACTATCATCCTCACCCCAAGCATTATTGAGGAAGTTCTTAATTTGCCAGCATGTCAAAACCAACTCTATGAAGATACTTGGTATGCTTCTGCAGGCATAACCAAAGAAGAAGTGGTTAGAAAAGTCCTTAGCCAACCCAACTTACCACTTGTCTCAAGCAAGCTCATTCCCATTTGCAAACTTTTTCATAAAATGTGCTGCTACTCAATTCTCCCTAGAGCTGGTACTCTTGAGAGGGTGACTGACCAAGACCTACTAGTCATGTAGCATTTGCTGACTGGAAAACCACTTTCCCTATCCTACCTGCTTCTTAGAAGCATGATTTACTCAACCAATCCACATAGAGCTTATGCTAGCCTACCATATGGCATGCTGTTAACCAAAATATTCAGATTATACAATGTACCTCTTGAAGATGAGGAGTGTGAAGACAATTGCATCTACTTTGATAAAAGGAATATCAAGAAAATGAAGATAGTGCATCCCACTCCTTCTGAGCTATTCTCTAGCAGGAACAGTGAAGAAGAGGAAGCTTCTGAAGTAGAAAGGGCTCCAAGAACTAAGAAGAAGGAGGAGGTACTTAAGACTTTCACCAGAAAAAGGAAGGGTCCAAGAGTACCTTCTGGAGATGGAGTGTCAAGTAAAGCTCAAAAGTTCTCTTCTTCTGGAGCTGAAAAGGATTGTCCAGCTCCTCTTTCCTCACATGACATCATGGATACCTCACCTCTTGAGGAGGATAAAGCTACTTCTCTAGTGGAGCATGCTTTTATAGAAGAGGAGTTTGCAGAAGAAGATAAGGAGCCATCACTTGCTTCTGCAGAAGGACTAGCTGTAAATACAATAGCTATGCTTCACACTGCTCAGCCTACCTCTCCAACCACTCAACTCCCATCACCCCCAGCTGCTAAGGGACCAGTGCAGAAGGAAGAAACTCAATCAGGTCCTTCTGCAGGAACCTTTGGAACTGATCTGGTGAATCAATTCCTTGCTTCTCCCATTTTGGATTCCTCCATCCCTGCTGTTGTGCCTTTCAAAGACTTTATTCCTGTTGTGTTAGCTCATCTCTCATCCATGGAGACATTTCTCCAGCAACTCAGTGCTGAAAAAGGAAGTATGCCTTCTGACTCTCTGCAGAAGGAAGAGGTTGCTGAACCAGAAGATGCAGACCCTACAGATGTTGTCCCCACTACAAAAACTGACCCTTTCTCCTCACAAACATTTGAGAGGCAAATTAGGAAGATTAAGGCAGATATTAAAAAGCTATTCTCCAATGTCAACACTCTGCAAAATTCTGTAAA
Source organism: Sesbania bispinosa (assembly GCA_026901365.1). Lineage (NCBI taxonomy): Eukaryota > Viridiplantae > Streptophyta > Magnoliopsida > Fabales > Fabaceae > Sesbania > Sesbania bispinosa. The sequence goes on along the minus strand of QLOH01000513.1, from coordinate 337,464 downwards.
TGAGATGATTGAAAGGTTTACACAGCACCAATTCTGGTTCAATAACTTTGTTCTACCCGTCATTGCTCCTCAAGCACCACAATTGCCATTCAATCAATATCAGCCTCCTCAGAACATCCTCCAACCAACTACCTCATCATCCTTTGACCATTCTTCTCCTTCCAAGTAGAAGAAGATGATGATTCTGCTTCTCCTAGGCTATATTAGTTTCTTTTTGATAGATGACAAAGGGGGAGAAGTAGTATGTTGTAGTAGGTTATTTGACATTGTTATGTCTTAGGAATCTGATAGGAGAGATCTTATTTGGATTATTTTGTATGACATTGATCATGTCTTTTTGGATGATCTTGGTTGATCCTTTTGATTAATGAATGCAATTAAATCATGATTTTCCCTGTTTATATAAACTGCTCTACAATCTGATAAATTGATTAACCATAAAGTTTTGTTATGTGCATTCTTAAAACTTATATGAAATTTACAATAATCTGAATTCCATAAAATGACTGATAAAAGCACATGCATACACTAAGGGAGAGTACCTTCAGAATTATAACAATGTAAAACTTAATAGTTTGTCATCATAAAAAAGGGGGAGATTGTAAGGTCCAAGAATCCCTTAAAGAATGTTTTAATGATGACAACCAATCAAGGTTTACTTGGAGTAAATCTGAACTTTAAAGGACTAATGATTTTGTTCAAGTGTATATTCAGAAAATACAGGTAAGCATTTGTAGAAGGGAAAATTGAGCAACAGAAGCAAGAAAAGAATGACACTTATTTGAGAAGGAATGTCTTAGGATAGACAGGAATGACAAATCTGTGACAAACAGATTTAATACATACTGAAAAGCAATGAGAAGCTCTCTGTCATCCTCTAGAAGATAAGAACAACCTTTGAAAAGAAGAAATTATATTAAAATTGTCTTAGAAGGAAGATTCATTTTAAAACAACAAAAGAGAAGCTCTCTGCTAGCTGTCAGGAAACATTTGAATCATCTTCTGTAAGGTGTAAAACTAAATATCAGAAGAAGAATGGTTGTTCCCAAGAAGAACTTAAGATTACTAATTGTACAGAAGAAACAAAATGTCTTTTAAACAAAAAGAACAGGTTGAATTCTATATCTTCTAAAGACAACTGTACAATAAACATAAAGATACTCTCAATCAAGCCAAGAATAAATATTAAAAGGATCTGCAAGAAAAGAGAAACTCAAGAAGCCCTGAAGAAGGAATATAGTGCTGCAGAAGATGCAAATAAGGCCAAATGCATGAAAGTCTCCTTCTTCTTATTTTCTCTTGATTTCAGCGGGCAAGATGACTCAAGAATAAGTGAAAATATTATATTGGAATGTTTCATCATATCTGCAGAAGATCAACCTTAAGAAATAGCCCAGAAACAGCCTACAGAAGGAACTTTGCACAAGGAAGAGCTGGTCAAACTTGACAGCTGTAAAGTTGTACCTGTTGCTGCAGAGAAAGGGACATCTCCTTAGACCCAGCTGGCTGCCCAACGACTATATTCTCCCCAGCTCTCTATAAAAGGAGGTTTTCTTCACAATTGAAGCACACCTCACTCCAGAAGATACATCAGTTTTTGCTTCTACACTTCTTAATCTTCTGAAAATTTCTCTCTCCTTCATAAGAGTGCTTTCTGGTCTGAAAATCTTTGGAGAGAGTCTTGGCTCATCAATCTGCTTCTGCTGTGCAAGTATTGTAATAGTTTGAGCCTTGTTTATTTATATTCTTTCTCATATTGTTTGTAAAAGTCTCAAAAAAGGTGTGCAGGTGCATAGCCTTCTTCTGAGCAGTAAGGGAAAGGTTTTCCTGTGAGGTTTACTGAGATTAGGTAATCTCAGTGAGGTTACAGAATCTGTAGAAGGTACTTGCAGTATTCTGGGTAGTGAATTTTCTGCAGAAGGTTTTGCAGTTGATGATCAGTTGTAAAACTGAGTTGGTTGAGTTGTTGTTGGCCTGAAGAGGCAGGTAAAGAATACTAGTGGTAAGGTTACCCAAGAAGATTGTAAGTGGTTTGAAAGAGTGAGAAAATCCTACAGGTGTAGGGACTGGAGGTAGCCTCAGGTTGGAAGAGGTGAACCAGTATAAATTTCTGTGTGTCATCTTCTTTACTCTCCCTCTTTATTATTATTGCACATTACCTAACTTGAGATATATATTCTAAATAATTAAAACAAGCTAACCATTACCTTCTGGAAGTTTATTTCTTTATACTTAGCCAAGGAAAACCCTTGAGCAGAAAAAGTATAAAAAGAAATTGTAGATAAAATTTATTCAATCACAATTCAACCCCTCTTCTTGTGATTGAAGCCAAAACTTCAGAGGGTTCTCGTACGTTGTGAGAGAATGACAAGGGAGGGGACGTTTTGCGCAACAAGGGACAATTTTTTTTTTAATTTAGGTTAACATAGATATCGTTTCAATCTTTGTGCTATTCATGTCATTAATTATTTTTAAAAAATTTAAAATCGGATAGCGCTTCCTTGTAAAATAACGTTATCTGAGTTCATCGTTTATTTTTTTACAAATAGCGTTTTGTTTTAAACGCTATCTATGATGTTTCGTGTTTTTGGGATAGCGCTTAATTTTTTAAATGCTATCTAATGAGCGCTATTATTTCTCTTTTCTGGTGTAGTGAAACCTTAGACTATCTCATATCATTTCAAGTATTACAGAAAATACACTTTGAAGAACCTCTGAAATAACTCTCTGAAGTGATTCTGAAAAGAACTCAATTCAGAAGTTAGAAACAGACTTCAGACGATCACCAATCATCTGAAGTAGTTCAGAAATAGTTCTGAAAAGATTATCTGTAATTCAGAAGGTACTTTAAGATGTTTCTAAATAACTCAGTTTTAAATAAGAAACTAAGTTAATTGGATGTTTATTTAAAACCATCTAAAGTCATGTTAGAAAGTTTATCAAATTCATCTTTCTTATCTTCCGTGCATTTCTTATAACTCTGATTTTAAGTATTTCATATCAACATATCTTAATCTATATATTGTTTAATTCAAGATTTCCAAAATTGTTTAAGAAGTTCAAAACACTATTCAACCCCCCTTCTAGTGTTTCCTGTGGTTCTAACACTGTTTTCATCTCTTTTGTTTGAGATCTTGTTTTTACTCCTTCTGTAGTGTCTCCAATAATTTGTGTATGGGGATGAGCTGTAATTATCTTCCATGCCCTAGGTAGATCTTCTTTATGTGTGCAGATATCTTCTGCAGTATCTTCTGTGGACTTTTCCTGTTCAGTAGGATCTTCTGATAGATTTTTATTGTCAGAAGATATATTCTGTAGTTTATCAGATTCATCATCTGATTCATTGTTGTTCTTTCCTTGAGAAGAAAGGTTAGTATCATTGAAAATAACATGCATGCTTTCTTCTACGGTTTGATTTTTTATGTTATAAACTCTGTATGCTTTGGAAGTAGTAGAATAACCAAGGAAAATACCTTTTTCAGATTTAGCATCAAATTTCTCAAGGTTTTCCTTGTTTTTTAAAATGTAACAATCACAGCAAAAAACATGAAAATATGCAATATTGGGTTTTCTTCCTTTCTAGATTTCATATGGGGTTTTATTTAGAATGCTTCTGATAGAGACTCTGTTAAGTATATAGCAGGAAGTGGATACTGCTTCAGCCCAAAAGTATTTTTGAATTCAAATATCACTTAACATAGTTCTAGCCATTTCTTGTAGAGTTCTATTTTTTCTTTCAACAACTCCATTTTGTTGAGGAGTTCTAGGACATGAAAAAATGTGGGAGATTCCATTTTCATCAAAAAATCTTTTGAAAGAGAAGTTTTCAAATTCTCCACCATGGTCACTTCTTACAGAAGCAACTAATTGGCCACTTTCATTTTGTATCTTTTTGGAGAAGATTTTGAAGACATCAAATGATTCATCTTTGGTAGTGAGAAATAAAACCCATGTGAATCTAGAGTAATCATCTACTATGACAAGACCATATTTTTTACCTCCTAGGCTAGGTGTTTTAGTGGGTCCAAATAAGTCAATGTGTAGTAATTCCAAAACTCTTTTATTGGTGATTATATTTTTGGGATGAAACCTGAAGTGAGTTTGTTTTCCTTTAACAAAAGCATCACATACTTTATCCTTTTCAAACTTAATTTTTGGCAATCCTCTAACTAAGTCTAGTTTAGAGAGTTTTGAGATACTCTTCATGTTTAGATGACCTGTTTTTCTATGCCAAATCCATTTGTTATTTTCAAAAGAGGCAAAACAAGTATGATCAGGTAGTTCTTCTAAACTAAAGCTATATAGGTTTTTATTTCTTATTCCTGAGAATAAAACTTGCTTAGTAGATGATTCCCTAATTTCACAAAGTGTTGGATGAAACATAACTTCATAGCCACTGTCACAAAGTTGACTTATGCTAAGAAGATTATGTTTCAAGCCCTTCACATAGTAGACATTATTAATCTGGGTAGAATTTTTCATACCTATTTTTCCAATACCTTTGATGTGTGCCTTGTTGTTGTCTCAAAAGGTTACTGGTCCTCCTTCTATTTTGTGTAACTGGATGAATTTGTTTTTGTCTCTAGTCATATGTCTTGAGCAGCCACTGTCCAAGAACCATTGCCCTTTCTTCTTGACAGTTCTTGCTTGAACCAACATCAGAAGATAGTAATGATTTAGGTACCCAAATTTTGTTGGGTCCTGAATGGTTAGATACCTTTCTGCTAAAGCTCCTTTTTATTTTGTAACAGTTGTGAGAGATGTGTCCAATTCTGTTACACCAAGAACATTTGGGAGGTTGCCTTTTGGCAGGAACAAAGACAGTTTTAAAGATTTTTTATGATTGGACTTGATTATATCCTATTCCTCTTTTATCAGTGTTTTCTCTACTATTTCCAATCAGTTTATTTAAGTTGCTTGTACTATTTACAAACTTGCTTAAGTCATTTTGCAGTTCATTAATTTTCTTCTGTAAAAGATTATTTTCTTTCTGTAGTGATAGAGATTTTAGATCTTCTGCAGCATCAGATTTAATTTGTTTTATTTGTTCTGACAGCTTCAAGTGAGATTGTTGAAGACAATTATTAGTCTTAATTAACCTTTCATTATCTTTTTTATATTTTTCATTTTCCTCTTTGGTTTTAATGAGTTGTTCTTTAAGAAGTGCACATTTTTTAGCTAAAGTGTGTGAATCTGAAAGTAAGTTTTCAAATGCATCTTCTAATTCTCTATATGCAGTAGGATTGTAAATGATTACCTCATCATCTTCATCTTCTTTTCCAGCCATGAGACATAGGCTTGTTGTCTCATCTTCTGTTTCTTCTTCTGAAGAACTTTCTGAATCATCCCAGGTTGCCATCATGACCTTCTTCTTCTGGAAAGGTTTTGGATCCCTTTTCATTTAAGGACATTCTACTTTGATGTGTCCTGGTTTGTTGCATTCATAGCAGATGATTGGTCCTTTGGATCCTTCATTCTTTTGTCTATCCTTTTTTAGATTAAAAAACCTTTTTCCTCTGCCCTTTCTTCTGATCAGCCTTTGGATTCTTTTGGATATGAAGGCAAGCTCATCATCATTTTCAGAAGATTATTCTTCTTCAGCAACCTTTTCTTCTGTTGATGCAGAGTTGCTTTTATTTGATGTGCTGGCTTTGAGAGCAATTGATTTTCCTTTCCTTGGTAGTTCATCCATGAGTTCTTGTCCATGAACTTTTAATAAGCCAAGGAGCTCATCCAATTTTAGAATAGCTAGGTCTTTAGCTTTTTGAATAGTTGTTACCTTTGGTCTCCATATTTTTGGAAGACTTCTAAGGATTTTTCTAACTTGCTCTTGATTTGAGTAACTTTTTCCAAGAGACTTAAGGTCATTGATGATGATGGTAAATCTGCTAAACATCTCATCAATGGTTTCATGCTCAATCATATCAAACATTTCATATTGATGAATTAAGCTGTTACCTTTGGATTCTTTTACTTGATCAGTTCCTTCATGAGAAATTCTGAGTGTGTCCCATATTTCTTTAGCACTGGAACATCCAACAACCTTGTTATATTCTCCCCTGGTGAGGGCACAGAGAAGAAAGAATTTTGCTTTGGAGTTAAGAAGATATCTCTGCTTATCTTCTGAGGTCCATTCTTCTCTGGGTTTAGGCTTTGGAGGTTCTTCTTGAACTTCAGATTCTCCTTCTCTGGAAGAACCCATAATTCTTGTTCTTCTGGTCATAGGAATGAAGTTTCCATTTTCTAGGATATCCCAAAGATCAATATCTTGAGATTCTAGAAATAGTTTCATTCTATCTTTCCGGTAGTAATAATCTTTGCCATTGAATGCTGGAGGTCTGTTTGTAGATGATCCTTCTGGGATAAACATTGCAGCTCCATGGTTGGCCATTTCCTTTGATATTTTCCTCTCTCATTGTTAAGTGAGTTCAACCCTAGAAGCAAGCTCTGGTACCAATTGAAGTTGAAATTCAAATCACAAGAAGGGGGTTGAATTGTGATCTATTAAAATTTCTGCAAACTTTTTTTAATACTTGGTCTGCTCAAGATAATCTTGGCTTTGTATTAAAAGTTTTCAACACCAGAAGAAAGATATTATGAGTAATGTAGTATGAAGAAAATATAGTTCCAGTATGGAACCTTTTAAATGGTAACACTAACTTAGGTATTACTTACTTTTCAAAATGATTTTATGCACATGTAATTAATGTAAAATAAAGAGAGAAAGGATAAGAAGATTGCACACACAGATTTTATACTGGTTCACCTCTTCCAACTTGAGGCTACGTCCAGTCCCTACAACAAGTAGGATTTTCTTACTCAATCTTCACTGTTACAATGACCTTGGGTACACCTTACCACTAGTATTCTTCTGCAGCCTCTTCAGAATCACAAACAGATTTCTTTTTCAGCCACTGAAGGCTTCCTACCAACTGCAGCTTCTTCTGCAGAAGATACATACAGTAAATAGCTACATAAGTTATCTGCAAGCTATTTTTTCCACTACAAACCTGTAGAATTATCCACTTACAAATACTAACCACTTTCCCAAGAGGCACTTACACACTTAAGCCTCCTTGAGAGATTACAAAAGAAGTATGTCGTGAAAAATAAATTACAAGGATCAAAATAAAGACTCTTTAAATCTCAGTAGAAGGTTTTGAGCCAATTCTCTCTTACTTGAACTGTTAAGAACAAAATATCAGAGATTTGTGTGAGAGAGAATTTTTCCAGAAGGTAGAGATTGTAATTATGCAGTCTGGTGCTTCTTCTGGACTGTCTGTCTTGGTTTTCTATGAGAGAATGAGTACCTTTTATAGACTTTTTGGGTAATATAGTTGTTGGAAACCCTTGGGGAGGCTGAGTCATCTTCGACTGTGAGGAAAGAGCTGTCAATATCAAGGACAAACTGATACACTGCATTGTTGCAGGCTGTGCCACTTAAAAACAGTTGTCATTGGTCTGAAAACATCTTCTGGAGATTTTTCATGATTGGAATTAATTCCTTTATCGATATGTCTATCATTTTTATGCAGAAGATCAATTTAAATATGAATAATTGAAGGAATTTTTTTTTCACAGACTTATGATATTCTTTAGAAGAATAAACTGGGATTTACTAGAGAATGCTTTCTTCTGCAGAGTATTTAATAGTGAATCGTCCTTCTAATATGATGAATCTTTATTATCTCTTTCTTCTGAACAAGTTTTTCTTCATTTAGTAAGCCCAGGTTAAATGATATGTCATAATCAACAATCTGCTTCTTCTGATAGAACTATGTTTCTTCTGAATAGAAGTTATTATCTCTGTTATTTATTCTCAACTGCTTTCTTGGAATGATTTGCAAGGTTTTTAAGTGAGCTATATCTTTTGTCATGCTTTAGAGATGAAATACAGGTTTTGTTTCTTTTGTTCTTCATAATTGGTATCTTCTGGAGTGTCTATAGATCTGTACTTTCTTAACACATGCTCAAATGGAATCAATAGTATATCAAATTAGAATTTATACTAACTGAAATTAGAGAGGTTGTCATTATTAAAACCTTCATGGAGAGTTTTGATCCTTACAATAAATTGAGTACAACATAAATCATATGAAATGTAAATATAGTAGGGATCACTCATGATAGAACTGAGAAGCGGCTCCATCTCGTTGATAGCCCTCTCCTCCGAAGGGTGGCCTTTCCCAGGGGGCGGCTACATCTAACGGATAACCCTTTCTTCTCCAGAACCATGTCCATATCTCAATATCCTCTAGGGAAGTTACATCTCGCTGATAGCCCTCTCCTCCAAGAGTGACCTTCTCTTGGGGCGGCTCCTTCTAACAGATAACCCTCTCCTCCTGGAATTATATCATGTCTCAATGCCATGTCATACCATATTTTATCATATCATATCATATCATTGGGGGCAACTCCATCTCGTTGATAGTCGTCTCCACAAAGTGGCGACTCCATCTAACGAATAACCCTCTCCTCCCAGAATCATACAACTAGATGCTCCTAGGTCGTTATCATCTGCTAACAACATACGGGGTTCTAACATGGATCCCAATAATATAAATATCAAATTTATTCTATTTTCTCAAAATCCCTTCCAAAAATAAATCTCCAATTTCATCAAACAAAATCAATTTGAATTTATAAAGTTCTCAACCTTTGAAATAAATTTCATAGAGAATAAGATAAATAAAAAGAGTATGTTTCCCAAATTTGTTAAGTAAAAAACATTAAAATTGAACAAGAAGAATTAAAATAGGCCACGATGACCATTAAACCACGCACAACTACAGAGAGTCAACCAAATTACTTCCCAACTACTTCAGGAGTATTGTGCGAGGTAGAAATCAACATATCTGGCAAACAACTAGTTCCGACATTTAGAAATCTATTTGAAGCTCTACCTATTTATGGGTAACCATAAAATCCCTAAATCTAGTGCCCAAAGCTCTAAAAATATTTCTACCTAAAGTTAACACATACCAATAGCCTATTTACGAGTTGTGTGCCTACCTTAGAGAGCCGAAACGAACAACATTTACGGTGTGGGTACTCTCCTCCTTCCTCAGAGCACAATCCCTAACCTTAAAAAATTACCAAACTTAGTTCCGAAAAGTAAAAAGAAATGAGTAAAAATTTTGGGCTTCATTATTTTTCACTGGATGTAACGGATTGATAGGAAATGGAACACAGAAAAATAAAGGGAATGAAACTGAAAGGAACAGAATAGGGGGAAGGGACGTAGACGAGAGAGAGGGAGAAAGAGAGAGAAAGAGGTTGGGGGTTGAGTGGAAATGCTTCTCGCATATGCGAGAAGCTTCTTTTCAGCCAATTAATTGCCCCCTTTTTTTTAAGAAACAGTGCGTTTCAGTAGAATTAATAAGCATATTTAGGATAATTTGTGATTATTTTGTTATTGATAATTTAGTATGTTACTTTATATTTATATTAAGTTATTTTATTTTAGTTTATGTATTTGGTTAGGCTAGTGTAATTTACCTTTAGTTAGGACTTCCCTACTGGTCTATTTTAGGATTATAAGTACCTCATTGGGTTGGGTGAACTACCTCGGTATCTTTTATAAATTATTATTAATTATCAATGAAAATTATTGTCAATTTCATGTGAATTTCTTCAATGTTCTTTGTCTCTTGGTCTTTGAAAGTGGGGGCTGGTTTTTCTTTTTGCATGTTTTTGCAAGGCAGAACAATCGATAATATTAAGTTTATTGGTAACTTATCAATCCCTTATTGGTATCTTATCAATCTCGGATAGTGGTCAACCTGCTGCAATGAAATTTTTTTATGCAATATATATATATATATATATATATATATATATATATATATAAAATTTATATTATATACATATTTAAACAAAAAAGATTAGTTTATGACATTCATAAAAGATCATAGGTGTCTTAAGCAAAACATATAAATAAATACCACCAACAATCATAAGGTGATGTTTTAGTTGTAGTTTAGAGTTTTGGTGATGTTTTCTTTGACCTTTTGTAATGCGTTGTGAATCTTTTCATCTTTAAGGTGTTGTATTGTTGGAGGCAATTGTTGTATTGTTTCTGAATTCTACTTAGTATTTTCTGGTATTAGTTTGTCTCTGTCCTAGCTATATTTATCTTGTTGGTGGTTTGGCTTTGTCTTTGGCATTTTATTCACACATTTTATATTAGGTTCATATTATGGGTTATTCAACTAGAACTAGTAGTGTTTTGTGGTATTTGCTGCCTGTGCATTGGTCTTTTGGCTTTTAGATTGTGCTCTGTAGCATTGGAATTTGCGTTTTCATGGGTTTGAAGTGTTAATTGTCTTGTTGATGTGGTCCACTACAACAATGAAGTTCTTTGATATGTTAGGCCATCTTCAATGGAGCAACTCACATGAGTTGCCACATTGAATAAATTATAATTTTTCACACATTCTCATAATAATATATCATTTTTATAATTTTAAGCAACTCAACTTACTTTTCCCTCTAACGCAATAACTTTAAAAGTTTCTTAAATGGGTCCCACATCCTATCCTACTTTATATTATTTTCACATATTCCCATATTAAAACATGGCATTGGACCCCACAACTTAGAAAACATCCGGTTGCTGCAGCATCAAACTCAACTTAAATTTAGATACCTATCTAACCATGAGAAACTCATTGTGAGTTTCTTTTATTTGACAAAATTTGTATGAGTAACTCCATTAGAGGTGTTCTTAGCTGTTCTGGTGCTGCAGTGGGGTTGTTTTGCACTGTTGTTGTTAGTTGGCCTTGCCCGGTTTGATTAATATTTTGTAATAATAAGGTGTGGTGAGATCTATGTGTAGAAACCACAGGAAACACTAGAAGGGGAGGGTTGAATGGTGTTTTATAAATTTCAAACTGATTTTGGAAAACCTTTAACAAGCAATACTTTTCATAAAGAAGTTTTTACAACTTACTGAAACTGGGAGTTAAATACTTGCTGAAGTAACTTCAGCAGGTTCAATGAAACAGTTTGAGAACTTGTTTTTCAATATTTTTGAATAGTTTTTCAGTTTCAACATTATAAAACAATATACTTAGAACCCTCCAAGTTAGTACAAACCAAATATAAAGAGTTATGGGTAAGAGAAGACTTAGCCAAAGATTTGTACCGGTTCACCCACTTCCACCGTGAGTTATGTCCAGTCCCAAAGCCAAACATCTATGGATTTCCACTATCTGATCAGATACAAGTATTCTTTTACAGTCAAATCTCTTCAGGCTCTATTACACCAAGTAATGTTTCCTACCAAGCCTCTCCAGGCTCTAAACCAAGTATTGTTTAAACAACAAGCCTTTCCAGGCTCAAACAGAAAACTATTTATGAAAAGAGATTGCTTAAGCTTTGAAACTACACAAATTTAAAGCCTAAATCGGGTAAGATGTACAATCAACTAAGTTGAACTCAGAATATGAAAATTGTGTACAAATAAAATAGATGAAAATATTTCATAGAGAAAATTTGCAGCACTTCAGCAAGTTCACATTCGTACTCTATTTTATTCTCTGCATGGAGACTTGTATTTATAGAGAGAGAAATAAGATCGTTCAGACTTCTCTATAAATCTCGTTGTGATATAGCTTTATTTCCGTTGAGACACAATGCTTCTGGTAGCTTGCAGCAGCAGACATAGCAGAGGTATGTGTGTAGCAGCGCTGACTCTACTTTTTTCTGAGGAAAGTGTACTTTCACAGCAAGGATTACCTTTTTGGTGAATAGGTATTTGAAATATACCAAAAATCTTCTGATTTACTTTGCCAGAGAGGGTGAGGTGCAGACAGCTGGCAGAAAGCAACGAAAAGACTTGAGTCTTCAAAACGGATCAACATAGAGACTCATCCCCAAGAAGATACAATCCTCAGTACGACGTCTCAAGACTTCAGAAGGTTCACTAGCTTCAACGGGTCATGATACTTCAGCAAATACCTCTCTTTCATAAGGTTGCACCACTTCAGAGGGTTGCATAACTTTAGAGAGTTACTTTTTCAGAAGGTTGCTGAAACACAAAAAGAACCTTTAAGAGAATTTGTTTCTTCTTTCCAGAATACTTTAATCAAATTTTTTGTTATTAAAACTAAGGATTATGAGACTTAAAACATCATTAATTTCTTAATAACATTTTTACACTCAAAATTCTCCCCCTTTTTTAATGATGACAAATGTGCTTAAACTCAAATATTTGAAGGGAAATTAAATAGAATTGAGTTTAAAGAAATCTCCCCCTTTCTCAGATACTTAAGCAGAATGAGTTCTCCCCTTTAATCAGACACTCAAGCAGAATGCTTGCTCCCCTTGAACATAAGATTTCTTTTCTAAAAACACTTAGACACTTCAGATTTTATTTGTTTATATTACTCCCCCTTTTGTCATTAATCAAAAGTTGAAGTAATAAATGTGCAACATAGCAATAAACTTTAAGGTAGAATAGTAGCAGATAAAGCATGTAACAGAGAAAGTGTAGTAAAACCAGAAAAAAATTCAGCAGGTAAGCATATATCAACAAATTCAATTCTTAGAGAGTGCAAGAATGTGCAGATTATCTCTAATGAACTTAAACTTATCTTCAGCAAGAGGTTTTGTGAATATATCATCCCATTGATGCTCTGTGTCCATGAACTTAATATCAAAAACACCTTTCTGAACATAGTCTCTAATGAAATGATGTTTGATTTCTATATGCTTAGCCCTAGAATGCTGAATGGGATTTTTGGAAAGATTTATTGCACTTGTATTATCACAAAATACAGGAATAGATTTAATAGGAATGTTAAAATCTTCAAGTTGATATTTTATCTAAAGCAGCTGTGAGCAACAACATGCAGCAGCAATATACTCAGCTTCAGCAGTTGAGAAAGCTATGGTGCTTTGCTTTTTGCTAGCCCAGCTAATCATATTCTCTCCAATGAAATGGAATCCTCCACTTGTTGATTTTCCACTCTATCTCTAGCAAAGTCAACATCACAATATCCTAATAATCTGCAATCCTTACTCTTCTTATAACATAGATCAAGATTAGTAGTACCATTGAGATATATAGAGATTCTTTTAACAACCTTGTAATGAGTTATTCTTGGATCTTATTGAAATCTTGCACGCAAGCATACACTGAACATAATATCAGGCCTTTTTGTTGTAAGATACAATAGGGATCCAATCATGCCTCTATACATGGTTGGGTCAACACATTCTTCCCCTTCATCTTTACTTAAGATTGCTGAAGGATGCATAGGAGTTGACATAGGTTTACAATCATGCATGTTGAACTTCTTAAGCATTTCTTTAGTATATTTCTCCTGATGGATCCACATACATTCAGAATCTTGCTTAATTTGAAGTCCTAAGAAAAACTTGAGTTCACCCATTAAACTCATTTCAAACTCAGATTGCATAAGCCTTGAAAACTCTATGCATAAAGAGGAATTTGTTGATCCAAAAATAATGTCATCAACATATATTTGAACCAGAATTAGATCTTTGTTAGACATTTTTCTAAAAAGGGTTGTATCAACATTTCCTCTTTCAAAACCATTTTTGAGAAGAAAATTGCTCAATCTGTCATACCAAGCTCTGGGAGCTTGTTTGTGGCCATATAGAGCCTTTTTCCGTTTAAAAACATGACCAGGAAAAGTTAAATTTTCAAAACCAGGGGGTTGTCTAACAAACACCTCTTCCTCAATGAATCCATTTAGGAAGACACTCTTTACATCCATCTGATATAGTTTGATGCTGTAACATCCTAAAATTTCTAGAACAAATAAAATAAAATAAAAGGAAGGAATAATAGTATTATTATTATTATTATCCTTTATTATGAATAATAATATTTAATTAAAAAGGGGGATGGGTGGTTTGGAGTAGGCCCTGTGAAGTCTATAAATCAGTTTAAGTATTTAAACATGATTATAAGACTTAGCATCCCTAAGTTTTAATGATTAACAAATAAAATTATATTAAGGACAAATGAGTTTATATAAGAATTTTATAAGATTATGTAAACAGATTCTACTGAGAAAGGTATTGGTTTGTTGATTGTGTTTCAGGTCAGAATAATTATCTGAAGAAGAAGAGTAGAAGATCGAATCAAAAGGACAAAGTGCAGAATCCTAAGAAGAGGAATCTATAACCAAGTTGAAGACTTGAAGACTATATGAAGAATCGAAGATTGTTTGAAGATTTGAAGAATTAAAGACTCGAAGAAGTGAAGACTCAAAGATGCACCTATCTGAAGTACAACTATCATCTGAAGAAATGAAGATAATATGAAGCAGTCTATGTATCTGAAGATTGAACGTGTCAGAATCAAGAAATGAGATCTTGGGGACGTTGCAAAGTGTAAAGCACACTTCATCAAATGGAGTACACTCATTTCAGAAGATAAAGCTAGACATGCTTTTCTACCTCGATCAAAGTCTTACACAAATAAGGAAATATAGCAAAGACTTTCTGCAATGCCTGCTGCACCTGCAACAAAAGGACTTGCGTGCGCAGACCTACTGCATCTACACCTGCTGCTGTCCAGAATGTATTAGGAGACTGAACAAAAGCAAGCAAGAAAGATGGTTGAATAAAGTACATACAATTCAACATCTTTATTTATCTAGATCTCAGAAGAAGAAGATACAAAAAAGAATGAAGCTACAATCTTCTTATCAGAAGGAAGAAGCCTTCTGAAGTTTCAACCCGTCTGAAGTATTGAAGCTGTCTGAAGCATCAACCCGTCTAAAGTGGTGAAGTTGTCTGAAGTTTCAATCTGTTTGAAGTCTCAATCCGTCTGAAGCATTAAAGCCGTCTGAATTCCGACGTAGCACTACTTGCTGAAGAGTATGAAGACCTTTTGCTCTCTGAAGATTGCTGAGAAAAGTCATTCTCTGCTACACGTTTCCTTCTCAAGCATATTTATGGAAATGAACACAGAGACCTTTCCTGGTGCTTTTGAATTTCATACACCACTGAGGAAATCTCTGCAACGCAGCATTCGCAGCAACAACGGTGGCAGCTTTATAGCAGCACCTACATTGTACTATGTCAGACATGTCAAAGCCTTCAGAAGCGTGTCTCACAACGGATTAAAGAGGATTCAATGCTATCTCTAAACGGTAGTATTTCAACGGATATTTCCTCATTTATACAATCCAAAAGAAAGCAGAAGAAAGCTGAAGGAGAAAGCAAAAGCAGAAGAAATTCAAGAGAGAGGGAGTACGCAAAACAATATCAAAATATCTCTCATAAAGAAGCACAAAAACAAGTGTCAGAACGGGATCGTTTGTACACCTATTCGCTTAAGGAGAAGCAATCGTTTGAGAAGCTATTACACGAAGGCTATATGAGCCACATCGTCATCAGCTCAACGGTATTATGAATCATCTTCAACGGCTATATTCAAGCAGAACATATAAATAGCCTCAAGATTCAATTTGAAGATGTTGGTCGGTCCAACCAGTTGTTGTTGTTAACACAACCAAGTTGGCATGATTGCCCAATCAGTTGTGGGAGTTAGATTAACTGCCCAACCAAATAGAGTTAACTAGGTTGAGTGCCAAATAGTTAACAAGGGTTGACCTGAGCTAAGGTGGATTGCCAATATGTCAACATGGATTGTTCAGAGAGGATCAAGTCGATCAGAGTGGATCAAGTTGGTCTCTGTTGAATCAATCAGGCTACTGACTAGCTGGTCAGTTAGTCATGTTGTTCAGTTGATCTATTTTGATCAATTAAGTTGGTTGTTGGTCTGAAGACAACCAAGCTGAGAAAACGACTATCAACCTAGGTACGGTTTGAAGCTTTGAAGATACCTTGGTATTCCAATGATACGGGTGTGAATGTAACCCATGGAAACCAATGGTTAGAGGATAAGGCTGAAGCTTAATTTCATATCTTAGTTAGCCTACTCTCAGAGGATGTATTCCTCATAGAAAAGATAGGGATTGTATTTAATTCAAACACTTGTATCACTGTCTATCCTTGTATTTAGTTTGTAATGACTGTATCCTGAGTATGTACTCAGTAATCTCTATGTACAAGAAAAATCTGAGTTGAGAGGTTCTAGCGAACATCTAACTTAGATTGAGTAGTAATACTCTACACTTGAATAAGTGTCTGAGAGCCTGGAGAGGCTTGGTGAAAGAAAGTACACTTGGTCTAGAGCTTGGAGAGGCTCGGTAGAAAAGACTACTGCATGGGTTGCCTGGAGAGGTAGTTGAAAACAAAGAAATACTCGGTTGGTCTGGAGAGGCTGTGAAGAATACTCAGTTGGTCTGGAGAGGCTGTGAAGAATACTCGATAGACCATGTGTGCCAAAGAATACTCGGTTGGTCTGGAGAGGCCGTGAAGAATACTCGGTTGGCCTGAAGAGGCTGTGAAGAATACTTGTATCTGTGGTTTCAGATAGTGAAAATCTAGTGGTGGTTTGCTGCTGGGACTGGATGCAACTCACGGTGATGTGGGTGAACCAGGATAAATTTTGTGCCTAAGTTTCCTTTCCCTTAATCTCTTTTATTTTCAGTTCTGCATTTACCTTGGGGATTGAAATATTTTCATAATCACCATAACATAACAATTTCAATCAAACAAGTTTTCAAAGATAATTAAAACTCAAATCTATCTCACATCGTTTGAGATATTACAGAGAATGTATCTTGAAGAAGTTCTGAAATAGGTGTCTGAAGTGAGTCTCTAAAGAACTCAGTTCAGAACCAGAATCAAACTTCAGACGATCTTCAGTCTGCTGAAGTATTTTAGAAACCATTCTAAAAGATACTCCTTGTAATAATCTTCAGAAGATACTTTGAGAAACTTTCATTTAAAACAATCTTAAGACCTTTTTGAAAGATTATCAATCTCATCATTCTTATTTTCCGCATGTTTCAATTAAACTCTGATCTTAAGATTGGTCTTTGAACATTGTTCTTTGTAAATGATATATTAAATCAAAGGTTTCCAAAATTATTCAATAAAGTTTTGAAACACTATTCGACCCCCCCTTCTAGTGTTTCATGTGGTTCTATCAGGCCCAACCCAACTAGATAGTTAAAAAGAGAGGGGTTATCTATTTCACCCTATCCTTTTCCAAAATGTCAGATAGCGAAACCCTAGAGAAGAGAGAAGCAACTCCCCAAGGGCGTTCTGCAAATTTAGTCTCAACCGTCATCTCTAAGGTACAGGGGGGAAAGGGGTGCTACTATATGTGTATGTCGGAGTGCTTGGGTAGTGGGGCTAACCATAAGTCCCTCTAGGAATTCTAAATTCGAAATTGATCTGTAAATCTTGTATTGTATGTTTGGAATTTGCTTGGTTTGATGTACAATGTTATATTCCTAATAAACTGAATGATGGTAGCGAGAATAGCGAAAATGGGCTAAATTAGGATTTAGCGGTGAGGACCCATAATCGAGTAGATGTAAATTTTATGGTAAATTGTAGGAAATATTGATGATTTCACCAATATTAATCGGTAAAAACGTGTCCAATTGAGTTAGAAACATCAAGATTTGAGTAGCGGTTGAAAAAGGGTTGAAAAGGGGTAAAAATCACAGGTACAGTCGTTCTCGAGTCGCCGGTAATCGATCACACAGACTGTAACCAATTACAAGGCTTTCTGGGCAGCGTTGTGTGAGTTTAGCTGCTGGTAATCGATTACAAGGGGCTTGTAATCGATTACCAGACTGTAAATAGGGCACCGGAGGATTCTGGTAATCGATTACAGCCTTCTGGTAATCGATTACTAGGCCCCAAAATTGAGTAATCGCTTCTGGTAATCGATTACAGTTGTCTGGTAATCGATTACCAAGCCACAAATGAGTTTAGAGAGTGTTGCTTATGTGATGTTGTGATCTTTTACTTATATGATGATAATTATATGAATCGTTTGTGGAATTCATTGATTAAATCGGATGTATAATGCGTCTTAATTGTGGCATGACATATTATTGAGTGATTATTCCATGTGAATATTCTGTATTTATAATATTTGTGATGTGATGTGGAGTGATTAGAGTAGAGGAGATGGCATGAGAGTTATGTGATATGACATTGATGCATAGAGCAAAAACATATGATGTATGAGACACATGAGATACATGAGTAGCCAGACGTGGCTAAAATTACCCTAGCCCAAAGAAGGGGTGACGAGCAGGGTGGAGACCATAATGGGGGACACTCGATGCATGACTCCAAGAGGAAGTGTTATACATTGCGACTCAGCAAGCCCATAAGAGGTGGGTGACGGTGGGAGGGAGCGGCTGTCTTTGCACGGACCCATAGAGGGGGTGTGACCTATCGGCCAAGAGGGCATTTAACGGTAAGGCCATCATTGGTAACAACTAAGGGAATTGATGAGGTGCGCCCATTGTGCGGAGTTCCAAATCATAACCCTTAGGAAGAGGTAGTGTGCATGAGCATAGACTGAGCATACTTGTCATTTTATAATTGTGTGAGAATTGTGAATTTATATTTAGGTGAAATTAATGTGTGGAATGTAAAGAGTGTGGATTGAGATGAATGATGATATGTATGGTGATGGGTGGGAATAAGGGTAGCCTTCTGTATTGCATGTATATGTATGTGTTCTTTTCCTCACCGTACTCTTTCTGTGGTTTTTATAGGTGATGAAGAGGGCACTCGATGTGCTGAATTTTGAAGGGACAAGGTCTCGCTCTGATATATGTGACATCGGGGCTTAGTGTTTAGGAACTTTATTTCTTATTATTTTGACATGTAGAGAGTTTAAAAAGATTATTTCTAAGGGTCTTATATGGTCAGTTATGTTTTTATTATGTTGATACTTAGTTTTGAAAACCTTGATTCATTCTTTTATGGAAACAAAAGTGGATTTGAATTAAGAAATTGTTTAAAAGAGGATTGTGAACCTTTTTATCTCAATGTTGACTTCAATTTTCCTTATAATTCAATTTGATGAATGTATTATTACTTGGGGGTAGAAGGGTGTCACAGATGCCATTATTGGCTACATAGGAAAGTAAAATCCTAATGGCTTCAAGCCTAGCTATTTGAGTAAAAGTTTTAGTGAAGTCAATACCTTCTTGTTGGTTGTAGCCTTGAGCAACCAGTCTAGCTTTGTTTCTGATCACTTGTCCATCTTCAGAGAGCTTGTTTCTAGACACCCATTTGGTTCCAATGATTGTTTTCCCAAGGGGTTTAGGAACAAGAGTCTAGACATCACTCCTGGAAAATTGATTCAGCTCTTCCTGCATGGCTAGGATCCACCCTTCATCATGCAGAGCTTCATCAATGTTCTTTGGCTCAATTTCAGAGAGGAAGGAAAGATTATTGACTCTCTAAGTCTTGCGTACACCTTATGAAGTATCACCAATGATTTTCTCTCGAGGATGATTAGTCCTGTATCTCCACTCATGTCTGTGAGGAAATACATGCTCATTTTGAGACTCAACACAATGCACTGTTCTAATTATGCTACAGAAGTTATTTCTGTGAAGTCTAAGAATCAATTCGAGCATTCAAACTTGACTTAAGACTCAGAATCCTTAGGTTTTAATGATTAATAAATAAGATCATATAAGCAGGTTCTACTGAGAAAGGTATTGTTTTGTTGATTATGTTTCAGGATGGAGTATTCATCTGAAGTGTCAGAATCAGAAGAAGAAGAAGAACAAGTGCAGAATCAGAAGAAGAAGAATAAGTGCAGAATCAAAAGAAGAAGAACAAATCAGAAGAAGAAAAAGAACAAGTGAAGAATCAGGAGAAAAAGAACAAATCAGAAGAAGAAACATAACAGATGCAGAATCAGAAGATGAAGCAATACAAGATCTGAAGAGAAGAATTAGACTCAATCATTTGAAGCATTCTTATCGACTAAAGACTTGAAGACAAAAGAAATCCGTCTGAAGAATGTCTATCATCTGAAGAATTGAAGCTGATCAAAAGCACTCTGCATATCTTAAGGCTGAGTGCGTCAGAATCAAGAATTGATCTCGTGAAGACATTGTCAAGCATGAAGAACACACTACCCAATGGACTATACCATTTAAGCACAAGAAGTTAGGCATGCTTTTCTGCCTCGATCAAAAGTATTGAACAAATAAGGAAATCCTGTAACGATTGTTGCACCTGCAACAAAAAGAAGAACAAGAAGAGACAAAGAAGAACAGAGCTTGAATCGTCTGAAGAAGAGAAGAAGCAATTCTTGATAGAAGCAAGAAATACATGTGATGAAGCATATGAAATATAAATGACATAATACCTCAAGCTGAAAGCTCATAAATCATCTGAAAATATGTGAAGAGTTCAATCATCTTAAGACACATACTCTCTGAACATGCAATGAGACAAGTCAAACCAATTGGAGTCATGAAGACTCTAAATACTGTCTGCATGAACAAATCCCAAATATGGGAAATCTCAACAAGGTCAAAAGATCATGTGTTCAACGGCTAAAATTTATTCATGTATTTGCAAGGAACTCTGATCTAGAAGAGAAAAAGGAGAAAGCAACAAAATGTCAGAAGCTGACCAAAAAGGAAGCTAGCACAATTCGGGCTAAAGGAAAAACTCAACGGATACATCCTCACATTCATAGAAAGGAAAAAGGATCAGAACAAAAGAAGCAGAGAGAAAGAAATAAAAGCATCTACCTGCAAAAGGAAAATCTCTCAAGGTTAAAGAGCTTATCTATAGTGTGTCAGAGCTAAACTATCTGCACACCTAATCTGCTTAAGAAGAAGCAACCGTTTAGGAAGTTATTTCACAACGGCTACTTGAGCCACAATCACTTCTTCTCAAACGGTAACCAAGAAATATTCAACGGCTATATTTCATCAGAACATATAAATAGCCTAAAAAAAAGCTTGAAAATACTGGATGGTTGCACAACCAGTTAGCTGAAGAGCTAGACAGCCAGTCAGCTGGACTGTTGGTCAGTCAACCAAAAATATGGGAATTGAAGCCCACAAGAAAGAAATGGCTAAAGCATAATTTCATATCTTACTTAGCCAATTAGTTGAGGAAGTTTTACCTCACTTAGAAGACGAGATTGTACCCAAAATTTATACACTTGTATCTATGTCTTACCCTTGTGCTTTGAGCTAAATTCATGTATTCTGAGTTAGACTCAGTAATCACTTTGTACAAGAAGAATCTGAGTTTATGTTTCTTAGAAACTTAAACTTAGTTTGAGTTGTAAACACTATGTGTGTCTGAGAGCCCGGAGAGGCTTGGTGGAAGAAAGAATACTCATTGTAGAGCCTGGAGAGGCTTGATAGAAAAGAATACTTGGTGTAGAGCCTGAAGAGGCTTGATAAGAAAGAATACTTGGTGTAGAGCCTGAAGAGGCTCGATAAGAAAGAATACTTGTTGAGCCTGGAGAGGCTTGTCTGTAAAAGAATACTTCATGAGTTGCCTGGAGAGTAGGGTTGTGCAAAAAAACCAAATATCACAAACCAACCCTTTATTAAACCAGTACCACACTGAAAAAAAAAACCATTTTACTAAAACTAATATTTGAACTGACCCATATTAATTTAAAAAAACCAAATCAGTTTTAACCCAATAAATAAATCTGGGTACCCAGTTTCATACCCATTTTTAGTTGTAAGTTGTAACTTCATTATCACTCATTTCACAACGATGATGAACCCTAAATCCCAAATCCCCAATTGCACGATGCCACGATCTGAACTCTGAAACAATGATTCTCCCTCTGCGCTCTGCCTCTGTTCGTCGTCGTCAAACTTTGATTCTCCCTAATCCCTAATCACCAAGCTCACGATTCTCCCTCTCTTCGCTCTGTTCGTCGTCGTCAAGCTCTGTTCGTCGTCACCAGAGCTCGCAGCTGCCTCTGTTCGACCATTTTATCTTCTTTGCTGGAAAGTGCCATCCAGGGATCGATCACAGGTTAGTATATTCACAAACGTACATGCTTCTCTAGCTAACTTAGGTTTCTCTAGCTGTCATATGCAGTATTGCGAGATGGGGGTTAGTATATTCTTAGGTTAGTATTATCATAGCCTCTCAGTTTAGACACACCCTTTGGATTAAATCAATTAATTCTTGGAGTAGAAAAAGAGTGCAAGTTTATTTCTACAGTCCCCGGATAAAATTAAGTGTTCACAATAGGCTTATTTTTTATAATATAAATATGTCACTGACCTTTAAATAGGTCAATAAACCTATATATCTTAATGGGCCAACAAGAGAAATTAAAAAATTATAAATTATTATAATATTTGGGTGTTTCTAGGGTGTGTCACCCACATGGGTGACACACCAGTGTGTTACTTTTTTCCAAGTTATAGCAGGTTAGTTAACCTATTAGAATAAAATAATAAAAAAATACTGTTTTGCTGGACCAAAAATAATAACACCGTTAATAGATACTTCAAACCAAAAATTGATAAACACTGGCACTGTTTTGCTGGACAATCTTCTTCACAGCATTTGGTCCATTTCGTTCGCTCGGTTGCTAGACCACTAATGAAGGTTGCCAACAGATAGCAGTTTAAAATTTCACAAGAGGGGCACCTGAGCAATTTTTGCACAAACCGGTTTACCAAGTAGCAGGTAACACATCAGGGACATTCATTAAAAACAAATAAATCTAACGGCTCAGTGAAGGTGAAACATCGGTGTGTCTAGACGTTGCCTTATTTATTATATATATTTATATGTTTATTAAAAATAATATTATTTATAAATAGGATAGTCTACCAAGCCTAACAGACTTTTTAAGAAGCCTAAACTGACCTATTTAATTAAAAAGGCTCTTTCAAAAGCCTAACCATTTTATTAAATGAGCCAAGACAAACTAGGCTTTAAGTAGGTTGGGCTTAGGCCCCTCACCGGTCTAGCCTATTTCCACCGCTATTAGTAGGTCTCGTATTTGACAGGGTCACATGTGTGAACTCACACTCATCCATTGAGGTAAATGTAAATACGTCTATAAGTATTCTTTGAGTTAAGAGACGTGCCTTGGATGGGGTATCATCCCCTCTTCCTAATTATATATATATATTAGTAAAATAAGAGGGAGGAGCAAATGTAGTAACACTAGGATAGTAGTAGGTAGAACATGAGTACCATGGGTTCCCCATGGATCATCCCAAAAGTTATCAGCAAGAGAGTTTAGAAAACTCATGTATTGATTTGAAAAAAGATACAAAATGCTAAAGCTGATACAATTATTTATAGCACTAAAAACTAACTAAGGGAATAACCAACCAAAATTAAAATACACCTAAGAACTAACCATAGTAAAATTAACAGAAAATATCCTAACAGAATTATTTTAAAAATGAAACTGATTTCTAATAATATATATATATATATATATATATATATATATATATATATATATATATATATAAAGAGCTAGCTAGTATATATTTATTGCACTTCAACTACTAATATTACTAGGTCCCTGTCAATGTCCCTTTTAGTAGAAGACGCCACACGAAGCAAACCCAATGTAGTTTTGCAACGGAACTGTTACTTTATATTGCCTACGTTTGCGTCGAAATCGAAATCTCTCATAGGCTCATAGCGAAGATATTGACGGATGAAAGCATCAAGCACATGTCAGGTGAGAAATGCATGTATGTATCAGAAAGTAATGTTTTAAAAATCGAACCGGTAATTGAACTGGTGAAGACACTGGTTCACGGTTTAATGGTTCAACGTGGTCGAACCGATATTAATTAAATATATATTTTAAATATTATATAAATTTTTAATTAATAAAATAACACAAAATTATAAGAAATTAAGATATATGAAGTTATAAACTTGTTTAAAAAACCTTATTATAAGGTTTATAAAACAAAAAAATAAAAATAATTGATAAAATAATATGTATATATATATGTATAATTCTCAAACATATGTTTTTATTTATCTTAAAAGTATTTTAAATTAAATAAAAAATAAGAAAATAGAAATTTTTTTAAGCAAGACCGGTCCAACCTGTTTTTTAACCGATTTTCGGTTTTTTGACCGATTTTTTGCAGCACCGGTTCACTGGTTCATTTGGACCGGACACAGGATCGGTTTACCGGTCGGACCAGTCCGGTCCGGTCCGATTTTCAAAATTATGTCACAAAGTATTAATTAATTGGGAATTTAATAATTAATATTACCCACCTTTCTTTCGTAATTCACTTTTAAATTCAAATACATGTAACCGACTTATCTTCTCTTGGTGGGGTGAAGTAATTAAACATAAGTATATGTATAAGTGTTTTTTAAATTCGGAGGTTTTCTCTACTTTAGATTGGACCTTAAAATTTTTGTAAAACAATATACATATAACATAATAATTAACTATTGTGGTCCTGTTTCTCGTAGTATAAATAAGATTGAATTAAGCAACCAAGGAAGTGATTGAGGTGAATCATCAATATTGAGCTGACCACTCTTTCATACACCATCTTTGAGTGGGTGAACAAATTAAAACATGGAGAAAGTGTTCCATGGAAATGAAGAATTCGCCGGATCACGCAACATGTTCAAGACGGTTCTAGCGTTGGTCTTGTATCTTGGAGCCATTCATTTCAATGTCGCATTGATACTCTTCGCTGCCTTCTTCCTTCCTCTCTCAAAAGCACTCTTGTTCGTTTTCCATCAATTCCTTTGCCTTTTCAATTTCTTGGTATACATATACATACAAACATATATATTAAAGTTTATGCCAGGGTTTTCGGTTTGCTCTTGGTGTTGATTTTGCTTCCTGTGAATGAGAACAGCATATTTGGCAGAAAACTGTCCAGGTACCTTTCGGCTTTCGTTGCCTTTTTTTTTTTTAAAGTTTTCCTAATTATAAAACGGACAAATTAAACTGAGGATTTTAATTTTCTTTGGGCTATATTTATTTCAGATACATATGCAAGCACATTTGCACTTATTTTCCTATCACGCTTCACGTTGAGGATATAAAAGCCTTCCATCCAAATCGTACTTATGGTAATTTGTATCTATTCTATAAATATAATTTTCATGCTTGTATATTAATTTAATTTAATTTAATTTAAACTCCTTTTTCTTCTGCTCTTTCCTAAGATTAATTATTTCTGTTATTTTTTTAAGGCAAATTCTATGGTACCCTCTGGTGAGAGAGGGTTTTGGTACCTTCTTTGATCATTTAATCATTTTTTCTCAATTTTTTTTGTATGATTTTAGTATTTTTACAGTTACGGGACAATATTTAACCATTAGAATTTGTATTTTTAATTTTTGAAAAGACTTTTTGACCCCCTATAACCATTATCCTGTATTTTTTATTGTATTACCCCATTTTTTCACATTCTCATTTGCAATATACATGTGTCTCATTTAAAATCTACTTTATGTCTTCAAAATAATTTAGGACAGAGTACATGACTTGTTCCTATGTAGTTTTGGCCTTTATGTCTTTATTCAATTAAAAAATAATAAGAATATACCAAAATCCTCTGGTGAGAGGGTACCAAATTGCTACCTTTTTTTTAATACCGTAGGAATGACAAAAGACAAAATGAAAAAGCTTGATTACTTTTTTTTTTCCTCTTTTCATATGAGAGCTCCCGGGATGGTCTAGACTCTAGAGTAGCGAAGCTTGAGTTATGAAATATTCATTTTAGTCTAGTAATTTTTTTTATCAGCAAAACAGTAATTTATTAAAGCTAAATGCGAAGTTCAGGGAGTACGTACTCAACTTTTTACATCAAATAGTATTTTAGTCTAATTATTTCTAGTGTGTGAGATTTACTCAAAACCCGTTTCGAACGTAAAAACGTTTATGTGAATACACGTTTAAAATTTGGGTTTGAAATAAACTATACACCCACTTCATATGTTTCTAGTTTTTTATTTGATGGACGATCAATCTTGTGAATTTATGCTTTAGGCAAAGGGAATAGGGGTTGTCACGGAATGTGAGTTCTTGGTGAGAGTTGGGTAATGGCCATCGCCCATGGGTACCATGTGACTAGCGTGATATATTACATCATTACATATTTACATGTCTTTATACTTAGAGTTGGCAATCTAGGTTATTCGATCCGAGCCGACCCAGCTTGATGCGGGTAGCGGATTTTATCGGAATGAGTTAAAAATCCCAGAAGTTATTTAGGGTTTTAAAATAGGTGTGCGAGCTATATCTTTTGTGGGTTTTTACGAGTAGCGGACTTTTACCATGTTGTGCTAAAAAGCCCAAAAGTTATTCAGGCTTCTAAAATAAGTGTCTGAGCCTTACGTTTTTGTGGGCCGGGCAGGTTGGGTCAGTCCATTTTGCCGGCTCTATTTATACTCACATTTTAAAAACAATTCTTATATTTTTACACTTCATCGGGAATAATAAGAGAGTTGGATAAATAGAGTCGACAAAATGGTGCAATAGTACCGTCCCCATACCTGCATTTAAAAAAAATACTTGTACCCGAACCTATATTCACATGTGTAGCAATTATAATACACGCACTTTGGATACTTAAGTACACGTACTCGCACCTATTACACACACTTTTATTAACTATAAAAATAATAAATAAATTAGAAAATAAAAATTAATTAAAAATAATTCTAGCAAAAATGAAAAATATGTCATAGATCACCCAAATTTAACTATAAAATGTAACTACTTTACTAAATTAAAGTACACCATAATAAAGCTCATAAACATAATGCATAATATAATGCAATAGGTAAATATTATAACAAACTTTCACAACTACGAATTCACAAGTTTTTTTTTTTGGTAGAAGGAGGCCAAAAGGCCAAAGAACCTATTAAGGCACTATCCTAGGGACAACACCCCACAGAATCATTATTAGAACAAAGAGAAAACATGCAAGGGGAGAAAACAGAACATGAACTCCTAAAGGAACAAAATGAGCAGCATTTGTAAGGAAATCTATCACAGAATTCGCTTCTCTCCACACATGAGTAATGCAGGTGGTCCAATCTCGCATCAAGGCATTCCTAATCCTCTTAACAACGAAAAAATATGGTTGTGAAGTAGAAACTTCCCCATGAATAAGCTTAACAGCCACCGTAGAGTCACAATCTACCCTGAGCTTACGAGAACCAAACTCCCAAGCTATATCAAGCATCGTAAGGATACCCCTATAAGCTCTAACATTAACATTGAAGAGATGCCCAGATTCTGTTGAAAACCCAACAACCAACGACCATCAACATCTCGGAGCACTCCTACACACGAAGCCTACCTGAGATTATACTTGATCGAACCATCCGTATTGAATTTGTGCCAATCATCCGGAGGGGGATCCCAACTAACACTTACTGTTTCATAGGAACGAGTAACCTTCTGCAAGACCGCAACCAATTTGAATTATGGGAAATATCTTGCAACATAGCCCTCACCTGAAAGCAAATATTCGATACTTGGGGAATGGTTCTATTGAACACCAATGCATTTCTAGCTTTCCAAATATGCCATAATGTCGTTAAAAATGAAACTACCCAAGGACTCCCACTAGGATTAGACGTGGAAGAAATATTTAAATATATCAATCCAGTCCCAAAGATTAAAATTCCACCATCTCCCATTAGAAGGCTGGCTCAACTGCAACCAAACTGACTGCGCAAATCAACTGTCCCTCAAGACACGAATATTAATTTCGCTAGAAGCATTACACATTGGGAAAATATCAATATTTGTTAAATGACAACCGACTCTTTTTGAATTAGTCTTCAGACCCCCCTTAAGCACTAGCCATGCAAAACTTTTAATTCGTTGGGGAACCTTCAAGCTCCAAATTGTCTTCCAAAGTCGTTCGTCCCTAATACAGTTTGTGTAACAATTTCATTATAAGCGGAGCTAGTTGTAAAATTTACATCACTCATTCCAACAAATATAATCCCTATCCAAGGAAGCTACAGGGGGTAAAGATAAAATCTATGCTTTCAAATTGTTGAGTCTCAAGACTTTAAAAGTCTAAGACACCCCTATGATAAAATTTTGATGAGTATAAACTTAAAAATAAACTCTTTAAATACTTCATAATCATATTGATATAGTTCTATTGGTTCAGATAAGCTTAAGCATATGAATCTCAAAAGCTGTCTAAAGTACATCAAGGTTTTGAAGGAAGCCCTGTCTGAAGTGTTAAAGGCATTCTGAAGCATCTTCTAAAGTCTGAAACCCAATCTGAAAACTGAAGTGTTGTCTGAAGCCAAGATGTCGGGAGCCAAGACCATTCTGACATGGCAAGTCAAAAACTGATTCATTCCTTCATGCAACCTCATAAACACTAATTAGGAATGACAAAAGATCACTTTTGGTTGAGATTTGAAATACAAGCACAAATGAAGAAATACTGTGTTGCAGGAGTTGCAGAAGTCAGAACAGCGCTGCAACCCTTGTACTGTGTCAGAGCTGTGTCTCAATGAGATGAAGAGCATTAAATGCTATCTCTCAACGGACTTCTCAACAACGTTCCTCTTCTAAAAGCCTTTAAGTACTAGTGGTCTTCGTGAAGCAAAGAAGAACCAACATACACACATTATCTATGAAAAGAAACGCTGCTATAACCTTTATAGTTTTACTCTGATAAATTTTGTACAAAAACTTTCATATCTAGTGTTAGATCACTGATTTCTTTGTACACTTTCTAAATGAAGAACTTTGTGTTCTAAGTTCATTTTCTTGTAAACACTTATTGTTTGGAGCCTGAAGAGGCTAGGTTAGAAAACAATACTTGTAAGAGCCTGGAGAGGCTAGGTGTGAAAATAATACTTGTTGTTGGAGCTTAAAAAGGCTTGGGTGAAAACAATACTTGTAATCTGTTTCAGATTGGTGGAGAAAATCCAGAAGCTAGTTGGCTCTGGGACTGGATGTAGCTCATAGTGATAGTGAGTGAACTAGGATAAATCTTGGCCGAGTGCTTCTCTAACCCTTATCTCTTTATATTCAATTTTAACTAACAAGAAAAGGGTTATGAACTTGATTTATATAAAACCCTTGTGAAAATTCAGATCCACTGTCTGAAGTATTGTAGAAGAAGGACTAAATCTCAGACATTCCTTAAGTCTGTTTGAAGTTTTATAAACTCAATTTACGAAAGGTTTTCTGAAAAATTACAAAGTTTTAGAAAAACATTATTCAACCCTCATTCTAGTGTTTTTCTATATATTCCTACACAAATCACTAGGGATAAAGCTCTCAACAGCCTAAAGATCCCATGCATGAGTTTCCATCCAGAGCAAGTTGAGCAACCGAAAGACCGGCCCCTGAAAGAATCTGGAATATCCGAATTAACCATCTTACCCATAACTACGTTAGAGGGTAACCAACGATCATATCAGAAAGAGACATTTAAATTATAATAGAATTATAACATTTAAATTAATTAAGTTAATTAATAATATATATTAAATTTTTGTAACTAAAATATATATATATTAATATTAATAAACTTTAATAGAAATAATATTAATTAATAATATAAACATATATATATAAATTAAGTTGATTATATATATATATTATATAAGTGCAAGTATGAGTAGGGTTGGGTACCATAGTACTCGTACCCATTAAAAGTTCGGGTAATTACTCATACCCGGACCTATTTTGTGGGTAATTACCCTACACATTGTGAGTAACTTTTGCGAATATCCATTAGGCCCGGGTCTATTTGTGATCCCTACTTTGAATACTATAGTACCCATATCTGTATTATTTTCTGCAATTTTATTACAATTAATTATTTATCGGGGAATTTTAGGGTGGATACCTACATTTTTGGATTATGGTATACCTTTACTATACATAGTAAAAATTTAACATTAAAAAATTATATTTTATTAATTTAAATTTACTTTTTATAGTAATAAATTTTAAGGTTTATCGTAGACCCAAAACTTAGGGGTCTACCCTAAAATTCTCCTTATTTATCTCCCACAAGTTGAAATAAATTACCTATGAAGAAATTAAATGAGAGAGCTTATGAAAAAGTTGAGTTGAGAAAACTAATTTCAACTTAGTGGAGAAGTTGAATTCATTTTACATTCTTAATTCTGCCGATTATTTTATCCCATAAGTCATTCTAGAGAAGTTTATCCAACATTGCCCTAAATATACCGGATGAAATAATTTATTCCTTAAACCTTGACTAGAGCTAGATCAGGGTTTACAAATTTTGAGTTGGCATATTGTTTTGGTTGACCTCAATATGTGTAACGTGGAGTCACTAATTGGCACAATTTTCAACAAATATTTCTCATTTCTCCATTGGTTAAGCCTCGTGATATAATATTCTCCATGTTTAATTGCATCTTGTTGTTATTAAATCATTGGTAGTAACAATTACAACATTTGCTCTTTTATGCAGTTTTTGGTTATGAACCACATTCAATTTTCCCAATTGCCATTATTGCACTCTCTGACAGTGTAGGTTTCATGCCTCTTTCAAAAATAAGACTTCTTGCTGGGAGCGCAGTAAGGATTTTACTTGAAATTCTTTCATGAAAGTTATAAAGGATTGCCTTTTAATTCTTCTTTTGTTTCGTGACATGTAATGAATAGGTATTCTACATACCATTTTTGAGACACATATGGACCTGGTTGGGTTTTAAATCAGTCACAAAGAAAAATTTCATTTCCTCATTGGCAACTGGCTATAGTTGCATTTTAGTACCTGGTGGAGTCCGAGAAACACTTTTCATGGAACACGATTGTGAGGTACATAAATTACTTTCAATTGTCTGTCATAGCCTTTATACTTTTTTTCTTCTCCCCGGTTAATAATTGAAAAGGTTTATTATAGGTTTTCTAGATGAAGGATAATGACTACTGCATATTGTTTAATAACATGTTGGTGTCTAGGAATTTTCCTTAGATATGTAAAATAAGAATTGACCGATTCATAGCGGCTTGCACCCGTCGATCCAAGCCAATTTTTATAATATTGGGTTAAATTGTCTATATCCGATAAAGTCTAGAGAGTACAGAATAGTAATTTAATAGTGGTAATTGATATACATTGTTCAATATTATTTATTCAAATGGATGTGATTATGGATGATATTGTTTTACAACACTCGAACTCGACCTTTTTTTTATCATATGTAAGCTATTTTTATGACCCACCCAACCTGATAACCCATTTATACCTTTCCAACCAGCTTAAAAAAATGTGGCTTTGTTGGATTTGGGTTGGGTCTCGATTTTGTGCCCACCTCTAATGACAATGTCAACGAGTAGGTGTGGTTCAACTATGGATTGGAAGTCTTTTAATGCTTTGATAAGCTTATCTTAGGTTTCAGCAAAGCTCCTATGTGTGAAAAGGATGGGTGATTGTGTGGATCCACTCGATGGCATGGGGTTGCTCAATGGGATTTGGCAAAGATGCACAATTTGAACGGCTAGGATGGTAGCAACTTAAGGTCGGGCTCATGGTAGCTATCACAATGAGCAATGACAGAGTTGTGGTATATATAGTTGATGAAATTGGTGGTGACATATAGCAGTAGAGGAGTTAATCAGATAGGTGGTTAGGTCATGGATGATGGTTGTTGGTAGT
The DNA here is from genome assembly GCA_026901365.1 of Sesbania bispinosa. NCBI lineage: Eukaryota > Viridiplantae > Streptophyta > Magnoliopsida > Fabales > Fabaceae > Sesbania > Sesbania bispinosa. Next base: position 305,941 of record QLOH01000513.1, on the reverse strand, counting down.
TTCAAACATGGGTATGAAGGTATGTGTTACTATTGGTGATAGTAAGTTGTCAAACATGAGTGGTTTCAAGTGGCAATGAATGGTTTAGTTTCTCTTGGAGGATGGGTCAGAACTTAACTACACGAAATTCATGATTTAGCGATGGCCACAGTCTGTCGCTAGCTACCAAAACGTCGTCGCTACATTTGTTATACTGACGCCCGAGCGACGCCTCAACAGTCGTCGCTAAAGTGCTTGTCGTTACTGTAGTAGAGATGACGATTTACGATCGACGCTTTGTAGTGATGGCTGGCTGTCGTAATGGGCCGACACTAACGGTCAGGCCATAGCTAAGCTTATAATGTTTAGCGATGAATGCATTAGCAACGGCCAGGCCGTCCCTAATCATCAGATTTTGTATTTTTAATAATAATTTTGTTAATTACGATTATAAAATGATATAAAAATTGTGGTGAAAATTAAATAATATTAGTACACATTAGTATTAATCTAAGTACACATTAGTATTAATCTAATTATATATTATTTTCATCTTCCTGATCTTCATCATCATCTTCATCTTCATTGTCATCCTACCCACCTTCATTCTCAGATTCATCATTTTCAACCACCGTCTCAAGGATAGGCTAAATAATTGGTTCATATTGATTCTCAGCTAAGCCTGGCAATTGTTTAATGTCTATAACTGGTAAAACAGTTGAAGTGCCATCAGCCAGATAAGGAACTTCTTCCTCAACCCCATCAACTTCAACATGACCTCTTAGTTTTGTTGTGATTTCCACAATCTAACCTCGTAAGTCCTTATATAATTCTGGATAAGGGGCATAATAGACTTGTCTTGATTTTTGTGCAAGAATGAATGGATCATACCGATTATTAGGGGTGTTCATATCCAATCCAATCCAATACAAACCGGAAAAACCAAACCGAAAACCTGAAAATTGAATCAAACCGAAATCCAAAAAACCACAAACCGCAAAAACCAAAAAATTTTTATTGGATTGGATTGGTTTTCGGATCCTATGTTGAAAACCATCAAATCCAATCCAAACCGAACTTATATATACACATATTATTACTTATAAAATAATTATATATTTATACTTGTATACATATATTTATAAAAATACTTATACTAATATATTTTTTATGATTTTATTATTTAATATCATGTTAATATTTCTATAAATATATCAATATAAAACTAGTTTTAATTTCATTTTCATATCTCATGTCATTCTTTTTATATAATTTTATATTAATTTTAATAAATGTAAGTTCCAATAAAAATGTTTACTATTACTTCATTATTTTATCAATTTTATCAAATATTTATTGTTGCTTTAAAAAACCGAAAATTGATCCAATCCAATCCAATTTAAATTAGATCGGATTGGAAAAAATATCAAAATCGATCGGATGATGAAATGATAAAACCGCAATGATCGGATCTGATGGTTTTTTACCTCAAAACCGATCCAAACCGAACCGCGAACACCCCTAACGATTATACCTTCTACTCTTCCTTACTTATACAATATTGTATTGTGGTTGAACTCGCATGTCACTGTTTGTGGTTGGATCAAACCATTCACAATAGAAAATAGGAATCAAGTTACTCAAACCAAGATACTCTAATTCATAGATATGGTGGATGATGTCGTAAAAGTCATCTTCCCCGCCATCGGTAAGTTCTTTTACATACACCCCACAATTTTTGGTCTTTTTACCCTGACACCAATCCTTTGTCTGAAATCTGTAGCCATTTACAAGGTATGTGCTCCATGATGTTGCTTTAGAGTTCGGTCCCCAAGCTAATGATTTAACTTCATTGTTGGTCACTCCATTCCGCTCGTCACGAACCTAATCTTAAGAACAATTTAATATTAAATGAATTCAGTTTACTGAGTAACCCATACAAAAAAGTGGATGATCAAACTTACATAGTTCCTAAACCATGTTGGAAAGTCTGCATGATTTTGAGCAGAAGAATCCTGATCATCGATTAAGTGAAATTGTAAGAATAAGCTGAAATGGAACAAATAGTTAATAACTCATTCATTCCTAAACTATAAACCCTAAAAATAATAAAATCATTTCCACTTACTCAAGGTATGGTTTAATTTCATTTCAATTGATTAGTATATGTACATGAGCTGATTTCTGTAACGCCCTAATTTCTAAATTCAGAACTTAGTCCGTTGGAAACAAAATTCCGAAAATTCAAAACTAAAACATACAATTCTGGTTATCCAACCTCACATTTACATAAATTCCCAACAAAGCTCATATAAATGTGAATAACTTAAACCTTATATTCATAATCAAAGTCCATATATACATCTGGTCCAAAGATTATAACTAACATCAACAAACTATGTACATAAACCAGCTCTCTAATATATCTATATTCATCAGGCCCGAAGGCTACAAACCGAACAAACTTTAACAAAATGCTAAGAGGTACAACTTATATATATATATATATATACAATCCAAAAAGAGAAAAGTCTAGATCCAACAGTTCCAGCTCTAAATCACTTATTATCTCCTGGAGGTACCTGCACACCTAGATTATATCCACAAAACGCGTGGTGAAACTAATGCCTCAGTGAAATATAACTAAGCATACCAAGTGTACAGGGAACAAGTACCAATCAATGTATTTCAGACTAATAAACATTCAACTTCATTGTATATTCATAATTCATAACATAATTAACTTAATCATAAACAATAAAATGCAACTCACTGCTTTACTAGCAGGCATGATGTTTTCACTTAAACTGGAGTTAGAACTGAGCTCAGACTACGGGAAACGTCTTTCCCCGGGACGTATCCCACCCATTACTGGACCGAAGTCAAGTTTTCACATAATCATTTAGTTTTCTTAACTCACAGCGCAAAGGCCGACTTGAATTAACTCACGGTCTAAACCGGAAATCATGATTCGATAGTAAAAAAATTTCGAACATTTCGAGTGTTTCGAGACTTTTGTAAGTTTCGTAACTTTCGTAACTTCGAAATTCAATAGTTTTACAATCGATTCAAGCATAATATAATCAATTCTAATGCAATCAACATAATTCCATGCAATTTAACAATATAGAAAGGGATTCAAGGGGTAAGGTTCATACATTGAGCATTTCGACAATTTCGCTATTTCGTAAATCTCGCCACCCTAAGGTTTTTCAACAAAATCACCGATTAAACTAATCAATCTTACACAACTATCAACAATCCAACTACAATATGCAAATGGAAAGGAAATCAAGAGAGTAGGGTTCATACAATGGGGGAAAAATCAAAATCAAAATCAAAGAAAAGTGAAAGTGTGTGAGTTATACTCACTAATTTCTTGAATTTCTTAAGAGGAATTAATGGATTGGAAGTTCCCTTGGTGAATCCTAGCTTTGATCCTCCTTCCTAAGCTTCCAATTGGTGTTTCTCTCTCTACTCACTCACTTTCTCTCTCTAGGGTTCGGTGGAGAAGAAGAAGAGAAAATAGAGATTATGAATTTTGCATGTCCAGCTTTTATACTGGACCGCTGGTAATCGATTACTGTAATCGATTACCAGAGGCAAAATTACACTAAAAACGTTTCTGGAGACTGGTAATCGATTACCACCTCAGGTAATCGATTATCCTAAAACCAGTCTTCTGGTAATCGATTACTATAATCGATTACCTGAGACCTAACCCAACTCTCTGGTAATCGATTACCTGAGACCTAACCCAACTCTCTGGTAATCGATTACTGTAATCGATTACCAGAACCTTAAGTTACTTAAATTCACTAAGATTTAAAACATGGAACTTGATTTGTACTATGGTTTTTAACTTATAGTTCCTTATTATTTTCAGATTCTATGTTACTCATACACAAAACACTCTTTAACTTTATAATTTATGATAGCCTAATATGTGGGATGTTACATTCTACCCCCCTTAAGGCAATTTTGTCCCCAAAATTGATCAAGAGCAAAATTCAGAAACTACCTTAACTGAAGAGTTCCGGAAATTGGCCCCGAATGTCATCTTCCTTCTCCCATTTGGCCTCTTCTAGAGATTGACCCTCCCAAAACACCTTTACCAAAGGAATCGCCTTACTCCTTAGAGTCTTGACACTCCTGTCAATAATCTGTGTAGGTCTAGAAGGAATAGTGAGATTTTCTCTTAATTGTATTGATTCAGAGCTAATGATATGAGATGGATCATGAACATACTTTCTTAACTGAGATACATGGAAAACATTATGTATCCTGGACAACTGGGGTGGCAAGGCTATCCTGTAATCCAGAGAGCCAACTCTCTGCAGGATCTGGAATGGACCGATAAATCTAGGATTGAGCTTTCTGGTCTTAATGGATCGTCCTATGCCTGTGACAGGAGTTACTTTCAAAAACACATGTTCCCCTTCCTCAAACTCTAAGTCTTTTCTTCTTTTATCAGCATAACTCTTTTGATGACTTTGAGCAGTTACAAGTTTTTCCCTAATAACCCTTATCTTATCTGAAGTTTCTTGTACTAATTTTGGGCCTAAAAGTGTTCTTTCACCTACCTCATACCAACACAAAGGAGACAAGCATCTCCTACCATACAGTGCCTCAAAGGTGCCATGCCTATACTGCTATGGAAACTATTATTGTATGCAAACTCAATAAGAGGTAGAAATCTATCCCAACTACCTGACTCCTCCAAAACACAAGCCCTGAGCATATCTTCTAAGGTCTGGATGGTCCTTTCAGACTGACCATCAGTCTGAGGATGGTAAGCAGTGCTCAACCGGAGTTTAGTCCCGAAAGCCCGGTGAAAAGCATTCCAGAACCTGGAAGTGAATCTAGGATCCCTATCTGATATGATGTTAGAGGGAATACCATGAAGTCTGACAATCTCTCTAACATACAGATTGGCTAACTTATTAAGGGAATAAGTGTTCTTAATTGGTAGAAAGTGGGCTGACTTGGTCAGTCGGTCCACAATCACCCAGATTGCATCAAACCCAGCTTGAACTCGAGGCAAACCTACCACAAAGTCCATAGCTACACTCCCCCACTTCCACTCAGGGATATCTAATGGTAAAAGGGTTTCAGATGGTTTCTGATGTTCTATTTTGACCTGTTGGCATACTAAGCACTTAGAAACATAATCAGCTATGTCTCTCTTCATAGCATCCCACCAAAACATCCTCTTCAGATCCTGATACATCTTGGTAGATCCAGGATGTACAGAAAACTTACTCCTATGGGCTTCCTCAAAAACTTGCTGCCTGAGGCTACCCCCCTTAGGGACACAAACTCTCCCTTGGAAGAGAATTATCCCATCTTCTGACTCTGAAAACCCTAATTGTTGTTTTCTCTCTTGAAGGCTTGAGTCCAAACTCTGAGCCTCCCTGATTAGAGCTTTCAGCTCACAGGTGATATTAAGCCTATGAAAGACAACCCTGTGTTCACCAACTGTAACACTTAGACTTAGGTTGCTGAACTCTTCCAACAAATTCATTTCATGAATCATCATGGAAGACACGTGAAGGGATTTCCTACTGAGGGCATCAACCACCACATTGGCCTTGCCAGGATGATACTTCAATTCAAAATCATAATCTTTGAGAAATTCCATCCATCTCCTCTGCCTCATATTGAGTTCTTTCTGATCAAAGAGATATTTCAAACTCTTATGATCACTAAAGACCTCAAATCTCACACCAAACAGGTAATGCCTCCAAATCTTGAGGGCAAATACCACAGCTGCTAACTCTAGGTCATGAGTAGGATAGTTCTCCTCATGTGGTTTCAACTGTCTAGATACATAAGCCACTACTCTCCTATCCTGCATTAGAACACAACCTAAACCCTTCCCTGAAGCATCATAATATACCTCAAAGGCTTTGGACAAATCCGGTAATGCCAATACCAGAGCGGTGGTTAACTTTTTCTTGAGCTCCAAGAAGCTCCGCTCACTGATTTCATCCCACACAAAGGCTTGCCCTTTTCGGGTTAACCTTGTGAGAGGTAAGGCTAGCTGGGAGAATCCCTTAATGAATCTCCGATAGTAGCCGGCCAATCCTAGGAAACTCCTAATCTCCGTAATGGTATTAGGTCTTTCCCATTCAAGGACAGCTTCTACCTTGCTAGGATCAACAGACACGCCCCCACTGGTAATCACATGTCCTAAAAATTGAACTCTATCACTCCAAAACTCACACTTCTCAGGGTTTGCAAACAACTTCTTCTCTCAGAACCCCTAACACAATCCTAAGGTGTCTCTCATGCTCTTCTACACTACAGGAGTAGATCATAATATCATCAATGAATACAACAACAAACTGATCCAGATAGGGCCTAAAGATTCGATTCATGTAGTCCATGAATACAGCAGGAGCATTGGTTACTCCAAATGGCATCACCAAATACTCATAATGCCCATACCTAGTCCTGAAGGCTGTTTTTTGGTATATCATCCCCCTTAATCCTGATCTGATGGTAACCGGACCTTAAATCTATCTTAGAGAAAATTGAGGCTCCCCTAAGTTGATCTAGAAGGTCATCTATTTTGGGTAAAGGATATTTGTTCTTAATGGTAACCTTGTTCAACTGCCTATAATCTACACACAGCCTCATACTCCCATTCTTCTTTTTCACTAAAAGTACTGGAGCCCCCCAAGGTGACACACTAGGTCTAATGAACCCCTTAGACATAAGATCTTTTAACTGGGCTTTAAGTTCACTAAGTTCTAGTGGGGACATTCTGTATGGTGCTTTAGAGATAGGTTCTGTACTTGGTACTAAGTCTATGGTAAACTCAATCTCTCGGTCTGGAGGTAATGTGGTCACCTCACTAGGGAAAACATCTTGAAACTCTCTAAATGTAGTTATACTACTTAAATCTATCTTGGACTCTAGAGTTGAGGAAAGTAATAAAACAAAACATTCACTCCCATCACTAAGGCATTCAGACAATTCAGTGACACTGAACAAAAGAATTGATGGTCTCTCTCTTGAAAGAGGAGGAAGGAGTGGGAATACAACCTGTTTGTTAAAACAATAAAGCATGACTCTATTTGAAGACAACCAATTCATACCAAAAATAACATCTATACCCCGTAAAGGCAAACAAACTAGGTCAACCTCGAAGGCCTTCCCTTGTATCACAATGGGGCACTGAATACACATAAGGGAAGTAGAAATGGCCTCCTTGGCGGGAGTAACAACACTCAGAACATAAGGTAAGGATACAACATGCAAATTCAACTGTTTTACACAATCAAAAGAAATGAAAGAATGAGTAGCTCCTGAATCAAACAATACAATTAAGGTTCGATCTCCTAGGGTGCACATACCTCGCATCAGATTATCAGCAGAAGCTGCCACTTTCCCGCTCAGAGTGAAGACTCTCCCAGTGGTTTGGGGTTTTGGTAGATCCTTCCTCTTGGGACACTCATTCCTCATATGACCAGGTTGCTTGCAAAAGAAACACACGTTCTTCCCCGTCAGGCATTCTCCAGAATGCTCCTTTCCACACTTGGGGCAAATGGGTACCCCTTGGCGTTGGGCCGGTCTAGTGGTCAAAGCTGAGGTGCCTTGCCACTTAGGCCTCGGGCCCTTAAACTGATTAGATCCCTCTATCTTCCGCTTTCCTTTATTATCAGTAGGTGGTGCTGAGCTGGTGGTTCCTTTGACGTTCTTTTCAGCAATATAGCACTTGTTGATTAAAGTAGGAAAATCCTTAATTTCAAGAGTTCCAACCCGATCCAGCAATTCAGGTCGGAGGCCTCCTTCAAACTGGTTACACCTCCACTCCTCATCAACCACTGTCTGAAGATATCTGGAATACTTGGCTAACTCCTCAAATTTGGCCACATACTGGCCCACTGACATACACTCTTGCTTTAGTTGTAAAAATTCCGCTTCCTTTTGTCTTCTAACCGTAGCCGGAAAATACTTATCCAAGAATAAGGTTTGAAAGATACCCCAAGTGATATGAGCCTCCACCACAGCAGTCCTGGTACTAGCAGTCTTCCACCAATCCTCAGCTTCACCCCTCAACATGTAAATAGCAAATCCCACCTTAGACTCATCCGCACATCTCATCACATCAAAGATTCTATTAAGATCCCTCAGCCAATTAGATGCCACATCCGGGTCGTATACTCCATTGAACTGAGGAGGGTTGTGTTTCCGAAACTCCGCCAGCCCTTGAACAAACGGATCCCCCACAGGTGCATGAGGTGCCCCCGTAGTCCTTCGGGCCAACTCTTGAATTAATGCAGCATTAGTAGCCGCCTGTTCCCCCATCATTTGTGTGAAAGCTTGTAAGGTCGCTGCCACTGGGTCAGGTGGTGGATTCTGAGAAGAGGAATTGGTTCTGGGACGACCCCTCCTGCCTGCCACTTGCCATAATTATCTACACATCATTAAGTAAACATCGAGGTGATCAATGTCTCAATTCACAAAACAATGCATAAATCAGAATAACAAGTCACAAGAAAATCCTACTACCACAGTCCAATTGGATTGAACTGCTCTATTACCAAAATGTAACGCCCTAATTTCTAAATTCAGAACTTAGTCCGTTGGAAACCAAATTCTGAAAATTCGAAACTAAAACATACAATTCTTGTTATCCAACCTCACATTTACATAAATTCCCAACAAAGCTCATATAAATGTGAATAACTTAAACCTTATATTCATAATCAAAGTCCATATATACATCTGGTCCAAAGATTATAACTAACATCAACAAACTATGTACATAAACCAGCTCTCTAATATATCTATATTCATCAGGCCCGAAGGCTACAAACCGAACAAACTTTAACAAAATGCTAAGAGGTACAATTTATATATATATACAATCCAAAAAGAGAAAAGTCTAGATCCAACAGTTCCAGCTCTAAATCACTTATTATCTCCTGGAGGTACCTGCACACCTAGATTATATCCACAAAACGCGTGGTGAGACTAATAACTCAGTGAAATATAACTAAGCATACCAAGTGTACAGGGAACAAGTACCAATCAATGTATTTCAGACTAATAAACATTCAACTTCATTGTATATTCATAATTCATAACATAATTAACTTAATCATAAACAATAAAATGCAACTCACTGCTTTACTAGCAGGCATGATGTTTTTACTTAAACTGGAGTTAGAACTGAGCTCAGACTACGGGAAACGTCTTTCCCGGGGACGTATCCCACCCATTACTGGACCGAAGTCAAGTTTTCACATAATCATTTAGTTTTCTTAACTCACGGTGCAAAGGCCGGCTTGAATTAACTCATGGTCTAAACCGGAAATCATGATTCGATAGTAAAAACTAGAATTTCGAACATTTTGAGTGTTTCGAGACTTTCGTAACTTTCGTAACTTCGAAATTCAATAGTTTTACAATCGATTCAAGCATAATATAATCAATTCTAATGCAATCAACATAATTAGATGCAATTTAACAATATAGAAAGGGATTCAAGGGGTAGGGTTCATACATTGAGCATTTCGACAATTTAGCTATTTCGTAAATCTCGCTACCCTAAGGTTTTTCAACAAAATCACCGATTAAACTAATCAATCTTACACAACTATCAACAATCCAACTACAATATGCAAATGGAAAGGAAATCAAGAGAGTAGGGTTCATACAATGGGGGAAAAATCAAAATCAAAATCAAAGAAAAGTGAAAGTGTGTGAGTTATACTCACCAATTTCTTGAATTTCTTAAGAGGAATTGATGGATTGGAAGTTCCCTTGGTGAATCCTAGCTTTGATCCTCCTTCCTAAGCTTCCAATTGGTGTTTCTCTCTCTACTCACTCACTTTCTCTCTCTAGGGTTCGGTGGAGAAGAAGAAGAGAAAATAGAGATTCTGAATTTTGCATGTCCAACTTTTATACTGGACCGCTGGTAATCGATTACTGTAATCGATTACCAGAGGCAAAATTACACTAAAAACGTTTCTGGAGACTGGTAATCGATTACCACCTTAGGTAATCGATTACCCTAAAACCAGTCTTCTGGTAATCGATTACTGTAATCGATTACCTGAGACCTAACCCAACTCTCTGGTAATCGATTACTGTAATCGATTACCAGAACCTTAACTTACTTAAATTCACTAGATTTAAATCATGGAACTTGATTTGTACTATGGTTTTTAACTTATAGTTCCTTACTATTTTCAGATTCTATGTTACTCATACACAAAACACTCTTTAACTTTATAATTTATGATAGCCTAATATGTGGGATGTTACAATTTCCATTCATCATCATTTAACCAGTGCTCACTGGACATTCCTACAAGGTGTCCTGACTTGTTCAACATTGACAATGCGGAATTACCGCATTGAAGCCTAATTTAAGGCTCATTCCTCAATGTAGTGGTTGACAACAAACTTGTGTTCTGAAAATAATGGGAACCAAAATACGTGGTTTCCCGGTGTAAGTGGAATGATCATATTGAGCCTTCCACCCTAGCCAAGTTACCCACTGATCATTTCGTATCTCCCATCATTCTAAAAAACAATAGATTGTTATTTGACTTTCATTAAAAATAAATTAAAATAAACAGTATAGTCTTATGAATTAACATTTCAAATGGATAAATCCACCAATATTGAACTGGACCCCCAAGTCTTGCTTCCATAGGAAGATGAATAGGTAGGTGATCCATTGAATCAAAGAATCCCGGTGAAATATCCTTTATAATTTGCAAAGAATGATTGGTATATTTTGTTCCAATCTAACCACATCATCCATCCTCAATGTATTAAACCATAAATCTTTGAAGAATCGACTTAATTCAGCAACTGGTTTCCACACACAATCTGGAAAGGATCGAAATGCAATTGGGAGTAAACACTCCATGAATACATGAAAATCATGACTTTCCATCCCATGCATTACCCCTACTGATATCTGCACATTTTACAAGATTTGAGGCATGACCATTCGAAAATTTCAATTCTGAAATCCATTTACAAACCAGTTTTTCACGGTTCTAAAGTGTAGTTTGCCTTTGGTTTTCACAACTTTCCATTACCCAGGTCAACCAATTCTAAGTCACCTCGCGCATAGAACACAAACACATCCATCCTTGCATTTACATTGTCCTTGGTTTTACCAGTAACATTCATGACAGTGTTAAAGACATTATCAAAAAATTTTTCTCTAATATGCATGAAATCAAGATTATGCCTCAATAAGTTGTCCTTCCTATATGGAAGATCCTAAAATATACTACGTTTAACACAATTATGAAATTGTCCATACCCTGGCAGTTTGGAACAATTACCATTTGTCACATTTGGAAAGTCTTGCACAAATTCCCAAATTTGAGGCCCTGTTAACATACAAGGTGGTCCATCATGCTCAACTTTGTTTCTCGTAAACCCTCTTTTACTCCTTCTGAAAGAGTGATCACTTTGCAAGAATCTATGATGACAATCAAACCATGAGTTTTTTCCACCATGTTGCAACTTGAAAGCTTTTATGTCTTCCATACAATATGGACATGCTAATTTACCCTTTGTTTTCCAACCAAATAACATTCCATACACCGGAAAATCATTGATAGTCCACATCAAACATGCACACATGACAAAGTTTTCTTTCGTGGAAATGTCATAAGTCAGAACACCATACCTCGACAACTGTTGGAGATCATCTATTAAAGGCTGCAGAAACATGTCTATATTTGATTTTGGATTAGTTGGATCGGGTATTAGACAAGTTAAAAACATATATGGCTTAGTCATGCACAATTCAGGGGGGAGATTATATGATGTAACAATAACAGGCCAACATGAATATAGTGATGTCGAAGCTTGAATGTAGGGTGTAAACCCATCAACACATAACCCCATTCTTACATTTCTTGGCTCATTTGCAAAATCAGGATACACATTATCAAAGTGTTTCCATGTTTCCCCATCCGAAAGATGACGCAATAAACCAGAATCATTCTTGTTCCCATGATGCCATCACATATGTGCAGCAGACTCTACTGACTCATACAATTGCTGCAACCTTGAAATAATTGGCAAATAAAACATTCTCTCACCAAAACATCTTTGTATCTTCCTTTCCCAACCTTACAAGGAACAACCTCGGAGCATTACAAAACTTGCATTTTGTTAAAAGATTATCATCCTTGTAATACAACATGCGCTCATTCCTACAACAAATCAAATTTTTCAGCCTTCAAACCTAACTTAGACACCAATTTCGTCGCTTGATAATTTATTTTTGAAATAATCCAAACACTTTTCCGTAACATGCCAGTTAGTTCTAACTGCTAATAACCTCACAACTATTGATAACATAGATTCATTTGCTCCATTATAGATTGGTTGATGTGCATATAGTAACATATCATAAAACCGTTAGGCATCTGAGTTAGGTGGTTCATGCTCATTATCATATGTTTCATCATGTATAGGCATAAATGTGTCATACACCATTTGAGTCACTGAGGCAAACTGAAGTTCATAACTCATATATTCAACACTATTATTATCATCGATCATCCCCCAAATCAAAATTATTAGACCCTTCTTCTCTGTGTTCAGTCCATACCCAATAGTTTGGTTTGAATCTAGACTTCATTAAATGAGCTCTAACTAAAGGTGGTCTCAGAATCTTCTCACAAAGACGATAAACACAAGGACACCCAATCCCTCCTTCAGAAATGAACAAAGGTTGTTCCATAGTGTTGTTAACAAATTTCGAAACCCCATTGATAAACTCATAATTCATTCTCCAAGAAGAATCAATCCTATTATACATCCATCTACGATCCATTTGTCTACAAATCAACAATTATATAATTTCAGCATAACAGATTCACATATCACAACATAAACACATGCACAATTCTATATTATCAGCACACAACCAACACCCTTGATAGGATCTCACCTATTGAGCTCAGCTCTCCACTAACAAATAATTCATATAATACACAAAGAAATGTAAATTGCAATAGTATCATCACACATAAGGGTGAATACAGTACTTGTTGGATGCCCATGACGGAGCTTGATAGCCGACAATGTCCTCCCACGGTGGTTGGTCGTCGTCCACCTCCCCTTTACGAAAAAAGGGGTTGTTTCACAAAAATAATCGGTGAGATTGGAGAGTTTAGTGAGAGGGAGAGTTTGAAGGAGAAAGACAGCTTGAGGGACAGTGATGGTGAGCTTGAGAGACGGTTGGGGGGAAGGGGGAGAAAACCGCGACGGAGAAGAAAAAAAAGAAGAAGAAAAGAGAAAGAAGAAAAAGAAGACGGTGGCACATAAGTTTCAGACTTAGCGACGACTTTTGCGACGGCCTGACCGTCACTAATTTTATTCTTAAATTAGCGATGACAAGGTCGTCGCTAAAGCCATTAAACCCGTCGCTACAATTTAATTTCCAACACCAACCCATGTTTTAATTTTCAAACTAATGACGACTGGTCGTCGCTAGCTTCCAGTTTCACTTAGCGATGACCAAGCCATTGCAAATATCCACGATGACCGTCGCTAAAGCCTATTTTCTACTTGTCGCTAACTTATTCACATCTAGTGACGACCTACCCTTCGCTATGGTTTTCTGCGTAATAAAAAAATTAGTTATAAAACATCATAACGACAGCATAGCGATGGTTGGGACGTCGCTAACCTGTTGCATCTAAATGCACTCATTCTTGTAGTGTTAGAAGTGGAGCTTGTTGTCCCGATGATTGTTGTGATTGGTTTTGGTTTTCGGATTCATAGTTGTTTGGACTACTATGGAAATATTATGTTATATAAAGGGTATACAATAACAAATAAATTTGAAGATGCACCAGTATATTTATACATATGTGTGGATAACAACCTTAATGTTATATATATAACTTGCAAATAGAGAAAAATAGAATGGTTCTTGAATTTTCTATATAAAAAATCTAAAAAGTTTTTAATTAGCAAATAATTGAGAAAATTTTAGTGGGTTTTTTCTGTTAAGATAGTGGGGTTTAATTAAGTTCATAGAAGTGAGTTTAGAATTTTCTATAGTACCTATAAATATCACTTGACATTTACTCCATACTTATACCCATACTTTATTAGTACCTATATGATATGACATATAGACTTAGATTCATTATCCGCATTGTATAGTTAAATAAAGTGTATTTCTTCTTTAATGAATTTTTATTACAAACTAATAAAATAAAAATATTATTTAAATACTAAAATTAATCATAAAAATAAAATAAAGAACTTTGACTAAAAATGTAACACTTAATTAAAAAATATCAAATTCTAATCATAAAACATAATAAGTGTATTATGAGTTTATGTATGATTGGATACTATATTATTCATACTTATATATCAAAACACACCATTTTTTAGGTAATAATCCAAATATGGGTGAACTTATCCATTAATTGTAAGTAATTTTTACATGCATTGCATTGCATTGGGATTCGTGTTATTTTTAAAGTAGAGAGTTATTGGGACTCGTGTTTTCTTTCATTTAAGAATAAAAAAGGTGGTTGTAATTTTAATTTTTAATTTTTTCTCTTTTCTTTCCTCTCTCTGATAGTAAAATGAAATAATGAAGGAAAGCTTTAATTCATTGATCTGAGTTTTGTGAATCACATAGTATGTATATATACTACTATATAGCTGAGCTAATGAAGCGGGAAAAGTAGAAGGCAAGGACCATGTGAGCTAAACAGAAACGCGAAGGATACAAAAGGGAAAATAACAGAAGAATATTATAATAGAAATGTGAATGAAAAATGTGACACCACGTGGCAGCTTCTCTAAATGTAAACATGATTACGCACTGGGCGATGTGGGACTTTCTACTCTTCTTCTTCTTTGGCTGTTTTACCTGGTGTGGGACTATGTGCTTCCATTAGCCCCCTCAAGCTGGTGGGCGGAATATGTCAAGCACACCCAACTTGAGAATAAAAGAATGAAAGGTCTTAGGAAGCTGTGCTTTGGTGAATAAGTCAGCCGGTTGTTCTTGAGAGGCAATAGGAAGTAGTTTCATGAGACCATACTGCAGTTCGTGTCACACTAGATGATAGTCGATCTCCAAGTGTTCGGTTCTCTCGTGAAACACTGGATTGTGGGCAATATGAAAGGGAATCTGGTTGTCACAGAAGAGAACATGAGACTTGGAAGGAGTGATATGCAAATCATGAATGAGGAAGTCTAACCATTAGAGCTCGCAAGTGGCCACTGCCAAGGCTTGGTACTCTGCCTCAGCTGAAGAATGAGCTATAGTGGATTGCTTTTTTGATTTCCAGCTAAATAGAGAATCACCAATGAAGAAGCAATATCCTTATATTGAGCGACGTGTATCTAGGCAACCCCCAATCAGCATATGAAAAACCACGAATCTGACAGTGTGAATTGCTGGGAAAGAAAAGGCCAAGACCTGGAGCCCTCTTTAGGTACCTCAGAATACGCATGGCTGCTTGATAATGAGCCTGAGAAGGGATAACCATAAACTGACTGACTTGTTGAACAACAAAGGCTATGTCTGGTCGAGTTGTTGTGAGATAAAGTAGTCTGCCAATCAATCTTCTGTAGGAAGGTGAATCCTACAGACTTGACCTTGTGTTTGAGTCAAATGAACTGTTGGATCAATGGGAGTAGAAGTTGGCTTGCAATCCAACATATTGGTATCAGTGAGAAGCTTCAAGCAATACTTCCTCTGTGAAACTGAATTCCCCTTGGAGGAATGGTTAAATTCCAACCCCAAGAAGTATTTAAGCACACCAAGGTCTTTGATTCCAAAAGAAGAGTGGAGCTGAGTTTTGACCTGAACAAACTCAAACAAAGAATCGCCAAATAACGAGACATCATCCACATATATTAACAGTCCAGTGAAAGAAGATGAGGTGAATTTGAGGAAGAGAGTGTGATCAACATGGGATTGAGTAAAACCAAGTTGCAAAAGAAAATTTGACAATTTTTCAAACCATTGTCTGCTGGCTTGCTTCAATCCATACAATGATTTCACAAGTTTGCAGACTTTATTGGGAGCTGGAACCTTCAAGCCTTGTGGGACTTGCATGTATATATCTTCTCTAAAGTCTCCATGTAAAAAAGCATTGTTAACATCTAGTTGGTGAAGATGCCAATGCTTGTTAGCTGCCAATGCCAAAATCACTCTGATGCTTGTTATTTTAGCCACTGGAGAGAAGGTGTCTAAGTAGTCTAAACCTTCAATTTGGTTATAACCTTTGGCCACCAACCTGGCCTTATATCTCTCTATGGTGCCATATGTCTTCCTTTCAATTTTGTACACCCATTTGCTTCCAATGGGAATCACTCAAGGGGGTAAATCCACAAGGGTCCAGGTACCATTATGCTCTAGAGCAGATAGTTCAGCTACCATGGCTTGATTCCAGCAAGCATGTTTGCTAGCCTCAATGTAAGATTTAGGTTCTGTGTCACTTGTAAGTTGTGCAACATAGGAAGCATTGGAAGGGGAGGGATTAGTAAAAGAAACAAATGATTGAATGGGATAAGACTTACCTTGATTGTTGTGATGAGAGGTGATGGATGAACTGTAGTAGTAGTCTCTCAAATAACCTGGTTTTTGTCTTGTCCTGGATGACCTCTTTGGCAAGCTTTCTGTGGTAGGAACGGTAGATATGCAGGAATGAGTGATGTCTGGTGAAGGTATATCTGTTAAGGTGGGATTTTTTGTGGGCATATCAGGGAATGCTGGATTGGATGAATTTGGAAGAGGAGAAGAAGGAATGGAATCTGGTTGTAAAACTAAAGGAGAGTTGGATTGTGGTATGAAGATTGGGAGTGGAAAATTAGCAGTCCTTGTGGAATTTTGTAAGTAAGGAAAAACAAATTCTTCAAAGTTTACATGTCTAGACAAATGTAACTGTTTTTCACCCAAATCATACAACAAATATCCTTTGGTTCCTGGTTTGAAACCCACAAAAATACATTTCCTAGCTCTAGGTTCAAATTTCTTTCTGTTTGAAGAAAGGGTAAAAGAGTAGCACAAGCCACCAAAAACCTTTACATATGATATGTCAGGAACAGTTCCATAAAGGATTTGGTAAGGGGACTTCAAACCCAAAATTGGAGTAGGAACTCTATTCATTAAATGTACAACATGAGCAGTTGCAAGACTCCAAAAATGAGTAGGCAAATTTCCTTGGAAAAGTAAGTCTCTAACTATGTTAAGTATAGTTTGATGCCTTCTTTCCACCCTGTCATTTTGTTGGGGGTTCTCTACACAAGAAGTCTGATGTAGTATGCCCTCTTTTTGATAAAAATCTTTTAAAAGAAACTCAGTTCCATTATCAGTTCTTACAACCTTAATTTTTTTATCAAATTGCCTTTGAATCATAGCTGAAAAGGATTGTAAGACTTGTTCTGTTTGGGACTTGTGTTTGATGAAAATGATCCAAGTGTATCTACTATAATCATCAACTATTGTGATAAAATATTTTTATTTACTAATAGTAGATACACTATATGGTCCCCAAAGATCTAAATGCAGTAGGTCAAAAGAAGCTTGTGCTTTGCTAAAACTGAGTTCAAAAGGTAATTTCCTTTGTTTAGCAAAGTGACATATGTCACATGCAAGTTTGGTATTACATTTGTGTATAAAAGGGTATAACTCAGTTAACACACTTAGACTAGAATCTGAAACATGGCCTAACCTAAAATGCCACAAGGCACTAGCAGGGAAAGTAGTATTTGCTTGTTGGATAAAATGAGCTTGGTTGACAGTTGCCAGAGGAGGTTTAATTTCCTTACAAAATCCTTGAAGTAATACAATACATCCACCACTTCAGCAAAACCAATCATCCTCAAGTGGGTGAGATCCTATATGAGGCAAACCATAGGTAGAAAAACAAGGGAACAATTTAAGGTAGATACAAGACCTCAATTAGAGTAAGAAATTTGTTTAGATGAATATTTCCTAAGTGTGTGGCTGTGACTGTGTTTCCATTTGGCAATTGGACATTGATGAAATTATTTTGCAAAGGTTTCAGGCAAGAAAACAAAGATTTATTGGAACATATATGGTCTGTAGCACCTGAATCTAATATCCGGGTGCTAGATTGAGATGTTGAGATATTAAAGATTAAGGTCTTACTTGTATGCACTGTTTTCTCAAGAATATGAGAAGAGGAATGAGGGCTTGTGGTGATAGCAGCAACCTGGTTATTACCTGAGGTGCTAGCTAAACTAGTTGACTGAACCAAGTTCATGAGAGCCTTGTATTGCTCTGGTGTTATCTGTGATAAGTCATGAGCAGACTTGAAGCTTTCAGTATCAACTTCACTACCTTCAGCTGCATCTGATGTCAAATTGTTGGTGTTGTTATAGGATTTGGCCTTGAAATTGTTGGGATACCCATGCTTCTTGTAACAGGTTTCAATGGTGTGGCCAGTTTTGCCACAATAACTGCATACCTTGTAATTACTCTTGTTAGGAGTGAATCCTCCTTTTCCTCGACCATAAGGCTTCTTATCAGCAACATTGATGAACACTTGTGTGTCAGTTTCATTTGCAAAACCAACTCAAATCCTCCTTTCATGTTGTAGTACAAGTGAGAGAGTTTTATCCACATCAGGAAATGGATCCATCATGAGTGTTTGTGTTTTAACAACTTCAAAGTCATTGTTAAGGTCACTAAGGAATTTCACTATACAATCTTCACCTCTAAAAGCTCTACCAATAGTACTTGCTACACAGGTACACTTAACAGCACAAGAACATTTCGGAAGAGGTCTGAAATTGTCTAACTCATCCCACAAAATAGCCAATTCAGTGAAAAACTAATTAACAAAATTGTTACCTTGCTTTAATGACATCAATTCTTCTTGAAGCTCGAAAATCCGAATTCTATCTTCTTGTGAGAACCTAACCTTCAAAAGACTCCATGCCTTTGCTGCCAATTCCAGATACATCAAGCTTTGAGCAATTGTTGGCTCCACAGAACTCAAAATCCATGAGAGTACCAAGTTATTGCACCTTTCCCAAGCATCAGAACTTGGATCGAATTGATCTGGCATTGGCAAGCTTCCATCTAAAAATTTGAATTTGTTCTTCGAGATTAAGGATCGTTTCATTGCTCTGCACCAACTATGGTAGTTCTTTGGTGTAAGGAGAGGGGATACAAGAGATAAGGTTGGGTTTTCATTGGGATGTATATAATAGATGTTGAGAGGGTTAGAAGTAGGATCTGGTGGAGGGGGATTGATCACTCTGCCATTGTTATTGTTATTGTTGTTGTTGGAATTGTTGGAACAACCACCTCGCGCCATGAATGAAGACGCTTTGATCTTTCAGCTCAAGATACCATCATAGTAAAATGAAATAATGAAGGAAAGCTTTAATTCATTGATATGAGTTTTGTGAATCACATAGTATGTATATATACTCCTACATAGCTGAGCTAATGAAGCGGGAAAAGTAGAAGGCAAGGACCATGTGAGCTAAACAGAAACGCGGAGGATACAAAAGGGAAAATAACAGAAGAATATTATAACAGAAAGGTGAATGAAAAACGTGACACCACGTGGCAGCTTCTTTGAATGTAAACGTGATTACGCATTGGGCGATGTGGGACTTTCTACTCTTCTTCTTCTTTGGCTGTTTACCCGGTGTGGGACTATGTGCTTCCATTACTCTCAAATAAATGATTTCAATTTGTTTTTCTTCTTATTTTTTTTCACTCTATTTTCTCTATAACCAATCAAGGCTTAAATAAAGAAATATTGTTTGTCATAAACGTTTTGTATCAATATATGACAAATAATAACAAGAAGTTTTGAGCCTTAAATTCCTTGCCCTTGTGCATTTATGATTTTATATTATATTAGTGTGTGACCACATAATTTTACAAAACAAAAAAGCAATGCTATGAGTTTTATATATCAGGATAATTACATTAGGTGACTTTATCTTGATGATTATCATACAAATAGTTTTCATTTTGTAAAAAACAATTATTGATCTTTGTTTTGGGTTGGAATTTAACCAGTGTGGAAAGGACATTTATGATGGACCTTTTGTTTATTATATATTTAAATTCAAAGAGGTTTGTAGTATAATAATAAGTATACACTTTGCAGATTGCCTTTCTCAAGGAAAGAAAAGGATTTGTCCGCATAGCAATTGAGATGGGTAAACCCCTTGTTCCAGTGTTTTGCTTTGGCCAGGTATTTTTTGCATAGAGCTCTTATATTTAAACTCCTATCTAATTAATCGTATATATACACAAGTTTCAACTTGATATCTATTTACATCATCAATTCAAATGTATATCCACTCAAAAGCACAAGTTTTAATTGATGGATTGGATTAAACATATATTTGGTCTTTTCAAATGGTAAATCAAAAACACTATAAGTCTAATTGATTTGTCACGGTTCGTTCCTCAAATTATTTATCTTTTGAGTTTAGACCTTTCTCTCATTTATATATGTTTTCCATTTTCTTCAATCATACAAATTGACCATGACCATCTCCTTTTTGGTGCAATCATTTTTTTAGGTAAATGTCTATAAGTGGTGGAAAGCTCCTTGGAAATTAATTCAAAATGTTGCAATCTCTATGAAGATCTTCCCATTATTTTTCTGGGGAATTTACGGGTGTGTGTTTTCTTTTCCATATCAACTTCTTTACTTTTTGTTTTTGCTAGTGTAGGTTTTCTATCATGACAAATGAATAAACCAATTTTAAAATCACCTTCCAGACAATTCAATGTCAAGAATATATCTAAGACATTTTCCCCTACTCACCAACATCTGTGCATCATACAAATCTTTTTGTAAATATAAAAAATAAAATATTTAATTTGAAAAGTTTTAAAAATTAATCTAATTTATAAAAAATAGTTAACAAATAATTTTTAAATATTTTTATTTTTAATGTTGATTACTTGATTAAATTTAAGAATTAATTAAAGTAACTAAAACTAATAATATCACTTAATTAGTTAAATAATCATCTAAAAGGTAATTAATATTAATTTGTTTTGGTTTAATATGAAATTTTAGAAACTAAACCACTATATGATAGAAATGGTGTGACGTGTGGTTTTATAAAAAACAAAGTGTTCTGGCCGGGATATTGAGCCCTCATCCGCAAGGCTCAATCCCACAACAAGCCCAACGCAGATACAGATCTGGGGCCCCGACCCGACTATGCGAAGGGGGTTTTCGCACAACTCGATTGGATCCCCTACCACGCCTATCCGGGTTAACTTGGGTAGGTCGTATGGACACCCCGAATCCCTTTTACAGGCCCACATGCCATCTCAGGCATTTAACACTCGTTGTTGGTAATGGTATAGGTATATATGTCATTAAGACCCCATAATTACTCCTTATCTGCTAATACCCTGGACTGACTTGAGCGTCAGAGTGTTCTTTGCAAGTACCCCCTCTCTCATCCCGGCTCGCCACGCGCACTTGAGACGAGAAGACCACACGAACGTGTCCACACCTGAGACGAGTTCATACACGAACATTTGACGCTAGAAGGAGGGCCTCCTACCATAACGGTCACCACCCGACAACGACATCGAAACGCTCATCCCAGGCTGACCCCCGAAGGCTGGGTATAAGACACCTTCTACCATGAGGAAGGCTTCGGGGATAGCGGGCAAGACCCACCAGCAGATCAACCTCTGGTCACGGCTTCCCACCACATCGGGCTCCCAGACCCTAGAGACCCATAATCACGCAGCTGCAGGAACTAGAGGGCCGAAATAACATCCCGACCGCCACACTTCCACTGGCCCGACCTCTAAAACCGAATCCATTCGTCCGATATTTAGAAGATCGGATCCAACACCTAGAGCGGTCATTTGTGCAATTGCCTCCCCACCAACAATCCCACTTCACCCACCCGAAGGTCACGCAACACCCACGCTGCTCCCACCCCGGGGGGACACAACCTGTCTTCCCACAAGCGCACACCCCCTTCAGACATTCGTTCACTGACCGACTTGTGTTGGCAGAAATCCTTAAGGCATTCCGCAATGCCCTCCCCATCAAACACTTCGTCGGGACCTCCGACCTCGACAAGCACCTTGACTCCTTACAACAAGATGCTATTCGTGGGGGCACTCGAGGCTGTCATCTGGAAAAATTTCACACAGACATTGAAAGGAGAAGCCTTAGCTTGGTTCAAGACCTTCCCTCCCTGGTCTATCGACTGCTTGGAGGATTTACACTCGGCTTTCATAAAGAGATTCACTGTTGCCTATGACGTCCCTCACAACCAATTCATGCGGGCCACTCTACAATAAGAGAAGGGTGAGTCCCTCCGTAACTTCCTATCAAGATTCTACAAGGAGTGTGCCTACATCTCGGACCTGGCTGAAAAAGTTCAACTTGTTTGTGGAGTCACGACACTCCTCCCCGACTCCCCGTTCACGGTCTCACTATCCGAGGAGTCGGCTGTCACCAAGGAAGAGTTCAGAACACGCTCGACCAGGTTCATTGAGAGAAAAATACACCTCGATCGGACGCCGGCCAACCCAGTCCACCTGGTCTGACTGCGATCAACACCGCCGGCGGAATGAGCGCCCTTCACAATACCGAGATCAGCCCAAAATCAAAGGAAAATACAATTGATACACACCCCTCAACTCGGATCCTACACAGATCTTCAAGGAAGTCATGAACACAGAAGTGGGTAGGGCAGCCAAACCTCCCCCCTGTCTGACACAGCCCAGAAGGACAAAACAAAATACTACGCATATCACGAGAGGTACGATCACACCACTAATGAATGCATCCAGATCAGGGATACGATAGAATAGCTGAACCAAGACGGCCGTCTGGTCAAGTTAAAGGTGGTCGTAACTAAGTCGGCTACAGGAAGAGCGATAACAGAAAGAGGTCACCCAGTCTCAGAGGAGGGGACCCCGATACTGGCCATGGGAAACGCCAAGCCCATCTGCCTACCCGGGTTGAAACTAAGCCCGACGACATCTCTAAGGCCGAGACCCACGACGGAAACGCATGGACATCAGCACCCAGAATAAGGATCAACATGATCTCTAGGGGCTTCGCTAGGGGAGAATTCTCCAACAACTACTGCAAGCGACACTTGTAGGAAATCTATATTGCTGAGTCTGAGATCTCCAGACAGTCCAAACTGAATCCAGACAACGACCTCATCATCTCCTTTTCGGAAGCCGACTTTGCAGCAAAAAGGAGAGAGCATGACGACCCAATGGAAATCCGAGAATTGATCGGCCACGCAGATGCCGGCCGAGTCTTCGTCGACCAAGGCAGCTCAGCCGATATTTTGTTCCTCAGCACCCTGAACAAGATGGAGTTGTCTAAAGCACATCTCACCTTTTACCAAGGGGAACTTGTCGGCATTACCGACAAGAAGATCCACCCGAGGGGATACCTGGATGTCCAGCTCCGCTTAGGCAAAGAGATAACCAACAAGCGGATAAGCACCAAGTTCTTGATGGTGGATTGCCCCAACATTTATAACACAATTCTGGGTCGCCCAAAGTTGAACGCCTTCAAAGCAATTATCTCCACCCGCCATTTAGCGATGAAGTTCGTATCCCGGGACAGTGTGATCATCACGGTCCATGACAACCAGGAAAAGGCCCGTAAGTGCTACAATCTTACCCTCTAATCTAGAAAGCCAGACAATGCCCCGGCTTGCAATAACCTCGACAGGGGGAAGGGCGAGGTCGTCATGATGATCGACCTTGACCCATGAACAGAAGGAGACCTTGGGTCATCACCCCCATTACACCTAGAGATTGCCGGGAAGTTCAAGTCAATCCCTATATGCGACTCTGACCTGTCACGAGTAGTCAAAATCGGAGCGGAACTCGGAGCAATGACTGAGGCGAGGTTAATAAAGCTCCTTAGGGACAGGAAAGATCTGTTCGCTTGGACCGCAATCAATATGCCTGAAATTGACCCGAACTTCTGCTGTCACCACCTCTCGGTGGACCTAATGGCAAAATCGGTCGCCTAGAAGAAGAGGAAGATCGGACCCGAAAGACAGAAAGCGACTGAAGATCAAGTTGGGGAACTCTTGAAGGCCGGATTCACTATGGAATGTAATTATGTAACTTGGCTTTCCAATGTTGTACTGGTTAAAAAATCTAATGGAAAATGTAGAATGTGTGTTGACTGTATTGATCTCAACAAGGCCTGCCCAAAAGACTCCTTCCCTCTTCCCAACATCGATAGGTTGGTCGATAACTTGGCCGACTACCAGTGGTTGTCCTTCATGGACGCGTACTTGATGAGATTCTGGCAAACGTACCAAAATTTCAGCAGTATAATAGTAAGTATGAGTTCATCGTATCCACAGGGAACGGTTCGCTTCGTATTTACTAGTGATCAGACTATCAAGTAAGAAACTGTATTTGAGGATTTGTGGTGCGGGAAGTAAAATTGCATGAAGTAAAGAGATATTTGAGATAAGGTAAGATGACGTTACTTGGATCAGGATTGAACTTCGTATCATCGCACCCCTTATGCATGTGAACCCCAATATTATTTATGAATATATTTCTATAATATCCTAGCCAAACTATATTGCTTTACCCCGAGTTACCATGTAGTAACCACTCGAAGATAATCCATGCTGGTTCTCCCAGGCGACAAATCACCCCGGCTTGATTGCTCTACCTTTCCGTTCGTTAACACTATCAAATAACTGTATATTCCTATAGAGACTACTATGAAGAGGCTGACACATTCCAATTCTTCAATCATTGATTCCCTCTATATTCCTATAGCGATTAATGAGTACTTTTACCAATCAGAATTTAAGTTTCCTATGTCTAGGCTCCCCCAAACTCGCTGTTGAATTAATAAAACCATTTACCAATGCATTTTATAAAAAATAACCTATAACTCCGGCACAAGTGCGGAAGCTACGCATTAAGCAAAGTATAAAAGTACCAATATTATAGAATAGGGATTCATAAATAATAAAGAGAATTCACATACACTTGGGGATTGAATCAACTACATTCAATCCTATTGAGACGCTTAGCTACGCATGGTAGCCATTACAACCCAATGGAGAAGCTGTCACCTTGCTCCAATCCTAGCTCTGCCTTTACGGTCTCTCTAATCTCCTTCCTAAATGGTCCTTTGCTAACCCCTGTGTGATCTTTACAAAAGGTCCTATTTATAGACTAAGGAAAGCTATCTTAAATCTGGAAGGAATCTACTTTGAAAATAGATCTAAAATTAAATCTGCGTTCCTGCGCTTCACCTGCGCTCAGCGCGTTTGAAACGCAGGATCCAGAGAGGAACCCTGATAGTTACGCTTCACCTGCGCTGAGCGCAGGTGAAGCGTATTTCTCGTTCCAACTTTCCTTGATTCTATCTCTTTTTAACTTGATCTCTTCCTGATCTTATCCTTGCTTGCTTGGCTTTCCTTGTTTCCCTCTTTTTGATCTAATTTTGAATTTATCTTGCCTTTGAATTTAAATTGGGAAGTTATCCGCAGAATCCTTGTTTAAATGGTTGTTGATCTTATCTTTATTTGCTCTCATTTAAACTTCAAATCTGCAGATCCTATCCTCAAATAATGTTATCTTCTTTCCCCATTCAAATCTTCTCATAAATCTACAAAATTAAAAGATTTCTATTAAAATAGCATCAAATTCAAATTCAAACCAAATAAACACAATTACTACAATTATTACTAAAAAAGGATTATTTTAGGGTATAAATTACTATTTTAACCTTTATAAGTGCAGTAACAATACAAGAATATATCATATAATTTGCACTTACCAGTACTCGGGCTACAACCAGATACCCATGTCTCCCGAGGACGAAGAAAAAACCGCCTTCCTCACGGATCATAGAATCTTTTGCTACCGGATAATGCCTTTCGGGATAAAAAAACGTCGGTGCAACATACCAGAGAATGATGACAAAAGTATTCACCGACATGATCTGTGAAAAGATATAGGTTTACATCGATGATATCATTGCAAAAACTCCTTCCGGGAAAGATCACGTCGACGATCTGGCCACAGTGTTTGAACGTCTCCAGAAATACAACATGTGCCTCAACCCCCTCAAATGTACTTTTAGCGTACCGTCTGGGCAGTTCCTCGGCTTCATGCTGACCAGTCGAGGCATAGAAGCCAACCCGAACAAATACGAAGCTGTGATCCAAATGAAGAGCCCAACTTTCCTGAAAGAAGTACAAAAGTTGAATGGGTGAATCACCGTCCTCAACTGATTCATTCCCTCTTCAAAACACTGAAGAAGGGATCGACTTTTGAGTGGATATCAGACTGTGAGCAGGCATTCCTGGACCTCAAATCGGTACACACTTCCCGCCCGGTACTTGCAAAACCCGTCCCGCGAGAACCACTCATATTCTACATCCGCGCGACCGACCAAGCCATCGGCTTGGCTTTGGTCCGAGAAAACAGAAAAAACAACTCCATGTATACTTCGTCAGCAAAGCACTTCAAGGGTCAGAAGTCCAGTATCAAAAACTCGAAAAGGCCGCGTTGGCCATCATCACCTCAGCACGAAGGCTCCGCCATTATTTCCAGTCTTACCCCATCATAGTCCGGACCGACCTGCCCATCCGGACCATCATCCATAAGCCAGACTTCTCAAGGCGTTTGTCTGTCTAGGACATCGAACTATCTAAGTTCGACATCTCCTTTGAACCACGACTGACCCTAAAATCACATGTCCTGACTGACTTCATTGTCGAACTAAGTCCGCCCAGACCAACCACGGACGAACCACACAGCTGGACAATTTTTGTAGACGACTCATCAAACAGAAAAGGCGCCAAGGTCGGGGTAGCACTGGAGGACAAAGAGGGAGTGTGCTTAGAACAATCTCTCCGTTTTGACTTCAAGACCTCCAACAACCATGTCGAGTACGAGGCCTGCCTCGCCGGATTAATGATGGCTCGGGAACTCGGGGCATAGAGCGTGACACTTTGTAGCGATTCTCAATTGGTGATCTCACAAGTCAACGAAGATTATCAGGCTCAGGAACCCCCTACAAAAATATCTCGAAAAGGTTTGAGACCTTTCGTCGACCTTCGGTCAGGTAACGTTCCAGTACGTTCCACGTGAAAAGAATGCTTGGGTCGATATCTTATCCCGGCTCGCCAGCATGAAGAAATTCGGCAACAACAAAACCATGTTGCAAGAGTCCTTTTCTGCCCCGAGCATCATGCTCGACGTCTAGACCCTAGTCCTTGAAATCGGAGACCTAAACAATTGGAGGACACCATGCAACTGTTCATTGAAAGGGGCGAACTCCCATCCGACAATGAATAGGCCAAAAGAATAAAACATATGTCAGCCAAATTCACGATGATCAATGGGGCCTTGTATAAATTGGGATCTTTTCCCTCCTACTGAAATGCATGGCGCCCTCTCAGACCGGTTATGTTATGGACGAGCTACACGAAGGGAGTTGTGGCAGGCACATCAGAGGCTGGTGCTTTAGCCCGGAAGGTCTTGTGTGCATGTTTCTTCTGGTCGTCCATGGGATGGCAGTGCAATGACTTCGTCAAAAGGTGCGACGCCTACCAGCTCCATTCCGACCATCAAAAACTCCCAGCCTAGATATTAACCACCATGACAGCCCCCTGACCCTTCTTTCAATGGGGAATTGACATACTCGATCATTTTCCCCTCACTCCAGGACAACTAAAGTTTCTATTCGTGGTTGTGGACTATTTCACAAAATGGATTGAAGCTGAACCCCTCTCAACAATAACCTCGGCTCGGATACAGAGGTTCTTCTTCAAGAACATCGTCAGCAGATTCGGGATACCAAATTCTATTATCACAAACAATGGCACTCCGTTCGTCGACGGAGGATTCAGAGAACTCCTAAGCGGCTTGAAGATCAAGCAACACTTCTCCTTGGTCGAACACCCCCAGACCAACGGGCAAGCCGAGGCAGAAAACCGGGTTATCCTACGAGCTCTCAAGAGGAGACTTAAAGACGCCAAGGGGAAGTGGGCCGAGCAACTCGTCCACATCCTCTGGGCATACCAGACCACTCCCCACTCCTTAACCGGCGAAACCCCGTTTCGGCTAACATACATGACCGAGGCCATGATCCTAGTTGAAGTGGGTAAACCATCGTGGCGACACTCTAACTTCAATCCGGAGGAAATCGTGAAAGCAATCAGAGAAGAACTCGACCTTCTAGACAAGACTCGAGAAGTCGAACACATTCAGGACCGGGTCCTCAAGGAATGACTCGCACTCAGATACGCCACCAGGGCCTTGGTAAAAAGATTTCAAGTCTCTGACCTAGTCCTGCGTAGAGCCGACGTCGGAAATCGGAATGCCTCCAAAGAAAAGTTGGCAGAAAACTGGGAAGGTCCCTATCGGATAACCGAGACGACTGGGATCGGAGCCTACAAACTTGAGACCCTCAAAGGAGAGCTAATTCCGAGATATTGGAACACAGTAAATCTTAGAATGTACTACAGTTAATATTCATAAATAAAAAAGGCCCTTGAGCCGGCATCACAACCCCGATATCGTTATTGTTTGCCTTTTTATCTTCCTACACAAATCCCAAGACTTCGCCAATATTTAAAGAGTAAACCCCCAATGCTCGAAAATAGCCTGGGGAATGGAAAAACCGAACCGGTAAATTTTACCCTGGTCCCTTTCCGG
This sequence comes from Sesbania bispinosa, assembly GCA_026901365.1. Classification (NCBI taxonomy): domain Eukaryota; kingdom Viridiplantae; phylum Streptophyta; class Magnoliopsida; order Fabales; family Fabaceae; genus Sesbania; species Sesbania bispinosa. The sequence continues at coordinate 277,272 of QLOH01000513.1, read as the reverse complement.
CATAAAGAATGTCGGAGCCCCTTACACATGAACGATCCAAGACCTCGTTCGACTCGCGTAAACTACGAAGGCCAAAACAAGGTCGGGCCAAACATGATTGTATTCCCGACGCGTCTCGTGCAAAAAACCGGTATCCGAACAAGGTAAAGTAAAACGCGCTCAGAAAAACTTACAAAAATCAGGCAAAAAGAGACACAACGAAAAAATTGCCCCGAGGGACAAAAGTAATATCATTGAAGTATTTCTCTAATCTATTACAAAAATGCGCCCTAACATCCAAGACGACTTGATACAAGAGATAAAAACTTAAAGAAAACAAGAAAAGGGAAAGGGAACCGAGGTCAAAGCCCATAACTCATTCTCCAACCGGTATGACCCTTCCTCGTCCCAGTCGGTCACCTCCTCCTCAGAATCCATAACGATTAGCTTGCGGGCCAAGGCGTCCACTTTGCAAATCTGGCCGCGGAAGACCTCGAACTTGTGGGATACCCCATCTCGAACCAAAGTCGGGTTCCTTAGAGAAAATTGGGCCAGGGAATTTTCAAAGGATTCTTTCACTAAGTTATTCCCTATAGCCACCAGCTTCGTTTTCTCCTCGTCCAACTTGGCCTGATGACGGGCGAGGTTGTTCTTCACCAAGTTCGCCACGACCTGTCTATCCGTCCCGGCTGACGACCTACCTGCCTTCTCGACCTGTTCCTTCACGACTCGAAGGTCCTCAGTCGACTTCATCGCTGCCTCCACCTCGGCCGTCCTTAGGGCCATATCCTCTCTCACCCTCTTCAGCTCAGCCTTCAACGAAGGGTTGCTCTTGTCGGCCTTATCCTTCGTCGTATTTAAAGTCTCGTACTGCGCCTTATACTTCTTCATCTCATTCCCCACCAACTCAATTGACGCCTCCAGGTTGGTCACCTCCTTCTCTAGCTCTTCATTAGAACTTTGCACCTCTTGGAAATGAGGTACAATGGTCCCACGTAGATACTTCATGAAGGCGGCCCGCTGAGGGCATTGCAGCACCATGACCTGCAGATGCTGGTTGAAGTTCACTCGGGCATGCACATTTGCCACTTCTTCATTGGCAAGAACTACCATCAGGGTCGGCTGGTTGAGGTCAAAATCATCATCGGAAAGTATCGGCTCCTCATCCACAGCCTCCTAATTCGAGATCTCCCTCTCAGTCCCCTCATCCTGTTCTTTTTCCTCATCATCATCCCAAGTCGTCGCCTTCTTCTTCTTCTTCCCCTTGGGAGACTTGCTTTTATTTTTTTCTCTTCTTCTTGTGGACCGAACCCTGGCTCTGCCCTTCTTCCGGAGTCTCCACATCATCAACCTAGACCTAGGGCTAGGGTGAAGGAGGAGGATCGGCACCACCACCGACATCGCCATCGCTGAGACCCAGGTCAATCTCATGTTCCTGGTTCCCGGCATTGACTTGGGCTTGAGCAACCCTCAGTGCCCTCAATTCCGCATTATCCATAGAAGCTGAAAGAAAAAGAAAAGAAAGCAAGTCAGAAACTCCATTAAAAACTCAAGGGAAACATAACAGCCGACTTCTACGAAACCTGTCTACCTATCTAGGATTCGACGTTGTGACAGGAACCCTCTAATAGTTTTGCTCTTAAAGGGCCCCATCTTGACCACACACTCATCGAACAACCCTTTGGCCCTCCTCTCGGCCGGAATCAAGTGCTCCTCAGGGACCTCGTAATAACTTGATGTATGATCATAGTGAACAGAACTCCAATATATGTGAATGTGGGGAACCACATCGGCAGGATCACTCCAGCTCCTCCAAAACGACGCCCAGGGTCGGTCATATCTGAAACTACTATTGTTTGAAGGGGATCTTCCCCCGCTTAGCCAAATTAACAAACAAGGAGATATGTTTCTGGTTCGTGTGGGCTCGGAGGCTCACCCATGTCCTCAGAGTCTCATATTTATTCCCTTTCTGATATTTCCTCAACACTTGGAAATAATGGAAGAAAAGAATCATGGTCGGCTCCAAATGAAACTCCTTTAGTGTCAACTTAAACCAAATGATGAAAGCCCATGAGTTGGGATGAAGCTGGGAGGGTGCAGTGTGCAAATACATAAGAACCTTCTCTTGAAAATCCGACTGAGGCAGCAGGAGCATCAACTTAGAATGGTAGTAGTCATACGAATACATAAAACTGCGTATTTGTCTCGGACAACTCACACACTCAGGCCTCGGCCGGGGGAAGGACGACATCATAATCATAGGCATGGGCCAACTCGCAGAATTCCAAGTTCACAAGCCACTCCTGAATCGACACTGGCCTATCTGGCCTATAAATACTAGCGGTGCCTAGGACCTCGGGCGCCACCCAGGAATAATTATCGGCCCATCTCGGCACTAACATCATCTCCGCTTGCTCTCCAGCCATTGGCTACCCGAAGCATCAGAATCTGACAAACTGAAGTCGGACCCGGACGACGTACAATCATACTCGGTCCTCCTCACAAGACCACCGGCCGAACCAAGCACGTCCCGGTTGGATTCGCCTCGGAACATCCCGGTTCGACTTAGGATAAGGGAGCTGGAGGATTGACCAGGCCACCCCTCGGGCAGCCCAGGTAGTATCTCTAAAGACTCATCATTAGTCATTCCCCCTAAAGGAAAAGAAAAAGCTAAGGAAAGAAAGGGTACTTCGATTTCAAGAAATTTGAGACGACTTGAGGAAAAAATCGTAGGGACTGAGATGATTTTGTAACTTGATCTAAGCAGAACTTCGCTCAAAGACAAGGAAAACGTAAGGGATGTTGGAACCACACACCTTTTATATAGAAGTGGAGAAGTGAGACAAGGGCCCATGGGCCCAGGACTCGGCGAAGCATTTCGAACGTTTCGAATGCGAAGAGTTGTAAACCCTACAATTCGAAGCGTAGCGACCCTAGCGAACCAAACTTGACAAACCCTAGGAGGCGAATCATCGCAACCTCAGGATACTAATCACCAGAACCAAATGAGTTGAACCGACGCAGTAACTCCACCTTTAGCTCCGAGAACTAAACGAGTCGTGACAACACCTCTCCAAAGGATTAGCGCAACCCAATATGACAACATGTGGACACATCAGGCACGCTGGGGGGAAACTGTTCTGGCCGTGATATTGGGCCCTCATCTACAAGGCCTAATCCCACAACAAGCCCAACCCAAATACGGATCCGGAGCCCCGAATCGACTTTGCGAAGGTGGGTTTCCGTACAACTTGGTCGAATCCTCTACCACGCCTATCTGGGTTAACCCGAGTAGGTCGTACGGACACCCCAGATCAATTTTACAGGCTCACACGCCACCTCAAGCTTATAAAAGTCATTGTTGGTAACGATACAAGTATGTCATTAAGACCCCGTAATTACTCCTTACCTACTAACACCCGGACTGACTTGAGCGTCGGGGTGTTCTTTTCAAGTACCCCCCTCTCTCGTCCTGCTCGCCATGCGCACTCGAGACAAGAAGACCACACAAATGGGTCCACCCCCGAGCGAGTTCATACACGAACAGAAAGTATAACATGGTTTCATAAAATTTAAGAAAGAAAATATTAAAGTTAATATATAGATGTGAATATGAAAATTAAAATTGTGAATAATTTTATGTGTTTAATTAGTATACACTAATAGTGTAAAAAAGTTTTACATTGTTATCCAATGATGTGTTACCAAATCATTTAATGAGTATGACACCTCATGTGTTATTAAACTCATTAAGTGATGTGGCAACACATCATTGGATAACAGGGTAAAAATGTTTTACACTGTCAATGTATATTGATTAAATCCTAATTTTATTCTGTAAACATTCATAAATATTGATGGCGCTTAACTTTTACCCTAAACTAATGTTTAGGGAATAAGAATAAGAATAGATCAATTGACTTGTTGAGGTTTATGATATGATCCACATTAGGTCAAGGTTAGGACAAATTTATTATTTAAATAAATTAGGTTAAGACTTGTCTAGTAAAAAATTGTCAAGTATATATTAGACCATCTGAAAAATTCTTAAATTTAATAGGTCAAATTATTTAACCAATGTTTTAAAATCTGGAACGATCATTAAATCAATGAAGAAATTTGTTCACCGTTGATTAATTCAACCATGGTTATAGATAATAATTAAATATATATTTTTAATATTATATAATATATTAAACAATAAATTAGCATAAAGTATTAAGAAATTAAGTCAATTCAAATTTTAAATTAACATTAAATGATTATATTATATATTTTTTAAAATAAAAAATCAATAACAAAAAGATAACAATAATAATTCATGTGCATCTTTTTAATTTGATAAATATATTTTTAATAATTAAAAATTACAAAAACATATTAATATAGAACTTGACTGGTTCAAGTTGATTCATCGTCACCAATTTTGGACTGGTTCGATCAGTTCTTTATTGATTTTGAATTCAACCGATTTTTTAGACCAAATGAACTATACATTTAATCAGTTCCCAAATTAAATTGCCAGGCTAACCTCATAATTAAAATACCTTTTGGGAGGTGTGTGTATTGATAATGGTACACGAAATAAAGAGAGACCGGATGTTGCCCGGGTGTTGATTCAGACTACTTCTGTGGAGAGTATTTATTGGTTGAAAATTAAGATTAATAATTCTTTATTTTCAATTAGTCTTATTGAGGATCCTTTTATTCAGTCATGGCGGGTGGTGCCAAGAGGACAAATATTTAATCCCAGTTCGGAGTGTTCTAGCTATACTTCATCCTCCGAATATTCACTGGATGGTAGTAGGTGGGATGATTTTGTTAATGAGGTGCAGGATGCAGTTGGCAATTTTGAATTTCAAAATGACAGTGTGGCAGTTAATTTCGCCGAGAATCATGTTAGTAAAATATCACAATATGTGGAGTCTGGTATGGGCGGTAATGTGGCATTAACTCCAGGCGGGAATGACGTACCTGAAGGGGAGATGTTGGTTGGATTGGCTAATGTTCGACAGGTGGCACATGTAGGTGATGGGCCCAATTTTGTTTCCAATATTGATAACATGGTGGGAGAAATTTTGGCCGCATGTGTAGCTGAGCAAGACGTGGGCTTAGTGGAATGTAAATTGAAAGCTATTGATCAACAGGGGTGTGGTGCAGCGGCCAATTGTGTTGATGAAGGAGTGAACATAATGGATGGAAGCTTGGACAAGTGTCGCCAATGTGTTGTTGGAGGCGGGGTGGGCCGTGTGCTGCGAGACGTGGCAAAGGCCCAATGTGAAATTGTACAATGCTCTCACCGAACTTACATGCTGGGCCGTGAATTAGGTGCGGATGAATTGAGTGACACCGAACATGGGAACCAAGGTGTGGATGCATGTAGCACCTTAGTTGCTGTGTTGGGTGGCGTGGCAACAAGCCATTGTGTGACAGCGGCCCAATGTGAGGAAGGAGATATGAGGCGTAATTGTATGGAAGTGAGTGGTGTGGTAGAGGCCCAATGTGTGACAGAGGCCCAATGAGTAATTGGTGGCGAGAAGGCAATTAGTTTGGACAAGTCTCGCATAAATGAAGTTGTGGTTGCAAACAGTGAGATAATTCCTGTTTTGGGTTGTGTTCCAATTGTCCAATCACAATGCATTGCAGATTCTAAACCCCAGTGCTCTGATGTTAGTCATAACGAGGAGTTTCTCTCTAAATTGGGGAAGATGAAGTGCCAGGGGCACGGGGCATTAGAACCTGAAGGAGGTTTCGAGCAAGCTTCAGAAGATGTTCAGCGTAAAGGTAGTGTTCTAGATGGTGCTTATGATGATTTCAGGGAAGACTACTTGTGTGATGTTCCCATATCTATAGTTGATTCTGTAAAAGTTGTTCGTGAAAGCTGTTTGCAACATAAGTCGAGTGGTCTTGCACATCAAGCTAGAAAAAAGAGAAGGGGTAGGCCTCGAAAGTACAATCCGGTTCCGGTAAGTTCTTTTATTATTGGTGTTGATTTACCCAATGCTGAACGGTTGTTACAATTGAACTCTGACTGTATAGCTGAAAATGTCTGGAACATTGGGCAACAATTGGGGATAGTGGGCAGATCTAATGATAATGACATTCTGTTAAAATTGAAACAAATGGAGTGTCGGGACCGAGAAGCTATTGGGAGAGATGGAGTGTAAGCATCCTGGTGCTGCGGGGTATTTGTTAGGGTGTTGATTAATGTTGAATGATAATTGCTTCAATTAATATTAGGGGTATGGGGGGACGGTTGAAAAAGTTGGAAGTGAGGAAGTTACTTTTTCTGAGAAGGCTGATTTTATTTTTGTACAAGAAACAAAGATGGAAGTAATTGATGCTAGTTTGGTTGCTGTTTTAACCGGGGGAGCTGAGTTTGAGTGGGTGTTCCAACCTTCGGTGGGTATGTCTGGAGGGTTATTATCTATATGGAGGAAGGATAGATTTAAAATGACTGAATCTTTCTCAGGAGATAACTTTATTGGAGTGAGAGGTATGTGGGGTGAAAATAATTTAGTGTACACTATGGTTAACATATATGCTCCTTGTGACTTGGTTCGAAAAAAAGAGTTATGGCGTTGTTTACTGGAAACTTTAGGGTGTTATGGAGGTGATTTATGGTGCCTTGGTGGTGACTTTAATGCTGTAAGGACAGAAGGTGAAAGGAGGGGTGTGTCTTCGTACTGGAGAAAAGAAGATATGAGAAGCTTTGACGGGTTCATTCAAGAGGCCGAATTGGTGGATTTACCCCTAGTTGGAAGAAAATATACTTGGTATAAATCGGATGGGTCATGCATGAGTAGATTGGATAGATTTCTGGTATCATTTGCGTGGTTGTCTCAATGGCCACATACTACTCAATGGGGCCTCAGTAGGGGTGTTTCAGATCATTGTGCAATTGTATTGAAAAATGAAGTCATTAATTGGGGTCCAAAGCTTTTTAGAGTCCTTGATTGTTGGAGGGGGGATGCCCGATATGCTGAGTTTGTGAAAGAACAATGGAGGGAGATAATTGTAGAGGGGAGGGCTGCTTTTGTGCTGAAGGAGAAACTTAAACAGTTAAAATATAGGCTGCGCAGGTGGAATATAGAAGTGTTTGGGGATTTGGATGGTAAAATCAAGGAGGCCAGGGATAATATGGACAAGCTAGATCTTAAGAGTGAAGTGTCACCCTTACAACAAGAAGAAGTACTACAAAGGAAGGAGTGGAAGGCCCAGATGTGCGTTAATATATCTTTGAAGGATAATTTATTATTCCAAAAAGCAAGGCTAAATTGGCTCCAAGAGGGGGATGCTAATACAAAATTTTTCCATGCTTGTATTTATAATAGAAGGTTGAGGAATGATATTCGGAGCTTGGAGGTGTCAAATATGAGGTATAGTGAGCCTGAAGAAGTAAAAAAGGTTGTTAAAGGCTTCTTTGAGATGCACTTTCAGGAGGGCTACCACAATAGACCTTATCTTCAACATACAGAATTCAGAAAATTGTCAGAAGAAGATGCTACAACCTTGATTTTGCCTTTTACTGAGGAAGAAGTGAAGAATGCAGTATGGGATTGTGAGGGATCCAAGAGTCCAGGTCCGGATGGCTTTAATTTTGCATTCATAAAGGATTTTTGGGAGGTTTTAAAGTCTGATTTCCTGGCTTTTCTGCATGAGTTTCATGTAAATGGTAAATTGGTAAAAGGCTCTAATAGTTCCTTTGTTGTTCTTGTGCCCAAAGTTGATAATCCCCAAAATGTGGTGGAATATCGCCCTATCTCTCTTATAGGGTGTATGCATAAGGTGTTGGCAAAGTTGTTGGCGAATAGGTTGAGGAAGGTAATTGGCAATGTGATCTCTGATTGTCAATCTGCTTTTTTGAAAGGTAGGATGATTTTTGACAGTGTGGTGGTTGCTAATGAAATTTTAGAGGAGGCCAAAAGGAGTCAAAAGTCATGTGTTTTTTTCAAGGTAGATTTTGAGAAGGCTTATGATTCTGTCAATTGGGATTACTTACAGTTTGTGATGGAGAGAATGGGATTCCCGACAAAGTGGAGGAGTTGGATGCTGGAGTGTTTAGCTACTGCCAAAGTCTCTGTTCTTGTTAATGGCAGCCATTCCAAGGAATTTGGGGTTGGTAGAGGTTTACGACAAGGGGATCCCTTGGCACCTTTCTTATTTTTGATTGCTGCAGAAGGGTTACATTCACTGTTAAACAAGGCTGAACAAGAGGGTGTTTTGGTGGGTTACAATGTTGGTCGTGATGCAGTCTTAGTCTCACATCTTCAGTATGCTGATGATACGATTGTTGTGGGTGATGCCTCCTTCGGTAACCTGTGGGCAATTAAGGCTATTTTCCAGTTGTTTGAGTTAGTGGCTGGTCTAAAAGTCAATTTTTTTAAAAGCAAACTCTTTGGGATAAATGTTGATTTGTCGTGGTTAGAGATCATGTCCCAGTTTCTGAACTGTAAAACCGGGTCCTTTCCGTGTTTCTACTTGGGGTTACCTATTGGTGCAAACCCCAAACGGTTGAAGACTTGGCAGCCTGTTGTGCGAAAAGTGGGAAAAGACTATCAAAATGGAAGGCAAAGCTGTTGTCCTTTGGCGGTAGACTTGCCCTTTTGAAATCCGTTCTACATTCCATCCCGATCTACTACCTTTCTTTTTTCAAGGCTCCCAAAGGTATCATTTCTTCTCTTGAATCTTTATTTAAAAATTTTTTATGGGGAGGGGATGATGTTCATAGGAAATTAGCTTGGGTTTCCTGGGATGTTGTGTGTAGGGAAAAACAGTTTGGGGGCTTAGGATTGAGAGATTTAAGAGCTTTTAACTTGACTCTATTAGGGAAATGGAGGTGGCGTTTGTTGGTTGAAAGGAGTTCTTTGTGGAATAGAGTTCTAACCTCTATTTATGGGGTTCCTGGTGTGAGAGGGGAACATGGCAGGGTTATTGGGTCTAGGTGGTGGGTGGACTTGTGGAGTATTGATGAGAGTGTTGATTTTACCTGGGATTGGTTTTCTACAATGTGTGGTAGAGTTGTGGGGAATGGGCGGAATACCTCTTTTTGGAGAGATGCATGGTGTACCTCAACTCCTTTTTGTGTGAGGTACAGTAGATTATTTTCTGTTGCTGATAATAGGGATATATCTGTTGCTGATATGGTTCTTAGTAGGGAGGTTACTTTATAATGGAATTGGTGTTGGAGAAGGACCTTATTTCAGTGGGAATTGCTACAATTATCCTTGCTAGTGTTGGATTTGAATATGGTTCAGGTTAATGGGTTGTCTAATGATGGTTGGCGCTGGAAAGCTGATTCTAGCGGGGTATATACTGTCAAATCAGCTTACCACATTATTGTCAATGATTCAATAAATGCAGAAATACCCTTGCACAGGTTTATTTGGTGCCGACTGGTTCCTTTAAAGGTCTCTTGCTTTGCTTGGAGGGTTATGCTTGATAGAATTCCATCAAAATCTAATTTAGCTAAAAGGCATATTCTACTTAACTCTGATGCTGACTGCAGTTGGTGCTCGCAACGGTTGGAGACTTCTTCTCATTTATTTTTTGAGTGCCCTTTTGCCTACTCTGTTTGGATGCTCTGCTTGGATTGGTGTGGGGTTTCATTTGTCCTGCATAATTCCTTTTTTGGTCATTTTCAACAATTTTTAGAGCTGCCTAATTGCAATTCAAAAATGAAGTATAGGTGGTCTGTGATTTGGTTGTCTGTTCTTTGGAGTTTATGGCTAGCAATGCATGTATTTTTTCACATAATATCCTTTCTGCAGCTGAGGTATTAGATCTTATCAAGCTTCGCTCATGGAAATGGTTGAAAGCAAAAGACCATGACTTCTCATACAATTTCTATTCATGGACTGAGCACCCTAGGGAGTGTTTAAATTTCCCATCTATGCTTCCTTAATGCTAGTTTGATTATTTGGTGTACGCTCGGCTGATTCTGGTTGTCGTGTTAGTGTTGTAATTTCTGCCCGGTGGCAACATTCACTACATAGGTTTATGGATTTGAGTGTGCTTTCAGGATGTAGTTAGGGTTGGTTTTCCTGTTTAGGAGATTGTGGTGGAATGGTTTTGTTTTTAGGAGGGGTCTTTTAAGTAGTTTTTTTTTTGTATTTTTTATGGGTTGTTGTACCCCTTGTACTCCCTATTAATATATTCCTTTTCTTAGCAAAAAAAAACCTCATAATTAAAATAAACTTTTTCTTTTTTCTTTTATAAAATGGCTAGATCAAGTATTATATATATATATGAGTCAGAATCAATTGATACTAGGTGTCAAACTTCAAAACTTACACCAATTAATAACTTTTTGTAGAATGTGAAATTGATTATCGTTGACTCATATTACATTATCATTATGATCATGTATATTAAATTTCAAATCATTTAGATATTCGTAGGTATCTAACAACGCACTTACTACAAGAAATCAGCGATTTAGATGCGAATGGATAGCGTCGGCCACGACAGCGTCTCTAGTAGCGTCGGTCTGACCGACGCTAAGTTGATTTATTTTTTTACATTTTTTATGTAGCGTCGGCTAGCCGGCACTGACTTTATTAAATAGTGATGACCTAACCGATGCTAATGGTAAAATATATTTTTAAATTTTTTTTTTATTTAACATCGGTCAGACCGACGCTAAAGGAGAAAAAAATTTAGCGTCGGCCTTCGTAAAGTTAGTGTCGGTCTGGCCGACGCTAATTTCTTGTTATTTTTTCTCTATGTATATATTATTTTGCACTATATATTTTAAGAAACAAACATAGCGTAACGATAATGCTTCTTCCTAGCCGTCGCTAAAGGCCGACGCTATGTTGTGACGACAATGGAACTAGCGTCGGCCTTTAGCGACCGCCCGACCGTCGCTGCATATACCGTCGGCCGTAAAATGTCGTCGTACTGCATTAATAACGAGGCGATGGTTTTTCCCCTGTAGCAACGACTTCTGACCGACACTAAAATCCGATTTTCTTGTAGTGATTTTTACTTATATTTAAAAAAATATATCTCGTATTAAAATAAAGTGGTGTGATAAAGTATTTATTAGTTTCTGATTTGCATGAAATTTTATAGATTTTATCTGCTCCATAATATATTTCAATTCAACGGTTGGATTAATCAATTTCACATTCTACAAAAATTATTAATTAGTGTAAGTCTTGAAATTTGACATCTGATATATATATATATATATATATATATATATATATATATATATATCAAGCAAACAACTCTTTTTTATTTGGAAAACAAACTAGACCTGATTAAGATAAAGTAGTTTGCCTTAAGCCCTTAACATGACTTATTTCTAGATTTATTTAAGAAAAGAGATGGACACAAAATTTTTAGGGTAAAGTTTGCCTTAATTAATATGACTTGTTTGCATCTTTGTTCAAAAAGTCAGACCGCGCAATACAAAATTTTAAGGTAAAACTAGTTAGCAGATAAGTTGTTAATCATGTTAATAACACTAATCGACAAACTCTTCTCATCATATCAGATCTCCGGTACCATTCAAAACCCCATTGTATGTCGTGGTGGGTAGACCAATTGAGCTCGAGAAAAATCCAGAACCAACAACGGAACAGGTATATATATTTGCTATCATCCAAATTTTATAAATTAATTCATTAATTAACAACCACAAGGATCCACTGTTGATCAAGCTAGGGGTATAGTAAATTTAATAAGTAATTGGCAAGAAAAGATATTATATGTTCAAACCTCACACTTATAGATAGTCACGTAAACATAGTTTGGTTATAATGAGAGAGTTCATGGGTTTAAACGTATTATATCATATGCTAGAGCAAACTATATTTATCTTTTATTTTTTTTTACTTCTCTAGGTCTCCAAAGTGCATAGTCAGTTTGTTGAAGCACTTCAAGATCTTTTCGAACGATACAAAACACAAGCTGGATGTACAAACCTTCAATTCAAAATTGTTTGATGACAAGGCCACCATTTCGTCCCATATTTCCACTGAATGTATTTAAGTGCTACTTCAACGAGCTTTTTAGTAAACACTTATAAGGGAAAAAGGCTTATTAATTATGCCAATATGTAAAAACTTACTTTAAATTAAGCTATTTTGTGATTAGATATATACTTATATCTATATAAAGTGAAAAATAGTAAGTGGATGTATTGTTGGCACTTTTATTTGAAAAAATTATTAAAGCAAGCACATTTTAATAATTAATAGATTTATAAATTTAAATACTAATGAAAATAAAAAAACAAAAAAATATTTAACACTACAAAAAAAATGGATTTTAGTGGCAGTCAAAAATTCACTTTTCTGGCGGTTTCGGACTGCCACAAGTGGTTTATCCAGCGGTCCCCTACAGTGCCAGCATTTCATGTGCCACAAAATGTTTCTGGCGATTTTTGCTTGACCGCTGGCAGAGCCGCCAGTATATACAGTGACAATTACTGGCGGTTTAGAGCCCCCACTAGCTGTTTACATTTCTGGCAATCAAGAGCTACAACAAATCTGTAGATGCAGTGTAGCTAATCTGTAGCGAATCCACAGTTAAATCATTATGTATGTGAATTATATTTAACAGCTTCTTCCAATGCTCCAACCTAAATATGATATACAAAAATAAAATAATTAATAGATTTTTTATAATAAATTCAATAAACAGTTTAATCACTAATTTATAATGACCAGTGAACAAGCCAAATGTTGTTTGATTTAAAACAGTAACTCAATGCACAAACTTTTCAAATCATTATTCCTGTGAAATTTCCTATATTTGACTTGAAATTGTTTACATTAACTCAACTTAAACTCATGAGAATAAAATAAAACAGAGTCACTGAACCTTTTCAACTATGAATAAAAACTCAAAGAATATAACACACACACACACCATTGAGCAATAGCTTGTAATTCAGATCTTGACCAATTCTTTTGTATAAAATTCAATTGTTCAAACTCACCATTGTATTTAATAAAAATAAAATACTCACTATTGTAGAACTTCCCCTGCAACTTAGCTGGCCCAAATACCTGTATCCACCAATGCTATTTAATTATTAGTTTGATCATATATACTAACTATACCATACATATGCAACCAAGTTATTATACTTACAGTGTTTTTTTACAAGAAACAATTAGCTTAGTGAATAAAATAATAGAAAATAATAGTGTTGATTGAATTTTTAAGTTAGAGTGAGTTTTTTTCCAACCAACCTTACATATTATGAATAGTTCAACATAACTAATTGAATACTACTGATCGGATCTGAGACATTCTTACTAATAAGAATTCTATTAATAAAATGAGGTAAAAAGAACTTTTTTTAGTACTAGCCTATTATATGTTGCCTATTTAGTTCCCTGACATCCAAGGATTCCATTAGAAAAAAACAAAAAAACCAATGATTGTTTCACATTGTATAGGACAATACTAATAATTGTTTCACGTAATCCAAGCAATAATCATTTTATAAAGCCTTAGCTATTTCAAGCCTAAAGCACGTTAAAATACCATATGCCTGATTTAGAAAGATAATACTTACATAGACAAGTGGAAGTGGTGCCTCCTCCACCCCATGTTCACAACCTTGCACTCCCAAAACATTAAAATACCCTGTGCCTATCTCTTCGAGATAACCTTTAGAGTTCTATGTTTTGATTCTCACAGATAGAACTTAATTCCTTAATTGCACACAAATATCCATTTGTATTGTAGATATAGTAATGATATTATTATTAATTTATAGTAAAAGCAATCCATCTTTTACCTCTCTATCAATTGTGGCAAATGGTAAGTGTCCAACAACTACATGAAAAAAGACAAGGTAATAATCCAAGATAACCCCACAAAAAAAGTGTAATGTTCATTGAAGTTCAGACTGGTGTAGCTCTGTGCTGATATGGCTTCTTGCTATATAGAGACACAACAGTGCGATGTTATGAACTCTATGACATTTATATCTTTTGGAATCTGAGAAAGATAAATACTTTATTAACTTAATTTTAAATCAGAGCAGTGTTGTCAATAGCGGATCGCGGAAAGCCAAAATTCCTTTTATATCTTATGGAAAGGAGATCCTTTTAAAGGATACCCCTTTGAGGGAGTAAAGATAACAATAAAGGCATATAAACAAGTAAACAGAGAAAAAGAAGCAAAATCGGTTGAGGCTCAAAGGTTATCCACATTCTGTTAGCTTGACTTCGTAATAATTATTTGTTTGATCTTAACTTAAATGTGACAGAAGCTACACAAAACTTTGAGCATTATTAGCTTAAACAATACTATGTTTACTTGTCATCTTAACTTAGCATTATTAGCTCAAAGATTATCCACATTCTGTTTTTACTTGTCATCTATATCTTACCACCTAAACAATACTATTCCAGACATGCTTTATTAGCTTTTTTGAGACAGCATAGAAACAGCAACTGAATCCATCTCCCATCTATTTTTCTCTTCATTATACCATGTCCTTGACACTACTCTATCTCAGTCCAAACAATATAGATGACATTTTTTATTTGGAAAATTTGATTCTAAGATTATAAAAAATATGAAAAGGAGCTTCAAAAAAGAAAAAAGAGTACCTGGATAAAGTTCCAAAGTGCAACTGAGAAGGAAGCTGCAGCAAGCAAAATGCCATTATCAATACCAAAACTTAATTCAAAAAAGGAGCTTCAAAAAAGAAAAAATAGTACCTGGATAAGTTTCATATAAGAGACTATTTTAAATTACTTTTACTTATATATAATACATGTGTTTAGTTCTTCCATCTTTGCCGCCAGGGATAGACATCCCACTGACAACAATTGAATAGTGTTTGGATTCCTGCATCATTCCATAAAGAAAAACAAAAAGTAAAGCTAAAATCAGCAAAACCAAATTTCAATGTCATGCATCTTGCCATAACCTAACCACTCCTAAAACATATAAAAGAGACTGCATCCATTAATGTCTTCAATCAACAATTTAAAACGAACAGAAAAAATTATGAGGAATCAAATCTAAAACTGAAAATTTCAAATAACAAATCTGCTCAAAGTCATTGTGGCTTTCCAATAAGAAACGAAAATGTTCACAGAACCCGGTGCTCAATATTCAAATGCTTTAAAAATGCATTCAACAAGATTAAGCGATCTCCAAAAGCTTCCAGGAACAAAATGAAGAAGTTGAAGAGAGTATTATTGAATAAAATGAAGCCATTGAAGAGGTTGAAGAGAAAGAGCACTTACCTCCATGGCCTTCTGATTCTCATGTTGCTTTATTCAAGTTTCCTTTACTAATGATGCACTTAATTCAACCGCTTGGACACACTTTTCAATCAAATATCAAACTTAAACATCAAACTTTTTTAGCTAAAATAAAGCAGCCACGTTAATTAGAAACAAAGATATGGTAGACCATTTTAGCTTACTGACATTTTGCCAATCACCATCAGTTTCCGGTTATGAATGTCTCTCAATCTATGACAATGGAAATTATCTAAAACCATAGGTGGGGGCTATGGTCAAAACTCAATCGGAGCAGAGCTACCTAACATTTACTTTCAGTGCTTAACTTAGAAATAATAGGCTAAATTAGGGGAAAAATCAAAACCAAAGTCAAGACACACCACATGGCAATATTAATTGATTTAGGGACATAACTTCACTATCTACACTCTACAGTACCTAAACCTTGATGTTGGGTCAAAGAGTCAAATTCTGAACATTGATTTTACAACAGTACCATAACCTCACTTTTTACAACAGTAGGATATCAAGTGGGATTCACAAATCAGCTTAGTTTTACTTGTATTATGAAGGTGTTTTCCACTTCCAGAATCCAAGTGGAATAGCCAGTACAGAATGAAACTATGGTTTTACCTGCAAATTTGGAGTTTTCACTAACATGATCATCAATTTTGAATGAAACTAGCTAGTACAGAATCTATGGCAGCAATCACTAGTTGCAAGACATAAATAGTTTGCAGAAGGAGAAATCAGTTAGAAAATCAATCAAACTTGTGAAATAAGAATAACAATTAAGGCATACGTAATGAATAAGAAGCCCTCAATCTACATTGACCTTTATCTTTAAGTTGTTAATGTAATCAGTCAAGATTTGTTGAGTTGCTGAGTGTTGTCCATTGCCAGAACTAATTCCGCTCAGCATTGGGCCTAACTTTTCTCATAAAAACAACAAATGTAAAAAATCTAAAATCACATGAAAGGAGAAGCTGAAAACAATTTCAAAGGTCAGCTACATAATTTGTCTATTATCTTATGTTATGAAGATCAAATTTCAGCGATTATGATCTCTAACTTTCTTTGTGCTCTTTGAATTCGATTGAACATGTTCCTTGTTCTTTGTCTAATCCCTAACAAATTGGAAACAAAAATGGAATTTGAAAAATGATAAAATCTAGATGAACATGCAAAATGAAAACAAACCTGTGAAATGGGTAAAGAACTCGGTGCAAAATGGAAAAACAGTGAAAGATTAGGAGTGAGCTGCGACCTAGAGAGCGTGGACTATGACTGCACGAAATAGAGAGACGCGAAATAGAGATTCGACTTTGAGAGAGATGCGAAACAGAGAGCTCCGATTAAGTGAGGCTACGAGCCCTAACAAAATCCAAAATAGCGAATGAGAGATAGAGATCCTTCGATTGAGAGCTTCTACATGGCGGTAAATGCGAAACAGTGAAGAATGAAGGAGCAGTGCGAACAACGAAAAGGAATGGGTTCAACGATGGAAAGGGGAAGAAGAGAGGGTTTGATGAGAAAGAGGGCATAACATATTATCGGGATTTACAGTTATGCCAACAAATTAAAAAAAAAGTGTGTTCGGCGGTCAAGCATAATGCCAGAAAAGCATTAATTGTGGCGTGTTTTTACAACCGCTAGAAATAAGTTGCCAGTAAAATCAACTTTTTTTGTAGTGTAAATCTACCACTATCAGAAAAGTTTCAATTGACGATGGATTTTAGAGATAATTTTTTTGTCTCTAACAAAGATGGAACTAGAGACGGATTATACTTGATTGACCAAACTGCAATTTTGCTTTTTAGAGACGGACTTTTCCATGTAAATTATATCTCACCTTTAAATTTGTCTCTAAATAGTTTAAACCATTTTAGAGAAGGAAATATTCCTTGTGTAATAATTTTCGTATGTAATTCTGTCTCTAAATTACAAAATAATAATTTCAAAACTTAGAAGCGGAATGTAGAGACATGATTAATTAAAGTAGACAATTGAAGGAATAAAAGCCTACTAAAATATCAGATTCCTTTATTTTGGAACTCCTATATATTCATCATATTCATAAGTGTGAAAATAGAAACATGATTAACATTTGCCCTCGTTTAGATTGCAATATAAGGTGTTCTGATGATCCTAATTATATATTTTGGATTTTTGTATCGTATGTAATTGGGGGTTAAGGACAACTGTTGGTGCCAAGAAACCTCTAGGAAAGATTATTTGCCTAAACCACTTATTTAATGAAATGTAAGCTCAGCATGAAATCATTACAAGAAAAACGTGATTTAGTGACGGCCATATATAAGTCGTCGCTAGATATCAAAAAGCGCTCGCTAAGTCCGCTTTAGTGACAACCTAGCGACGGCTCACCAGCCATCGCTAAAAGGCTCGTCGTTAATGCAGTAGCGACGACTATTTTCAGCCGACGTTATTTAGCGACGGCCAAGCCGTCGTTAATGGTCATCACTAACGCAATGGTCGTCTTAACGTAGCGACGACGTTGGCCGTCGCTAGTCATCACAAGTTAGTGACGACCTTCGCGTAGAGACGGCCTGATCGTCGCTAAGCTCATAATGTCTAACGTCGACTATATTAGCGACGGTCGGGTCGTCGCTAGTCATCAGATTTTGTTTTTTCTAATAATAATTTTGTTAATTATGATTATAAAATAATATAAAAATCATGGCAAAAATTAAATAATATTGTACACATTAGTGTTAATCTAAGTACACATTAATATTAACCTAATTATACATCATTTTCATCATCTTGATCTTCATCATCCTCTTCATCTTCATTGTCATCCCACCCATCTTCATCCTCATTTTGATGGGATGTCTTCATTCTCATAGTCATCATCTTCAACCGTAGTCTCAGGGATAGGCTGAATAACCAATTCATATCGATTCTCAGCTAAGCCTGACAATTGTTCAATGTCAACAACTGGTAAAACAGTTGAAGTGCCATCAACCTGATAAGGCACTTCTTCCTCAACCCCATCAACTTCAACATGACCCCTTGGTTTTGTTGTAATTGCTACAATCCAACCTCGTAAGTACGTCCTTACATAATTCTGGATAAGGGGCATAACAAACCTACCTTTCTTTTTGTGCAAGAATGAATGGATATATTAGAACACATAATTCGTAAGTTCTCATATATCACAACACAAACACATGCACAATTCTATATTATCAGCACACAACCAACACTGATCATAGGGTCTCACCTATTGAGCTTAGCTCTCTACTAACAAACAACACAAACACATGCACAATTCTATATTATCAACACACAACCAACACCCTTTATAGGGCCTCACCTATATTGAGTTTAGATCTCCATTAACAAACAATTCAAGTATGCAAATTACAATAGTTACATCACACATATATAGGAGTGAACACAATACCATCTCGATGCCCACGACGGAGATTCACAGCCGACAATGTCCTCCCACGGTGGTTGGCCGTTGTCCACCTCTCCTTTACCAAAAAAGTGGTTGTTTCACATAAATCATTGGTGAGATTGAAGAGTTTAGGGAGAGGGAGAGGTTGAAGGAGAAAGAGAGCTTGAGGGATGAATTCTGGGGAGTCCGCGGCGGAGGAGAAGAGAAGAAGGGAAGAAGAAAAGAGAGAAAAGAAAGGGGAAGTCATTCCCGTATAAGTTTTAGACTTAGTCGTCGCTACATCTATTTTTTAGTAGTGATGGCCTGGCCGCCGCTACATCCAAGAAAACCGTCGCTATTCTTTAATTTTTAACTACAAACCGCGTAAAAATTTTCAAAAATGGGACGGGTTTAGTTGCGATGGCTAGGTCGTCGCTAGCCTCAATTTTCATATAGCGACGACCTCGCTGTCGCAATTATCAACGATGGCCGTAGCTCATGCTAGCCTCAACACATTTGCGACGGCTTAGCGACGGCCAGGCCGTCACTAACCTATCGCATCGAATTGGACGTTTTTCTTGTAGTGAAAAGCTTTTCTAGGTTAATTTTTTATCTTCATTGAAATATGTACGTTCTATTTGAGTTTTGAGTATAATGTCAGTAACTTTAATGGTGATGAAGTTCTCTTGACATGAAGTTATAAGAGCATTGATATATACAAGATGTAGACATTTCTGAAATCAAGAAGATTTGCTAGATCTCTAGACTATGTGGGAAGTTAAATAAGGTTGTGTTGGCTTTTAGCGGTGGCTTTAGACACATACGTCATTGTCCCATGCTTAAGGTATACATCTTGTTTTCCTCCCTTTGGGTTTCCACAATTTGATTTCTATTTCAAGTTTATATTGAATTTTTTTGTTTCTTTTTAGAAATACACACATACACATTTGCACTAGAAACCTTGTTTTTTTATTTGTTTATTTTGAAGAGCTTCAGTGCTAGTATGCTATTGAATTATTGTCCATAGTTGTAGGATTTGAAATTGTTTTTTATTGTTACATTTGTAGATTTGTCAATTGTTGGATACCTTCCTTTCCCAATATAGTTACTCAAGTATTTAAGATTTGGTTTACATAATGTATAAATGCATGATTGATTTTAAAAAATTGGGCAACCCAATTTTTTAAAATAACAAAAATAGTAGAGACAAATTTTATTCAATGACTTTCCCGAATAAGAGACAGAGTGTAAGTCTGTCTCTATATAAATTTGTCTATATTTGAGACAGAATGTTACTGTTCTTAGTCTTGTGTTAGAGACAAAATAATTAAATAGTAGAGACGACATTTTTCCTTCTCAACTTAGAGACGAGTATAAAAATTTTGTCTCTAATTAATCTGCGACGTGCAAATCACTGACTGATTCAGTTCCGTCTCTAAACTGTTTAGAGATGTAAAACAGTCGTCTCTATTTCAAGTTTTTTTAGTAGTGTACTCTTTTTTCTTTTGAAAAGTTATGTAATGAAATTATTCTCACTATGTTTTTATTAGAAATTATTATTTTTTTCTGTATTTTCTTGAATTCTTTAGTACGTAAATAGAAAACCATAAAATAATTAGGATTGAGCCTGTTTGGGTGGAACTTTTACAGAAGTACTTCTAGGTGAAAAAAATAGCATAAACTAAAGAGGTCAAATGCATTTAAATTCTCCATAAGTTAAAATTAGTCTTTGTAGACTACCTCCTCCAAAAGCTCTCCCATTTAACTTCTCTAAAAGTAACTAGTTTTAACTTATGGAGAAGTTAAATGCATTTGACCTCTTTGATTCATGCTATTTTTTTCACTTAGAAGTACTTCAGCAGAAGTTCCACCCAAACAGGCTCTAGAGATAAATTAAAGATGTCGTCGCGTCAAAGCATTCGCGCTCGCACGATCAGAGGGTGGACGACGAAGGCACAACCATAGGCAAAAAATCGAACCGAGTACGGAGAGCAGAGGCGTGGTCGCCGGTCAGGCATGAATGCAGCAGCAACTACGGTTATGGTTCCTCTTCCAGATCAATTTTATTATGGTTAATGGAATAATGGTTACTACTTACTTTTTTTTCGTCTAAGGTTACCACTCACTAATTCTAATTTCTAACTAAGATAATTTTACATATTTGAGTATTTGTATTTGATAAAAATTAACTATAAGATTTATATGATATATATGATAT
Source organism: Sesbania bispinosa (assembly GCA_026901365.1). Classification (NCBI taxonomy): domain Eukaryota; kingdom Viridiplantae; phylum Streptophyta; class Magnoliopsida; order Fabales; family Fabaceae; genus Sesbania; species Sesbania bispinosa. The sequence continues at coordinate 256,445 of QLOH01000513.1, read as the reverse complement.
ATATATATATATTAAAAGTGGTTCTATATATATAGTATTTGGTGAAGGCTACCATGAATCAACGACGCAATGGATGATTCACCCTATGAATCACCATAATTACTTGTTATTATAGGTCATGTCACCTGTTAAATATATAAATTAAAATTTTATAATAAATCCTTTAAATTTCACAAATTATAAATAAATCCTTAGAGTTGATTTATTATGCAGTGTAAGGCTAAAAACATTCATCACAACCTTTGCAAAATGCTATGCCAATGACCAAAACTCACAATTACTGCCATTAAAAAAAAATACTGTCAACAATTATTCAACAATGGCCCTCAATAATCACTGTCACAATCAAAGAGAATTATAACAAATAAACAATCGTATGCATGAAATTGAATATATACTCTAAGAGAGAGAATGAGATTGTACAGGAACGGATTTTATTAAGCGCCAAAATAATAAAAAAAATTGGGCAAAGGCAAAAAGAAAAAGAAAAAGACCGCAAATATATATACATTTGTTCTTATTCCCCTTGTGCAAATTTGATAAACCTTTCCCCAACAAAAAGAAAAAGTTAGCATGAATCACCGAGTTAAGACTCGGGCAATGCCATAACCATAATAGCCCTGCAATTTCATAATGCAGATCACAACTCCTTTATCAGCGTCGCCGGAGGCCATTCTGGAATGGCTGCAGAAGGAGATGAGATACCGTCCCCCAGGCAAGCATGTTGCCGCTGACAAGGCGCAGTAGCCGTCGGTGTAGTCAATCCGCAAGATGTTCCGCGGGAACATGATTCCATTCTAAAATTTCCTTGTCACGCGCGCGCCGAGGTCAATTGGATCCCTGTTATTCAAATGCAAAAATATCACTCCATCGCCGACGTCAATCTCAAAATTTGCAGAGTCGCCAAAAAGAAAATCAATCATGAAAGAGGACTGAAGAAGAAGAGCAACAGTGAGAGTGACTTCGTTGATGGTAAGGGAAGAAAATGGGCGAGGAGGAAGTGGTGGAAGAAACTGTTGGAAATCACAGCAACTAAGCCATTGTAGAGCCACCAGAGGTGTATGATTCACTGGACAATGGACAGTGAGATCATCCAGTTTATGACCCCAAACACGACACAATATGATCATGTTTGAAATTTCTGATGACTTAGGGACTATGAGGACAAAATTGTGTACATCAAGTTCTTCTGGTTTCCAATAAACAATCCTAACCATCTATTTCAATCGAACGGTGTTTAGCAGTGATTTACTCTGTGAATCACCTATGAGGTGATTTACTATAGTCTTGGCCATAGTATTTAATTAAAAAATTATAAAAATATAAATATATAATTTACTAATTAATTCTTAAATAAATACTGACCGGCTTAATAGGTCAAATAGGTTTGTTTTTTTTACAAATATAAGTCCAATTATTTATTTAAAAAGACTTTTTGAATAGCCTAGAGCAATTTTTTTACTAAACAAATTTGGTCAAGTTAGATTTTGATCAGGTGATGAAAATTGATATATTAAAATTTAGATAAATTGAGTTAAAAAAATATAAATTAAAAGATATAAAATACTTTTAAAAATATTCTGTAAAAAGTTAAAGGACATATGTGTTATTAAAATTTTCAAAATTAAAAATTATTTCATAATTATAAAATGATTTTAAAATTAAAAATGTATATAAGTCGCTTTTAAATAATATAATAATAAATATATTTCAAATTATTAATAATATTTTTATTTCTCATTTTTAATTTTCTTGCAAGACGTACACATATTTTGTCAGTTTATTACATTATATTATAAATAAAAATAATAATAATAATAATAATAATAATAATAATAATAATAATAATAATAATAATAATATGGATTGAATGGTTAAGCATGATATTATAATAAAAAATATTTTAAAATTAAAGTATGAATTAGAGACAGAAGGGATGAAAAGAAAGATTTTCGTCTCTAAATTCTGTCTCTAATGATTTAAATTATATTTTTTGTAATGCAGAGACTTTTTTAGAGACGGAAATTATTAGACACAGATCAATTTCGTCTCTAAAGTACAAAATTGTAATTCCCTCTCGACCAAGCATAATTTGTCTCTAATTTGGTCTCTGTTAGAGACATAAATTTTTCTCGTAGTGACTGTGTGTGTGCTATTGGTGTCGTCTGAATTACCACGAAAGATAAATAATGAAATATTAGTAGAATAAATGGGTAAAGCACCCTTAACCAATACCAAAAACCATAAAGTCCTTTATACAGCCCCTGAAATAAGAAATAAATAAAAAATAATAAACAGCAGCCACCACCCTGCATGTGCGACCTCTCCCTGTCCAGTCATCACCATAGCCATGGTTGCCGCCACGGTATCAGCAGACAAGCAATGAGCCCAGAAACCTTCGTTAGAAGTGAAACCAAAAAGAAATCAGAAACATATCCAAGAAACAGACAAGTTAGGGATAGATAAACCTAGAGAGAACCAAAGAGAAGCCTAACCAGAGAACCGCCCAGGCTCTTCACCCTTCTGTGCGCGTCACCGCAGCGCTGCAGCTGTGCAGCCCTTTCCCCGTGTAGTCACACACCTCCGGCCATCATCACATGTCGACCGCTGCCATGCATCTTGCGCACGCCACTAGCGCGACCTCCTTGGGCATCTTAGAACCCACCGCGGTCACGCCTCTGTGCGTGCCGCTCTGCTCCCACCGCCCCTGCAGTTGCACGGTCTCCAGCCACCACAGAGTCATTGCCGCTCAGATCTGCAGCCACCGACTTTTCCCCCCTCGCACGCGCATGTCCTCTACGCACCACTGCGTCATTTGGACCTGTTGCCACACATGTCTCCTTTCTCTCTCCCCCATCTCTCTCACACGTTTCCTGACCTTTACATATTATAAGTGTGTGTGACTCGTGAACCAGCTGATAAGATGAGTCTTTGAGGTTCTCATCCCCTACACAACTTCACTCCTTTTTTAATTCTTTTTTGCATATGTTTGTTTTGTTTTGTTTTATTTTTATGTTTTCTCTAATTTTTTTGAATTTGAATTTTGTTGTCCAATTTTATAGATACATATAAAGTATATACGCACTGTAAATAAATATCAATTTTTATATCTTTCCATAAATAAGTGTGAATTAAAGCTTTAAAAGATATTGAAATAACACATGTTTTTAAATTTATATTATTATTGATGACATTGATTGTATAGCGATATTATCTTTTTAGTTAGTCAATTTATCGAGGTTTTATTGAGCGGACACATGCGGACTTAAACTTTGTATAAAGTAAAATAAATATTCTATTTTTTCAGAATTTTTTCTAGTGAATACAAAAATGTAGTTATATAATGACAAAATTAAAGCACATTGATGATTTCAATTGAGTAACAATTATTTTTTATATCATTAGAATATATGGGTTTATTAAGCAAGTATGTCCTGACTTTAATCTCACATATATAATAATAGATTAAAATAAAATATTCTCTTTCCAACTTTTTTAAAAAAAATAAAAATACACGTGATGATGTTAATTAAGTAGCGAATGCTAACTTTAAGGTCATATAAATTATAAAAGGTCAATGAGCAGGTATATACTGCTTTAAATCCTACCAATTTATGGATTAAAATAAATAATTTTTTTTCTAAAAATTATTTCAAACTTAAAATAAAATCCATGTAATATCAATAATGTTAATTGAATAGTAAATACTAACTTTAATGTCTTATGAAAGGTTATTGAGCAGACACATCCTGAATTCAATCCTATACAATAAGTTAAGCAAACGTCTAATATCAAGTACCTCATGAGTGTTGTACCAGTGCCTCACAGTTTTATAACCATTAGATATATTATTAAAATATTCAAGGGTCCAGATTAAATATCTGATACCTGTTGAACTAGTCGTTTAATAATTTCCATTAGATCCTTCCTTATTTTAAAAAATGTAAGTGATATTGCTATGTAACCCTTCATATTATTAGAAGTATTCGAACTCATGCCATTTTTTATTGATATGATGACATTTTTTGAGGATTTTTTTGTCAATATTTTTTGTTGAACTGTTGCCTTTTTTTTTAGATTTTTTTGGTCATTTTTTTATCGACCTTTTTTTGTCAAACAGATAACATTTTTTGTCAAACCAATACTAATTTTTTGTCAATTTTTTATCCCATTTTTTGTCAAACCAATACTACTGTTAATTCAATTAAAAATCATCTTAATACTAGAAAATTTTACAAAACTCATTTTTGGGTCCTATAATGTGTGGGTAATGATGTGGGATGCCCCTAATTTTAATTTGATGAATTTTGGATAAAATATAAATTTTTAGGGAATTTATTAATGAAAAACATTTCTAATTAAATTTAAAATCACTTTTGTAGCAAAAAACTATGTAAAAAATAGTTTTTTTTTTATAACATGTGTGGATGGTATGGAATGCACAAAATTTAATTTTGGTTCATTTTGGACAAAAAATGAAATTTTAGTGATTTTTTAATGAAATAATATTTTTTATTCAATTAAAAATCACATTTACAACAGAAAATTTTGCAAAAAACATTTTTGGGTTCTCTGATGTGTGCCTTACATTATAAAAAAAATTGTAAAAATTATTTTTGGGTTTTCTAATTCGTGTGAAATAGTTTGGAATGCCCAAAATTTAAATTTTATTAATTGAGGTAAAAAAATATATTTTTAATGTAATTTTTAATGAAAAAATGTTTTCAATTCAATTAAAAATTATTTTTATATCAGAAAAAATTGTAAGAATTATTTTTCGGTAATATAATTCATGGCAAATGATGTGGGTGTCTAAAATTAAAAAAATTGTTAACTTGGGACAAATGTATTTTTAATGTATTGTTTATTAGAAAATATTGTTAACTCAATTTAAAATAAATTTTATATTAGAAAAACTTGTAAAAATTATTTGTTGGCCTGTAATATGTGGAAAATTGTGTGGAATTCCTAGAATTTAAATTTGATGAATTTTGATTAAAACGTGTTTTTAGTGAATATTAATGTTTTATTTGAAAAAAAAGGGTTTTGTATTTGGAAAAAAACCACCTTTTGATTTGAATATTTTGGTTAATGTTTTTAGTGAATTTAATTAAATGGTTTTAGTGAATGATTTGGTTCTCACAAAATAATACCATACTTTTCTACATTAACAGATGTCCTTAATTAATTGCAATTATGTTAAAATTTAAGTTTTAACATTAGCAGGTAATTTGACCCACTATACCAGGTAAAAAAACTGACATACCGGTACACCACCCATGCAGTACTTCACCGTAGAAGAACCCATAAGTTAAATAAAACATTTTATTTTCAAAATTATCTTCAAGTAAAATCTATGCAATAATAAGTAACGTTAATTGAATGCAAAATATTATTACTGCTTTGAGTATACGGATTTATTAAGAAATTATTTATTGACTTGAATCCTAGGTACAAAAATATACTCATATTTAAAATAAAAATAAAATATTTTCAAAATCAATCTTATAAAAGAACCAAAATTAAAATGTCTCCAACCTTTCATTTTCAATCACAATTAATCTGTATAAAAAATCTTCTCCTAAATTAAAGGCAATATTTTTCATAAAATTCTCTCAAAATAAAAAATCAATTCAAACATCCTTTTTAGAACTACGTGACTTTCATTTCTCTATTGCAGTGAGGAATACGTATGAGTGGGAACCTGAACCATCAAGCCAAAATAAATTTTCAAATAATTTTTTCCTTTGTAATAAAAAAAACCAATCATTTTCTAAAATAAGTTTTTTCAATCCTCATAAAAAATACATAAAAATTAAAAATTGAAAATATTTAAAAATGAATTTTCCAAAACATCTTTCCAATTTTCAATAATGAAAATAAACCATTTTCTGAAATAAATCCCCTCATTTACTCAAAAAATATTGGAAAAGTAAAAAAAATACAAAAATAGTTGAATTTCTTTGTCAATTTTCATGGGGTAAAATAAATATTTTTAAAAGCTAATTAAGTTTGCACAATTAATTAGAGGTAACCGTCTTAGGACGGATGTCGTAGGGTACCAATAACTTCCCTACAAATAAGGACTCTCGAATCCAAATCTGGTTCTGAAGACCATTTTCATTTTAAAAGGGTTTCTCGTAAAACTTTTCCTTTAAAATATATTTTGGTAGCAACTCATTGAAACATGGATTTTTATTATCTCGGCTCGCCTTCCCCGTCGCAATCCTGGTTGCGACACTATCTAAAGTCTACAACCCAAATCTCAAGTTTATATTAGCTCACTAATATCAACAAAAAATATTCAATCCCCGACAATGGCGCCAAAAACTTGTTGTACGTTTGACAAATTTACCAATCGTTACTGTAGTAATAAAAATATTTTCCTCAAGGATTGAAATTGTTGAGTTTCAGTTTACTAATTTATATTAAAATTGAGAAATTGTAAAAAAACAGAATAAGAACGTTAAATTATAAAATTAACGAAATTTAAATATAAGTACAATTTTAAAGTAAAATTCAATTACTCTAAGTACAATTTTAGTTGATGCAAGTACTCTAATTACCCATTAGAGTTAATTAAGAGCTTTTTACCCCTAATTCCTTAGGCAAGTAAATCTGTTTATTGAACCCTAATCCCCAATTCCTTAGAAAAATTATGAAATTCAATAGAATCGTGAAGAACAATTATCATCTCATATATATGAAAACTAATTAAGCATGTCTAATTTTCCAGGTTTGATAGAGCTTAACTTGTTCTACCTCTAATCGCAAATAATTCCCAATTTCCCAATTGTGAAATTGTTCATAGAATAGCCATTCACCAATGGACAAACATAAACAAAGATAAAACACCAGGATCATTAGAATTACTTAACATCAACAAAAAAATATTCAGAACATGTAATTCATAATACTACATCAATCCCCTAACTAGAGAAGAATTATTTATGCATAATGTAAAAGATAAAACCAAAAATTGTTGAAGCAGTTGATTGCATGAAGGTAGCCTCCAACCCCCTGTATTGGCCTTCTTCTCAACTGTCCAATCGTATTCTACCAAACTTTTTTGTCTCTCATGGTCTCTTTGCTCAAGATCCCTTTTTCTTCATTTTAAATTACTTCTTTTTAATCTGGGCAAGCCCATTTTAAAATAACAAAATAAACGTTTTTGGTCTAAACCATAGGCATGGAACGATCCACAACCTGCTTGTGATTCGTTTTTTGCTTCAATTTCACACTTTTGTGGCGTTTCCACAGGCATGGGGCCATCCATAACCTGCTTGAGGTTCTCTCTGACTTCAATTTCCTCACTCTGTAGCATTTCCATAGGCATTAATCGATCCACAACCTTCTTGTGGTTTTCTCTAACTTTAACTTTCTCACTCCGCAACATTTCCACAAGCATGGAATGCTCCACAAATCAGTTGTGGAATCTTCTTTCTTGCCTTCTCTCATTCCATTTAATTCTAACTTGATACTTGCTCTACATCTTCTTTTCAAATCATGATTTATGCTCCCAAAACACTCACAAGGAAAAACAAGAAAACCAAATGTGTAATCTAAAACAAGGACAATGCATGATAAAATAAACCAAAAAAATGCAATAATGTATGCAAATGGCCTAAACTAAACCATGAATGCAAATACAATTTAAACGCACATCATGGGCGAGAAATATGGTATTCTTTAAGATGGTTAGGGCCTTTCCTTATGCAAAGTGCTCTAACCAGCATTTTTTTAAAAAAAGAGTAAATGTAAGACATAAGTTCGCTTCATATGTAGAAGCGCCCTAATGAGCCAATTTTTTTTTTAAAAAAATGTAAATAGTAAAGGGTGCTTTGTATGCAGAAGTGTCCTAACAGGCCAATTTTTTTTTTTTTAAAATGAAAGTAAACCGTAAAAGTGCTTCATATATGTAGAAGCGTCCTAACTGGCCAATTAAAAAAGGTTAATGCTAAGGGTGCTTCCACTTCGACCATGTAAACACCTTAAGGATTAAGTTAAAAAAAAATGAACCTAAGGGCACTTTCACCACCAAAGCGCCCAAAAGCATCCATTTCATTTTTAAAATTTTATCATACTATAAGAGCGCTTCTGGGTGTACGGTGACTACAAAGGTGGTTATCGAGTATGTTATAAATCATGTGGAGGGATGAGAGTGGCTAGATGGGATTTGTCCCTCCCACATAATGAGAGTTATATCTTGGGCCCCTTGATTGAGTGAGACTACAAACTGTATGGTCGTGCCTAAATAATATCAGTATAGTATATTAATATTATTTGTTATAAGTCTACTCGGGAAAGAAACCAAGATTGAACTATACAAGGATGACATGTTCTATGCCTGGTGTTCAATCTATATATATGGAAAAGGAGATTATACATACACAGTAACATTGGTTGCAGACTGGTTATATATCAAATCACATTGGCATTCTTGTTACCTGGGTAATAGTAATGTTTTGTTAGATATCATTCGTTGCTTGTCATATTAAAATAAGATTTAATATTACTACCAACATAATAGGAATCTACAGGGTCACACACGTAAAACGAGCTGACATGATCACCGAAGCCATGAGATGGTATTAATTAGGCCTTTTATTAGATTAAAGGTCCATGTGATGTGACACTCATTTAGTCTAAATGAGCCAACCTATTAGTTTGGGCCTACACATGGGTAGGTATCACTAAAGCCTAATGCTCACTATGAGGGTTAGCCACCAATTGATATTTAATATATGGGTGGTAGCTAATATGAGATTACTCTAATACTTCAAACCCTAACGACATAAAAGGTTTTCTATAAATCATATCACCACCCTCATAGTGAGTAAAAAGACAATCATCCCTTCGCCGCTGCAAACACTGCAAAAGAGTGAGTCCGTAATTTGGCATAACTACTCTTGCATGCCCGTAATTTGACAAAAATGATACAATCACTTCTCTTATCAAGAACTAAAAGGTATATTCTATAACACAATTTATGACTCTTGGATCCTTAGAGGGTTTTGGATATTTAAAATTTAAAGTTCAGTTCTTCTATTGCGTTTGACATTGCAAAACCCAACAAAACTTTGTTTGGGGCACTTCGAATGAGAAGCGGGGTTGGCATATGCTTTATAGGCATAAAATTTGCAGACCTAAGCTACTAGGGGGTCTTGGCATCAGGTGAGTTCATGACTTCGTTCTTTCTCTCATCATGAAAATGGGATGGGTCTTATTTCCCAACCCAAATGCCTTTTGGGTAAGAGTTCTAAAGCATAAATATGGTTGCGGAGGCTGCGCAGTTTTGTTGGTGAAGAAACGAGGCAATGCCTCAAATTCTCGGAGAGGAATTTGTCAAACTTGGCCTTAAGTCCTAAAGGGCCTCCGATGGATTTTGGGTTATGGATGGAAAGCTCTGTTCTAGATAGATATGTGGCTTCCAAATGGTTTAATGCTCTAAGATTTATCCACTAGTCTGATTCCTATGAAGTTATTGAACCTTACACTAGACCATTTCTTTACCAATAGAAGGTGGAAGGTGGAACTCTTCCAAAATCTTCTTCCTCCTTGGTTGGTGTAAGAGATCCTCAATCACCCTGTTGTAAATTATGATCTGGGAGACGATTATCCTAGTTGGTGCTTCTCATCAGATAGGATGTTTTCCACCAATACTGCATATTTATTGATCAAAAAGGAAATTTTAGCTCCTATTGTCCAAGTATGGGACATAGTTTAGAGGTGGGAGGGGCCATAGAGAATACGTTGCTTCCTTTGGAACCTCCTCCACATGGTGGGATGAAAACTAATTCGAGAAGGGTTTGGCGTGTAAATTGACACCAATGTCGATTGTCCCATTTGCAGTGAACATGATGAAACAGAAGCACATATACTTCGTGATTGAAGCATAGTAAAAAGTGTTTGGACGGGTCTTCACTTCGATTTTGGAAGGGGAACCACGGGCAAAGATCCCGGGATTAGAAAGATTGGATATTTCAGAACCTAGTCCCTAAAACTAAAGGCCTCTATCACTTGAAGTTTGGTATGGTCTTATGGCTCTTCTGGACAGCTAGGAATGATCAGAGAAGGGTATTTGCTCATAAAGATTTTAATCCTCATGAGATATTTGCTCGTGCTAAGTGATTGGTGTCAGACATGTAACAAGACTCAATTCTCACCCCACTCACAACAATCATATTATTTGAAAGATATTGGTTGGAGTTATCCCACTAAGGACTACGTTAAATGTAACATTGATGGATCCTTGAAGACGGGTGGCTTGCGGTGGCATATATTTCGTGATGCAACCAGTAGATGGATTCATGGCTTCAGCAAGAATCTAAGCTCAGGTACAGTTTTTGTTAAACTTCAAGCCATATAATTGGCTTTGTACTTTTTTTTTTTGGTCGAATTGGCTTTGTACTTGGCTACACAACTTAGGCTTGCGCAAAATTTGGGCTGGGAGCAACTATAGCTCAACTATCCACTTAATCTCTAAGGGTTATCCACCTTCTCATATATGGGTGGGCAATGGTTGGGTTCAAGAGGGTTTGGGCCTAATAAACCCAAACTTTTGCAAAACCGTTGCGTGTAAGATATGGCTCAATCCCGACCGTATAAGACCTCGATTAATTCGAGTGGCGGGTCAACAGTAAATCAAGTGTGCTAGGTGGGTTCTTTCGGGTCTACCTGTTGCAAATTTTTTTTAAAAAAAAGTTATAATGGCATTCAGATATGAAGCTTTCAGTTCAAGATTAAAGAATAGATCTTTGTTCATGCAACATAATTGGAAAACCAAAATCAATAAACGTTAACAATTGATCGATAGTAATAATACAAAACCAGGAAAAAGAATAAAAAAATCTTTCATTATTTTTTTGGTATGAACCCATATTCAAAATCAATAATAATGTGAACTGCTTACAAATCCAAACCATAAAAGCAAAACTAAGATATGTTTACCCATAAAATTTATCAGTGGTCTGTAACAACCCACTAACCCAAAAAAGAAAAGAGAAAGAATAAGAGGAGATTTAAAAATAGAGAGAAAGAGTCGTCCATGCTTGCGGCAATGATAGTCATCGAGACCCCACCACCGTCATCACAGATCTGTCACTGACGACCTTTGAATCTTGGTACCCTCATCGCTACAGTTGCGCCACAACCATCATCGAGCTCCCCGTCACGACCGCCCTAACATCGTCACAGATCTCCTTGTAACTATCGCGCCACCATTGTCAGAGATCACCTCGTCACGATCGCTCCACCATTGTCACAGATCTCCTCGTCTCGTCCGCACCACTGTCATCACAGGTCTCCTTGTCGCATCTACATCAACATCCCCACTGTCATACCACCTTTTGTAGAGGATAAAAGTAGGAGAAATCATCTTTGTACATTTTGTACATGTACAACATAGAGAGAGAGAAAGAGAGAATAGAGGGAAAAAAGAGAGAAATGTGGGATGTGATAGATGATATAATGGAGAGAGATAGGGAGAAAAGGTGTGTTGTATGAGTTGTTGTATGTTTTTTGTTGTATAAAAAACTTATCTCTAAAAGTAGGAAGGAGAAGGCCATATCAAGAAGTTTGAGGGAGTGATTCCTCAATGCTCAACTTTCCATGGAGGAAGTGAAGAATCCGAAAAATGCAAGAAGAGGAAGAAGAAGGAGCAAAAACGTGCAAGACAAGGAAGAGAGAAAAGGAGAGGGAAAATGAAGAGCCTATTTTCTAAATTCTGAAAAATTAGGGAAAAGTTCCCAAACCATCCAGTTAAACACTTAATTATACGAACTACATCACTAACAATCTGATTAGACCTTAATTGGACCGAAATTAATTAGTACAGGCCCAAAAACTAATTACAAAACTAAACAACTCGGATTTGCAACAGACAACATCAGTAGGCAATTTTCAATTTGCAACTGCTCCTAATTCCTTCATGGGAATACCATCTCATAGTATATTAAATTATAAATCCCCGGATCTTAGTTTTCCAATGCCACTGGAATCACCCAAAACGTCCACCTACAACTCCAGATATCTTCAAAACAAGACAGGTAGGTCAGTGGGCTTAAAAATCCAAATTTAAACAACATTTACAGGTAAAGCCCAAATAAGCCCAGTTAGGTAATTTCAAATTAAAACAGTGGATTTAATCACAATTATAGTCCAAGAAAGCTAAGATTAAATGTGCTAAGTGTGAATAAAAATGTGTTCATCAAATTCCCCCACACTTGCCCTTTTGCACTCCGGGTAAAACAACACATGAAGCCAAAAATCAACTAGGGAGCACAATGTAATTACAAATGGCATATTCGTTAAGAGATCCTAGGAATGCATAGGAGTAGGCAAAATACAACATCCAAGGAATCAAGGAATCAAGAAAAAAGTGAATGGAATTCCCTATAATTTAGCAAACAAGAGGGTAAATCAAATCAAAGGGGTGAATAAAGAGTGATAGAATCCTCACAAGACAAACTCTCCAACTCTCAAGTGTTTAGGCTTATGTATATACACTCAAATCCCTCATGTAAGCAAACACTACCATAATCTTGGCAAGACTCTAATATCCACAATTGAAACACATGCAAGCAAGGATCAAGAGGACTTCATAAAGGATGTAATATTGAGGCCAAGGTAAAGGTAGGGAAAATGAAGGATAAGAAGCTAAAAACCAAAGAAAATAGAGGAGCAATGGGGAATAAATCCAAGAATAAATGCAAGTAGCATACATCTCAAGATTACAATTAAACTCCTCTTTTCTACCTTTTGAGCCATTTTTTATTTCAAGCACACTTTATTTTTTTGCCTTTTTTATATACTTTTCTTTATTCTTTCTTCTCTGTTTTTTTTTACTTTTCTTTCTTTCCTTTTCCATTTTTTTTCTTTTGTAACTAGCCAAAGGTCAACAATGAATTATCCACATGTGTAGATAAGATAAGAAATGAAGTACACCCCCACACTTATTCAAGAACCTATTCCCAAAACAATTCCAAAGCTCCTTTATCCTCTAAGGCAAGGACAATCATGGTTTTTCACTTTTAAGGTTTGTAATAAGGTTTTAAAAACAAGAAATAGGATCCATAGGCTCAAAGGGGCTAACAAGTGGATTATCATCAAGGTAGGCAAATATGGCTAGTAGCTCAATGATCAACAAGGAATGCCTCAATCATCTCAATACATGCATGTGATCAAAGTTTCAAAACAAAGAGTCAAGCCAAGTTCTAGAGCACAAGCAAACATGAGTGAAATCACACAAGAAAAAGAGAGAATGACATAGAATGGTCCATCCAACAATAAGGCTCAAACTCTCACCAAAGACAACTCTATCACAAAAGATTCAACCCAATAATTATCAAAACCAACTTATTCACCAAATTACAAGGGATCCAATTAACATAAGTCATGAAACCAATTATCCAAGAATGATGAAAATGCCAACCACTAACACAAATTCTAAAAATTCAATGAAAAACATGCCAAATGTATTATTTTTCCCATTGTCAAAAATTCTGTTTTTGCTGTAAAATTTGGATAACTGTCAAAATTCTGTTGTAGAATGAAATTCTACTGTAAAAATACTGCTGTATAAAATTATGCATTAAACAACATCAATAAAAATGTACAACAACTACGGTAATGGATAAATAGTAACAGCACCAACAAAACAACAAAACAAACAGTGTACAATAATTTCTGACAGCACAAAAGTAACAGCAGTAGCTACAGAATAGCTACGCAACAACTAACAACAACTCAAAAACAACAAATATCCTACAGAAAGCAGCAAAAATACAGTAAAATAGCATATTTTTTTAACACTAAAAATAGAAAACAACAAATGTTTTTTTAACAATCCTAAAAATTACTAAAAATCCTAACAACATACTAATTCCTAAAACTACAAATCTCCTCCCCCACACTTAAATCACACATTGTCCTCAATGTAAAAATATGAAAATAATGAGATCAAAAGACATAGTACAATAAAATAGTGGGGAAAGAGACTCCCTCATCAGGGTGGAAAAATTTTCACTTGAGGGAATGTGGGAAGCTCTAAGCTAATCTCCTCAACCATCTCCTGTACCAAAGCGGGACTCTCATGAAAGAGCTTAAGACGGTGGCCAATTGAAGGTCTTGTCGGTGGACTCACTTTTCAACTCTACAACACCATACGGATAAACATGAGTGATAAGAAAAGGTCCAATCCAACGAGAACGAAGCTTACCAGGCATGAGCTTAAGTCTAGAATTAAAAAATAAAATCTTTTGGCCTACAACAAACTCTTTTCTAGCAATACATTGATCATGAAATTTTTTAGTCTTCTCCTTGTAGAACTTAGAGTTCTCATAGGCCTCCAGGCGGATCTCGTAAAGCTCCTACAGTTGAAGCTTTCTCTGCTCTCCTGCCTGGTCACAATCCAAGATGTAAACTCTAACTGCCCAGTATGCTCGATGCTCAATCTCCAAAGGTAAGTGGCACGCCTTACCAAAAACAACTCTAAAGGGAGACATCCCAAGAGGTGCATCGTAGGCGGTCCTATAAGCCCAGAGAGCATCATTAAGGCAACGGCTCCAATCCTTCCTATTAGGCTGCACCATCTTCTCCTGAATCCTCATGATCTCTCTGTTAAAGATCTCTTCCTGTCCATTAGTCTGAGGGTGGTATGGTGTAGAAACTTTATGCACCACCCTATACTTTTTCAGCAAAGCCTCCATTGACCGGTTACAGAAGTGGGCCCCCTGATCACTAACAATGGCTCGAGGCACTCCAAACCTGCAAAAGATGTGAGACCTAACAAAATCGACAACAACTCGAGCATCATTAGTCCTTGTGGCTATAGCCTCCACCAATTTGGAGACATAGTCCACAATAAGCAAGATATATATAAAACAAAAGGAAACAGGAAATGGGCCCATAAAACGATGTTGAGTCTCAAAATCAAGTTAAGTATTCAAATTAGATTCAAGACTCATTATGCTTAGTTTTAATGATTAACAAATTAGATTGTATAAAAACAGGTTCTACTGAGAAAGGTACTTTTCTTTGTATTTCAGCAACTCTAAAAGAATAAACTCTCTGAAGTTGATCAACCTGCTGATTTGAAGAACTCTTTGAATATCTTGAATCTGCTGAAGATCTTCTCAACCCTCTGATGACGTGTACCATTCTTTATGCTGAGAAGGCTTACTGAATTCGTGAAACATAGTATCTGTCAAAGTCAGAAGACTTTCTGCGCAAAGACTGAAAGGTTTCTAAACGTCTTCTGCCAACGTCTACAAAAGGAAGTCTTACAGAGTTCTTTCTGAATCTCATGAAACATCATACATAAAAAAAGAACCTTTGTACCTGTTGTGTGTCAGAACCGTACTATCTCTGCACACCTACTTTATTCAAGGCAAAAGGCTTTCACAAGTTTGTCTCTCAACGACTATTTTCTCAACGGATACTTTTCTGGATGTTATATATAGCTCCATGAAAGTCCTTGAAGAAGCGAGAGCCACATAGAGAACTCCATAGAGAGGTGAAACACTCAAGAGAAAAAGATCAAGAAAACGTGAAAAGCTAGAGAAGCTCTCCAGAAAGAAAAAGAGAAGAGTTTTAGAAAAAAGAGTGAAAAGGCCAAGTCAAGAGAAAACTCTATCAAGCCAAACACTCTGTAGAAATCTCATTTCAATTCCTTGTACTTAGCTTTTATCCTTTGTATTCTGAGTTTTACTCAGCTATCCTTTGTACAAGAGAACCTGTGTTTAAGTTTCTCAGAAACTTAAACTTATCCTTTAATTCAAACACTATTAAGTGTCTGAGAACCTGAAGAGGCTTGGAGGAACAAAGAATACTTGATGTTGTTTAGCGTGGAAAGGTTTTGTTCAAAGAATACTTGTGTTTATCCTGGAGAGGTTGTGTCCAAACAATACTTGGTGTTTAGCCTGAATAGTCTGGGTTCAAAGAATAGTTGTATCTGTTCAGATAGTGGAAAATCCAATGGAGTGTTTGCCCTGGGACTGGACATAACTCACTAAGTTAGTGGGTGAACCAGGATAAATTTATGTGGCTAAGTTCTCTCAACCCTTAACTCTTTATATTCTGTTTAAACTAACCAAGGAGGGTTTTAGAAAAGTTGTTTTACAAATCCAAGCAGAACACAATCTTTTCTTTATACAAAAATGTTTTAAAAGCTTTTTATTCAACCTTCTGAGTTGCATCAGCAAGTTGCTGAACTTCCAGTTTCGGAAGGTTGCTTAAATATTTTCCAAATCAGTTTGCTTGTTCAAAGGTTTTCAAAAATCTATAAAGAATCATAAAACACTATTCAACCCCCTTCTAGTGATTCCCGTGGTTCTAACAAACGATACCCCACACATCAAAAATCTCTCACAAAACAACATAGGCTACTGGGGCATTTGCTGCCTGCTAGAAATGGCCGCTCCTGCTCTCGAACAATGCTCACATGTAAATCTCCAGGCGTATCTAAAAATCATAGGCCAATAAAATTCCCAATCCAACACCTTTCATTCTGTCCTCTAGGGTCCAAGATGTCCTCCAACAGGTGAGGCATGATAGAACTAAAGTACAGACTTGATCTCATGATCTGGAATACACCTACTGATAAACTAGTCATTGCAACAGTGCTATAAATAAGGGCCATCCCATACATAATACTTGGCATCACTCTTAAGTCTATCTCTCTGATCCCTAGATGCCAAGGGTGGAAAAACATATGCAATAAGATAATTAACAATATCAGCAAACCAAGGGGTAAGGGGAGGGGAATGGGAATCATGTAAAACCAAAAGCTGCTCATCCGGGAAGTCGTCCCGGATAGGAAATGCATCATCCGCTCTCTCAATGCGGCTCAAATGGTCTGCTACAAGATTATGTGCATCACTCCTATCTTAGATGTCCAAGTCAAACTCCTAGAGCAGTAGCATCCACCTGATCAACCTGGGTTTGGAATCTGTCTTTTTCAAAAGAAACTTCAGAGCAACATGATCAGTAAAAACTATTACCCTAGAGCCTAGCAAATAAGAGCTAAACTTATCCGATGCAAAAATCAATTTCTAACAGCTCTTTCTCAGTGGTAATGTAATTTACCTGTGTTGCATCCAAAGTCCTAGATGCATAATAAATCACATGAGACAGCTTACCAACCCTCTGTGCCAAAACAGCTCCCAAGGCGTTGTTTGATGCATCACACATCACCTCGAACGGAAGCGTCCAATCCGGTGGCTGAATAATGAGAGTGGTGGTGAGAGCTCTCTTGAGGCAATCAAATGCCTCTATGCATTGCTCTCCAAACTCAAAGGTTATATCCTTCTACAGCAAGTTGGATAGTGGAAGGGTTATCCGGTTGAAGTCCTGAATGAACCTGCAATAGAAACCTGCATGTCCAAGAAAAAATCGAACCTCTTGCATGCAAGAGGGGTAAGGAAAGTGTGAAATAACATCTAATTTTGCAGGATCTACCTCTATGACCTTCCTAGAGATAATATGGCCTAAGATTGTACCATGCTCTACCATAAAATGGCACTTTTCATAATTCAGAACAAGGTTAGTTTCTATACACCTATCAAGCATACTGATAAGTGTAAAATTAACGTTAATTTCATATAGTTTTTATTACACTTATCAAGGATTAAATAGTAATTTATGCCCCAAAATATCCATTTTTGTTAATATTTATAATAATTGTATTTATTTGATACAAATTTGAATATGATGCTATTTTAAATAGAAATTTGCTATTTTATGCAGAATTATAGCAGATTTGGAACAAAAGTGGAAAAAGCATCAGAATGGAGGATATTGCAGATTCAGAAATTAAATAAATAAAAGAAAATCAGAAAATCCTGCAAAAAATCTTTTCAATTCAAATCCAAGGCAGATAAATACAATAATAATTCGGATAAAGGGATAAAGGAAAACCAGATAAGATCAGAAAGGAATCAAGAGGTTAGATCCACAAATCAAGGAAGCTGCAGCGTGTCACACGCTCCACATGCGCTTAGCGCACGTGGAGCGCATGAGCAGAATGGCCAGGCTTCATGTGAGCTAAGCGCACATGAAGCGCGCGGCACCTGATTATTGAAAATGCGCGTAGTGACGTCAATTAATGAAAGGGAAGCTCCTGATTGGATAAGCTTCACACAAGTTACGTCAATTAATGAAAAGGCAGCCTCTAATTGGATAAGCTACACAGAAGTGACATCATAGCCTGATCTCTTCAAGGTTTTCCAACTCTATAAATAGAGCTCTTTGCATAGGTCACAGGTAGGTCCTCGGGACCCAAAACACGGATACAGAGGGAGAGTAGTATAGGATTGGGAAAGGTGACAGATTTCTCAGTAGTTTGTAATGACTACCATGAGTAGCTAAGCTCTCTAGTAGGATTTGATGTACTAGATTCAATCCCCTTGTTTATAAGAATTCTCTTTTCTATTTTATTTATGATTCTATGCTTGTAATTTATCGGTATCTTTATGTTGTGTGTAATGCATCAACTCCACACGTGCACCGGGATGGTAGGCTAGTGCTCTGGATACAAAAAGTGGAACTCCGGCTAGTATCAGAGGTAGGTGAGCATGGAGCTGTTCATGAAGCTTATTCTCAGATTGCTAAAGGTACTCGGGTTAGTCATATCGTAGCATAAGGATTGTATTCTAACGATCGGAGGTTCAGTGAGTGACACACCCCTCCGTAGGTGCCTTATGTGAAAGTATGGCTAATTCGATAGCGCTGATTGCAAAATACGGGGAATGTTCGGGGTCGTCAAATGCCACTTTGAATGCCTGTAGAGAATAGCTTTTGGCGTTTAATTATGATGTTATAGGGGAATTTGCGGGTACGATAATTACCAGGCATGCCTTATAATTATCGTAATTAAACAATGCTAAGGTAATTACAAGTACGATCATAAATAAGGGAAAAGGAGTTTGAATACACAAGGGGGGAGATGAAACGAAATCAAATCCTAGTCCTAAATACTCATTCTCTCGTGTTATCTTTGTTTATTTTATTTCAAAATTCACCAACTCTCTTTACGAAAACGTTTTATTGAAAATACAATTACTTTAATTTTACAAGTTAAAACCGCTCCCTTTGGATACGATACTCTACTTACTCTAAAACTACTGGACTACTGGTAAACTTGCCAGGAAACCCATCACATACTAGTCAAGCTATCCAAACATGCATCAAAGGAGGAGCCATACACACTAAAATCATCAATAAAAACCTCTATGCAATGCTCAAGTAAATCAGAAACCTGCAAATCAACCCAGTCAAATGTATTTGTAATTGTTGTAATGAAGTCTATGCAATCTGACTCAATTGACTCTGTTGGTGCATCAATACCAGAACCTATAGAACAATCAACATAATCAACACAATCTGCACAATCAATAGATATAAACTCATCTATCTCAGCACACATACTACATAAAGATGAATCAGAACATAAATCACAAGTGTAGACATCATTGAAATCAGACAAATTAGGAAAGTCCAAATGTCCTACAAACTCAGACAAACTATAATCTACAAGTTCAGAAAGCATATCAATATGGAATACAGAATGATCCTTAATAGGATGCCTCATAGCATCTAAAATATTAAACTGAACCACAATGTCTCCAAACTCCATAGTAAGTGTGCCCGCATGAACATCAATCTACCCAAGATGATGGGGGTTGCACTAGTGAGTGAATCTCCTCCCTCCATATCCCGTATGTAGAAAGCTGCAGGGAAGATGGGCCATTCACTTGAACAAACACATCCTCAATAAGGCATGCAGGGTGGGAAATGCTCATGTTTGCTAACTGAATGACAACACACGTAGGTTGCAAAGGACCAAGAGACAAAGAAGTGAAAACAGATCAAGACATAACATGAATAGATGCTCCTAAGTCAAGCATAGTATTATCAAATTTGTTACTGCCTATAATGAAAGGAATAGTAAATGTCCCTGGGTCTTTGCATTATTCAGGAATAGTAGTCACAGGTATCTTAGTGAGTACAGAGACATTTCTTCGCATGCTGATCCTCTCATTGCCCTTCAGCTGCCTCCTATGGGTGCATAGATCCTTCAAAAACTTGGCATATCTCGGAATTTGCTTTATGGCCTCAAGTAGAGGTATATTGACCTCTACTTTTCTGAAAGTCTCCAAGATTTCCTTGTCAGCCTCTTCCATTTTTTTACTCTGATGCACAACTCTATGTGGAAATGGAAGGGGAATAGAAGGTTACACACTACTTGAAGAACTGGGGCTGCTTAAAGGACTAGGACTAGCTCTCTCCTGCATAGGGTCCTCTACAGTTGTATGAATTTCATCTTCTTGTACAAACAGTTGCCTATCAGGTGCTTGCACACTCTTACCCGACCTCAAACTAACATTCTTTGGGTTGACAACTGTCTGAGCAGGAAGCTCTTCTGAACCCTGAGACTGCAGCTGATTAAGAGTGGTAGCCATCTGATCAATCTGACTCTCCAGGTTGTGAATAGTTGCCTCTGTCCTGTCCTCTGCTGGAAATTCAAATTATTGATTGTCATTTGCCTCATCAATTCTTCCAAGGAAAGCTCACTCTTGGACGATGCAGCAGCTGGTGGTGTAGACTAGTGTTGCTGCTGCTGTAAATGTGGAGGTTGGTAAGGTCTACTAGGTCCAGCAACATGAGAATGATAAGGAACATAGGGATGCTACTGTTGTGAAGAATTCCCCCATCTCAAATTCGGATGATTCCTCCAACCCGAATTATACCTGTTAGAAGAAAGATCCTGATTATACTGCTACTGCTACTGAGGAGGTTTGCCATTACCGTAAATGTTTGTTGTATAAGCCTGAGGAGGAACAGCACCATCTCCTTCAGACTCGTGTAAGGTGGGACGAGAATCTGTGGGATGATAAGGAGAAGTAAAAATCTGACGTAATTTAGCAACCTTCTAAGACACTGCCAACTGCTTAACCAAGGAGGCCAAATCATCTAGCTTGTTCTCCAACTTCCTATGATCAGCAGCATAGGTAGTCTCCATCTCATGAACTCCTCTAGTCAAGGACACCGAATTGCTTCTGGTACTGAACTGCTGGTTATTAGAAGTTGTGTTTTCAATCAACTACCTTGTTGCAATTGGAGTTTTATCCACCAAAACTCTTCCACTGGCTTCATCTATCATCTACCTATCCATATATATAAGGCCTTCATAGAAATACTGGATGATAAGTTGCTCATTAATCTGATGATGTGGACAACTTGCACAAAGTCTCTTGAGCCTCTCCCAGTACTCATATACACTCTCTCTGTCCATTTTCCTTATACCACAAATCTCCTTCCTAATTGATGTCACGCTGGATGCAGGGAAAAACTTTTCCAGAAACAACCTCTTCAAAATATCCCAGCTAGTGATTGATCCAGTTGGAAGGTAATACATCCAGTCTTTTGCTGTATCTTGCAGGGAGAATGGAAATGCATTAAGCTTAATGTGATCCTCAGGAACTCCAGGTGGTCTCATAGTGGTGCAGACAATATGAAATTCCTTGAGGTGTTTATGTGGATCCTCACCTGCAAGACCATGAAACTTGGGCAACAAATGAATCAATCCAAACTTTAACTCACAAGGCACATCTATATCATGATATTGAATGCATAAAGTCTGAATAGAAACATCAGGTGAATCAATCTCTCTCAAAGTCCTCTCATCCATGATATCACAATCAAGAAGAAGAAACAGACTCACTATCACCAATAGAAACAACAAAATACTCACTACCATACAATGACTCACTATCACTAACAAAACTATTCACATATGGAATCCTAGACTGTCTAACTACACTATGATATGTATGATCAATTTCTGGATCAAATGGATATAAGATACCTGGGTTTTCTCTAGTCATACAACAAATGCACACAAAAATGCACAAAATAAGGCATACAACAACTTGTTAGCATATAAAGGCAACCTATATCAAATGAGCAGAAACCAATGAAATGGATACATGGAAAAATACTATATTATCATAGGAATGAATGTGACACCCTTCTACCCCAATCTCTTATACATTCAGCAATTTGAAATATTTAGGAAAAGTTACGGACCACATCAGGTAAAAAGGTTCACATCTCCTTCTAAAAGAACGTATTTTGATTTAAAATCAACTCAATTAATATAGAAATTAAAGTCAACTGTTTTCAGAATCATTAAAACATCAAAATCTAAAATATCAATATCAAAATATCCTTATTGGCCATGTAAAGCACTTAAAATAATTTTCATAATCTCCTCTTAATAACAGAAAAATAAAACCCTGTTACTAAGCCCTGATGTCACCAGTATCAGAGTGACACCCCTTTGATTCAATACTCGGCACCTGACGTGCCATCATCATCGCCTGTAAATTAACCATAGAAAAAACAGTGAGGAAAAGAATACCAACTCACACATGCACACAGAAGGCTACCCTATCCTCACCCACATATCATCATAATCATCATCAAATAATATCATACTCATATCATCTCACACTCTTATTACAAATATATTATCTCATCACTAGTTTATAAGTCACACTCGCAAATCATCAAGAAAACATTCTTTACACTCAACACATAATACTCATATCATCATATCATATTTCAATTCCATCATAATATACCATGTAGGTTCACTCTATGATCATGCACACCAAACCTCATCCCAAGGATCATGACTCGGAACTCCGCACAATGGGTGCACCTCATCAATCTCCCTAGTTGTTACCAATGATGGCTCTACCGTTAATGCCCTCTCTGGCCGATAGTTTGCACCCCGTCAATGGGCTTGCGCAACTACATTCAACCCTAGGTTGCACCCCCTCAATGGGCCCGTGCATCGATATTCATCCATAGGTTGCACCCCCTCAATGGGCCCGTGCATCGAATGTCTCCATCATGGTCTCTGCGCCCCCTCAATGGGCTCGTGCAGTTCACCTCCTGAGTTGCACCCCCTCAATGGGCTCGTGCATCTTAGTCACCACACATCATATGCTCAATGCATAATCATCATCATAACACACCTCATGTGCTCAATGCATCAATATCATCATCATCATAACATAGCTCATACGCTCAATGCATCAATATATCATCATTGTAATGTCCTAATTTCTCAATTCAAGAATAAGTGTCCGTTGGAAACACTATTCCGAATTTCTGAAATTATTTCGCTCCATTCCGCGTATCGGCATACAAGCACAAATGTCTAAGCAGTCCAATGTATGTTTAGGTTTCCTCACATTCAATAACAATATTCTAAAAACATTCTATTAATGAAAAACCAGGGAGGAACCCGCACTTGGTATGCTAAGGTTCATAAAACTCCTGCCGAAAATCCGACAGAGTTTCCCCTGAAAACTGGACATTTCCAAATTTCCAGATTCACCTGAAAACCAGCAAAACACCAGTACAGTTTATAAGATACAATGACTAATCCAAATATATAGCAAAATGGGCCTCCATGGCCAAACCAAACATACACACCCTCCTCTTCAAATAATACAATCCAATGATTTAAATACATATACATACATACACAAATCATAATCATTACATAACTTGATTAGGCCTAAACATTCAAGGACTATAGGCAGCATGAGGGGCATAAGGACCCACCGCAGAACTCCAACTCCTCTTCCGATGTCACGGAACCCTATCCTGCACAATTGAAAGTAATTCCCCGCAACGTGGGGTGAGACTACGTCCCAAAGAGTATGATAAAAGTGTGTGAAGTGTGAGGGAGAACAACCAATTACATAATCATTATATATATGAAACACAACACAGGTAACTGGACCATGAGACAAACAACATACTTTATAGAATTATGTAAATGAACTTAAGAGAGAATCTGAAATCATGAGTCGGTCACATAAGCAGTCAATGCAAAGTTAGTCCTCAAGTGTCATAACCCAGACACCCACGGGTTCTTTTCACTGTAACCTCTTTGAGCGCTCGGCCATGTGACCAAGGAACGTCGTCCAGGGCCACCCTCATTAAGTTTTAGGATTAAACATGCATGGTTCATTTTTAATTGAGGAATCTCAGTTACCCCTTGGCCTAGGAGTAAAAGCGATTCCCTCTCTTGTACCTCTTTGGTCCGAAGACCCCTTATTGGTCCAAAGACCCCTCATTGGTCCGAAGACCCAAAACCATTTCCTTTGCCATTTCCTTTAACATTTCCTTTAACATTTTCATGAGGTCAAAGACCCAAACATTTTACATGAACATGATGGGGGTAAAATCATGTACAAACATTCAGATTATGCACAAACATGATAAAATACATAAACATGAGCAATTATAAGCATAATCACACCCCAAACCTTCAATTTCATGAAAACCCCCAAATCCTCTAACCTAGGGTTTGCATTATAAGAGAATTCATTCAAATCAACAACCCTAGCTTCCTCTAATCATCAATAACCATGAATGCAAGCAAGGGAAGGTAGAATAGGGGTCATACAAGGGAAATTACATGATAAATGAGCAAGTGAGTGAACCACACTCACCTTAGGGGAAGAATTAGGGGCGGATGGGAGGTGGAGAGGGGAAATCCCAAGCTCCCCAATTGGTTGGGAACCTTAAAAATGCTCCATGTTCTTCCCTTTCTTCCTCCTTTAAGCTCCCAAGCTTCCTCTCTCTCTAGAACTCTCTCTCCCTCTCTCTAGAAACCCTAGGAAAATAAAGGGAGAGAGTGAAACCCTCTATTTTTAAAAATTGAGTTCGCGAATGTTCGCTCAAGCGAATCGAATTCGCTTGAGCGAAAATGACCAAAGAAAAGTACCCTCTCTGGACGATTTTCGCTCAAGCGAATTATTTTCGCTTGAGCAAATATGAGTCTGTTTTGGAGGTTCAAATGAGCTCGGAACCCTATCATATAACCTATCAAACTGAAGCCCCGGAAGTTAGCTTTCTAATGGAAGTGGAATCACCTTAATAGGACACCCATGGCTCTAGATATTTGCGAATTAGTGCACCAAGGTCATTAGGCCTAATTCCCAAAATTAAGCAATAACCTCAGTTTGTGCCCCTCTTGGTTCCAATTCAATTCTCTCCTTCTCAAACCTAGTTTCTATCCTTCAAAACTTCTTGTAACTTAGTTCTTCTCATCCAAACATTCATCACTCTAATCCTTGATAAATCCATTCCCTTGACTACGAGGCTTATTCTTCCACGTTTAAAGGTTAAGATCTAGGGTGTTGCTCTTCTTTTTAACTCTTAGTCCCTCCTCTAAACCCTTTTAAGACACATGGTTCCAAATGGATTTTACCTAATTTTTTGTCTGAAGTCACACTTAACCTCCGGTTTCTCATCCTACTTCTAACTTCCTCTCTTAGCTAGGTTCACCGCCTAAGGCTTCTCTTATGTTTCCTAGGTTCCAGTTTCCGGGATGTTACAATCATCATCATAACATAGCTCATATGCTCACCACATCAACATCATACATCACAGGAGATATTCATATCATCTTACTCATACCACAATAAATACTCTATAGACATTCACTTAAATCTCTCAATTCCACAAACAATGTGTATAAACGACATCAACAGACCCAAGAGTCACAATCATCACAAAAACTACACTCTCATACGCAATTTGACCTGGTAATTGATTACCACACAACTGTAATCAATTATCAGCAACTTTGGGACACAAAATTCCCTCTGGTAATCGATTACAAGCCTCTTGTAATCGATTACAAGCCAATCACCTCTCTGGTAATCGATTACAGGCCCCCTGTAATCGATTACCTGCGAGCCAAGTCGTTGGTAACCAATTACAAGCCCCCTATAAATCGATTACCAGCAAGTCAACTCTCTGGTAACGATTACAGACCCCCTGTAATCGATTACCAGCAAGCCAAACTCACTCCCCTGCTGCCCAGAACACTCTGTAATCGATTACAAACCTCTGTAATCGATTACCCGTGGCATGAGATGACAGTTCTTGCAATTTTTACTCATTTTAAACCCTTTTATTCAATCTCTAATCAATCCTCAATGTTAATACTCCAATCATATACGTTTGTATCAAACAAACTCAACAATAACACCAATCTTTACACAGATTTTCACAGTTATTCCATCATAATCCCCAATCGTTAAACCCTTATCTACCCCTTTTCGCTATTCTTGCTACCCTCTTCCAATTCAATCAAGATTCACCAAGATTCACACAATTAATCATCAAACAACATATGTTCATCATACAACACTTAATATACATGTCAAATTCAAATTTAGAATCTTAAAGGGTCTTATGGTTGCCTTCACTACCTAAGCACTCCCACATACACATACAAGCAGCACCCTTCCCCCACCATACCTTGAAGGTGAAGGTCGAACAACAAGATTGACTCTTTCTTGATGATCACTCTGCAGCAACCTCCTCTTGAGATGTCATTTCTCCCCTCCTTATGGTTTCGCTCTCTGACAATTTGAAAAATAAGGATTAGGGTGAATTGGTAACCCTTCCTTACTTAAATACTTAACTGGGCTGGGCCCACCCTCAACCCACTCATCCTCTTTTAATTAGAAATAACATTATTAATAAAATACTAATATTACTAATACTTTTATTTATTTCTCTTATTTTATTAATTTTATTTTATTTAATAAAATTTAGGATGTTACAACTCTCCCCTCCTAAAAGAAAATTCGTCCTCAAATTTTACCTGAAGCGAACAACTCTGGATAGGACTCCTTCATCTTCTCTTCAAACTCCCAAGTAGCACTCTCAGGTGTAGCCCCTCCCCAGATTACCTTAACTAAAGGAATTCCTTTACCTCGAAGTTGTTTCACCCTCCGATCCTCAACTCTCACCGGTATGGTTACCACTGTCAGGTTTTCCTTAATCTTAAGATGATCCGACTCAATCACATGTGAAGGATCATGAATGTATTTCCGGAGTTGAGAAACATGAAAAACATTATGAGGATTGGACAAATGTGGAGGTAAAGCAATCTGATAGGCAACATTACCAACTCTTTTGAGAATTTGGTAAGGACTAATGAAACAAGGTGTAAGCTTTCTAGACTTTAATGCCCTACCAACCCCAGTCCACGGAGTGACTTTCAGGAACACATGGTCTCCTTCTTTGAATTCCAATTCTTTCCTCCTCTTATCAACATAACTCTTTTGCCTACTCTGAGTTGTCCTCATCCTCTCCTGAATTATCCTAACCTTATCAGTGGATTGTTGCATTACCTCCGGTCCTAACACAAGGCTCTCTCCCGGCTCACACCAACACAACGGTGTTCTACACACACCCCCTACCATACATTGCCTCATAAGGCGCCATACCTATGCTAGAGTGAAATCTATTATTGTAAGTAAACTCTATAAAAGGTAGAAAACTATCCCAACTACCCCTTTGGTCTAACACACAAGCCCTAAGCAAATCCTCTAAGGATTGAATTGTTCTCTCGGTCAGACCATCGGTTTGAGGGTGATAAGTTGAACTAAGCCTAAGTTGGGTCCCCAAAGCCTGTTGCAAACACTCCCAAAATCTAGATGTAAACTTGGGATCTCTATCTGAAACTATGCTAGATGGTATGCCATGCAACCTCACAATCTCACCGATGTAAATCTGAGCTAGTTTCTCT
This sequence comes from Sesbania bispinosa, assembly GCA_026901365.1. Lineage (NCBI taxonomy): Eukaryota > Viridiplantae > Streptophyta > Magnoliopsida > Fabales > Fabaceae > Sesbania > Sesbania bispinosa. The sequence goes on along the minus strand of QLOH01000513.1, from coordinate 228,814 downwards.
AAGGAGTACTTAATGTTAATAGGAAGAAAATGAGCGCTCTTAGTTAACCTATCCACAATAACCCAAATAAAGTCATGCCCCCTTACAGTCTTAGGCAAAGCAACTACAAAGTCCATAGAAATGCTATCCCACTTCCACTCAGGTATACTTAAAGGTTGGAGCAATCCTGAAGGTTTTTGATGTTCTACCTTAGACTTTTGGAAAACTAAACAAGCACTCACAAAGTCTTCTATGTCCATTTTCATCCTAGGCCACCAAAACACCTTCTTCAAATCTTGATACATCTTAGTTGAACCCGGATGGAAACTAAGCTTACTCCTATGTCCCTCTTCAAGTACTAAGCGCTTAATGGTAGGTTCACTAGGTACACACACTCGATCTCCAAACCTCACTACCCCATCTGTACCTAGAATAAACTCCCCACCATTACCCCCTTCTATAGCCTCACGCCTATTCACCAAAAATGGGTCCTCTAATTGAGCTTTTCTAATGTCTTTCAACAATTCATTACTTACTCTAATCATCCCTAGCCTCACACTATCAGAAGTCACTTCACAAGCTAAACTCAAATTCCTAAACTGAGTCTAGAGATCTATTTCCTTAATCATCAGGGAACTAACATGAAGATATTTTCTTCTTAGAGCATCTGCTACTACATTAGCCTTACCAGGGTGATAACTTAATTCAAAATCATAGTCCTTTAGAAATTCTAACCACCTCCTTTGTCTCATGTTCAACTCTTTTTGATCAAACATATATCTAAGGCTCTTATGGTCACTAAAAACCTCAAATTTGGAACCATACAAGTAATGCCTCCACATCTTCAACACAAACACTACAGCCGCTAACTCAAGATCATGGGTAGGGTAGTTTCTCTCATGGGTTTTCAATTGCCTAGAAGCATATGCTACTACTTTACCCTCTTACATTAACACTCCACCTAAACCCATCTTAGAAGCATCGCAGTACACTACAAAGGATTTACTAAGATCAGGAAATACTAACACTGGTGCACTACTCAACTTTTCCTTAAGGGTTTGGAAGCTAAGCTCACACTTACTATTCCACACAAAAGCAATTCCCTTCCTAATCAACTCAGTCAAAGGTAAAGCTAACTTAGAAAATCCCTCTATGAATCTCCTATAGTACCCAGCCAACCCAAGGAAACTCCTAATCTCACTCACTGACTTAGGAGTCTCCCACTTAAGCACGACCTCTACCTTAGAAGGATCAACACCTATACCCCCTTTAGAAATCACATGACCTAAGAAACTCACTTCTTCTAACCAGAAATCACATTTGGACATCTTAGCATACAACTGTTTATCCTTAAGAATCTGAAGTACTACCTTTAAGTGTTCCTCATGCTCCTCCTTAGTTTTGGAGTAAATTAGTATGTCATCTATAAAGACAACTTCAAATTTATCCAAGTAAGGATGCAAAATCTTGTTCATGTAATCCATAAAAATTTCAGGAGCATTAGTCACACCGAAAGGCATTACGAGATACTCATAATGCCCATACCTAGTCCTAAAAGCAGTCTTAGGTATGTCCTCTTACTTAACTCTAATCTGATGATAGACCGACCTAAGATCGATCTTGCTAAACACACAAGCCCCCACTAACTGGTCCATTAGATCATCTATCATAGGCAAAGGATACCTATTCTTAATGGTTACCTTGTTCAACTGACGGTAATCTGTACACAACCTCATACTACCATCCTTCTTCTTCACTAACTAAACGGGCGCTCCCCAGGGTGATACACTAGGCCTCACAAAAAAAATTTTTCTAGCAAATCTTCTAATTGTTTCTTAAGCTCTGCTAATTCCATGGGTGACATCCTATAAGGTGCAACTGAAATAGGTCTTATCCCCGGTACTAAATCTATGGAAAATTCTATCTCTCTCTCTCAGGTGGTAGACTAGACACATTATCAGAAAATACCTCAGGATACTCACACACTACAGGTATCTCACTAACAATAGCACTACTCTCAGATTTCAAAGAAGCTAGTAACATGTATACCTGGGCATCTTCCCTTAGAGACGCCTTCACTTGATTGGCAGTCAAAAAGTCCTTATTCTTACTCTCAACAGGGTGACCAAATACAATAGTTTTATCAACACAATTTAATAGGACATGATTGGAAGATAACCAGTCCATACCAAGAATAATATCTAGTTGACTTAGAGGCAAACAAATCAAATCAACTAGGAATTCTCTACCATCAACATGAATAGAACAATTTAAGCACATATCAGAAGTAGAAACTGACCCACTAGCTGGAGTTTCCACACTCAACACAAAAGGCAAAGAAGAGACAGGAAATTTTAATTTAGACACATAAGCATGTGATATGAAAGAGTGAGTCACACCAGAATCTAACAAAACAACTAAAGGATTACCCGCAATGAAACCAGTACCTTGGATCAATTCGCGTATATTTGTGATTTATTTATCTAATGAGAATAATGCATTTGAGAGAATAATTATGCGAAAAATATAAATTGCAGAATAATAAAGAAAACAATAATAAGGATGAGTTGAGAGCACTATAACATTGCCTTGGAGCAACCTGTAGTGTGAAATGTCTTTAAGCATTTGGGCTTCTTTTTGGAATTAGACCATGCCTCTGACTCCCTTGGCTTGACTCTTCTTTTCTTTATTTTCTTGCTCTCAGGTGCATGAGTCTTCTTCTCTTGAAGCCTTGATGATTCACCATTGGTTGCTCTCAAATTCTTTGCCTTGCAGGGGTCCTTGATATGAAACACTCCTGACCACTTGATCTTCAATCTGACTCTAGGCTCTGAGTTTGATTCTAGCATGACTTTCCTTCTCTTTGCCTTGTTCTGGTCAGTGTGCTTGCATGCCTTTCTTTTGTGAGGTCTGGAAGGATTATCACTTGTACCATACCTTTCTTGATCTTCCTTTGCAGGACTGGTTGGATAAGGCACGGTCTTTGATCTTGATACCACTTCCTTTCCTTCTTTGGGCTTTGATTCGCTATCTCTCTGTTCACTCCTTTTCTCTTTTTCTTGATCTTTTTCATCATGTACACCCTCAAATGTGTTGTTCTCTTTCTCCCCTTCACAGTCAATCTCTTCTTCAAGCACCATCTTCTCTTTTTCATCCTCTCCTTTTTCTTTTTCTTCTTCTACTGCACCTTCTTCCTCGTTCTTTTCTTCAAAAACTTCTTCTAATTTCTTTTCTTCATTAAGAACGAAATAATAAAGAAAATGATGTTCCTTTTCTTCATCTTTCCCTTCTTCATCGCGGTGAAAAACTAAGTGTATTTGATATGGTAAACCTCTGACTTGCAGTGCATGTGTAAACACTTCTTTTTCTTCTTCTTCCTCTTCTTCATCATCTTCTTCTGCTTCTCTTTCTTGTGCTTCTTCAGTTTCCTCTTCTTCTTCTTCTTGTTCTTCTTCTTCTTCTTCTTCTTCTTCTTCTAGTTCTTCTTCATCTTTCTCTTCTTCATCAACCAGGTTGTCATCATCATACTGTTCTTCAGAGTTGAACTGTGCTTTTTTCTTTGCCTGTTGTTTGGTCAAATTTTCTATCATCTCAGCTAATGTGGGATCAGCACCACGTCCTAATTCTTCATTCATCTTTTGATGCATTATCAATCCTTGCAATCCTCTTTCAATATAATCTTCCACTTCTGATTGCACTGGTTGAACTGAAGAGTAATTCTGCTGATGTTGAACAGAAGGTTGCACATGAAATGAAACATTATCTTAGTGCCATCCAAAGTCCTTATTTTGGCTACTTCTCCATCCTTGAGAATTATTTGCAAAGTTGTTGCTGTTGGAGAAGTTGCCTGATCTTCCTTGGTTTCTTGGAAAAGAGCAGCAACTGTTGAGATGGTTACCTCCGCAAAAGTCACAAGTTAATTGTGGTGACTGGACCAGATAGGAGTGAACTTTTTGCAGTGGCTGAGAAAGATCAACTATCTTCTTTTTGACTACTTCTATTTGCTGCATTAACCTCTTATTTTCCGCCCTGATTTCATCTTCAAGAGTTTGCTTATGGGACAAAACAACATCTTGTTGCCACCCAAAATTTTGATTTTGGTAACTTCTCCAATCCTGTGAAAGATTGTTAGAATAATTATTGTAATCGGAAAAGTTACCTTGATTTGATGTGTGGGAGAAATATTTTGGCTCTTGCTGTCTAACATAATCTCCAAGGGATCTTGTCGGTGGATTTTGATAATCTCCAAGTGTCCTTCTTGGTTGATTTTTCCATCCAGAAGCCATTCAACTCTTACTTTACTTGGGGTGGTTGAACAGAGAGTGTTGAGTTTCTTTGCCCTTTTTCTCTTCTCTCCTTTTGTTCCTTCTATTAATTGATTTTGAGATACTTGTCTTCACAAAAGCACTATTCAAGAATCTCAAACAATTGTTAGCCCAGGAAGGTGGAACAAAATAATTTTTTTTATTTTGAAAATAAAAAAATGAAAATAAAAAAAATCCTAAAATTCTAAGATAGAATTTGAATTTGAAATAAGATATTTACTTATCCTAAATTCCTAACAGAACTCAAACAAGATAAGCATTGAAGATAAGATAAGATAAATTTCAAACTTCAATTTCAGAAATAATATTTTTTTTTAATAAAAATAAAATACGAAAATAAAATAAAAAAGAAAAAAAATTTAAAACAAAGTTTAAAATTTAAAAATATAATTTTTTTGAAAATTTTGAAACAATCGAAAATACAATCAACTAAAATTATACAAATTGAGACACCGCTCCCCGGCAACGGCGCCAAAAACTTGATGGGTTTCCTGGCAAGTTTACCAGTAGTCCAGTAGTTTTAGAGTAAGTAGAGTATCATATCCACAGGGAGCGGTTTTAACTTGTAAAGTTAAAGTAATTGTATTTTCAATAAAACGTTTTCGTAAAGAGAGTTGGTGAATTTTGAAATAAAATAAACAAAGATAACACGAGAGAATGAGTATTTAGGACTAGGATTTGATTTCGTTTCATCTCCCCCCTTGTGTATTCAAACTCCTTTTCCCTTATTTATGATCGTACTTGTAATTACCTTAGCATTGTTTAATTACAATAATTATAAGGCATGCCTGGTAATTATCGTACCCGCAAATTTCCCTATAACATCATAATTAAACGCCAAAAGCTATTCTCTACAGGCATTCAAAGTGGCATTTGGCGACCCCGAACATTCCCCGTATTTTGCAATCAACGCTATCGAATTAGCCATACTTTCACATAAGGCACCTATGGAGGGGTGTGTCACTCACTGAACCTCCGATCGTTAGAATACAATCCTTATGCTACGATATGACTAACCCGAGTACCTTTAGCAATCTGAGAATAAGCTTCATGAACAGCTCCATGCTCACCTACCTCTGATACTAGCCGGAGTTCCACTTTTTGTATCCAAAGCACTAGCCTACCATCCCGGCGCACACGCGGAGTTGATGCATTACACACAACATAAAGATACCGATAAATTACAAGCATAGAATCATAAATAAAATAGAAAAGAGAATTCTTATACACAAGGGGATTGAATCTACTACATCAAATCCTACTAGAGAGCTTAGCTACTCATGGTAGTCATTACAAACTACTAAGAAATCTGTCACCTTTCTCAATCCTATACTACTCTCTCTCTGTGTGTATCTCTGTTTCGAGTCCCGAGGACCTGCCTTGTGACCTATGCAAAGGGCTCTATTTATCGAGTTTGGGAAACCTTGAAGAGATCAGGCTGTGATATCACTTGTGTGTAGCTTAATCAATCAGAGGTTGCCTTTTCATTAATTAACGTCACCGTTGTGAAGCTTGACCAATCAGGAGCTTCCCTTTCATTAATTGACGTCACCTGCGCGCGGCTTCATTAATCAGGACACGCGCTTCATGTGCGCTTAGCGCACATGAAGCCTGGCCACTCTGCTCATGCGCTCCACGTGCGCTTAGTGCGTGTGGAGCGTGGAACGCGCTGCTGTTTTCCTTGATTTATGGATCTAACCTCTGGATCTCTTTCTGATCTTATCTGGTTTTCCCTTTATCCCTTTATCCGAATTATTTTGTATTTATCTACTTTGTATTTGAATTGGAGAGATTCTTTGCAGGATTCTCTGATTATCCTTTATTTATTTGAATTTGAATCTGCAACCTCCTCCATTCTAATGCTATTTTTACTCTTATCCCAAATCTGCTGTAAATCTGCATAAAATCACAGATTTCAATTAAAAATAGCATCATATTCAAATTTACATCAAATAAATACAATTATTATAATTATTAACAAAAAGGGATATTTTGGGGCATAAATTACTATTTAATCCTTGATAAGTGTAATAAAAACTATATGAAATTAACGCTAATTTTACACTTATCACCTATCCTCACCCACATATCATCATAATCATCATCAAATAATATCATACTCATATCATCTAACACTCTTATCATCAAATATATTATCTCATAACTAGTTTATAAGTCACACTCGCAAATCATCAAGAAAACACATTCTTTACACTCAACACATAATACTCATATCATCATATCATATTTCAATTCCATCATAATATACAATGTAGGTTCACTCTATGATCTTGCACACCAAACCTCATCCCAAGGATCATGACTCGGAACTCCGCACAATGGGTGCACCTCATCAATCTCCCTAGTTGTTATCAATGATGGCTCTACCGTTAACGGCCTCTCTGGCTGATAGGTTGCACCCCCTCAATGGGCCCGCGCAGCAACATTCAACCCTAGGTTGCACCCCCTCAATGGGCCCGTGCATCGATATTCATCCCTAGGTTTCACCCCCTCAATGGGCCCGTGCATCGAATGTCTCCATCATTGTCTCTGCACCCCCTCAATGGGCCCGTGCAGTTCACCTCCTGAGTTGCACCCCCTCAATGGGCCCGTGCATCTCAGTTACCACACATCATATGCTCAATGCATAATCATCATCATAACACACCTCATGTGCTCAATGCATCAATATCATCATCATCATAACATAGCTCATATGCTCAATGCATCAATATATCATCATCATCATAACATAGCTCATATGCTCATCACATCAACATCATACATCACAGGAGATATTCATATCATCATATTCATATCACAATCAATACTCTATAAACATCCACTTAAATCTCTCAATTGCACAAACAATGTGTATAAACAACATCAACGGACACAAGAGTCACAATCATCACATAAACGACACTCTCATACACAATTTGACCTGATAATTGATTACCACACAGCTGTAATCAATTATCAGCAACTCTGGGACACAAAATTCCCTCTAGTAAGCGATTACAAGCCTCTTGTAATCGACTACTAGCCAATTACCTCTCTGGAAATCGATTACAGGCCCCCTGTAATCGATTACCTGCGAGCCAAGTCTCTGGTAATCGATTACAAGCCCCATGTAATCGGTTACCAGCAAGCCAAACTCACTCCCCTGCTGCCAGAACACTCTGGTAATCGATTATAGACCCCCTGTAATCAATTACCAGCAAGCCAAACTCACTCCCCTGCTGCCCAGAACACTCTGTAATCGATTACAGACCTCTGTAATCGATTACCCGCGGCACGAGATGACAGTTCTTGCGATTTTTATCCCTTTTAAACCCTTTTATTCAATCTCTAATCAATCCTTAGTGTTAATACTCCAATCACGTTTGTATCAAACAAACTCAACAAAAACACCAATCTTTACACAGATTTTCACAGTTATTCCATCATAATCCCCAATCGTTAAACCCTTATCTACCCCTTTTGGCTATTCTCGCTACCCTCTTCCAATTCAATCAAGATTCACACAATTAATCATCAAACAACAGATGTTCATCATACAACACTTAATATACATATCAAATTCGAATTTAGAATCTTAAAGGGTCTTATGGTTGCCCTCACTACCCAAGCACTCCCACATACACATACAAGCAGCACCCTTCTTCCCACCGTGCCTTGAAGGTGAAGGTCGAACAACAAGATTGACTCTTTCTTGATGATCACTTTGCAGCAACCTCCTCTTGAGATGTTGTTTCTCCCCTCCTTATGGTTTCGCTCTCTGACGATTTGAAAAATCAGGATTAGGGTGAATTGGTAACCCCTCCTTACTTAAATACTTAACTGGGCTGGGCCCACCCTCAACCCACTCATCCTCTTTTAATTAGAAATAACATTATTAATAAAATACTAATATTACTAATACTTTTATTTATTTCTCTTATTTTATTAATTTTATTTTATTTAATAAAATTTAGGATGTTACAATGAACCACAAAAAAATCCAAAACAAAATTCAAAGCATAAGTACCAAAAGTCCCTAAGTAGCTTTTTCTACCCCAAAAGCATATAAAATATGTCCAATTCTGATATTCCTAGCTCAAGTTATGTCCAATTGAAGTCAACGGGTCAAAATAAGCCTGTACAATGTGTCATTTCATAATCTGGACCTATCTAAGTGCAGCTGGGGTATCTAATATTCATTATTAACCTAAAGAAGGGTGGACACAAAAATTCGACCCACAACTATGCTAAACAAAAAGTTAGATTCAATTGCAAAAGTCAACAACAACTTGATCAACTAATGGAATTCAATCGAAATCACACCAAATCAATTCTACTTTCATCTAAACAATATCTACATACACAGACACACACACACACACACACACAAAAAACACACTCAGGGGGTTTTGTTTGTTTATGACAATTTCCAATCACTAAACAGAATTCGAATTACCTAATTCAATTCAAGAAAAATAGATTGATTCACAAGTTCATTCGCATTAGGATCTCTCACAGGTTCAAGGATCTATTTCAATTCCCTAACAAATTTGAATTAGTCAATGAAACATTAATCAATTCTTAAGAGTCTCATACAAAGATTAAGCAATTTTGTATCAAGAACCTAATACCTAACCTATTGAATTAAGCAAACAGTAGATATATTTTAGGGTTAAGCAAACTAAAATGTGAATTTCAGATTAAGAATAAAAAACCGAATTCAATAAGCATTCATTCAATTCAAGATTCAATAACCTAGAATTCTAGGGATTATGAGAAGTATGAATTGCACAGAAAATTGAAATTCGGAATTCAATTAAGAAACCTCAAGATCCAATGCTCGTGACACTTGAGAATCAATCCTCGATGCTCAGCCTTCCATGGAGGAAGTGAAGAATCAGAAAATGAAAAAAGAGAAAGAAGAAGGGGCAAAAACGTGCAAGACAAGGAAGAGAGAAAAGGAGAGGGAAAATAAAGGGTCTATTTTCTAAATTCTGAAAAATGAGGGAAAAGTTCCCAAACCATTTAGCTAAACACTTATTTATACCACCTAAGTCATAACAATCTGATTAGGCCTTAATTGGGCCTAAATTAATTATTACAGGCCCAAAACCTAATGACAAAACTAAACAACTCGGATTTGCAATAGACAACATCAGTAGGCAATTTTCGATTTGCAACTTCTCCTAATTCCTTAATAGGAATACAATCTTATAGTATATCAAATTAAAGCCCCAGATCTTAGCTTTCCAATGCCACTAAAATCACCCAAAACGTCCACCTATAACTCCATATATCATCAAAACAAGACAAGTAGGTCAGTAGGCTTAAAAATCCGAATTTAAACAATATTTACAAATAAAGCCCAAATAATCCCAATTAGGTAATTTCCAATTAAAACAATGGATTTAATCACAATTATAGTCCAAGAAAGCTAAGATTAAATGTGCTAAGTGTGAATAAAAATGTGTTCATCAAGCTTCCAGCAACTGCAGCATCTGTTGTCGGAGTCGTGCAAAGTCCTCCTCCAACCGTGCAACCTTCGCTTCTGCCCGACTAGCCTTCTCCCTTGCTTCATTGACTTCATGGTGCATCACATCATCCTCCGAATGTTGTGACCCGGACCCATCACTTCCGCTGGTATGAGCCCGAGATTCCTAAGTGAGGCTGGTCACACCTGGACGAAGGTTGGTTGAAAAGTCTTCGATGCCATAACAGCGGCCTCAGGTCTTTCCACCAGCAACATCCTTCCAGATCTGTAGCTTGGTGGAGCCATCAAAGTTGGAGTTGTCCCCCATTTGTGACTCCACCTCCCTCAGGCGGTCTTGGTAATTTGTCTGTTGAGTACAGGTAAACATATAATTAGTTAGTTATATATTCAATTGCAAATATTTGAAATTATATTAAAAAACACTGATAAGCATAAACTTGGACTTACATAGGTGGACCGCGCTCGGTCATCTACCTTGCCACCACCCTTTTTATGTGGGTGGCCACAAAAAACTCATCGGGCTCTACCTCCCGCCCAAGCTGTCGAGCCTACACAGAATAAGAACAAAAATTAATTATTTTAATAACAAATGAAAAATAACATAGAAGAGTGCTTGTTTATACATACCATATCCAACGCCACCTCATTGTGGGCCTTGCGGACTGTGGTGTGGATTTCTCCCCCGCGTTGAGAAGCTCGATTGCTCTTGTTACGAGCGGACTTCCCCTTGAATTCATCAGAGACCCAGTAGGCCATAAGACCCTCCCAGGCCTCCTCACCACACCAAGTGGGCCTCCTCCCAGCCGTCCGGGCCTTGTTCATCATATCATGAAGGCAACGAGCAATCCTTTGCTCGTACACCTTCTTGATTTGGGCCTCATCAGAAGGGTCCCAAGTAACTTTACTCTGAAAAATAAGGTAAATTATTAGAAAATGACATAACTTAAGAAAAAAATATAGTGTTTAGGGTTTTTATTTACCATAAACTCGGCCCACCACTTGTCTCGTACATCCTGCGGGTTGACCTCCCACAGGTAGTGAGGACCCCAGAATTGCGAACAAATCGCATGACCAATGGCTGCAATGAATGGGTTGTTAGGAACCCAACGACAAAATAAACAAATTCAATATTAACTGTTAAAACAATTAAAGATTCAATATTAACAATTCAAAATAAGTAAAAGAAAAACTCACCCCTTGCCAAATGGTCGGATAATAATCCTACCACGAGGGTCTACCTCATAAGATCGGCTGGAGCTAACACCCTAGAACTTGTAGAAACATAGGAAAACACTAGAAGGGGGGTTGAATAGTGTTTTTATATAAAAAAAACTTAACGTTTTCTGGAAACCTTTTCTGAAAAACCGAGTTTTCTGAAAATTTCAGATAACTAGGATGTTATCTGAAGTTTATCTTCTGTCTGATGTATTCTCAGACAATGTAAAAATAAGTTCTCTGAAAGATATATTTAAGCTCAGTTTTTATAAAGACAAATTCAATTCCCTTGAATGTTAGTTTAAAACTGAATTGAAAGAGTTAAGGGATAGAAATACTCAGCCATAAATTTATCCTAGTTCACTCACAACCTTAGTGAGCTACGTCCAGTTCTAGTGCCAACTAGCAACTGGATTTCTCCACTAATCTCAACAGATTACAAGTATACTTTTACAGTCAAGCCTCTTCAGGCTCTAAACCCAAGTATTCTTTTACAGACAAGCCTCTCCAGGCTCAGCCCCAAGTATTCTTTTACAGACAAGTCTCTCTAGGCTCAAACCCAAGTATTCTTTTACAGTCAAGCCTCTCCAAGCTCTAACACAAACCCAATGTATAAAAAGAAAAGGTTTAAGCTTAGAAACTACAATCCAATTCTAGCTTAAACACAAGATATACAATGTATAAAAAGAAAAGTTTGTACAAGATAACTGAGTAGAACTCAGGATATGAAAGTCGTGTAGAAATCAAATGAAATTTATCAGAGTTTAATTTTCCTCAGAAAGTTTGGCAGCGTAAGAGCTTCTGAATATTGCGCGTTTGTTATATTTCTTCGTCTTGTGCAGAGCTATATATATATAAGCATTGGTTGAGGTCCGTTTAAAAACATCCGTTGTGAGATATCATTTAATGTTATTAAGTCCATTGTGAGTTGTTCTCTGACACAGTACAAAGTTGCAGTACTGCACTGACCTCTGCAAAAACTGCGCTTGCAGACTTTCCTCATTTGTGCGTGAAATTCAAACATGTTGAAAAGCTTCTATCTGCATGGCTAAAAATAGCATTCTGAAAACGTGTTGGAGAATGAGCAAAAAAGATGTTCAGTCAAACTGATGTCCACGTCAGATATCTTCAGAGGGCTTCAACCTTCAGATAGCTTCAGTCTTCAGACAATCTTGATGACTTCAGATAACCCCTTCTTCAGAAAGCCTAACCCTTCAGATGGCTTCACTTCTTCAGATAGTCTTGCCACTTCAGAAAGCTTTATAACTTTAAGAGTCCAACTTTACTGAAATCAGAATAATCTGTTAGTAGCATAGACAATTTTGCATTGTATTAAGAACTAAATTTGTAGTCATTAAAACATGGAAGATTAATTAGTTCTCTTTAAAAAATTTTAAAAATTTTCTTGAGACTCAACAAAATCGAACTGGCTCCGCATCAAACTCAGGGTCAGCGTCCTCATCCATCTCAGCCTGAGCATGCTCAAGGTCCACCTCCTGCTCAGGAATATGTGGAAGCTCCTCCCTCACCACTGTAGGATGCCATGATATCCCGGTGTCGGCATGAATCTCATTCCGTCGAATGGCGGTGGGTCGGTTGCAGCAGGTATAGCAGTAGCTTCAGGGGAGGAAGAAGAAGATTGGAGGTGGGGAGCTAAAGTACCTGGCAGATCTCGCAGCTAATCAAGGTCAGAAGAGATTGTCCTCTCCCGACGGGCGCGATCCAAAGTCCATTGTAACCCCCCCCCCAAACACATTCTTCTTTCACGGTTTTATTGGATGCGGGTCGGATCTCGGATCCTTGCCTACCCCCTATTCTCACATGCATGTTGCTATTCTTAATTAATAGTAGGGCATTACTACGGTACTCGAGAAAAGTGGAGGGTTTTGGAACCCTCCCTTTTTTGACCAATAGGTGCAGGCTCATTTAATGTTGTCGGTATTAAATAATTGATATATTTTTAGTTATTACATTTTAGTCTTATTTATAATTTAAAATGGCACAACTTTTTATTAAAATTAAAATTTATAATTGACTAATAATTGTTCATAAAAATCTGATTAAAAAGACAACTTGATTGAAAGTTTGGTACGTGTGGTTGGGTTCGGCTCTCAGGAATTCCACCGTGCCAAATTGCAGCGTTTTTTCTTTTTCTTTTTTCTGTTTTTTTAGTGAACATGTTTGTTTCCATTTTCTAAGGTAATAAATATGCATTTAGTAAACATAAAAAAAAATATGCATTTAGTATATTATATTTAAATAAAATTGAATTCAATAAATAGTAGCATATGTGAATATTTAAACTGCGTAATGATACCGATTTTAATCATTTTTATGAATAATTATTAGTCAATTATAAATCATATTTTTAATAATAAATTTGTGCCATTTTAAATTATAAATAGGATTAAAATGTAATAATTAAAAATATATCTATATTTGTTTAGAAAAAAAACTAAAAATATATCAATTAATCAATACATGCACGACAACATTAAATGAGCATTCCGTATCTATTGCTCAAAAAAGGGAGGGTTTCAAAACGTACCGAAGAAATCTCCTTAATGGTATTGCCAACTTATATAAACGTGACTGGCCTGACAAGTGGTCATCACTCAAAGATTGTGGGAAGGGAATAAAGTTGTTGATTGGTTGGCCAACTACGCCGATAATTTACCTTTGGGTCTGCACAGCCTTAATTATCCTCTGAATGGTTGTATTCCTCTTATTTAGCAAGATTGAGTAAGGGGTCTGATTCCCTCGTAGAATAGTTTTGTAGTTTTCTCCTTGACTGTAAGACATCCATATATATTACCAAAAAAAATTGTTTATATAACGTTCTTTAAAGTTCGTTTGAATAATGAATAAAAATGATTTTTTTACGTTTAAAAAAATTATTTAAATTAATATGCATATGTATTAAGTTTAATTTTCAAATTAAATCATGTGTATTTTTAGAAGCAGTTCGAATTGCATAATTTCATTATTTCACATGTTTAATTATGGTTTCTTCATTCTCAAACTTTTACTTTATAACTTGGACATAATAAGTTGTTTTATTTACTAAATCTCAATAGCATTATTTTAATTTTCATTTTTCTATTAAATACAAGTTTTTATTTTCATTAGTATATTAATTCTTTTTAATTTATATAATCGCATGTGCTGATATTTGTGTTTTTTAATTACAAATTTTTCCTTTTAAAATCTTTTAATGAGTGACCAATATAAGAATTAATAATAGTAGTACTAAATAACAACAATAATAAATATTTTATAATTATAAAAATTCATCTATAAAAATGACTAAATCAACCCTCTATATCATAATTTTGAAGAATGAGACACTCACTCATCTCCACTCTCCCTCTTAATGATTTTTAGCATCACTCTCTTCTCTCATTGGAAGGTGAAATTCACACACTACTTGTGAAAGTGAGATTTTTTTCTCTCAATCTTTGATATTAATCTTCTTTTTCTTCCTATTTAAATTTTTTCAATGCTAATAAATGTTAATCCTAAATTTTAAAATTTAAAATAATATCCTATCATTTTCTATTTTATTTTTAATATGAATATGTATTCTTATCATTATCATTCTAGTTTATTTAATAATATAAAATATAATTTCAATAATAAAATATAATCTACTACATAATTTAAAATTAAATAATTACATAAAATTATTCTAATTTTATTTTTTACTTTTAAAGATATAAATTTATCATAAATTTAATTTGTATTATATAAAAAATATTTTTATCCGTATATTACAAATGTTAATATACTAGTACAATATGAATAAGCTACGTACACTCATATTGATATTTTAAAAAGAGATGACTAAGGGGCTGTTCGGGGTGGTTGCGAGTTTTCAGTTTTTGGTTTTTAAAAATTTTGAATCAAGTTTTTAAAACTCAAAACCAAAAATTGAAAACCACTTTTTGTGATTTTCAAAATGTATGTTTTGAAAACCACAAAAAAAACTTTCAATTGTTGGTTTTTAGTTCTAAAAACTTGATTTAAAATTTTAAAAAACCAAAAACTGAAAACTCGCAACCACCCCGAACGACCCCTAATTTATCAACATAAAAACATACAACAACTCATACAACACACTTACTCTTTGGGAGGGGTGAGAAGCTTTAACTGTCACTAAGCCCCGAATAGGATTGCCCCTGATAATAGGGGATACCTATGGTTTACACCGAAAAAAAATACAACACACTTTTTTTTCTATCTCTTTCCATCATATCACTCATCACATCCCACATTTTTTTCTCTTTTTCTTTCTTTGTTGTACATGTACAACATGGTGCATTCTAAGCTACACAAGTTTTAAACTTGTGTCGCTGTGCACAAGTTATTTGAACCGATAGATATAATAATTTTTTAAGTAATTGTTGAGATCAAAATATGAGAACATGTTGCCAGTTTTAGTCTATTAATTTCACTTTATTACAATGTCGTCCATCTACTTTATGTAATTTTTTATAGGAGTAGAAATGGGCTCTCCTACCAAAAATTAAAAACACCAAACAAACAAAAAACCAGCACCACACACACGAGACCCATCGATCGGATTGCCTACACATATCTCTCTCTAAATGATGAACTTTAACCCTTACCATAATTGAAACAAAAAAAAACATTTATCATAAACAAGAAGATCCCCATCAATACAAGCTAAGTCATATGTACAACTGGGACAACGCATCAACTTTGCAATCAATCTCGATCTCTCTCTCCCCCACCATATTCTACATTATTGCTTCAAATATACTAAAAACCACACAATTTTTTTTCAGATAGGGCCAAATCCAAACATTACTCTACTTCTGAACAACGCCGAGAACAACCATTACCAGGTTACTGATCCACCATAAAGACTTGTAAAGGTAAACTACATAAAAGAATGTAGCCTATTACTCTCGGTCTTTTTTTCTTCTTGTTCGTCAAAAATACCAGATACAACACTGCAAAAAGTGTGCCCACATGGTGTGAATGCTGCTCCTTTATTCCTCCCCATGCACACGCAACACATCAAACCATTCCCCACCATCCCTCCTCCGCCGTAGTGTCCCCACCCTCCTCCAACAGTCTCATCAGCAGCACCCTCCACGACATCCCCGGCGCTCTGCCACCTCCCGCACCTTGTTCCTTCAGCGGTCCAGGAAGTTGTCGCTCTGCCGCCAATGCCAGATTCATGCTTGACGAACCTGCTGGAGTCGGACCCACACAATCGGGTCCAAACGCATCCGGATCCTGATCAGGGACATTCTGTAATAAGTCAAAATTAAAAGGTGAATGTTGTGAAGCCCATTAAATGGCAATGCCCACCCAATTATCAATGCCCACCCAATTAATCTTTGACATATGTACACACAACTTCAGTTAAATGAATTTAAACACGTTTTAAATCTATACTTATAATCCAATTTTTTTTCTTTTTTATTCTCAATACTTTAATCCCAAGTAAAATAGATGATGATAAGAAAAATTCAGCTGCAAGCCTGCAACAATTAGAGATGGAACTGCTTGTCCATACATGGTTTCTTTCTCCTTCCACGCTAGTTTCGTGCACATTCACGACAGTTCCCGCAGCCAAGGTTTTCGTCCCACACTGCACGATTTCATCTAACAGCCACAGTTTGAGTGCAGTGTCGTAAGTTCTCCGCAAAAAATCGCAGCTACTGCATGAAGGGTTAGGGGCCATGGTTTCGCTTATACAGCGTCACCAGAAATTGCTGCCAGCTGCTGCAGATGGGCTCACCGATGGGTCATAACAAAAAAGAAAGAGGAAAATTGTGTGAATGGGTGAAAGCTTCGATCATGGCTTGCTGCAAAAATGAAATAGGAAGTGTGTGGGGTGGGTGAAAACCTTATTGTGTCTTACTTAGAATATGATTTGGATAAATGTTAGGACTGAGGGGTTTAATATTGGGATTAAACTATCCAGAATAAAAAGGAAAAATATTGAATCCTAAGTATAAATTCAAAAAATATTAAAATTAATTTGATTATTATTAAAGTGTGAACAAATGTCAAAGATTAATTGGATGGGAGTTAATGTGCATCCATGCCCATTCTAGTTAATGGACACCACAACATTCACCAAATAAAAAATGAAATAAAGGAAATAATGGCAGAACCTGATATAGCCGGTTAAAATAATTTGTGCACAGCTACACAAGTTAAAAAACTTGTGTAGCTTAGAATCACTCGTACAACATGTACAATTTACATTTCTCTTTAGAATTTGACAAGAATGCTATGCTCGTGCATGTGTACACAAGTATATAGGGAATCTATTTGTATTCGGAGTAATTTTGTTAAAAATAAAATATATTTTTAGTCCCTATAAAATTAATCATTTTTATTTTTATCATTGTAATTTTATTTCTTATAAAAGTATCCTCGTAATTATTAATTTTTTTAAATCATCCCTAATTTGCGTGTGTATGCTCCTGATGTGTCAGCTCACCTCTCATAGTCAGCAATACAATATGTGCACACTAATAATATTGCGCGGAATTAAGTTTTATACATTAACCCTAATTTATCCTAATTAATACCATTTGTGTGAAAATTTCGGTTCCCTTCTTTCCCTATCTTTGTGTCTCTGCACAGTCCCTACCTACCACCACCATCATGATAATGTCAATGGCAACTTCACCCATATATAGAGTTGTAAGCAGGTTCGACCCAATCCGCGAACCCGATGAATCCAACCCAACCCGAAGATATTTAACGGTTCGGTTCGGGTATTCAGTTTGATTCGTACATTTTCTTTCAAACTCGATCTAGTTCGGTTCGGGTATCGGGTTTGCCTATGTTGAACCCGATAGACCCAACCCGAACCAAATAAAAAAAGTCCTAATCTTATTTCATTTTCATGCAAGAAGAGAACAAAAATAGGCACAGTGGCAGCACAAACAGAGGTGTTCCCCAAATCCTATTTTATTTGCTCCTCTCAATTTATTTTTCACTATTTTTTTTCTTTTTTTCATTTTATATTTTAACTTAATTTCACCTTTCACCATTTTCTAAAAAAAAAATATGTTCATAATCCGATGACCCAACCCAACCCAACCCGAATATATTCGGGTTCCGTTCGGGTTACTCACCCAAAAAATACAAAACAATATAAAACCCGAACTAACTCAACCCATCATCATTCTATTGGTTCTGACTTTATGTCACCCCAAATCCGATCCAACCCAACCCGATTACACCCGTATCCATATATACTCATCTTCTTCCCCAAAACCATAACCCCTTTCTGAAAAATCCCAACACCTGGTTACCCATCCGCACCAGTTTGAAGCCCATTTTCATCAAATGCGGCACCACCCAAGCCCAACTCTAGACCCACAATTCCTCATATCTGGTCTTCAACTTCGCCGCCGGCCCTGCCACTCTCCTGGAGATGCTCAAACTGGTGTATTAGTTTTGATTGAACTGTTGCTCTTCTTCTTGTTCGGCAGTTCAGGCTGTTCTCGTCCTCTTCCCTCCGCCAATGCATCCACTGCCTTTGGGTTTAATGGGGAATCAAGCTCAAAGATCAATGATCTGTGTTAGATCCCGGATCTGTGCTAAGGTGATTAAAATGTTTCATTTTTGGATTTGTTGGGGGAGTTGGGTGGTGGGTGGGTGAGATTAATTGTTCGAGATATTTTTTTTTTGATGGATTGTGGGTTTAAAAAACCAAGAGACAAAGACAAAGGAGAAAACAGAAAAACAAACTAACCCCCTCTTTGATATAAGGTTCTAGCAGAATCAAAGAGGAAGGGAACATAAGCAAAACTAGGGAGAGAACAATAAGCCCTGTATCTAGAACCCAAGTCCAAGCCGCCCTTAGCTAAACAGTCAGCAAGAGAATTCGATTCTCGCAAAGTATGAGACCAGAGAACCTCATCAAAACCCTTGGAAGAGTCCAGGATAAGCTTAATCATCGAAGCAGAAGGATGAGAAGGAAGACACCCTTTGGAGATCAGATTAATGGCAGTGGAAGAATCTGACTCAACAATAACTCTCTTGCAAAGCTTCCTGCTAGCTATGCGAACACCATAAAGGATCCCCCATAACTCTGCCTCAAGCACAGACGCGACCCCGAGATTAGCGCTAAACCCTTCGAGGAACGCACCAGAATCATCACGGAGGACACCACCACAGGAGGCCACATCACGCGCACGAGCAACAACACCATCCGTGTTCAGCTTCATCCAACTAGGAGGAGGAGGCGACCACTGAAGAAGGTAAGATGTCGAACCTTTGACTGGGCCAGAATTGCTTTGCAAACTGTCTATGGCATCTTCGATTGCGTTCACCTGGTTTAAAATTTGGAATCTCAATTCAGCAGTAGAAACCCTAATGTTGTTAAACACAATATTGTTCCTTTGCATCCAGATAATTTCTAAGGCACACCCAAAACGAAGGGAGTCACGAGAGCTGAAATTCTTTGCCTGAGGAGCTTGGATGTTCACAAGCAGCCATTGATGAAGATTTTGCTGACTGAAGAAAGAAAGGTAAATGGTCCTTAACATCAATTAAATTCTCCCACAACCCTCTAATTTCTGAGCAATCCCTAAATAGATGCAATGTTGTTTCCGGCCATGACTCACAAAAGGGACAGAGGTCTTCTGTAGTTAAATTCCTCCTTTTTCTCTGGACATTTGTGAGAATTGCATATGATGCAATCTTCCAGAGCAAAATTCTAATTCTTTGGGGTCCTTTCCAGGACCAGATCCTGTTAAATAACAGGTTATTTGCTGTAGGCTTATAATTTGTAATAAGATCATAGGCAGACTTGATTGAAAACCAACCATCAGTAGTACCCTTCCAAGCAATAACATCTCTGCTATCACCAGGGATGAGAGGGGGATGATTCTTAATTCTGATACATATAGCCTCAGGAAGAAGGTGTTGAAATAGGCTAAGATCCCACTCTCCAGAAACATTAATAAATTGAATTATAGGCAGACCTAATTCTGATTGCTCAATATTATCAGTAGCATAGGAGGACAGCTTCTCCAACCCTTTAATCCAGTTATCTTCCCAAAATTTAGCCTATTCACCATTGTTGATTCTCCATGAACAGTTATCTAACAAACAATCCCAAACCTCACAGACACCTTTCCATAAATTGGAGTCCCCATTTTGCCTTCTGACTTTAGGAATAATTGAATGACCACAATCATACTTGGCCCGGAGAACTTGAACCCAAAGTTGATCAGTCAAATTTATCAAACCCCACCCTACTTTCATCATGTATGCGTTGTTCACCTCCTTTGCTTTTCTAAGACCAAGCCCACCAGTGATCTTTGGAGAACAAATCCTGTCCCAATTCACCAAGTGGATCTTTCTCTTATCTTCAGTGTCCCCCCAAAGAAAATCCCTGCAACACTTATCCAAATCTCCACAAATAGACTTAGGCAAGTAAGCAGTTTGCATCAAATATGAGGGAAGAGCATTCAGGACAGATTGGGATAAGGTTAATCTCCTAGCAAAAGACAACGTTTTGGCTTTCCAATTAGATAGCCTCCTCTTAGTTTTTTGAACAATTGATTGAAACGACCTTTTAGAAATTCTCTCATGTTGTATAGGAACCCCCAAATAGTTACCAAGATTGTTTGTTCTTTGGAACCCAAGGGCATTTGAAATTTCTTCCCTGACCTGTAAACAAACATTAGGAGAAAAAATATCTTGGTTTTTTCCTTACTCACTTTTTGACCTGAACTAAGGCAAAAAAACATCCAAAACAGTTTGAATAATTTCTACTTGATCCATTGAAGCCTTAGCAAATAAAATAAGGTCATCAGCAAAAGCAAGGTGAGAAATTTTTGAACCCTTCTTACCAATAGGAAAAGGGGTCCAAAACTTAAATTCCACAGCAAGATTAATCATATGAAAAAGCCTCTCAATGCATAAGACAAAAAGATATGGAGATATTGGATCACCTTGTCTAATTCCCCTAGAAGGGGTAAAAGGATCCAACACTTCCCCATTAAAAAGCACCCTCATATTAGAGGTAGAAATGCAATTCCAAATAATATCAACAATAGAATCAGGAAAGCCAATATCACAAAGAGTGTCTCTAACAAAATTCCAGTTAAGCCTATCATAGGCTTTTTCAAGGTCTATTTTAATAGCCATCCAACCTTTTTTGCCCTTTTTCCATTTCATAGAATTAATAATCTCTTGAGTAATTATAATATTATCCTTAGCATGTCTTCTAGGGATAAAACTAGTTTGATTAGGGCCAATAAGATTATTCATCAAATGCCTAATCCTATTAGAAATCAATTTAGTAACTATTTTGTAAGAAACATTACACAGACTAATTGGTCTGAAATGTTTCAGATTTACAGCAGTTTCTAACTTAGGGATCAGGGTGATCAGAGTGTCATTTATAAACATAATTTTATCAGGGGACTCCCAAATGTTTTTAATCATAGAACAAATAAAAGGACCAATTGTATCCCAGTAATGTTGATAAAAATGGCATGGAAGCCATCTAAACCAGGGGCCTTTAGGCCCCCCATAGAAAAAACCACACCTTTAATTTCTTCATCATTAAGGGGCCTAGAGAGAATATTTACATACTCAGAGGTTAAATCAGGAAAGCTATTTCTAAGAGGGAAAGGGGTATAATTAACAGTATCTTGAAAAAGCATCTCATAATAATTAGAACAATGTTTTTCAAGCTCACTAGAGTCAGTAATCCAACTACCATCAGAATTTTGAAGGTTCTCAATTTTATCTTTTTTCCTTCTAGCAATAGTCATACCATGAAAATATTTTGTGTTTTTATCTCCAAAATGAATCCACTTACTCCTAGATTTTTGAAACCAGAGAATCTCTTCCTGAGAAGCAATTTCCTGATACTCTCTCCAGACTTTCCTATAAAGATGGGGAAGACTGGGATCATTTGAATAAGCCATTTTCCTATCAATCCCTTCTAACCTCTTGAGTACATTTCTTTTTTTATAGAAAATATTACCAAAAACCTGTTTATTCCACATATTTACTTTCTCTTTAAAGTTCGAAAGAGCAGAATTCCAATCTGAGTCCTTTTCCCAATTAGAAGCTACAAAGTTAGAAAAGTCAGGGTGGGAGATCCAAGATGCTAAAAACCTAAAAGGCCTCCTATGTCTGTTAGGAATAGGTTGAGAATCAAATCTGACCATTATAGGGCAATGATCAGATTTGAAAGAGGGTAAATGAACCATAGAAGCATCAGGAAATCTCAGTCTCAAATCAAGATTAATGAGAACTCTATCAAGCCTTTCATGTAAATTTCCTTTTTTCCAAGTATAGGGGCTCCCAATGAACCCAGCATCTAAGAGGCTGCAATTATCAATCATATTGTTAAATTCATGCATATTATAAGTATTTAAACGATTACTACCACCTTTTCTTTCACTGGTATTACAGATATCATTAAAATCCCCAAGGACAGTCCATGGGTTACAAATACTATCTGCAATATTTTCAATATCTTTCCAAAGTAATCTTCTATTAATAGGATTAGGACTAGCATACACAGAAGTAACAAACCAAGGATCCAAATTACGGAATTTAACAGACATATGTATAAACTGTGAGGATGAAGATAGCACATTAATAGTCCACCATGAACTATCCAACAAAACAATGATCCCCCCAGACTGACCAACAGAATCCAAAATATGGTAAGCATCAAAACAAAATTTTTTAACTTGTTTAACAGCTTTTTTCCCACTAGCATGCACTTCTAGCAGGAATAAAAGATTAACATTATAAATAGTTCTAATATCTTTAATAAGACTAACAAAGCCCTTGGAGTAAATTCCTCTACAATTCCAAGTGATGTAATTCATTAAAATTTATTCAAAGAAGAAGGGTCCTTAGGACCAGAAGTACCTGGTGCATCAGCACAATCTTGCATGACCAAATCTGTGGGTGGGTTACCTGCTTTGTTAAGATTTTGGTTGGATATGTCTGGTGGCTTGGGATCCTTTTGGACACCTAAACTGGCAGCAATATAGTCTTCTTGGAGTTGAATAAAATTATCCCTTCCTCCAGTCCTTTGTTCCATAATTTTCATCATAAGCAGGTGATCTTGCTCCTTGGTAATCTTGTCCTCTCTAGTTTGCTCCTTCATCTCAGAGCAATTATCTTTTTGCATATCTAAATTGTTGTGGTGGTGCTGAGCATGAATCGAATTTGACCCAGATTTTGCATTAGGATTAGATTCAATACTCTTTTTTTTCACTGGAGTTGGACTTGGCTTTTTGCCATTCTGTTTCTTGTTCTGTACATTCTGTGGATTTTTCCCTGCAGCAGGATTTCTGATCCTTTGAATAGTATTCTGCACTTTTTTGGGTTGTTCAGGAGTGATTTCCTCAGTCTTACCTTCCCCTTCCTCAGATTGAAGTAAAGCAAATCTTGAACCCTGGTTTTTAGCATTGTCCTCTTGTACTTGGTTACTAGTAGCAGGAACTTTATTCCTCAATTTCTGATTTTCAGGTCTTCTTCTCTGGGGTTTCTTAACAAGCATCCAAGGACCAAATGGTCCTTCCTTAGGCCTATTTTGATCTATACTGATTTCCGTATTATCATTGTCCATATTCTGGTCTTGTGTCTCTTTATGTGTGATAGGATTTGGGCTGGAACTTACTGCATAGGCATTTTCTTCTTGATTACCCTGTTTAGACCCCTCTTCACTAGGAACA
Organism: Sesbania bispinosa; assembly: GCA_026901365.1. Classification (NCBI taxonomy): domain Eukaryota; kingdom Viridiplantae; phylum Streptophyta; class Magnoliopsida; order Fabales; family Fabaceae; genus Sesbania; species Sesbania bispinosa. The sequence continues at coordinate 205,085 of QLOH01000513.1, read as the reverse complement.
ACTTCATTTTGACTAAAGTTTGGAGAAACATTTTCTGTACATGCATCAGCTCTGTGACCATACTTACCACAACAAAAACATATTAAATGAAGACCTTCATATTCTACTTTAAGAACCAAATTCAGAATCTCAATCTCAGGTATTAATGGCTTAGATAGGTCAATTTCAACGCATATACGTGCAAACCTTCCTCTTGAATGTAAAGAAGTTAGGTTATCAATTTTGAGCATTGATCCCAAATATTACCTATCCTGTTTAATATACTTTCATGGTATAATTCAATAGGCAATCTTGGAATTCTAATCCAAACAGCTACCTTCTTGATTTTTTTCGCTTCTTCCAGGAACAATGGCCTCCATCTTTGGACTATAAGGTAATGGTCCGTTATCTTCCAAGGCCCTTCGAAGAGAACATGTAAGTAATCCTCTTTCTCAGTAAAGAACACAAGGTAGTAATCATCTGGCATGTCAAGAAAAGATATTGGGTTTTTGCAAGCCCATTGTCGCCTCAATCTTGTCTCCAAGAATTGCATTGTTAGTCTCCTTCCCAGCACTTTGACAACCAAAGCTTGTTTCCAAGGTGCACACAATTTGATATATTCTTCCTCTGTAACAGGAACCTTTGGTCTGAAAGGATTAATCTGCTGACCAGGAATCTGTCTAGGACTCTGCTGCTGATCATAATACATGTCCATGGCATACAAAGACCGTTCTTCATCGTTGGATTCCTCCGCTGGCACCACCACATCATCAACATCAAACAGTGGTGTGTTATGATGACCAACCTGATGCAGAACTTGATCCTTGTACGAGGGCCTTGCCTGGATGCTGTCCCCGTGGCTCTCCTCTTGAGAGATCTCATCTCCAGGCCCAATCTTGACTTTCTTGGTGCTGCGGATCACCAAATCTTGTTCCTGTTTGGATAGTTCCTCCATTGATCGTTCTCCTTCTATATTTCTTGCATACCTCTACTTCTTTACCCTTTTTTTTGGTTTAATTTTTTATCAAAGTGTTTTACGTGAACAATAGACTATTCTTCTAATTGTTTCGAGATATTAATATTATAAAATCTAGGCATAGTTGGGTGGTGGGTGGGATTGTTCGAAATGAAGTTTCAATTGAATGAAATTGTGAATTGTTTGGGGGCGGGATTTTTGAATTGGTGGAGGTGAGTGTGAAATTTAGGAAGGAAAATAAATATGATATTTCTATTTATAAGAAATGTCAATTAATATTAGTCAATGCCACAATGATGACTGGAAATGGATTAAGACACCTTAGCAATAAACTCTTTACTTTTTAGATGGAGGGAATATTTAAAAAAATAATTAGAGGACGTTTTTAATAAAAAAAATTACAGGAATAAAAAGTAAAATTTATTAATTTTATAAAAATTAAAAACATATTTTATATTTTTATTAAAATTACTTTAGTAAATTATTTTATAAATAATTAATTTAATTTAATTGATCTAATTTTTGAATATTATAATATTAATATCATAATTTTGTACTGTAAATTTGAGATAATTTCAAAGATTCATATGTAATTAACAGTCTATATTTATTTGTATTTTAAACGTTATATGTAGATTAATTAAAATAAAATAATCTAATCAACTATAATTAATGTTTAAATTATATAAAATTTTATAAACTTGATTTAATTAGTAAGAATTTTCAACCAATGATTAAATTTATAAAATTTGTTGTTTATAAAACGTTATTAACTTGAATTAACAAAATTCTCTACTTAGCAAATGGATCCCATCCCAGAAGTTTAAATACTTTTGAGCGTGTGTATTTTCAGATAAGAATACATCTTTAACTAACAATATTTACAGATAAGAATTATCTCATACAAGTCGGTATTTGAATTGGACTATAACGCTATCACTTAAACAGACGTGTGTGCGTATGTATATATATCTCCTATACATAACCTCTAATTAAGCGCATTAATTAGTAGTAAGGACTAAGGAGTTTGCATATACTTTCATATTGGATTTCCATTAATTTCCTCTCTCATTTTCGGCAATAGCAAAGTGAACAATTAAGAACCATGACAAGAAGGATATTTGGACCTGGATCAGTAGAATGGTGCGATATCTTGCTATTAATAACTGCGGTATTATATGTAACAAATATAGAAGAAAATTCTCCTCTCATTATTCATGATGAAGTTGAGGCTAAGCACAGTACTGATTTAGAGAAACTTGCTTGTGATGAATTTTACGTCGTTAGAGAAGGAGAGACAATATACAGCATTGCTGACAAGTGTAACGACCCATTTATTTTCCTGTGGAATCCGCATATCCAAGACCCTGATGATGTCTTCCCAGGTCTCACCCTCCGAATAAACGCTTTCTCTGACTAGACTTTTTTTTGTTATAAAATATAATTTGGGATGGGGGATTGTGCCCCATTCAAGGAAGAACGGACGAGCTAGGGTTGGAACACGTAACACCTTGCTACACTGGATATGGGGCTCATTAGAATTTTTTTAGGTTCTTTAGTTTAATTTGTTACTTTATTTTTTTATTAACCCTGAATTGTGTTGTACCAATGTCATCGTGTGGTTACTTTTGAATTTTTGTAGTTGTTTAATTTGCTGTGATCAATTTACTCTTGCTGGCTTTAGCTTAGTATTTCCTTTTGTATATCTTTAAAAAAGTACAATAAATTTAGTGTAAATTAGTAACGGCTTGGAGTGTCCCTGTGATTCCTTTAATTTACTTTTTCTCTTTGCTTGAAAAAAAAGTATCTTCTCCTCTTATAAATTTCGATCTAGCTAATTGAAATTATTATTTACCCTATATATATGTTAAAATATTTATAATTCAAATTCAAATAAATTATCCTTTAATACATAAATTAAATCTCTATATTCAAACTAATTATCCATTAATACATACAGTAAAATTAATTATTTCTTACTATCTACAAATCAAATTCAAAATATTTCTTTTAAATTATATCAAAGGATATACATGTATATGATAATTCAAAATTATTATATCATGTCACTTATTTTCATAATTTAAAAATGTTTATTTGCACAATTTATATCTTCTCTATAATTTTTCATTTTTTCTCTTACGTATTTTACTATTTTTGTAAATACTATATGCAATGTACGTACATGATATACTTGCTAGCATAATAATAATGTTGGACAGTAGACATGTGTTTATCCGCATTGACCACGGTTCATTTGCAGTTTTTATTGGATATTTTATATTATTTATTTATTTTAAAAGTATTTGAGAGGATGAAGTCCCATATTGCTTTAGCTCTAATAAATTTTATTTTTCCTTTTCAGAAAATTAGCTAGTTTGATTTTGTCAAATCCTTATTTTATCTCATCTAACCCTATTTATTTATTATATAAACTCATATCTTCTTGACCTTATTGGTAGTCTATATTATGATCATCTTCCTCATCATTTTCTTCCTGGATTTAATGGATTTTCATTCTTGTTAGTTCTGCTTCCTCATTTTTTAATGAGAAGGACATATTATATCATTGTTGGATATTGTGTGTATATTTCAAAAGTTTTTTAAGTGGGCAAGTCCCACATTACCCAAATGAGGAAAAATAATAAAATGATTTTTATTTTAATTTATAAAAATTAAGGCCACGCTAATTGAATCGTGTAAAATCTAACTTGACTCGGCTTACTTTCATTCCTATTCACACTTAAGTGTCAAGTAAATAAGAATACCATGTAGCACTAGGCGAGGTTGTTCAGGGGATGATAAAAAAAGGGGGGAAAAGTAGAAGACAGAATCCGTTTGGTTTATAGTTGAGTGAAATTGATTCTAGAAATGAATGGTTGAGATGGATGATGCACACTTTACGAAGTACGTTGAACGGAAGTGATTTAAAATCAATTCTGCAGAATTGATTCTGGGTGGGTCAAAAATTAAACCAAACGAGCACTAAGTATATTATCGTCTAAAGTGTAGAAACATCAAGAAAAGTTTAAATCTTTTAGACAGGTATGTTGAGCACTTACATACAAGGTAGTTAAAATCGAGGTCTTACTAAAGATCGACAAGGGGTTCAAAGATCGTAAATCATGGGATCGTAACTCGGATCGTAAGATCCTACAAAAATCACTTAATGTTTATATATATGCATATAAATTCATATATATGCATATATAATAACATAAATAAGAAAAAATTCAAATCACAACAAACACTTTCCTAAACTTAAATTTAAAATACATATAATAGCAGATATGTTCTTTTCCTTTTCCATGTATATACATAAAATAATAAAATAAGAGAATAGTTATTAATATATTAAAAATTTAAAATAATTTCTTTTCATTTTGTTTTCATTCTTTCAACAATTGGGTAATTGGGCATCATGACACGTGCTAGAGAATAATGTATTTTTAAGCAAGCAATAGCATAGAAACATCCAGACACGCAAGAGAGAGATTTGGTAAGCAGATTCGGAAGCCATTGCAGTAGCAAAGTAGAGCATCAGCAAACAGAAGCAGATAGAGACGTCGGAATAGAGACCGGATGCAGACACGCACAACAGCACGGGTGAGTAGAAGCAGCCGCGGAACAGAGGGAGAGTGCGAGAGAGAGAGAAGGCCGCACACAGCAGCACAGAACAGAGGGAGAGTGCGAGAGAGAGAGAGAGAGGGTCGCACATAGCAGAGGCAGAAACACAATAACAGAGAAGCAGAAACGCATCGCATTAGGGTTGTTTGGAAAGCAAAAACGGGTCAGAAGCCGGGAGAAACAGAGAGCACCCAACAGAAACAAAGTGCAGTTCGTAGTTGCAGAGGAAGCAAGAGAGAGGGGGGGGTCGCAGTTGCAGAGGAAGCAAGAGAGAGATAGAGGGTCGCACACCGTATTCGCAGAGGAGGAGGAAGAAATGAGGAGGAAATTGCACCTGATTAGGGGTTTTTCAGCTCCAATCCGGGTCAATCGCGCGGGTCAGAGAAGCGGGTCACCAAAAATCCGGGTCAGCTTGATCGGTGGGATCGCACATCGTGCGATCCCACCGATTTTACGATCTTGAGCGGCGATTCCACGATCCGTCTCCTTCCCCGATCTTTCATAGGCACGAGATGGTTTATGTGCGAAAAGATCGTAAAATCGCCGATTTTACGATCTTAATCGCGATTTTGACTACCTTGCTTACATATTGAGAATGACAGTTGTGAAATAATTATCGGCAAGCATTGTAAACTCCATTTATAATCGCTTTCTTGAGTTGATAAGTCATTAGTTCATCTGGTAAATTACTGGTCGAACTATATAAAATAAAATATTATATAAATATTTTTTAAAATAAATTTGCATATATTTGGAATTTGGATCAAGTTTTATATTAGCCTTAAACTTATTATTAATAAAAGAATCAAACTCCTCTTTGGATTTTATACGTATGTCACATTGGACATACTATATAGCTCGTTATATATTGACCCTAATTTTTATCTTTTACGACCATGCATAATTTTATTTTGATTTATGATTTTTCCATTTATAAATTTTACACTTTCATTTCATTTCTCATTTTTTTTATCTCACTCTTCATTTTTTTGTTAACAATATATCTATGACCTATTACTAAGGACAATCCTATTCGAGACTTAATCCCTAAAAATGTGTTTGTATAGTGGAGATCGAACCGAGAACTCTTCCCACAATCTCAGTCTGCATTGTCAACTAAGCCACAACTCTTTGGTATCTCATTATTCACAAGTAATCACATAATTTATCACAATTTTCACACACTCTCTTTATATTTCCTTTTTTTCTTTCTATCTTATACATTCCATACATTTGGTGTGAATCTATATTTTCCCTTTTATTTTTTTCTTTTCTTGTTGCGCGCTTCAGCTTCTTTCTTGCTATGGTTAGGTTTTAACACATAGGATTTAACAAGTTTTTTGAATTTAAACAAGTATTATTTCACTTCATCCGGGGAAAATAAAGTAATGAACTACATAAGGCATATTTTACAAAAATAAATATATAAATAAAACATATATATGAAAATAAGTGTATTACACAACTTTTCCCAAATATAGTACCCCATATTCTTGTGGCTGCCAAAATAATTTTTATGAACGACAATTACCCTTTTTAAATTTTATACTCTTCCTAAAATATTCTCCTTATTTTTTCTCCTCTCTTCCCCTTCTTCCTTCTCCATTTTCCTCTTTCTTCCTTCTTCCTTCTTCCTTCTTCCTTCTTCCTAATCCTTACCTAACACACTAGTGTACCAATATACAATTCTAGAAAGTTATAAATAATTTTTTTTCAAAATTATATACTGAAAACTTAATATTTAATACACAATTTAAATTGAGTATTAGAAATTAACTTTCTGATTTATGTGACAATTGATAGTGAAAACTAAGTTTCCGTTTTGTAACTATTTAATATAATACATATTTTATTCATCCTATTTTTAATAAAATATGTTATAAAATAGTTTTATAACAAAATATTATTTATTATTAGGAATATAATTCTGTTAGTAATCAGTTAGTGTGTTAGTAATCTGTTAGTGTTTGTTAATTTTAGTTTTATCAATTAGTTAGTAATTGGTTGAGTAGTGTAGTCTTATAAATACTAGCTCCTTGTATTCATTTTAATTATATCTTTTCAAATCAATATATCAATGAGTTTTCTTAACTCTCTTTCTGGCTATCTTTGGGATGATCTATGGGGGAACCCATGACACTCATCTTCAACCTACTACTACCCCCTGCTACTCTTACTCCTCCATCTTATTTTACAAAGGTGGTATATATCAAAGCTCCATCCACGAGCTCACCTCGCTTCAAGAAAGTTCGGCATCCACCCAAGGCATCCATCAAAGCGCTTCTTGCAGAAATTTCTCCATCTTCTGCGCTGCTCTCTGCCTCACTCCGACCAGAAATTCCTCCTCCTTCTGTTTCCTTTTCGGTCACGGATTTGTTCTTTGTTGCTGATATTTGCAAAGGCTCCACAGCAAGACTGGAGTGGAATCCATCACCCGAACCTTTCACCTTTGGCAGCTTCGGATTAATGGATCTTCGATCTCGAGTTCAAAAGACCTCGTCCAACAACCATATATTGTGCTCTAACGCAAAGATCGTTCCTTATGTTTCCAGCGATGAAACCGCACTTCTGCGAGAAAATTCTAGAAAATTCAACCTCGATTTGGGAAGGCCCAATGAATTGTTTAGTTTGGTCAAGACCATAGATCTGCTGTTAAAGCCAGGTGTTGCGCAGTACTTCAGGTCCAAAGGCATCGATACGAGCTTTATGTATGAAGAGAGCGGGTACTTGGCGAACGTGCTGGATTCTCACAGCGTGATTTTCAGAGACAAGAAACTTAATTTTGCTGAGGTTAAAGAACCAATTGATGAGGTTCTTCAAACTCGTTGAACAACATTTGGGTGATAATCAAGATAAAGAAATATCTTAGGAAGATTTGGCGAGTCCGTTTGATAATTTCGTGTACCAACTGTTCGATCAAATGCTTCTCATAGGTGACCTTGCCAAGGTGCAGAGGATAATTTGCATGATTTAAAAAATGTTGAAAGATGTGGTGGAGCATACGCGAAAGACAACTGAAGCAAACTACGCAGAAAACCCTCTTGACGCTGATAATCTGACCAAGTGGGGTGGAGCTTTGATCGAGTTGTCGGCATTTCAAAATCCTAGGGATTCCAAGAAGATGATTGATGATTCCCTTTCAAAGTTGGAGGAGGCTTTACGAATCAGTCCAACAAAGCATGACACTCCTTGGTGCTTGGGAAATGCCCACACATCTTATGCATTTTATGCATTTAAAAAACAACAAAGATGTTGTTTGTCAAGATGCCCCTGTTGTTCCAATTATAGGGCCTTGTGAGATTTAGTGAAAATACATGTGCAACAGCCGTTTGATATATATAATGCTTGAGAGTGATGTCCAACAGCTATTTGATGCAATGCCAAAGAGGGGAAGAACAAACGCGACTCTGCATTTGGAGTTTGAATTCAGTGATATATATAGAAGGTGAACAAGTTTGATGCCCATGTTACTGGGAAGCTTGAGTTTTTTGCCAGCAGAGCTAAGATTGTTCACATAGATATTGATTATGCTGAGATTAGGAAGAATGAACAGCCCTAAGTGTCTATTTGTGTTGCCTGTTAGTGTTTGTTAATTTTAGTTTCTTTTGTTCGTTCCTCTCTTGGTTTAAATTTGGTATTGGTTAATACCAAATACCAACTTGCGGGAGGGTATTAGGAATATAATTCTGTTAGTAAGTGTTTGTTAATTTTAGTTTTACCAATTAGTTAGTAATTGGTTGAGTAGTGTAGTCTTATAAATAGTAGCTTCTTGTATTCATTTTATATCTTTTCAAATCAATATACCAATGAGTTTTCTTAACTATTTTTCTGGCTATCTTTGGGATGATCTATGGGGGAACCCATGGTACTCATCTTCAACCTACTACTACCCCTCTGTGCTCCTCCATCTTATTTTACTAAAATTTATTCAATATAATAATTTTATAAAAAATTAGAAAAATGAGTATAATATATAAAATTAAGTATTTTCTTAAAATATAACATAATAAATTTAAGTTTAATTTATTTTGATTAAATTTTATATTTGTTATTAAATAAAATATATACGCAAATTTGTGCTGGAAATTCTAAAATATGTAAATTATAACATGTACTGACAACTTAATTTCCGTTATGCAATTGTATATGAGAAACTTAATTTTTGATACACAATTCAAATTTTGTTCTAGAAGATAATTTACTGTATATATGTAATTGTATAGTAAAAACTTAGAATTTAATAACTATACATTATCAGTGTAAATTAATTTTACACAGTCATCTAATTATGTGTTGATATATTATTTAATGACTTTAATGATACATGAGGTGTCACATCATTAATTAATGTGACAAAATATCATTGAATAACAGTGTAAAATTTAGTAATTAAACTAAAAAACTTAATTCCTAACACACAATTCAAATTGCCTTTTAGAAATTAAATTTAGGAAAGTAAAATAAAAACGGTGAGGATGACTGGTCGTGTGTTGTTCCGACCGGCTAAGTGTAGGGGAAGAAAAAAGAATAAAAAATGGAGATGGAAGAGAGGAGAGATGAGAAATAAATGGAGAGAGAATGGTTGTGTGAATAGTAAAATGGTTGGTGTGAATAACAATATCTGAAAAAATGAACTAGAAATTTATACGAGTCCAACACCTCAACAAGGACCAAAATATCAAAAGAAAAAAAATAAAACTCAACAACTTTATATTAGAGTTAGCGCTCATGCTAATAACATGCCAAGCCTTTCAATCGAACAATCTTTGCTATGGGTAAATTTATTTCTCAATACTCAAAAAATTAAAACTTTAAACCTCAATCAGTTGCCAATCCGACTCTTCATATTGATATTATTGCCCTTTTTTTCTTCTATTAATTCATTTCTCACATTTTTTTGTTGTCTATTTGCATCGAGGTCAGCAAGCTAACAGTCCAATCATAGTTTAAGCAATTGAATAAGAAAGCTAACACGTTAAAATTAACGAAATTTATTTATTTTTTATTATAAGTTTTTAACTAAAGCTTGTTGAGGATTTAGTGATATAAAAGAAAAAAAATTAAGAGAATAGGTTGAGGTGTAATTAATTTGACCTATATATGTACTATCCTTCTAAAGGGTACTTCCTTAATGTATGCCATGAGAGGCAATAAAAACAAGCACAGAGCAAAATTAGTCAACATAGGCTTGTAGTGTCTATTAGTAGCTCTTCATTGAAATCAATCAAGCAAATATTTGTAACTAACTGGTTGTTACAAATTACGAGACCTTTTTTTAATCTTTATCTTTCAAGTTAAACCAGGATATTGTTGAGAATTTGAAAGACAAAATGCTAACCATATATATATTATCTTCAACATCCCAATTTCAACCACTTGAGCCATTTCCTATAATAACCCATTCTAGACGTAGTTTTGATCCGTCTTCTATGTGCCCTGCAAGATGGTGAGTTTAAAGAACAAGCCTCCACAACAATGCTATCCTGAAAAACCACAAACCGGAACATTAAAATGCAATCATGTTAAATGTTTCTACATACACACATACTGAAAGAAAACCAAGGTATTTTTTTTAATGTGTCTGAAATTAATGGATCTTTAAAGTTACTTGTGTTATAAGAGGATCCTCCTTCTCTTGAAGTGTAGTGGCCATATTCACATTCTCCTTTAGTCCACTAGCCTCCAGAGATCCTGACCCATGTCCTAGCTTTTCAGCTGTAGAAGAACTAGATCTTGATGTGTTTCCCAAGTCCATGTCCATGCACAGCTGAACAAAAAAAAAACAAAGTTTATACAAGAACTAGCTCACAACATATATATATATATATAACTACAAATAATAACAATGAAAAAATATGCTTTTATACCACCTTATGGAACTTAGACCTATGAACAGAGAAAGTCTAACCATTTTACTTATAAAGACTTCATTTTTAACAAAAAATATTATTTGAATCTTTAGAAACTAACCTGAATTACTCGATTTTCTAGAAGTGCTACTCGGTCTAGCAACGTGCCTTTGTGGTGAACCTCTTCAAGGGCATAGGACAAGCTCTTGCATTGATCTTCTTGTTTCAAACATTTGTCAAAATCAGAAACAGAATGCCCTGTTGTGCAACAGTGCCTCTCTTCCAGAAACAGCACCTTCATTATCAAGAATAATCGACTATTATGCAGTTTGGAGCATGAATATAATTGTAAAATTTTGAACAACATTTCAATTTACCATATGTTCAAGGCGATCCAATCTCTGGAGAATCGACAAGGGTGGAGCAAAGTCATTTCTTTCATCTGTGTTCATCTTTTCCAAGTATCAATCAAACAAATTATAAACGTACTTGCAATTGCAAATGATGTAATTGAGTAGCTGCAACCAAAATGTATTGTGTAAAAGATGCAAGTTGTGATAACATTCACACGGAGGCCAAAAGAAGAAGAGATCAAATTGTGTATATCAGTGTGTCAAGTTAAAGCTTTGGTGGGTATCTGTTGGATTTAATAAAGTGACTTGGGATCGATTTTAAGTTTTTAATAACTACCTTCCCATTAATTCTCTATTGTCTGTATTCTTTGCATGGCCACGTAATGGAAATGAATGGTTGACTTCAAATACGTGTCAGAGAATTTGGAAGTATCATCTTTTATTTTATCGTGATTGAAAAGCTATGCATGTATATATGTATGATTTTCTGATCATGTTGTTATTGCGTTCACATATCCAAAGTATGGAAGAAGGATGGGTGACTTTGTCATTTACCGACACCCGCCCCCTAATGAAGTCACTATTTTATGGCTTGTGTCATATGCATGCCCATCATGCATATCATAGAAGTAACATTTATAAATTTATTATGCGAGAATATTGGAAACTATGAGTTTCAAGGAATACCTGGATCCATCAAGCTTTATCATAATGCAACAGAAATCTTTGGGTAGGTAACGAACGTCACGAACCTCCTCTTGCGGATTCAACGCCAAACAGAAGGCACAAAATAAAGGGTTAGATAAAGATGGTGTCGTGGCCTTCCTCAACCAAATCTCTTGAGTTCTCGAAACCGGGACCTTAGTGCCAGAATCCTGATGGGAAGGAATATGGAGGCGGTGGTTGATTTGGTGTCTTGGGGACCAACACCTCTAAAGGGGCTTATTTATACCAACCTATTAAGGTTCCCACTATGCCGAAATAGGTCAAGCCCAGTGTCCACTCATATAGGCCCACATCGATGCCTACGATAGTCTAAACAGGCTCACTTAATGCAGATCACTAGTGATCAGCCCAATTGACGTAAATAACTAATATAAATGTTTTAATATTTAATATGTAGCCCATAAAAATAATTATTAGAAATTAAAAATTTTAACAATCTCCCACTTGGGCTTCATATTAACTTTAGACATTTATATCACAGGAAAAACTTTAGGCGCGCAACTGTACGCTATTTACTTTTAGACTACCACTTAACAATCTGGTCCATCTCATATATCAACTGAGAACCACCACGACTTTTGCCACTATGTAGCGTGACTAAACCCTGATGATCACTGCGGCCAATGTACTTAATGACATAGATCAAATGTGGATGAATGGTATGGAAATTGCATGTTACGTGATCTAATACATGCCTATTTCCAGTTGGTCCAAAATTTAATCTTTATAGAGGTCAAATAAAGCAATATAAATATATTGCACCAAATGAGTTCAGAATAATTGAAAAATAATAGACATCAATATTATTATGCAGAAAATCCAAAATATCCAAAATGTGCAAAAATTAATACAAATAGGACTCCCACTAAACTAAGGTACTATCAAGAATTACACCCATATGAGCAACATGCTCATGAAATACTTTAGGTACCAAACCTTTAGTAAGTGGGTCAGCTAACATATAATTAGTCCCTATATGCTCTATGGAAATCTGCTTATTCTGAACTCCCTCCTTTACAGCCAAGTACTTAATATCTATAAACTTGGACTTGGTTGCACTCCTATTATTGTTGGAGTAAAGCACTGCTGAGTTATAGTCACAATAAATTTTCAATGGTCTCTCTATTCCATCTACACGTAAGCTAGTGACAAAATTTCTCAGCCACATTCCGTGGTTGGACGCCTCAAAACAAGCACTAAACTCTGCTGCCATGGTTGAAGTAGCTATGAGTGTCTGCTTACCAGACCACAAGGAAATAACTGCTCCAGGCAACATATAAACATATCCTAATGTAGAGTGTTTGCTATCTTGACATCCAGCCCAATCAGAGTCTGAATACCCAATGACCTCTAAGTTTTCAGATCTCTGATAGGTGAGCATGTATCCTCTCATTCTCTTCAAATAACGCATAACGCGTTTTACTACTTTCCAATGCTGCATTCCAGGATTACTTAGATATCTACCCAAAACTCCCACTACAAATGCTATATCAGGACGAGTGCATACTTAAGCATACATCAGACTTCCTACTACTGAGGCATAGGGAATCTTTTGCATCTCATCTCTTTCGAGATCATTTTTAGGGCACTGACTGAGACTAAATTTGTCTCCTCTAGCTATCGGGGTATCCCCTGGCTTACTATCTTTCATGTCGAATCCATCTAAACTTTATCGATATAGTTCTTTTGTGATAACTTTAGGATACTGCGAGAACGATCTCTTAGTATCTCTATCCCTAGCACAAAAGAAGATTCTCCAAGATCTTTCATCTCGAAATGCTCGTTCAGAAATTTCTTGGTTTCATCTAATAAGCCTATATCGCTGCTTGCAAGCAGTATATCATCGACATATAACACTAGGAATATATACTTACTCCCACTGAACTTATGATATACACAATCATCTACGACGTTAGCCTCAAAACCGTAAGAGGAAATGACTTGATGAAACTTGTGATACCATTGACGAGATGCTTGTTTAAGACCATAGATGGATTTCTTTAGTTTGCATACCATAGACTTTAGATCACCTATCACAAAGTTTTCTGGTTGCACCATATAAATCGTCTCCTCAATGTCACCATTGAGAAACGCAGTCTTAACATCCATCTGATGGAGCTCTAGGTCATAATGAGCTACAAGTGCCATAATTGTCCTAAAAGAATCCTTCGAAGACACCAGAGAAAAGGTTTCTTTGTATTCGATGCCTTCCTTTTAAGTGAAGCCTTTAGCAACTATGCGGGCCTTATATCTCTCAACATTACCCTTCGAGTCCCGCTTGGTTTTAAATATCCATTTGCAACTAATGGGCTTCACACCTTTAGGTAATTCGATAAGATCCCAGACATTATTGTCTTGCATAGACTTCATCTCATCCTTCATGGCATCAATCCACTTTTGAGAGTTGGAACTTTGCATGGCTTGGCAGAAGTTGATTGGGTCATCCTTTTTTAAACCAATGCCATCCTCATGTTCTTGGAGAAACACAATATAATCATCTGGAATCGCACTTCTCCTTTCTCTAGTGGATCTCCTTAATGGCACTTCTTGAGGTTGTTGAGCTTGCTCTATGGGTATTTGAGGGAGAACCTCATTTTGTCTTGTGCTGAAACAATTTCAGGATTAATTCCATCATTGTCATCTATTACTGGGGTAGGTACTGGAATAGTAATAGGCACGAGGACTTGATCACTGTCAATGACAGGTTCTTCCTCAAAGACAACATTCCTTATGTTCTCTTCCTTCCCAAACTCAACATCCTCAAGGAATCTCGCATTCCCCGTCTCAAAGAATGATCTAGTAGTGGGATTGTAAAATTTATAGCCCCGAGAGCATTCAGGATAACCAACAAAATAACAACAAACAGTCCTAGATTCCAGTTTGCTTTCGTGCGGCCTGTAAGGACGCGCCTCAGCTGGACAACCCCAAATGTGTAAATGCTTTAGGTTTGGCCTTTTATCAGTCCATAGCTCATTAGGAGTTTTGTTAATTGCTTTACTTGGTACCCTGTTTAGGATGTAAACTGCAGTCTTAAGCGCTTCTCCCCACAATGACTCTGGCAAGGAATAATGACTTATCATATTTCTCACCATATCTTTTAGAGTCCTGTTTCTACGTTCTGCAACATCGTTCATGTTTGGTTTCCCAGGCATAGTATACTGAGGAACGATGCCACATTCCCGTAGGAAAAGCGCAAAAGGCCATGGACATTGTTCACCTGATCCATCATATCTGCCATAATATTCACCTCCACGGTCAGATTTGACGGCCTTAATTTTCTTTCCAAGTTGAAGCTCAACTTCAGCTTTAAAAGTTTTGAAAAGTTCTAGAGAATGAGACTTCTCATGAATTAAAAATAGGTAGCCGTACCTTGAATAATCATCTATGAACGTAATGAAATACTACTGTCCATTCCAAGATGCCGTAGGGAATTGTCCACAGATATCGGTATGAATTAATTCCAAAATGTCCTAAGCCCTTTCGGCACCTAATTTTCTAGAGTTTGTTTGTTTACCCTTAATACACTCAACACATACCTCAAAGTCCGACAAGTTTAAGGGTCCAAGAATCTCATCCGACACAAGCCTCTGAATTCTCTGTTTAGAGATATGGCCTAAACGCTTATGCCATAAGGTGGCTGAGTTCTCATTTAATTTACGTTTCGTACCACGAGAATCAATGTGAAAAATTTCTTTATTGGAACTAACTACATCTAGAAAGTATAGATTATCAATTAAAGAACCAGAACCAACAATATTTGAATTTTGATAGAGATTAAATTGATTATTTCCAAATGAACAAGAAAAACCAAATTTGTCCAAACTAGAAATAGAAATCAAATTCTGCCTAAAATACGGTACAACAAAAGTCTCAAATAAATCCAAATAAAATCCAGTTTTTAATTGCAATCTAAAAGTTCCAATAGCCTCCACTGTGACCTTGTTGCCATCGCCCACATAGATAAATCTTTCATTATCACTCGGCGGTCAGCTCCAAAGGCAACCCTGCATGGATACACTAATGTGAGTAGTAGCACCAGAATCTACCCACCAAGTATCATGTAGTACAAAAGCTAAATTCACTTCAGAACAAACAAAAGAGAGAAAATTACCTTTCTTTACATGTCAGGAGGCGTACTTGGGACACTCTTTCTTCATGTGCCCAAGCTTCCTACAGAAGAAGCATGTAGGTGTTTTCTCATCCTTTTTGACTTTCTTTTGCTGAGAAGTCCTTTCTACAACATCCTTATTACTCTTTCTCTTCCTATTATGAGAGTTTGAGGCCAAATGAGCACTTTCAGTCTTCTCTCTTTGCTGCCTTTCCTCCTCTTGCACACAATGAGAAATGAGTTCATTCAAGGTCCATTTATCCTTTTGAGTATTATAACTCACCTTGAATTGCCCAAAGTGTGCAGGAAGGGAAATCAAAACTAAATGCATGAGCAAGTCATCAGACAACTCTAACTTTAGTGCTTTCAATTTTGACGCGAGATTAGACATCTCCATAATGTACTCCTTTATGTTTCCTTTGCCCTTGTATCTCATATAGATAAGCTTGGCAAGTAAGTTTCTTGCATCAGCCTTCTCATTACTAGTGAAATACTTCTCGACAGCATCAAGGAAACCTTTAGCACTCCGACTCTCAGAAATAGAGCCCTGAAAAGCTTCTGGAACAGATCGCTTCATGATCATCAGACACATTCGGTTTGAGCGTTCCCACTTTTCAACCTTATCCTCCTCCGGATTCTCCGGAGTTGGAGTGGGTTTCTCAACCTGAAGTGCCAGATCAAGATCCATGCAGCTGAGAATTATCTCGACTGCTTCCTTCCTGACCTTAAAGTTTGTCCCATTAAGCATGAGAATACAATTAGTTTGAGCAGACATGTTAATAGCACTAGCAGCAGCAATTGTAATAGAACATAGATACACTCAATTACATACTCACATACAATAAATGGGGAATAAGTATAAAATACATATTAAGATATATGCAGGCAATTATAGATCCAACAAGATACCAAGCACTCCACCAACCCCAATGCCTTTGGGCATGCAAGTTGGTTTGTAAACGGTACTCTCACGCAATGATCAAACATTGATAGTTAGTTCTGTAAGGTGAAAATCCATCTTTGGATAGAAGATCGCCCACATGAACAATTAGCTTTACAACTATCACACGTTTACCGTCACATGTATAAGATTATTCGGTCAAGTTGTGTCACACCTTTGGGTGGGAGCACAACCCACATGAATAATCCCACACCAACATCCAAATAATTTTAATTAAATCAATTTCTACAATAAAGATTGCTTTGGAAATATATTGCATCAATTAATTTAATTAAAAATTACTAGACAAATATAAATAAGGCGGTCTATAATCTGCCAAAATTTATACCCAATTATGATAACAGTTAAAAATATATATACACTGAAATTCCAATCATATAACAAAATAAAAAAAAAATCAAACTTCATGATCGTATTACTTTATGTACTTGAAATTTCATGTATATTATTGAATGCTGAGTTGGCCTAGCGGTTCAGTGTGTGCCTGTTATCCACAAGATCAGGGTTTGATTCCTGTCCCTGACTGTTTTAAAATTTAATTGTTTTATTTACAAAACCAAAAGAGAAAAAAATATATATCAAACGCAGGATTTGAACACAGATCCCTTAGATAATAGATAGTAGACAAACAAACAAATCACCGCACCAAGACGTAACACTTGAAATCTTCAAGCAATTAAACGTTATATATACCAAACAAACGCAATACAGGCCAGACAAAAAATATCAGTTATATATACAGAATGCCTTCAACAATATGCGTTGTTACATATTTTTAAACCAATAAATCGCAAACATCCTAGTGATAAGTGTAAAATTAGCGTTAATTTCATATAGTTTTTATTACACTTATCAAGGATTAAATAGTAATTTATGCCCAAAAATATCCCTTTTTGTTAATATTTATAATAATTGTATTTATTTGATACAAATTTGAATATGATACTATTTTAAATAGAAATTTGCTATTTTATGCAGAATTATAGCAAATTTGGGACAAGAGTGGAAAAAGCATCAGAATGGAGGATATTGCAAATTCAGAAATTAAATAAATAAAGGATAATCAGAGAATCCTGCAAAGAATCTCTCCAATTCAAATACAAAGCAGATAAATACAAAAATAATTTGGATAAAGGGATAAAGGGAAAACCAGATAAGATCAGAAGGAAATCAAGAGGTTAGATCCACAAATCAAGGAAAACAGCAGCGCATTCCACGCTCCACACGCACTAAGTGCACGTGGAGTGCGTAACCAGAGTGGCCAGGCTTCATGTGCGCACATGAAGCGCGTGTCCTGATTAATGAAGCCGCGCGCATGTTACGTCAATTAATGAAAGGGAAGCTCCTGATTGGTCAAGCTTCACAACAGTGACGTCAATTAATGAAAAGGCAGCCTCTGATTGGATTAAACACTCACCAGTGACATCACAACCTGATCTCTTCAAGGTTTTCCAAGTCTATAAATAGAACCCTTTGCAAAGGTCACAAGGCAGGTCCTCGGGACCAAAAACACTGATACAGAGGGGGAGTAGTATAGGATTGAGAAAGGTGACAGATTTCTCAATAGTTTGTAATGGCTACCGTGAGTAGCTAAGCTCTCTAGTAGGATTTGATGTAGTAGATTCAATCCCCTTGTGTATAAGAATTCTCTTTTCTATTTTATTTATGATTCTATGCTTGTAATTTATCGGTATCTTTATGCTGTGTGTAATGCATCAACTCCGCGCGTGCGCCGGGATGGTAAGCTAGTGCTCTGGATACAAAAAGTGGAACTCCAGCTAGTATCAGAGGTAGGTGAGCATGGAGCTGTTCATGAAGCTTATTCTCGGATTGCTAAAGGTACTCGGTTTAGTCATATCGTAGTATAAGGATTGTATTCTAATGATTGGAGGTTCAGTGAGTGACACACCCCTCCATAGGTGCCTTATATGAAAGTATGGCTAAATCGATAGCGCTGATTGCAAAATACGGGGAATGTTCGGGGTCGCCAAATGCCACTTTGAATGCCTGTATAGGGGAATTTGTGGGTCTGAAGAATTACCAGGCATGCCTTATAATTATTGTAATTAAACAATGCTAAGGTAACTACAAGTACGATCATAAATAAGGGAAAAGGGATTCGAATGCACAAGGGGGGAGATGAAACGAAATCAAATCCTAGTCCTAATTATTTTCATCTCGTGTTATTTGTGTTTATTTCAGTATTTTATTATTCAATATTAAAACCAACCCTTTTTGAAACATTTTATTGAAAATACAATTGCTTTAACTTTATAAGTTAAAACCGCTCCCTGTGGATACGATATCTTACTTACTCTAAAACTACTGGACTACTGGTAAACTTGCTAGGAAACCCATCAAGTTTTTGGCGCCATTGCCGGGGAGCGGTGTATCAATTTGTAAAGTTTTAGAAAATTGAATTTTCAATTGTCCCAAAACTTTTACAAAAAAAAAAATTAAAAAAATATTTTTCTTTTCCTTTAAATTTTTTTTAGTTCTTCGTATTTTAGTTCTTTTATTTTCTTTTTTTTAATTTCTTTTTGTATTTCTTTCTAAAAAAAATATATTAAATTTTAAATTTTAATTTTCTTTTATTTTCGTATTTAAAAAAAAATATTTGATATTTGAAATTTAAATTTATTTTATCTTATCTTCAATGTTTATCTTGTTTGAGTTCTTTTAGGAATTTAGGATAAAGTAAATATCATATTTCAAATTCAAATTCTATCTTAGAATTTTAGGAATTTATTTTTTTATTTTCATTTTCATTTTTTATTTTCGAAAAATAAAATGTTATTCGTCTGTTATCTTACCCTATTTCTGGCTTCTCTGTTTATGCTTTTAAGAAGCCAGGTGTTTCCAAAGCAATTAATTTTTGATCCAAAAATCAAGAGGACAACCCGGAGGAAAAGAAGCCAAAGAAGAAGAAGGAGGATAATAACAGACGAACCTCAAGATATGGAAGGAACACAAGCTAGAAGGATTTTGGGGGATTATATCATGCCTAAGGGGATATTTCATCATCCAAGAACTGCTCACCCAATTTATACAAAAGCTGTGGAAATAGAAGGAGCACATCTTCAACTTGTTAAAGCTCAACAGTTCACAGGATTGGCACACGAGGATCCAAATAATCATCTTTTTACATTCCTGGAACTCGTTGAAACTATGGGTTTTAAAGAGAAGGACAAAGAAGCTGCATGCTTACGTTTATTTTCCTTTTCTCTTGCAGGAAAAGCCAAAGATTGGTTAATGTCACACCCCAGCCGAAGTCTGAACGATTGGAATGTGGTAGCAGAAAAATTTTCAAGAAGATTTTGTTGCAAGCCATGTTGCATTCAAACCAAGGCACACACTTCTTCATTCAAGCAAGAATCAAAATATTTCTCTCATGCACCGATTCAAGATGATGTTTCACCCCAGATCTTTAAAGATGGACTCAGGAGGTTGGAGCAGTCATTAGAAGCACTCAATAAGAAGATAGCCAACCATTCTCAGCCACCGCAAATAGTTCACGCTTATCCTATCCAGTCATCACAATTAATTTGTGACTTTTGCGGAGGTAATCATCTCAACGGTGACTGCTCTTTTCCAGATACTCAAGTGTTTACACATGAACTGCAAGTCAGAGGTTTACCATATCAAATACACTCAGTTTTTCACCGTGATGAAGAAGAGAAAGATGAAGAAGAGGAACATCCTTTTCTTTATTATTTCGTTCTTAATGAAGAAAAGAAATTAGAAGAAGCTGCTGAAGAAAAGAAAGAGGAAGAAGGTGCAGTAGAAGAAGAAAAAGAAGAAGGAGAGGATGAAACACAAAAGATGGTGCTTGAAGAAGAATCTGACTGTGAAGGGGAAAAAGAGAAAGGTGAACCTGAAACAGAGGAAAAGGTGAACAGAGGGATGATGAATCAAAGCCCGAGGAAGGAAGGGAAGATATATCAAGACCAAAGACCGTGCCTTATCCAACCAGTCCTGCAAAGGAAGATCAAGAAAGGTATGGTACAAGTAATAATCCTTCTAGACCTCCCAAAAGAAAGGCATGCAAGCACACTGACCAGAACAAGGCAAAGAGAAGGAAAGTCATGCTAGAATCAAACTCAGAGCCTAGATCCAGATTGAAGATCAAGTGGTCAGGAGTGTTTCATATCAAGGACCCCTGCAAGGCAAAGAATTTGAGAGCAACCAATGGTGAATCATCAAGGCTTCAAGAGAAAAAGACTTATGCACCTGAGAGCAAGAAAATAAAGAAAAGAAGAGTCAAGCCAAGGGAGTCAGAGGCATGGTCTAATTCCAAAAAGAAGCCCAAATGCTTAAAGACATTTCACACTACAGGTTGCTCCAAGGCAATGTTATGGGGAGGCTTATGTGCCAAAGAAAGGAAGGATGCAGCTCACAAGCTCACCAAAAGATTTCAGTATCAGCCACCCTAACAGAGTAGGCGTCGAACTATAAGACGTTAAACAAGCGCTTCCTGGGAGGCAACCCAGAGATTTTTAAGTTTTTAGTTTGTTTTCTTTTGTTTTTGTTTAGTAATTAGGATCTTTCATTTTTTTTAGGATTTAGGAAAATTTCAAAATTAATTGGAATAAGTTTGTGGAAAACAAAATATTTTTTTTAAAAAAACAATAGGGAGTAGCAGAAAACGTGACTGCAAATTGTATATTCTCATTCTGCTTTCTACGCTTCAATTGCGCTAAGCGCAGGAGAAGCACACAATTGCAAATTTAGTCACTGTTTTCTGCGCTTCACCTGCGCCGAGCGCAGGTGAAGCGTAGCAGTACAAAATTTTAAAAATCTTCTATTTTCTCATGTACTGTTTCTCTACTTCCTAAGCTTTCTTTTCACTTTTTCCACTAACAAACTTCAATCAATTTTGAAACTTTCAAATTTCATGCATTTTTTATTTATTTTTTTTACCAATTAAAATCTTCATCTATTCTGTTTTCTTTAGGATAGCAACTTTAAGATTATGAATATTATTATCTGCTATCTTTATCTGTGTGGAACATGAAGAACATTGTGCTTGATTGGAATACTCTTTGTTTTGTAAGTTATTAAATTGGAAAGTGTTATGCTCTATCTCTTTCAAAAAAATTTTAAACTATCACTTTCTATGGATTAATTGAAAACTTGCAAAACAAATGAGTATATTCTGTTTTTAGGAAGGCATTACCAAGTGCAGTAAAATTTTTGTTGAAAATAATTCTTTATGCATGCAATTGGTTAATGATAGGCTTCCATGTTCTTCATGAATGGGTATAAGGCATCATTAAAATAAACGTGCAACTAATTGTTGTTATTTGACTTTTCAGATGCCTAGGAATAAATTGCTAGTCTTTCCTGTGGCTTTAGCTCACGAGGAGAAGGCATGGGGAAAAAGATCAGAAAATGTGATCCCATGAGATTCCCGAGTGCACAGGCTGCTGCAAGACCCATACTCAGGCATGCTGTTTGAAGAGTTCCGGATATTCTAGCATTGGTCTGGGGACAGGCCTATTCTTCCAGGAGGGAGGTGAAGCAGCAACAGCTAGAAAATATGACAAGGACCCACAGGATACAGAGGATGAAGATTAGCATTGGTGTTTTTCTTTCTTTTCTTTCTTTTGTTTTCTATTTTCTTAATTTTTAGGACCCCTAATTAGGAATTTTTTATTTTTAGGATTTTTAAAATTTTTAGGACTTAGGATTTAGGAAATAAAAAAAGGAAAATTTTTGAAAAATCTCTGAAATTAGGCAGTTTAACTAACCAGATTAGGAAGAAAAAAAGTCTTGTGATTAATCCCACAATCAATTAAGATTAGAATGCTTCACATGAGAATCAATCAGGGTAGTTAATTAAAACCAATAAATATTTCTCAAGGAATTTAGCCAAGTAACCGGTGAGTTGAGAGCCCAAACAGTAAATTGAGAGTTTTTCACCGCTGTCTGTCAACTTTTATTGGTTGAGTTTCTAACTCTTTTGCTCTTCTTGGAAAATATGGAAATGACAAAGGCAAAAATTTGTTTTTAATATATCTGCCCAGAGCCAAAAAGCCAACCTTGATACAATTTTTCCAATTTTTGAATACCCATTTTGAGCCTAAATTGATTATTCTTGTTCACCCAAGCCAAAACAAATATATATCCTATCCCTCACACATTTGGGATAGAGAGCAAGGTGGCAAGTAGAAAAATAATGGGAAGAAAATGTTGAAATTCCAAGGAGCAGGTATAGAAAAACTAAAAGAAAAAAAAAGAAGAGCACTCCCCCTAAAATCAAAAGAAAAAGTGAATAAATTGAATAAGTTGGGGGAGTGCATCTTCAAACAAGGAAAAAGGCCTGCAAAGAAAAGAAATAAATCAAGAAAAAATGGTGGAAGGAGAGAAAATCAAAAGCAACATCCAAAGATGCTCTCTATTCTAGATGTTTATTGTTTATCCAAGAAAAACCATAAATTCTTGATAACCCAACCTCATTACAACCTTGAAAAGACCTTTTGATCCATATCAACCATAAACAAGCTTAGGAACTAGAAACGACTATCAATATTAGTTGTTCAGCAGTGGTGAAAATATTGAGGGAAACAATACCCGTGAGCATGAGCGAAGTTCCTTGGTATTTGTTTATTGCTTTAATTACTACTCATGAGAAAATTCAAATTGATGTTTGTATTCTAATTCTGGTTGAGCCATGGTAATATCACTTGGTCTTGATTTTTCCTAAAATGAAAAGTGACTTCTGCCTAATAAAGAGATAACAAATTTTTTTTCTTGTAGTTGTTTTTGAATTTTTATCAAGGGTGTTTTGAAATTTTGACTGCAAAGGGTGTCTTGCTTGAGGACAAGCAAGAAATTAAGTTGGGGGGTATTTGATAAGTGTAAAATTAGCGTTAATTTCATATAGTTTTTATTACACTTATCAAGGATTAAATAGTAATTTATGCCCCAAAATATCCCTTTTTGTTAATATTTATAATAATTGTATTTATTTGATATAAATTTGAATATGATGCTATTTTAAATGGAAATTTGCCATTTTATGCAGAATTATAGCAGATTTGGGACAAGAGTGGAAAAAGCATCAGAATGGAGGATATTGCAGATTCAGAAATTAAATAAATAAAGGATAATCAGAGAATCTTGCAAAGAATCTCTCCAATTCAAATACAAAGCAGATAAATACAAAATAATTCGGATAAAGGGATAAAGGGAAAACCAGATAAGATAAGAAGGAGATCAAGATGTTAGATCCACAAATCAAGGAAAACAGCAGCGCATTCCACGCTCCACACGCGCTAAGTGCACGTGGAGCGCGTAACCAGAGTGGCCAGGCTTCATGTGCGCTAAGCGCACATGAAGCGCGTGTCCTGATTAATGAAGCCGCGCGCATGTGACGTCAATTAATGAAAGGGAAGCTCCTAATTGGTCAAACTTCACAACAGTGACATCAATTAATGAAAAGACAGCCTCTGATTGGATTAAACACTCACCAGTGACATCACAACCTGATCTCTTCAAGGTTTTCCAAGTCTATAAATAGAACCCTTTGCAAAGGTCACAAGGCAGGTCCTCGGGACCCAAAATACTGATACAGAGGGGGAGTAGTATAGGATTGGGAAAGGTGACAGATTTCTCAGTAGTTTATAATGGCTACCACGAGTAGCTAAGCTCTCTAGTAGGATTTGATGTAGTAGATTCAATCCCCTTGTGTATAAGAATTCTCTTTTCTATTTTATTTATGATTCTATGCTTGTAATTTATCGGTATGTTTATGCTGTGTGTAATGCATCAACTCCGCGCGTGCGCCAGGATGGTAGGCTAGTGCTCTGGATACAAAAAGTAGAACTCCGACTAGTATCATAGGTAGGTGAGCATGGAGCTGTTCATGAAGCTTATTCTCGGATTGCTAAAGGTACTCGGTTTAGTCATATCGTAGTATAAGGATTGTATTCTAACGATTGGAGGTTCAGTGAGTGACACACCTCTCCATAGGTGCCTTATATGAAAGTATGACTAAATCGATAGCGCTGATTGCAAAATACGGGCAATGTTCGGGGTCGCCAAATGCCACTTTGAATTCCTGTAGAGAATAGCTTTTGGCGTTTATTTATGATGTTATAGGGGAATTTGCAGGTCCGAAGAATTACCAGGCATGCCTTATAATTATTGTAATTAAACAATGCTAAGGTAACTACAAGTACGATCATAAATAAGGGAAAAGGGATTCGAATGCACAAGGGGGGAGTTGAAACGAAATCAAATCCTAGTCCTAATTATTATTCATCTCGTGTTATTTGTGTTTATTTCAGTATTTTATTATTCAGTATTAAAACCAACCCTTTTTGAAACGTTTTATTGAAAATACAATTGCTTTAACTTTACAAGTTAAAACCGCTCCCTGTGGATACGATATCTTACTTACTCTAAAACTACTGGACTACTGGTAAACTTGCCAGGAAACCCATCACCCAGCAACCTTTAACAGCCAGATAATTCAAAATTAACTTTTATGCGATAAGCATCAATCCAATACAGTTTTGATTTTATTTTTATTGTTAAACAATTTAATCGACACCCAATAAAAAATTGATGCCATTCACAAGCAAATCTATCCCAATAATATAATAATAATGTTGGCTCTGATACCAAATATTTGGAATTTTAAACACCCAAATATAAATTCATTATGCGAGATTATTGGGAACTATGAGTTTCAAGGAATACCTGGATCCATCAAGCTTTATCACAATGCAGCGAAAATCTTCGGGTAGGTAACGAACATCACGAACCTCCTCTTGCGGATTTAATGCCAAACAGAAGGCACACAATAAAGGGTTAGATAAAGATGGTGTCGTGGCCTTCCTCAACCAAATCTCTTGAGTTCCCGAAACGGGGACCTTAGTGCCAGAATCCTGATGGGAAGGAATATGGAGGCGGTGGTTGATTTGGTGTCTTGGGGACCAACACCTCTAAAGGGGCTTATTTATACCAACCTATTAGGGTTCCCACTATGCCGAAATATGCTAAGCCCAGTGTCCACTCATATAGGCCCACATCCATGCCTACGGTAGTCTAAACGGGCTCACTTAATGCAGATCACTACCGATCAACCCAATTGACGTAAATAACTAATATAAATGTTTTAATATTTAATATGTAGCCCACAAATATAACTATTAGAAATTAAAATTTCTAACATTTGTCTGATTGATGGAAAATATCAGCAATTGCAAAATTAGTTAATCTTAATTTTTAGTTGATTATAATTTCAAAAGATGATTTAATGTCTTTGTTAAATTAATAAGGGTAAAATATATTTTTTCCTTATATTTAATTATTTATTTTGTTATAAGAGGATCCTCCTTCTCTTGAAGTGTAGTGGCCATATTCACATGGGCGGAGATTCTCTCCAGTAACTGGACTTGTCAAGTTGGAGAAAGAGTATGTGTTTGGTAAGCCATTTCAGCTAACTGAAAGCTGAAATTAGTAATTGAAACCATTTTAGCTGTGTTTGATAAGATAGTTTTTTTGGGTAGCTACTAGCTTTTCTTGAAAAGGTACTTGAGGTAGGTTTTTTTTAAAAAAAACTCCAATTTACTAGCTAAAAATTAATTAAAAGTTTATCCATCAACCACCCCCACTTATCATTATTTAATAATTAATGATGTCCTTATATGTCATTTTACCATTTTCAGCTACTTTTACCAAACACACTCAGAGAGTGACACACAATATGTGGGCTCCGTACCCACAGTCACTCTCTCTCCTACTGGATTGGAGAGAGAGTTCTCCCCGTAACCATAATTTTTAACATTAATTAACTCTTTTAAATTACTACTGAATTCAATTGTTTAATAAATGGACTAAATATCCACATTGATTAAATAAAACTCGACACTAAGGCTCTGTTTGGATGAGAAGTGAAAATGAGAGGAAAGAAAATGGAAGAAAGAGAATATAAAAAGAAAATAAGAGGATTTTTTTACTTGTTTGGTTTGAGAGAAAAAGTGAAAAAAAGAAAAAGGAGGATGATATTCAATTACCAATTTACTCTTATAGTAGAAATTATTATTATTGTTGTTGTTGTTGTTATTACAACAATGGTTGTAAAAATCAGACCGGAAAACTGATGAACCGGTCATGTTTCCGATCAAAATAAACCATTGAACCAATCATGCAAAAAACCGGTCAAGCTGGTAAAAAATCGGTGTTTGATAACCGGTTAAGCCAGTCTTTTTAAAAAAATCTATTTTTTATTTTTATTCATTTTTTATTTAATTTAAAATACTTTTAAGATAAATAAAAATATATATTTGAGAATTATACATTTTTTTAAAGTTATATTTAAGAATTATACATAGATATTTATTATTTTACCAATTATTATTAATTTTTTTTATAAACTTTATAATAAGGTTATTTAAACGAATTTACAACTTGATATATCTTAATTTCTTATAATTTTATGTTATTTTATTAATTAAAATGTTATATAATATTTAAATTATATTTAATTAATATCGATTCGACCACGGTTGAATCATTGAACTATAAATTAGTTACTTCACCAATTTTATATATATAAATTCTAAAACAATTGCCCTAATGGCAAAATTTACATTACACAAATGAATGAAACTTGTACGGTACGCAAGAGTTAACCGCCATTGTTTTATGTATTTTAAAATTGGAAGGCTAGAATCTAATACCTGGAACTGGATGGATTGTTCGCTCTTTGGAGTTTCAGCTTTTTTTTTTTTCTTTAGTCCCCGTGAACTTTATTAAGTTATTGCACATTAATCCATTTTAGGGTGGACAAAGACTAAATGTTTAAAGTGTAGATATAACATTGGGTGTTATTATTTTATCATATAAAAAGTTAAATCTATAATTAATTGTACAAACATTACTGATGCTTCCTGTCATGTTGGTTCACATGGTATTGTTCTATTTAGTTCTTTGCATATGTAAAACATTACCCCCAGCCAATACTTATAATTTAAACAGTATATTAAATTTTCATCATAAAATAATATACGATAAATTTAATCGTTAATATAAATTTATAGTAATTAAATTAAATAGAAATATAAAATTTTACATATCTGTATTTTTTATATTTTAAAATTTATTTTCATATTTTTATAAACTTTGATTTATTTCAATTAGAGCTTTTATTAATTAAATGATTGTTATATATCTTTTTCATTTAATACTTTATATTTCAGAAAAATTCTCATACAGTATATTTTTAGATATCTAATTTTAGATTAAGCATTTTTTTAGTTGAATTTTTTCTCAAAACTCATCTCTAAATATTATATTTTTATATTAATTTTTTTCTCATAAAACTTAATATCTATATTACCAAATTAATTATTTTAATTTTTATCTAATTGGTTGTATGAATTAATTATTAGAATGAATATTCAAAAACTTGTTCTTGATTATCTGGATCAAACGTTTATCAATATTAGGGGCAAATGTTCATACTATTTCTGAGCAAGATAGATTGAAAAAAAAGGAATCTCACACCACCTCCTGTCACTGCGGCTTCCCTTTTGCCTTTGAAGATCGAACCAATCCACTGTAATTGCAGCCTACCTCCTCCGACGCCTTGATTGAAAGCACACCTTCTTCAACTCCGGCGACACAAGGGATTACAACGAGTTCCATCTCTATATTACAGTAATATATTTAGAATAGGACAAAAGTTTGTTATGCAGAATATTCCTTATTGATTACATTCTAATTGCATAGGATCCTAGGAAGATTTTTCTCTCTGTATTGCTCCTGCGTGAGTAACAGAATTTGATTCCTTTCTTTGCCATACTCTGGTTGTATATATAGACTTGCTAGCCTTCTTTTGGGATGTAACAAATCCTCTCATCAATTAATATTACGAATTCATAT
Source organism: Sesbania bispinosa (assembly GCA_026901365.1). Classification (NCBI taxonomy): domain Eukaryota; kingdom Viridiplantae; phylum Streptophyta; class Magnoliopsida; order Fabales; family Fabaceae; genus Sesbania; species Sesbania bispinosa. Next base: position 176,611 of record QLOH01000513.1, on the reverse strand, counting down.
TTCTGTCTGAGCATGAGAATTCTCAATGCCTACATATGGTATCAGAGCTATGCAAGCCATCACTGTATTTTTCCTTCTTATCATTTGTTTCAATATTCTTCCCTTTTCTTTTTAATCATGGAAGACCAGAGCTATGCTGACTTTGCTTCCAATCCTTATAACCCATATTACCTGCATCCAAATGAAACCCTTTCATTCCTTCATTGGTGCTGGTGACTCCTCTTTTGGATGGAAAGAATTATCACACATGAGCAAGAGCTATGAAGATGGCTTTAATGTCCAAGCACAAAGTAAAGTTCATTGATGACAGCCTTACTCCTCCACTTTCATCAAGTGTTCTATACGAACCATGGTGCAGATGTAACACTATGGTTATTTCATGGATTCAACATTCAATCTCTGAAAAATTAGTAAATCCATTCTATGGTTTGATTCTGCCTTTGAGGTGTGGAAGGATTTAAAAGAGAGGTTCTCACAAGGAGATGTGTTTCGTATTGCTCAAATACAAGAAGATTTGTACAAATTCCATCAAGGAAGTCTCGAGGTAGCTGAATACTTCACTCAACTTAAGAAATGTGGGATGAAATTAACAACCTCAGACCCCTCCCTAGATGTAAATGTGCAATAGCATGCGGCTGTGGAGCAGTAGATTCTTTGCATACATACAGAGAACAAGATGCAATGATAAGGTTTCTCAGAGGCTTGAATGATCAATACACCCATGTGCGCTCACAAATTATGCTTATGGATCCTCTCCCCTCATTAAGCAAGACTTTTTCCTTGGTTGGACAGCAAGAGAGACACCTCAATCAGCCTTCCTGATACCAAGGTACTAGCTGCAAGTATTATCCCTCACCAGCAAGTTAGTGGTCAAAGTCAACTTCAGCAACAACAACAATTTGGATCCAAAAGAGGAGGCTATGGTAGGGGAAGAGGAAGAGGAGGTGGTCGTACACAGGGGCTTTTTAAGATATGCACACATTGTGGAAGGAACAATCACACTGTTGACACATGTTATTTCAAACATGGCTTTCCTCCAGGATATCAACCAAAAGGTGGCAGGGGTGCAAGTTTTGTTGTCAATGCTGTTGAGACAGATTCTACTTGCAACTCTCACAACTCCAATTTTGGATTCACTCGAGCAATGTCAGGAATTGTTGAGCCTTTTACATCAATCTAAAACCCCCAGTCAGTCTTCATCTCATTCAGCCAATTTAGATGTTTCTTCTCCATTGGCAATGAATTTCACTTCTGCTTTTGGTAAAAATTTCAATACCTGGGTTCTTGACACAGGTGCAACCAATCACATTACACATAGCATGAGTCAGTTTCTTTCACATAAAACCATTTCACCTATCTCCATTACTTTGCCTAATGGTTTTCATGTTACTGCATCAATTTCCGGAAGTGTCAAATTGTTGGATGAATTAATTCTTCACAATGTTTTATTTGTTCCTTCCTTATGTGTTAACTTAATTTCTGTGTCTCAACTTCTTCATTCTCTTAATTGCCATCTAGAATTCTATATTGACCATTGTTCAATTCTGCAGAATTTCACCAAGAAGATGATTGGTACAACTAAGTTTCAGCATGGATTGTATGTGATAATCAGAGAACCAACCACAAGTTCCCAGCCCACCCAGGTTTTTGTTGGCAACACAACTTCCCAAGCCATTTCTGATTCCATCCTCTAGCACAATAGATTGGGTCATCTGTCAGACTCTACACACAGAAGTCTAGCTTCCCAATTCCCTTTTGTTTCTTATAAACATCTTGATGTTCCATGTGACATTTGTCACCTTGCTAAGCAAAAGAAATTGCCACACTTTATCAGTAATACAAAATCCAGTTGTGTTTTTGAAATGTTGCATGCTGACATTTGGGGGCCTTACTCCATACCATCTATTTTTGGACACAAGTACTTTTTAACCTTAGTTGATGATTATAGTCATTTCACTTGGACTATTATGATGAAACCAAAATCTGAAACAAGACAACACCTTACTCACTTCATCTCTTTTATTGAAAATAAATTCCAAACAAAATTAAAATGCATCCGAACAGATAATGGAAGTGAGTTTCTCATGCATGATTTCTATTCCTCCAAGGGCATTCTTCATCAAAAGACTTGTGTTGAGACCCCCCAACAAAATGGGGTGGTTGAGAGGAAGCATCAACATATCTTAAATACTGCTAGAGCTCTCTTCTTTCAAGCTTCCTTGCCTAACAATTTTTGGAACTTTGCCATTCAACATGTTGTCCACTTAATTAATAGAGTCCCTACTCCCATTCTTCAGCATAAAACTCCATATGAGCTCCTCCACAACCAACCCCCCATCCTTGTTCACTTAAAAACATTTGGTTGTCTTGCCTATGCATCTACTTTACAAGCTCTCAGATCAAAATTTCAACCTAGGGCCAAGAAGTCAGTTTTGTTAGGATATAAAGAAGGTGTCAGAGGTTATCTTCTTTATGATCTTCTTTCTCATGAGTTTTTCTTGTCCAGGAATGTTGTGTTTCATGAGTCTGCATTTCCCTTTCAAGGTAATCACCACAATTCTCCTTATCCATCTCATTTATCCCAGGTTCCAACCATTGCTCCTCTTCCTTCTTTACCTGATTTGGAACTTGCTAACCCACCTTCTTCCCCTTTATTTTAGACACCTCTGTTTCTTCTTCTGTTCCCTTTGAGCAGCAACAATCTCTAATTGCCTCCACCACTGATCTTGCTTCTACAAGATACTCTACCCGTCCTAGGAAGCCTCCATCATATCTCAAGGATTATCACTGCAGTCTACTTGCTCCTACTAGTTGTACCAACTCCTCTTCAGGTATTTCTCCACTCCATCCTCTTTCTTCCGCACTAACTTATGATCTTTGTTCTCCATTGTATAGAAAATTTTGTCTTTCTGTTTCCACCAATTTTGAACTACACACCTACACTCAAGCTTCTCAATATGATTGTTGGAATTTGGCTATGCAATCTGAACTTGCAGCTCTTGAGGTGAACCACACTTGGTCTGTTGTTGATTTACCACCAAGTATGAAGCCTATTGGGTGCAAATGGGTCTACAAAATTAAATATCTTGCTGATGGAACCATAGAACGGTACAGATTCAGATTAATGGCTAAAGGTTATACTCAGACTGAGGGTGTTGATTACTTTGAAACTTATTCCCCTGTTGCCAAACTTACTACTATTCGGGTTTTGCTAGCATTAACAGCCATCAAAGGTTGGTACTTACAACAGCTTGATGTCCATAATGCATTCTTGCATGGTGACTTGGATGAGGAAGTGTATATGACTCTTCCCCTTAGTTTATCCATTTCTTCAGCTTCAACTTCTGCTTCTAAAGTCTGCAAACTTCATAAATCCATCTATGGATTAAAACAAGCCAGTAGGCAGTGGTATTCCAAATTGTCTTCTGCTCTATATCCATGGGATACATTCAATATACTGCTGATCATTCTCTATTTATTAAGTCATCGTCATCTCATTTTACTGCTCTACTTGTTTATGTAGATGACATAATTTTAGCAAGTGATGACAAAGCTGAAATTGATTTCATCAAAGCTCAGTTGAACAAGTTCTTCAAAATTAAAGATCTTGGCAATCTGAGATATTTCTTGGGTCTTGAAGTTGCTCGATCCAGCAAAGGCATTATATTGAATCAGAGGAAATATGCTTTGGACATTTTGGAAGATGGTGGTTTTCTTGCCGCTAAACCTTCTTCCACACCATTCAGTCCATCTTTCAAGCTCGATAATGATCTTGGCTCTCCCTACAGTGATGAATCTGCTTATAGACGCCTCATTGGTCGTTTGATTTATCTCAAAACAACAAGGCCTGATATCTCCTATGCTGTTCAGCAACTGAGTCAATTTGTTTCTAAACCTTTGGACATTCATTATCAAGCTGCAATAAGAGTTCTCAAATATATCAAAGGCTCTCCTGGTCATGGTCTCTTTTATTCTTCCTCAGCATCTCTCAAGTTGTCTGCCTTTGCAGATTCTGATTGGGCAAGTTGTCCCACTTCCATGAAATCAATCACTGGTTTTTGCATATTCCTTGGTTCTTCCCTCATCTCATGGAAATCTAAGAAGCAATCTACAATTTCCGGATCATCTTCTGAAGCTGATTACCGTGCTCTTACTAGTCTAACATGTGAAATCCAGTGGCTATCTTATTTGTTTGATGATTTCAAAATTGTCTTGCATTCTCCTGCTTCAGTTTTCTGTGATAACAAATCAGCCATACACCTTGCTCATAATCCCACATTTCATGAAAGGACCAAGCATATAGAAAGTGATTGTCATGTTGTTAGTGAAAAGATTCAATCCGGCCTTATTCACTTACTACCTGTTGCTTCCATTTCTCAACTAGCAGATGCTTTTACCAAGCCTCTTCACTCAACTTCTTTTAGTTCCTTTGTATCCAACTTGGGCCTTTGTGATGTTCACAGTCCCACTTGAGGGGGGCTATTACAGTAATATATTTAGAATAGGACAAAAGTTTGTTATGCAGAATATTCCTTATTGATTACATTCTGATTATATAGGATCCTAGGAAGATTTTTCTCTCTGTATTGCTCCTGTGTGAGTAACAGAATTTGATTCCTTTCTTTGCCATATTCTGGTTGTATATATAGCCCTGCTAGCTTTCTTTTGGGATGTAACAAATCCTCTCATCAATTAATATTACGAATTCATATTTCTTTATGAGCATGAGAATTCTCAATGCCTACACTCTAGGACTTCCGTGTAGTGTTTTCCTTACTGTGCTGCGCCTCTCCTTAACTTGACAGAAACACATGGGGAAGAACATAATGCCGAGCTCATACAAGGTTACTCGAAAGGAGAGGGGCTTCCTTGAAAATACAACTTGGGCAAGGGAATAAAAAATAAAGATTCAAAATACAGAAATAGTTGTAACTACCTCCACGTGTCAGTGAAAACATTCATGTACTGGTACACAAATTTCAGTTTTGTGTACCATAGAAATCTGAATATGCTCTGGCGCTTCCCTCGTCATCACGATTTACTTCTGCTTGTTTTCGTCGCCTCGCAGCCGCATCATTTTCTGCTCGTCATCTTTAACTCGTGCTTGAGACATTACGGTCGAGGGTCAAATATGACATTATTTAGTAACTATTTTAATTGATGGAGGTAGTTCATATAATTTTGTGTATGCTTGTGTACTAAGTTCTTAAATTTACCGGCCTAAACCACTCTGGCTATAAAAGTGACGATGGGTAATGGCACTGTGAAGTCTGTGATAGAATGCTAGTGTCCACGGGTGAAGGTATTTATTCAAGGAAATACTTTGAATTGGACTTGCACAAGCTTCCTATTAGTGGGGTTATGTTGTAGGGAGTTGCTTTCTGCACCACCTTTTTTGCTATTCACTTTGGGAAATTTTTGAAAATTAATTTTTGGAAGTCATTTTTGTCATTTAGCTTTTGGGAATTAGTTTTGAAAAGTTAGGGCATGTTTGGTTTACGTTTTCATTTCCTATTTCCATTTTCTGTTTTTATTCTGTTTCTTGTTTTCTGAAATTCTACAAAGGAAAAACTGGAAATGCTGTAAACAGAATTTTTTTGTTTCCAGTATTTCCAGTTTTTCCTTTGTAAAGTTCCAGAAAACAGGAAACAGGAAATGAAAATGCAAACCAAACAGACCCTTAATTTCCTAAAAAGATATAAAATATTTCTAGAAAATTCACTTTTAGGGATGTGAAAAGCAAAAATTAAGTGAAAAAAAGCAAGTCCCTATGTGGTATTAGTGATTCAATGGTTGAAAAATTTGGGCCCAATTGTGACTAACTATGCCAATTGACGATAAAATTTGTTAAATAAGGAAAAAATTATTGAGTTACTGGATGATGCCTCCTCTAAGGCCAATAAACATTTTGACCCAATTAGTCAAAAGGCTACATGAAACTCATATTGTGGCTCAATATTTCCAACTCACTCATCCTTCTTCCATACTTTGGATATGTGAGATATCCAAAGTATGAAAGAAGGATGACTGACTTTGTCATTTATTAAGGAGTAGGACTTAGTTTAATTGATGAGAAATATCCATGATCAAATTTTAATGATTGTAAATTTGGATAATCTTAATTTTTTAGTTTAATATATATTTAAAGATTATATAGGTTTTAATTAACTTATTTACAACTTCCTATGAGAGCTTTTTCCAAAAAGAAAAAAATGACTATATAAACCAATTAGTTAAAACTACTGAACATCTTAAGTATACTTTTGATTAACATAGTCGTCTTCATTATCATAATGATGGTCATGCTAATTTTCAAATTGCAAAGTAGGGTTGTTCACGGGCTGGGTCAATCCGATGAACCTAACCCGACCCAAGGGTACCAAATCGGGTTGAATCGGGTTACCAAGTTGGGTCGATTTGCAAAATGAAGAAACCAAGCTCACCAAGTCGGGTAGCGGGTTGGGTGTTTAGGAACCCACAAAACCCGACCCGAGTATGCATAACAAATTAAAAAAAAACTTGAGTGACAGAGTGTAAAAATTCGCTGTTAGCCAAAGAATTTAAACCCATTTTTCTCAATTTTGTTCACTCTGCAGAAAACAAAAACCTAACCCCCACCTCTTAAGCTCTCAATCTCACTGTCGCATCCCACAACCTGCAACTCTGCTTGCCGCAACCATCCCATCCTCGCCAGTCGTCGTAAGCCGCCACCTTGCTCATACCTCCAGTCACTGCTTGCCACTTGTTTCGACCACCATGAAGTCGTCGTCATCGAGGGTTCGGACAACAAAAAACACTACAAGAATGCACGTTGTTAGATGTGAAAACGTAGCGACGGCCATACACCGTCGCTACAACATTAAATTTGCAGCTCAACACGTAAATGTTCCACGCCCAGGCCGTCACTAGTTTTCGTATTGTAGGTCGTTGCTACACTGAAAAAACTAATGTTTTTTCAGAAAATTAAAAAAAATTAAAATTAAAATTGGTGCGTCACAGAAGATTTTTAACTTAGAGACGGTCTGGTCGTTGTTAAATTTAAAACATACGCGCACAAAACTAATTCCTCCTCCCCTCTTTTTCTTCCTCCTTCCTCCTTCCTTCTCCACCTCCGTTCACCAACTCCCCTCTCCCTCTCTCTCGTTCAACTTCAATTCCTCATTGATTAAACACTCCCTCGTTCAAAGGTTCATTTTGTATCGATCAGAATCTCTGTTAGTGGCCCCTCTGTCCTTCCTCCTCCGCGTCCACCACCACCAACCGCCGTCCAGGTAATTATTTAATTAATTTATATTTTTTAATTATAGTTATATAATTATATAGTTAGTTATTTAATTTTATAGGTAGTTATTTTAGTTATATAGGTATTTATTTATATAGGTAGTTATTTAATTAATTTATGTTTAGTTATTTAATTATATAGTTAATTATTTAATTATATAGGTATTTATTATGTATGTAGTTATTTTAGTTATATAGGTATTTAATTATATAGGTAGTTATTTTAGTTATTTAATTTATTTATATATTTTATTTTATTTAGATTGAAAATGTTAAATTAAAATATGATTTAGAAATGTTTGTAGGATGATTATTGTTATTTTATTTTGTTTATGTTTTTTTATTGTCATAGGTATGTTTTTTAATATTTAATTTAATTTTATTAAAATTAGGTAAATATGCCTCGTATGCGTGGTAGAGGTGGACATAAAGTCCCACCCATTAGAGGGAGGTCCATCCCTCCGAGCGAGCTTGCTGCACAGGCAGCTCGCGCACGTCGGGATAGAACCAACCTCCCTCTCCCTGAGCAGCTACCAGAGCAGCCTTTTTCCTTCACCCCTGCACCGTACGTGGTGCCCACCCCTGCAGATGTTTCCCAACCTGCTACATCCGTCGCAACCTTCATGGAGCCGATGGGGTTCATCCCTACTCCGAGATATCAAGAGGTTGCCCCCGAGGTGTAGGATTATCTGCCACATATTTCTGACTTGGAGGGTGTGGACCACCCTAGGCTGACATTGATGAGGAGGCTGACCTCGAGCGAGATGTACAACAGCCTTCGCACCGGGGTGCCAGCTCCAGTGACGATCATGAGCGGGACCCTCACGGTAGGGTTATCATCCGACCTTATGGAAGTGGGTGAGTTTCTACGATTTTTTATTTCTTTAATATTTTGAATTTTTAATAAGTGTTTAGTGTTAACATTGAATTTCTTTATTTTGCAGTTGAGTGCCTAACAACCCCCCATCGAGGCCATTGGTCATGCAATCCGATCACAATTCCGAGGTCCTCATTATTTGTGGGAGGTCACCCCGAAGGATGTGAGGGACAAGTGGTGGGCGAAGTTTACGGTAAAATGAAGGCATTTTACATTATTTTTTTTTAACTTGTTATTAAAGGGAATCAAGCATGTGGTTAGGGTGTAGCGAAAATAAATGGATTCCCTCCCTTGTTATGATCGTTATGCGAAAACACGAATCAAGGCATAAAAGGGTATAAAACAAAATCGTACCTTTTAAGGATTGCTAACGAGGCAATAACAGCCACGTCTCTACTGGTGTCCACGCCAACAGCCGGACTAGGATTCTCTCCTCAACTCTGCTAGTAGTGTTTTGAGAATAAGAGCGACTACTCATATATATAGGGTAATGCATCTCATGCTCTATTTATAGAGTGGTGACTAGGGTTTTACCCCTTCACTCACTTATCCCTAACACATATGGGCCTGGCCCATTATGTTATAATTCTAATTAAATTAGAATTATTATCCTTTCCTAGTGGCTTGTTTTATGCGTGTGACCCAATAGCCTTTTAATATTTGGTTATGATATTAAAATAAAACCCTTTTATATTTAATACATAAATAGTGAGCGGTATCTAGCAATACATCACTATCCAAATATTGAGATTATCAACAACTTTGAAGAATCCTATTTTATGATAATTTATATGATATGTCCCTTTGTCCAAATATCTAATTGAACACAGGGGCATGAATTGTGTCAACCTTGTATAGTTCAATTTATGTTTCTTGATCCCCAAGTAGACTGTACAGAAAATAAACATCTCATGTTTATCCTCCTGAGCATGGCCATGCATTTTTCAGTCTCACTTTATCAAGAGGCCTATAGATATAAATCCTGCTACATAGGAGGACAAATCCCATCTAGGGCACTCACATTCCTCCACATGATTTATTATATGTCCAAATACCAACTTTATGATCACCTTGTTACAGACAACGTTTGATGATATTTAAAACATATAATTCCTTATGTAGGAATCGTAGTGATTTCAGGTCAAAGGACTTCATATAACATTTATAGATTTAAGAAACGTTCATGACACTTATGTAACAATCCATGCAACGTTCTTAAGGTGTGTCTGTCCAGTACATCATTACTCTTAATGTGTACCTATGTGAGTGCATGATATCTCATATCCATGATTCGTGAGATGTGATCATCAATAAACTCACATACTAGTCTAAATTCATCTTTGTCCTAAGATGATACTTGACTAGGGACTATTTTAAGAATAGTTCTTCATAAGTTCTCACGATCAAGTCATCTACTTGATATCTTATGAAGTTTAAGTTCACTATTCTATGGACAATAATTATATTCTAAAAGAATTAATAAATGAATTGCCTTTATAAAATAATTATATGATACAAGTGATGGATGTTCAAAATAAAACATATAGGTCTCTAGTGCGTACACTAACAATCTCCCACTTGCACTAGAGCCATTCAGACATAACTCTAATGCCTAATGATCTAGTGTGCCCTTCATGCTTCTGCTGCACAAGGGGTTTTGTCAATGGGTCTGCAACATTGTCATTTGTATGCACTTTGCATATCTTCACATCTCCTCTATCAATGATTTCTCGGATGAGGGACCCCACAGTAACAATAAAGAGTGTGCTAAACTATTAGCAGGAGTAGATACTACAGCGGTTAAGAAGTTACAGCCTTCTAAATTGGAACTTGTGAGTAAATTCGGATTTGCTACTGAATTCCTTGAGAGACGACTTTGGTTAATTTTCCATTAACTACATATTCTGAGTTTTAATATTTGGTTGAGTGCGGCCTCGATCAAATTTGGCGCCGTTGCCGGGGAATTCAATTCATTTTCGGATTCACTCACATAGTGTTGCAATTCTATTTTTGTAATTGTGTTTCTGTTTGAGTTTTCAGTTGTTGTTTTCATTTTTGTTTTTGTTTTTGTGTAGGATAATTGAGTCCTTATTCTTGTAACAAATCTATTTGTGTAGATATAATATGTGTTGAAACAATTAGGTGAATTTAGTTAGGTGATTTTATTAGTGAAGTAGAGAGTGTAGAGTGAGTTTTTTGTAATTTTGAGTTTTTGTTGATTCTGTAATTCGTATGATTGTTCTGTGTTTAGGAAGTAGAGTAATAATTCATATTGTGTTTTGGTATACTAACCTTGGTTGTGCAGATTCAGTTTGATCAATTTTGGTTCACAACTTTGAGGTAAGTAGCCTAATCTATCATAGTTACTGTTCCATTGCTTTTAGTGAAGTTCAATTTGTGTTTTGAGTTGTGTGATGTGTTGAGTCATTGTAATTAGTGTGTTTAGTCATGTTTTGATTTTTAGAAATTGTTTAGATGAAATTAGAACATATTTGGTGTCATTTGGATTGAATTGCATAAGTTGATCAAGTGCTGTTGACTTTTTCTACTGTTGACTTTTGCAGTTGAATTTGACTTTTTTGTTTAACATAGTTAGAGGTTGAATTTTTGTGTCATTTTTTGTGTCCACATTTCTTTAGGTTAATAATGAATTTTAGATACTCCAGCTGCTGTTAGATAAGTCCTGATTGTGAGATTACACTTTGTACTGGCTTATTTTGACTTGTTGACTTCAATTGGACATAACTTGAGCTAGGAGTGTCATAATTTCACAAATTTTATATGCTTTTTGGGTAGAAAAAGCTAGTTAGAGCAGCCCTTCCTATCTTGAGCTAGACGGTCGACCATAAAATTGCCAAAAAAGGTCGTTTTCTATTTTTAAAGGATTTTTTAAGTTTTTTTTGGTGTATTTTCTCTTTCTTACTTTAGGTAGTTTTGGTACTTAGGCTTTGAATTTTGTTCTGAAATTTTTTGTGGTTGTTTCCTATGTTAATATAGTGTTTTCCATGTATCCATTTCATTGGTTTCTGCTCATTTGATATAGGCTGCCTTTATATGCTGACATGTTGTATGCTTCATTTTGTGCATTTCTGTGTGCATTTGGTGTATGACTAGAGCAAACCTAGGTATCCTACATTCATTTGATCCAAAAATTGATAAGACATATCATAGGTTGGTTAGAGAGTCTAGGATTCCATTTGTGCATAATTCTGTTAGTGATAGTGAGTCCTTGTTTGATAGTGTTTAGTTTAGGATTGTGAGTCTGTTTGTGTTTTTGTTTCTAATTTTGTTTCTTCCTTTTCTTTTCATTCTTTTTTTATTCTAATTTTAATATTATGGCTGAATTGACTTTGAGAGAACTCATTGAGTGCATGGCTTCACATAATCAAGAATTTAGTTCTAGAAGCAGCTCAATGATTTTTCCTATGAGAGTTCATGAGGAGCATCTATCATATATTGTTGTTCATAGAAAAATAGAGAACAATATGGATGATTTAGCTTCTTTGATCAATTAGTTAGCAGTACCTCAGACACTTGTGAAGTTGTGTGGGATTTGTACATCACCTGAGCACCCCACAAATTCCTGCCCTACATTGCATGATTCTGAAGATTATTTCTCTCCTCCAGCATATGATGTAGATATTTATGATAATTATATACCACCTCAGCAACAACTTTATGTGCCTAACCAGTTTCATTTTCAGGTTGTTGAGCCAACCTGGCCATACCAGCCCCCACCATTGCAGCAACAACAATATTCACCATAAGTTGTTGCACCTTCCACGAGTGAGCCTTCTCTGGAAGAGTTGATAAGGCAAATGGCAGTTGACAATCTGAATTTTCAGCAGCAAACAGAAGCCACACTTCAAAATCTGGAAATTCAGATTGGGCAAATGGCCACTACCTTGCATCAAATGCAATCACAGGATTCAAATGTTATGGATTCAGATTCTATGAGTTCAAATCCCATGAGTCCAAATGTTATGATTTCAGATAATATGAGTGCAGATGCTTTGTGTTCACATGCTATGAGTTTAGATCCTATTGAGGACCATTCTGTATTTCATGATGATTTGCATGCTGAACCTCTTATTGATCAAAATTTATCTGAGTTTATAGGAGAATTGGATTTTCCATTCTTGTTTGATTTCAGCAATGGTTACACATGTGATTCATGTACTGATTCCTTTACGTGTAGTGCATGTGCTGAAATTGACAAGTTTGTGAATACTGGTAGTGATTCTGCAGGTTTAGGAGTTGATATAGTAACTGCTGATTCAACAGAGTCAGAATGCACAAGCTTGATTGCAACAATTACTTATAAATCTAACTTTATTGATGTGCAGGTGGTAGAATCACCTCCTAGTACCACATTTTTCCATCTGTTGTGCACCCACCGTTATTGGAGAAGTCATTGCCTAGCCACTTTGAGCATGCAGGTGTGCAGGATGAACAAAAGGAGAACATTCTACTACAAGTAATAAGCGAGCTCACCAAGTTGCTGCACACTGGCATTCTATATTCTATTTCAGACAGCACTTGGATGAGCCTGGTACAGGTGGTACCTCATGATTCAAGAATTCCCAGGACGGGAGTTGGATGAAGGGGAGTTTCTCTTTTCTCACATTTTCATTGCACTATGTCTCTTGTTCTCTAATTTGATTATTTTTACATTGAGGACAATGTGTGATTTAGGTGTGGGGAAGGAGATTTGTAGTAGGACTTTAGGATTATATTGATTAGGATTTTTAGTAATTGTTAGGATTGGAAAAAAAAAACTGCCGTTTTACTGTATTTTTGGTGTTTTCTGTAGGAAATTTGCTGTTTTTGAGTTGCTGTCAGCATTTTCGTAGCTATTCTGTAGCTACTGCTGTTCTGTTTTGATGTCTGGATTTACTGTAATCTGTCTGTTTTGCTGTTGCTGTTACTGTTTTTGCATTACCATAGTTGTTGTACGTTTTTACTGTTGTTGTTTACAGCAGAATTTTATACAACAGTATTTTTACACCATATTTTCATTTTACAGCAGAATTTTGATAGTTATCTGAATTTTACAGTAAAAACAGAATTTTTGACAGTAGGAAAAATAATACATTTGGCATGTTTTTCATTGGATTTTTAGGATTTGTGTTGGTAGTTGGCATTTTCATCATATTTGGACAATTGGTTTCTTGATTTATATTGTTTGGATTCCTTATAATTTAGTGAATAAGTTGGTTTTGATAAATTTTGGGTTGAATTTTCACCCTCTTGTTTGCTAAATTGCAGGGAATTCCATTCATATTTTTCTTGATTCCATGATTCCTTGGATGTTGTATTTTGCCTACTTCTATGCATTCCTTGGATCTCTTGATGATTATGCCATTTGTATTGCATTGTGCTCCCTAGTATATTTTTGGCTTCATGTGGTATTTTGCCCGGAGTGCAAAAGGGCAAGTGTGGGGGAATTTGATGAACACATTTTTATTCACACTTTGCATAATTAATCTTAGCTTTCTTTTACTATAATTGTGATTAAATCCACTGTTTTAATTGGGATTTACCGAATTGGGCTTTATCGGGCTTTAACTGTAAATGTTGTTTAATTTCGGATCTTAAGCCTACTGACCTACCTGTCTTGTTTTGATGATATCTTGAGCTGCAGGTGTCCGATTTGGGTGATTCCAGTGGCATTGGAAAGCTAACTTCCGGGGCTTTAATTTGATATTCTATATGACTATATTCCCATGAAGCAATTAGGAGCAGTTGCAGTTCGAAGTTGGGCTACGGAAACTGTCTTAGAAACATCATTGTTTTAAGACTTGTATTAGTGTATTGGGCCTCATACTTGTTAATTTCGGCCCAAACATCATTTAGATCTGATTAATTAGGAGTAGATCTATAAATAGGGACAGTTACTCTTTTGGAGGGAACTCTTTCTCATTTTCTAAAATTCAGATTTGAAGTCTCTTCATTTTTCCCTCTTTTTCTCTCTTCTTCTTCTTCTTCTTCTTCTTCTTCTTCTTCTTCTTCTTCTTCTTTCTTCTTCTTCTTCTTCCATTTTTGTTTTTCCTCTTCAACCTCCATGGAAGGCTGAATTCAAGGTTGATTCTCAAGTGTTCTAAGCATTAGATCTTGAGGTTTGATCTATGCAATTTCGTTTTACAAATTTCTGCACATTTTCTCTTCTCCTATTCTCTAGAATTCTAGGATTTTGAATCTTGAATTGGAATGCATGCTTCATGGTTCTTCTTCTCCTCTTAATCCTAAATTTGAATCTTAGTTTGCTTAATTCTAAGATGAATCTACTGTTTGCTTAATTCAGTAGGTTAGGGATTAGATTCTCACACAAGTTTGCTTAATCCTTGTATGAGATAATTGATGAATTGATTGATGCTTAATTGGTTAATTCGAATTTGTGTAGGAATTGATAATTTTCTATAAATCAATGAAATATCCTATGTGAATGACCTTGAGAATTCATCCATTTTCATACATATTTTCTGAATTTCGAATTTTAGCTTTATGTTCTTGAATTTTAAGAAACAATCAAACAAAACCCCCTTGCTTGCTTTTGAATAAACAATTCTTGTGAGTAAATTCGAATTTTCTATTGAATTCCTTGAGAGACGACTTTGGTTAATTTTCCATTAACTACATATTCTGAGTTTTAATATTTGGTTGAGTGCGGCCTCGATCACCAATCCATGAGTATACCATGAAGTTACAAAGGTGGTACCTGTGAACCAACCCCCCACGGCGAAATAGGCGCAAGGAAAGAGCGATGGAAACGTCTAAGTATATGTTTGGATCGTTGATGAGACCTGGGTTCCTTGGCTTGTGCAATAGCCCCATTGTTATCACAATAAAGACTTATTGGATCCACAATGGTAGGAACTACACCAAGTTCAATAATGAACTTCCTGATCAAAATGGCCTCTTTCGCAGCATTTGAGGCCGCAATATACTCAGCTTCTGTGGTAGAATCAGCGACTGTTTCCTGCTTTGAACTCTTCCAGCTCACAGCGCCACCATTCAAACAAAACACATAACCTGACTGCGATCTTGAATCATCTTTGTCGGTTTGGAAGCTAGCATCAGTGTAACCCTTTACAAGTAGCTCTTCCTCACCTCCATATATCAAGAATGAATCATTAGTTCTTCTTAAGTACATAAGGATGTTCTTGACTGTTGTCTAGTGACCTTCACCGGGATCAGACTGGCATCTGCTAGTCATGCTTAAAGCATATGATATGTCTGGTCGAGTACATAACATGGCATACATGATAGACCCTATAGCGGATGCATAAGGAATCTTACTCATGCGATCTCTCTCTTCTTTACTAGAAGGAGATTGAGCCTTAGAAAGGCTTATACCATGTGACATAGGCAAAAATCCCTTCTTAGAATCTTGCATGTTAAACCGTTTTAACACTTTGTCTATGTATGTACTTTGATTTAGGCCAAGTAATCTTCGAGATCTATCTTTATAGATCCTGATACCTAGCACATAGGTCGCTTCGCCCAAGTCTTTCATAGAAAAACAATTTCCTAACCAAGTCTTTACAGACTGAAGGGTAGGAATGTCATTTCCTATGAGAAGTATGTCATCTACATACAAAACCAGAAAAACCACTATGCTGTCACTAACCATTTTGTAGACACAAGGTTTATCTTCATTTTTAATGAAGCCAAACTGCTTAACAACTTCATCAAAACGAAGATTCCAGCTTCTAGAAGCTTGCTTTAATCCATAAATGGATCGTTGCAACTTACATACCTTTCCAGCATTTTCAGGTATAACAAAACCTTCAGGTTGTGTCATATACACATCTTCAAGAAGACTTCCATTTAGGAAGGCTATCTTGACATCCATTTGCCAGATTTCATAATCATTGTAAGCTGCAATAGCAAGTAAGATCCGAACAGATTTGAGCATGGCAACTGGGGAAAAGGTTTCATCATAGTCTACACCATGAATTTGCTTGAAACTTTTAGCCACCAACCGTGCCTTAAAAGTATATTACCATCCATGTCAGTTTTCCTTTTGAAAACCCACTTGCACCCTATGGGTTTTATCCCTTCGGGTGGCTCAATCAAGGTCCATACATTGTTAGTGTACATGGAATCCATTTCAGATCTCATGGCATCAAGCCATTTCTCAGATTCTGGACTCAAAAGAGCTTCTTGGTAAGTCACTGGTTCATCTTGATCCATTAGCAATACATCCCCTTCTTGAGACACAAGGAAACCATATCTCTCAGGTTGTTGACGTACCCTATCTGACCTACGCAAGTCTTGCGCTACTTGAGCAAGTGGCTCCACAACACTTTGTGGTATCTGCTCTTGTTCCAACATTGGCTCACAGCTACTCTGTGGTATTTGAATTTCTTCAAGTTCTACTTTCCTCCCATTTATTTTCTTAGAGACAAATTCCTTCTCTAAGAATACAGCAGTCCTAGCGACAAACACTTTGCCTTCGCTAGGATTGTAGAAGTAGTAACCCTTAATTTCTTTTGGGTATCCCACAAATAAGCATTTATCTGATTTGGGTCCTAGCTTATCTGAAACTTGGCGTTTCACATAAGCTTCACAACCCCAAATCTTCATAAAAGACATACTGGGTCATCTCCCAGTCCATATCTCATATGGTGTCTTTATGACAGCCTTAGATGGAACACGATTTAGTGTGAAGGATGCTGTTAACAAAGCATGACCCCAAAAGGAGTCGGGGAGATCAGAGTGACTCATCATGGATCGAACCATATCTAATAGAGTTCGATTTCTCCTTTCAGAAACTCCATTCCATTGTGGTGTTCCAGGAGGAGTGAGTTGGGATATTATCCCACACTGTTTCAGATAGTCATCAAATTGTTGGCTCAAGTATTCTCCACCTCGATCTGATCGAAGTGTTTTAATAGTCTTGCCAAGTTGGTTTTGTACTTCATTCTTAAATTCCTTGAACTTTTCAAAGGATTCAGATTTGTGTTTCATTAGATACACAAATCCATATCTACTAAAATCATCAGTAAAAGTGATGAAGTATTGAAAACCTCCTCTAGCCGTTGTGCCCATGGGCCCACATACATCACTATGTATGAGACCAAGAAGATCATTGGCCCTCTCACCTTTTCCGGTGAATGGGGTTTTGTTCATCTTCCCCAATAAACAAGATTCACATGTCTCAATTGATTCAAAATCAAATGAGTCCAAATAACCATCTTGGTGGAGTTTGGATATGCGTTTCTCATTTATGTGGCCTAAGCGACAATGCCACAGATAAGTTGGGTTCAAATCATTTGTTTTGAACCTCTTAGCATTTATGTTATAGATAGGAACTTTGAAGTCAAGAACATATAGTCCATTGATTAATTTTGCACAACCATAAAACAAATCATTTAAATAAATTGAACAACTATTGCTCTTTATTATAAATGAAAAACCATTCTTGTCTAAACAAGAAAAAAAAATAATATTCCTACTAATGGCTGGCACAAAATAACAATTATCTAACTCAATAACTAGCCTAGTTGGCAAAGTTAAATAATAGGTTCCTACGGCTAAAGCAGCAACTCTTGCTCCATTTCTGACTCGCAGGTCGACTTCACGTTTAGCTAGTCGTCTACTCCTTTTCAGATCCTGCACATTTACACAAATGTGAGATCCACATCCAGTATCTAATACCCAAGATGCAGAAGCAGATAAATTGACTTCTATAACATAAATACCTGAAGCGGAAGTCTCACTTCCCTTCTTGATCTCCTCCAGGTACTTTGCACAATTTCTCTTCCAATGTCCTGATTGGCCATAGTGGAAACATTTTCCTTCCTTAGCTATCCTTCCAGTAGGCTTCAAAGCAGAGGTACTAGGCTTGTCTTTGATCTTTTCCTTTGATTTGAAATAAGGCTTCTTGAACTTCTTCTTGCCCTTGCCTTTTCCAAGTTGGACCATCAATATGGCCTTCCCTTTACCTTTATTAATGTTTTGCTCAGCTGTTCTCAACATGCTTAGCAATTCTGGCAGTGGTTTGTCAAATTCATTCATGTTGTAGCTCATGACGAATTGACTATAGATGTCCGACAACGATTGCAGGACAAGATCAGTGGCCAACTCCTGGCCTAATGGGAATCCATGTCTTTCTAGGTTTTCAATGTACCCAATCATCTTGAGCACATGAGCACCTACAGGGCTTCCCTTTGCCAGTCTACATTGATAAAGTGCTTTTGAGGCTTCAAATCGTTCATGCCTATCTTGGCCTTTATAAAGTCTCTTTAAGTGTATGATCATATCGTACGCATCCATGTTCTCATGCTGTTTTTGGAGTTCAGCATTCATGGTAGCAAGCATAAGGCAACCTACATCGAGAGCATCATCCAGATGCTTCTTAAAAGCATCCTTGTCAGCTTTCCAAGCAGTTGCAACGGGTGTTTCAGGAACGGGCTCTTCCAGAACATACAACTTCTTTTCATGCCTAAGGACTATCCTTAGGTTTCTGTACCAGTCTAGAAAGTTAGTTCCAGACAATTTTTTCCTTCTCAAGGATAGATCTCAGTGACAGGTTACTTGTTGTGTTTGTTGCCATGGTTATCTATTAACAGAAAATTATGCAAGTATCATATAACAAACATATTCAACAAGGTCTTTAATCAAATATGCCTCCCACTGTTTTGATTCAAAATAAGTACCCTCAATATAAAGAATCATAAAATCCCATCACTAGATTTTCTAGTGGGCCATGATCCATATTTCACCTAATTTTAAGTCGGCTTTGGCTGATCGCTTAAGAAAAGATTATTTAGGTAGGAACACGCTTTCCAATTGTATCTCATACAACTCTTGGATAGTTAGGTGAATAACTCTTATTCTAATTCATCTTATGAATTAATGCCTAACTTAGTGCCTCTAGGTTTTTCAATCCTATTGAATATACCTAGTTAAGTCAAAACCCAATGATTAACAACCAGATATTACTTTTTATCCTATCGCGTTTTACTAGTATAGATAAAGGTATCCTGCTTTGACAGACCCACACTTCACCGATTCTAGTCTTAACGAGTGTTATTCATTGGAAGGCAAAAAGACTTAATATTCTCTTTGAGGGATTTGATCGCTTTAATTTTATTCGTTGTTAAATTATTTAACATACAAGCATGCATCTCATACAAATACATGATATGGTTATGGCCTCCTAAAAACAATACAAAATTTCATCAACTATATAATCTTGAATATAATCTTGAGCTCTCCAAATCTCCCACTGAATCCATGCTCCACGTCCTCCCGGTTACATTACATAACAAGAAGAAACCTCGTTTAACATACGGGGGGATAGAGATGAGAAGAGAATTACAAGAGTAATGTCAAGAGGTAAGGCACGACACGCAGGTCGTAGTTAAATTTAAAACAACTAAGGCCATAACCAATTATTATGCGAACTCAATATCCATTGATTGTAAAACGAGTGATATAATAAGATGTATATATTAAGCGAGGTTTGATTACGCGCATACGAAATAACACACTACGCAGTGTCTCGCATCAAACGAATACTTCACGAACCTGTAAACAGGTAAGTCCCTCGTATCATTCAAATACATTCTTGTCAACAAATTGATAAGTGATATGTTTATCGCAACCAACATTTGAGTCGAGACAAAGTTTCAACAATTGAACCCTTTGACTCCCAAGACATGAACTTTTCATGTTCCATGGGACCCTCTAACACCAGAACATATAAACATATACATCGCACACAAAACAATCAATAAAGGAAACAAAACAAACTGAAACGCGCACCTGCGCTTCACCAAGCGCAGGTTCCAGTTTTTAATTTTTAAATACTGTAAGTTTCGCTTCACCTGCGCTTCACTTCCGCTTCACTTGCGCTCAGCGTGAGTGAAGCGCAGGTTCGAGATTCAAAACTCTAGTATGTTGTGCTTCACCTGCGCCCAACGCAGATGAAGCACAGATATGACGTTCAGAAAACGTTCTGCGTTTTTAAACAGAAAAACAGAATATCACATATTCAAACGATTAAAAGCCTAAAACATGTTTATCGCAAACCAACGCTCTGATACCAATTGAAGGGAATCAAGCATGTGGTCAGGGTGCAGTGAAAATAAATGGATTCTCTCACTTGTTATGATCATTATGCGAAAACACGAATCAAGGCATAAAAGGGAATAAAACAAAATCGTACCTTTTAAGGATTGCTAACGAGGCTATAGCAGCCACGTCTCTACTGGTGTCCACGCCAACAACCGGACTAGGATTCTCTCCTCAACTCTGCTAGTAGTGTTTTGAGAGTAAGAGCGACTACTCATATATATAGGGTAATGCATCTCATGCTCTATTTATAGAGTGGTGACTAGGGTTTTACCCCTTCACTCACTTATCCCTAACACATATGGGCCTGACCCATTATGTTATAATTCTAATTAAATTAGAAGTATTATCCTTTCCTAGTGGCTTGTTGTATGCGTGTGACCCAATAGGCTTTTAATATTTGGTTATGATATTAAAATAAAACCCTTTTATATTTAATATCATAAATAGTGAGCGGTATCTAGCAATACATCACTGTCCAAATATTGAGATTATCAACAACTTTGAAGAATCCTATTTTATGATAATTTATATGATATGTCCCTTTGTCCAAATAACTAATTGAACACAGGGGCATGGATTGTGTCAACCTTGTATAGTTCAATTTATGTTTTCTTGATCCCCAAGTAGACTATACAGAAAATAAACATCTCATGTTTATCCTCCTGAGCATGGCCATGCATTTTTCAGTCTCACTTTATCAAGAGGCCTACAGATATAACTCCTGCTACATAGGAGGGACAAATCCCATCTAGGGCACTCACATTCCTCCACATAATTTATTATATGTCCAAATACCAACTTTATTGTTACATGCAACGTTTGATGATATTTAAAATGTATAATTCCTTATGTAGGAATCGTAGTGATTTCAGGTCAAAGGACTTCATATAACATTTATCAATTTAAGAAACGTTCATGACACTTATGTAACAATCCATGCAATGTTCTTAAGGTGGGTCTGTCCAGTACATCATTACTCTTAATGTGTACCTATGTGAGTGCATGATATCTCATATCCATGATCCGTGAGATGTGATCATCAATGAACTCACATACTAGTCTAAATGCATCTTTGTCCTAAGATGATACTTGACTAGGGACTATTTTAAGAATAGTTCTTCATAAGATCTGACGATCAAGTCATCTACTTGATATCTTATGAAGTTTAAGTTCACTATTCTAAAAACAATAATTATATTCTAAAAGAATTAATAAATGAATTGCCTTTATAAAATAATAATATGATACAAGTGATGGGTCTCTAGTGCATATACTAACAGTTATGACATTTTCAAATGACTTACCCTAAAAGTTTTTTTTTTTTTTTTGCAAAGCAAAGTTACTTGTGCCCTTGAGGAATAGGCCCAAATTAAGACGGTGTATGAGTAGAGGATTGCTAGGTGCCTTCGGGATATGCTAAACAAGGCCCGGAAGAGTGGGACTAGGCCCACTTGGTGTGGTGAAGAGGCCTAGGAGGGTCTTTTGGCCTACTGGGCCTCTGATGAGTTCAAGGGGAAGTTCGCTCGTAACAATAGCAATCGGGCTTCTCGTCAAGGTGGAGTAGTCCATACCATGGGCCACAAGACCCACATTGAGGTCACGTTGAATATGGTATGTAAAAACTTACTCTTCTGGTGGATTATAGCATGGACCCTAAATCTTTTGGTTCACGGTGGACCATTTAATCAGAATCGTTGATTTATTATTTTATATTGGACGGTGGAGATATTTACCGCTTTTCCTTGGTTAAACATCTAACATCTAGGAATCTGATTTTTCCCCACACTATTTTCTGAAATCACACATTCGCCCCAATTTGAAATCCCACTTTAGGGGTCGAAGAACCCTAGCTCATTTGCCTTTGTTAGAACCGTAGCACCGAAATGGAACCCTAGCTCATTTGTTTTCCCATTCCCTCTCCGGTTTCAGATGTGAATGATTCATAGGTATTGTTGTTTGGTTTGATTTACCCGAGGTCTAGATCGAAACACGTTGACGAAACTGGTGACGGATCATAGATTGGGATTTCGCTATCGTGTTTTGTTGTTTTCGCTGTTCCAGGGTTCCCCTTTATTTCTCCGATTTCAGATGAGAAGGATTCTCCGTTTTCAAGTGCGAGGGAATGGGAAGAAAGTTTAGAACTGAACACCGTGAATGGTAAGCTACGGCACCAGAAATTTATTTCTGGGACGGTTGATTCTTAGAGTTGGGCATTCTGCATATCCAGAGTTTTTGCATTTTCGTTGCAATCAGTTGAGTTCTATTGTTTGTGGATTTTTAACTTGATTTTTCATGTTTTAATTTTTGTAGTTAATTTACTTGTTTTATTTGAGGATTTGTAACCTTGTAGTTGGATTTTTAATTCTGTCATTGGCTGGATCAAATTTTCGTGCTGGTATGAACACCTTTTATATTGTATTCGTTCTGAATATTGATTTTGTATGTGTTTAAATTAAGTTTAGTTCATGAAGTACCTATACATTGGACGGGAATCAGAGCTTGTTATTGTGTTATTGCTCTGTTTGAATAGAAATTTTGTCAATGTTATAGAGTGTGCTTATTATTGGTTATTGAAATTGGTAGTTGGTTTGCAGTTTAGTTAGTAGAGCATTTCACACCATTTTGTTTTGGTTGACTGAATTCATTGTAGTGTATGACTTGAGATGTTTAATTGAAGAATGTACATCAATGAGGATTGAATCACCCCCATTTGGTTTGATTCATTTTGAGGGTACCAAATCGTTTTGAATGGACTACATTGGCTTTGAAATTCATTACTTCTGTAGATATAAATTCTGTAATTTTGGTAATGAAACTGAAGTTGTTTAGGGTGAAATCTGATGTTGTCAATGGCACCGTGTTTATTTGTTTCGGTTGATGACATGAACTTGGAATTGGTATGACGATTGTTAGTGCGGTAACTCTGTTAATCGTTTGCTATCCTTCATTTATGAATTCAAAATTGAATCTGATTGCAGAAGCGAAGTGGTGTTATGCTGTAGTTCAATTTCTGAATTTTGGTCAAAATTGTTATCCAGGCAGAGTTCTTTGATAGAATTCACGTAATTATTTTGGTGTTAATATGAAGTGTGTTAGTGATGATGTTAATTTGTTGGTGAGTTTGTATGTTTTTTCGTTGATTTTTGAAGTGTATTAGAGCAACTCTGCCTGAGACTGAATCATACAGGGGCTAGTTGAGTGAAGAGTCTGAATGTGGGCGTCAGGACCATTTATTTCCTTTGTACCTTGGCCCCTGGTATTAACAGTTTTGATATTGCATATGTGCCAGAGGTCCAAGCATAGATGGGCAACAAAGTTTAGACATTGATTTTCGGTTGCAGGCCCAAAGCAATGGGGTTTGTCTTGAATGGTGGAGTTGGGCCTTTTACAATTTACTTATGGCTGTTTGAGTTGATTTACTGTCATTGACGGTACAAAATTTTGTTTTTAAAAAAGAGTGAACAAAAGACTGTTGATTACACACGATATAAAATTGGACAAATAAAACCCAAGTTATCAATGCGGAACGCATGTAAGTACTCTGCCACTCTAATTTGACAAGCATAAAATTTTGAATTCAAGAAACGACAAAATATGACGAAGACTAATTCAGAATAGAAATTTGTGATTGGAGGTTGTCCTAGCTCAAGAAAGTGATGTGGTAGAGTTTGATTCTCTTCTGGTACAGACTTTAAAAATCCGGTGAATTGTTGTGTGCCAAAAATGGGTGACTTTTGTGATGACCTCGTCTCTCATCTCATTATGTTCTCCAAGTATCAAATCCATAGCAACTCTCATCCTGACGACTCCTTCATTTAGCTATGTACATGAGATGTAAAATGATCAGAACTAGTTTACTGGGAAGTGGTAAAGTATAACGTTGATGATCCATTAACTATTGACATACCTCTTGCAAGCGATTTTGTTTGAAATCGATAGCAATGTTCATCCAATGAAGCACCCAGACAGCTGAATTGTCCCTGTTAATGATATTTGTAGTTTAGGTTTAGGGTTTAGGGGATGAAAATAGGTTGGTTAAAACATGTACTACTGGGGTGTGCAAAGAGAACTATACCCATATTGAGTTGTATTTGCGATCCCGTTGGGTGTAGTTACTTCCCAGTTTTGAAAGTCTACTCTGTTAGGGTCGTATATAGGGGGATAGTACTGAGTAGCCATCATCCTGGATAGAACCCGACACTGAAAATTAAACACAAAAAACAATTTAGTAGAGTGTTCAATGCAAGGTCCATGTAATATATTGGATAAGTATGTTTTAGTTTACCACAGTAAAGATTCGTTCTATACGGCCATTGATGTTTTGTGTTTCCACGCAAGAGTCTAGGTAATAAACACATCTCTGTTCCAGCGAGATTACCATGAGAAACCAATGTCCACCATATTCTTGAATTGGGACGTAAATCTGTTTCAATGTCGACATACGGTTGCAAAGTTAGCTAGTAGCATATCCCGTTAAATGAAACTGTTAAAATTATCGTATAAATGAATCATCATTATAACATGTTTGAGTTCATGAAATGGAGGCATCCAGTCTTTCATATAATCTTTAACCAGATCTTTCATTCTCACGTCGTCATTGCCAGCATCCCGCTGCATGGAAATAATGGGATTTTTTAACGCATAGATATTTCGAGCAAGAGTTGGAAATCAATAATTTGAAATTAATTTAACCTCAAAGTTTGGTGGTAGGCACCAAACATATTGTGACGGAATTTTTTGTTGCTCCCAGGTAATGCTTCGTGCATACATCCGTATAATCTGCATTACGAATATTAAATTTTGATTAGTTTGCCGTTTAGAGAATGTAATTTTGGTGTGAAATAAAGATCTTCAAATGGCATAGCTTCACCTCGTATGACACCCTCTTCCCAGGGCACAAACATTGGAAATCTGATTTTCTATGTTCTGTGTAGTCTACTTTGTAAATTAATTCTCTGGGCAGAAAAGTGAAAAGTATGTTAGGTAACGAAAAATGAAACCCGTTATTTCGAACACATAGTAGATTAGGGTTTAGAAGACCTTTCATCAATGTCATTGTTAAATAGAAATGTGGATAGTTGAATTTCCGGACTTGTTAATCTCATGTCCACAGTGGGCTTAAACTTGGTGTTAATACTTTGGGCAAAGAAAAATCATATGGGCTAGACATAGTGGATCGTATTAGTTCCCTGTACAAGTAAACCCATTAATAATTATTATTTTGAGGTAATAGTATTGAGGCATGCAATGACAACCATGTAGTTGGAATTTTTCTTACCGGTTAAATTTTTCTCTTGCCCTTAGACGTGGAGGTGCAAGCAGAAGTCTTCTTTGTGTCGTGTAAGTGATTATGATCCAGCCGAGCAAGGTCGGAGAAGCGAACACTATTACTTCAAAGGCAACTGGGTGTGGAGCCAATTTGTGGAATAAGTTGGACAAGTATTGTTGCTACCCCTAGTCCACCCTGCGGTCTGTTGTAAAGCGTGCTTTTAAAGCATGGTACCTGATGGTAGTGAATTATTTACAATGAGCAAAGGACAGTTCATTAAATAGAGGTACAGTGATGGGGCTTTTCATTTAAACGAGTACTGATACAAGTTAGTCTATTTTGGGATGTAGTAAGCCTCTGTGGTTTAATCGTACGCAAAGTTTTTTTTTTCCATTTTCATGATTATTTTTAATTCACCCGAAGTCGATGGCAGGTTTACCATTTACTCCTACAGCTGTCTTCAAGCTCTATAGGTAACATAGTGGAGTGCTATTTGTATTGTTATGGTACAGGAAGGTGTATTTGTAAATAGATCAGGGTCTGTCAGATCTTCTCATTTATTGATGGATAGCACTGATAAATTATTTGCAGTTTGGTGTTGTGTACGTACTAGAAGGTGTACTTCATGCATGCAAAACTAATATTAGGCGGCAAAGTTATAATGGTAGTAGGTCATTTGCCTTATTAAATGGTCGTGCATAATGAAAGCAAAGCAGGACACTACCTTAGTGAATATAACGTGCTACAAAGTTTGAGTTATAATATTACAAACGTTTAAGTGTCAAACCTGTTTTATAATATTTAACATAGTGAACTTCATCAAAATAAACTGATAAGCATAAGGGCTTTTAGTTAAGCAGTACCAAGCGAAATGCTTCTTCAGTGGCAACTTCCAAATTTGGAGCTCATCAGCCTGCTTCAGCCCCTGTTCCCTACAGAATTTGTACCAGCCCGGTCCCATCTTGCAGTGGAGATCATAAACGTTGCTCCAAACAAGACCCATGTTGCAGGTCGTTGTTTGGCAGGCGAATCTGGATATTGTTTTGTTTGTGCTGCAAGTAGCGTCTAACAACTTTTCTAGGAATAATCTACATTATGTGTAAATGAAATTAAATTAGCTTCGAAATAATGGATTGTAAAAGTTAAAACGTTATTTGTGATAGGTAGAAGTATTGAAATTTGACTTACTAAGCCTTGTTTCCCTGCTTCTTGTGACTTGCTCATTTTATGGTTCCATAGAAGCTCTCCTCCAAGTGCCAGGAGTTGTTCTGGTTCGTTGTTGATAGTTGGTTGACGGTCATTGGTGATTGGTGGAGCAGTTCTGTCTTGTTGGTCCATTTGGTTTGTCCATTGGTCGATTTTGTGGGCCATTGCTGGTAGGGGGCCTTTGTTCAGGTATTCCTGTTTGTGTTTGGATGAAATCTGTCTTGGCTTCCGGGGGGTACATTCATGGGACCAGGGTAGGGGTAATGATGTTCACGTTTTTCGCGATAGTTCCAAATCTTGAATTGGAAAATTCCATCCCCTTCATACATGAACCAGAAGCCTACAGTTGTGTTGATGTTGTAAATAAACCGGACAAGTTCCATCCCTTTAGTCAACCACACCCCCCCTCCCTATTTTCTATTTCCACTTGGAAACTATTACCATGGGGGTCCACTAGGTGAACATCTATGATTAGTGGGATGAGACAAATCGTCAAGGAAACTCCTTGGAAGTTTGATGGAATCCTGATTTCATGGAGTAACACTATTCAGAAAGTAAGCAATGAATAGGATTGCGATTTAGCACTAATCTACCATAATCGTTTGAAATAATATTTAAAAACCATACCTATTTTCTTGTGGAATTTAAAACAACCACAAATTTTTCGTACACTTAAAGATATTCATTTGGGAACTTAGTTAAAACAGAGGGATTGTACCAATCTGTGGTGTTTAAGGTGACAATACCCGATTTTCCAGCCACCTTACCACGACTGGTTACCAATGGCAGACCTTTGCTCCCTGGTCATAACAGTAAACAGAATCACTAATTTTATCAGAGATGGGGGGTTTGAAAACCTTAAAAGCATCACTTTACTGAATGGATGGATTTAAAATAGCGTTTTGAAAACCCGAATCCCAGAGTGGGCTACTATGTTTATTTAAGTTGTAACTTAGTACAACAGAAATGCTGTCCAAACGGAGGGGGAACACTAAACATGGAAATTGCAATTTGAATGAACATTGAAAAAAAAGCAGTGAAAGAGTAGAAGATGTGCGTTGTCTATTTCTATAACGACAAATGTACAGTTTAATGGCGAAACTACAATCAACGAATAAGGAAATGATTCGAGTAGGGGGTACCTCTTGATGACCGGTGTAGCATCGGCATGGTGGTTGTTCTCCATCGTTAGGGCTCGTTTCTTTCGAAGAAGGAAGATTGAAGTGTTCGGAGGAAGTTCGAAAGTGGTGTTTTGGCGTTTTGTAAGTGGTGTGTGTCTGCTTTAAATTTAACTTTATCAATGGGCGAAAGCAACTGATCGACACAACTGTTGGCCTTTATTTGCTGTACTAGTGATAAATGCATACGAAGACAAAGGAATAAGAAGGTTTTGACGGGCACGTGTACCACCTTTAATTGGTAGGACCGTTGGTTTTCCCATTTTTTTATTTATTTATTTTGACAAATGCTATATCCTCCTAATTAGTGCTCCGATATTATGGCCAAAGATCCAAATCATTGAGTTTTAATAGTTGAAATATGAGACAATCATTAAATTCATTGTTGGCTTTTAGTTATGTAATGAATGTTTTTCATCAGTTGAATTGAAAATTATGTTACCTAGTTTATGCTAACCATTTATTTATTGTACCAATTTATCCATAATGAGTAACAGATCATTATGCTAAATCCTAAATCCAATAACAAAGAGGCAACAACATTGGTTCATAACTAAATATAACAAAATAATAGGAAAGCAGTTCATTAATTAAGTTAACATAACTCGGTACATAGTTTAAGTTATGAGCTTACAAAAAATTGACAGTCCTACATGTAACCTAATTTTAATTCACCCTATTTAAGGAAAATTAACAATTAAAGGATCAAGGCTTTGAAGTAACGAGAAGCAAGCGAAAAGCTTCTTCGGTTGGCAACTTCCAAATTTGAAGCTCATCACCCTGCTTCAGTCTCTGTTGTCTACAGAAGTTTGTACCAACCGGGTCCCAGCTTGCAGTGTAGCTCATAGGCGGTGCTCCAAACAAGACCCCATGTTTGTAGGTTATCGTTTGGTAGGCGAATCTGCAGATTGTTTTGTTTGAGCTGCAAGTACCGTCTTACAATTTTTCTAGGTACAATTTACATTATCATTAATGAAATTTAATTAATATGAAGTTAAAGGATTGAAAACTGTAATAGGTTAATTGTAAGAGGTAGTAGTATTGAAATTTGACTTACTAAGCCTTGTTTCCATGCTACTTGTGCGTTGCTGATTTTATGCTTCCATAGAAGCTCTCCTCCAAGTGCCAGCAGAGGTTCTGGTTCGTTGGTGATTGGCGGTTTGATGTTGTTTTTCGGCTTCCAAAAAAGCTGCTGTCCAAGCACATACTTGCGCTTTACTTCATTGGTGGTAGGTCGATCAGTGATCAGTTGTTGGTCCATTTGGTTCTCCACTGGTGTCTTTGGTCCATTGTTCATTGATGGTGGTGGTGCAGTTTTTGTAACGTGTTGGGGTTCATTCAATGTTGGTGCCTGGGGCGGCTGGATGACATGGTGCATAGACGCATTGAAGGCTCCAATTCCTTGTTCATTGTTGCTTGAGGCCCTTGGTTCACTGAAGTCGACCGGTGGGTGGACTAAATTAGTGATTGGTTCAGGGGCTACATTCAAGGGACACGGGTGGGGGTATTGATGTTTGCATTTTTCTTCATTGTTCCAAACGTTCATTTGGAATATTCCGTCGCCTTCATACATGAACCAGAAGCCAACATTTGTGTTTATCTTGTAAATAAACCGGATGAGTTCCAGACCTTTAGTCAACCACAACCCTCCCTCCATCTCTTCGATCTCCACTTGGAAAGTATTACCATGTGGGTCGACAAGGTGCACATCTGTGACTAGCGGATGAGTTAATTGCTTAAGGAAACTTCTAGGGAGCTTGATCGCATCCTGAGTTCAAAGGCTATAACTACTCAGATAGTAACCAATGTCAACGGTTCTTAATAATTTAAAAAAAAAATTCTGAATTTCTACCATAATTTATAACAATCAGCCAAGTTAACAGTAGTTGATACAATACTTTTGCAAACCCAGAGAAACTGAAAATTCTGAACCCAATGTTTCCCTGTTTAAGGTGACATACCTGTTTTTTTAGCCAGTTAACCACGTAATGCTTCCCAATGGCAGAGCCTTCCTCCCTGATCACAATAGTAGACATAATCACTAATTTAATCAGAGGTGGGTGGTTTGATGCAAGTATGAGGTTCAATTTAATGAATGTTAAGAGTTAAAAAAGCATTTCTAACCCTAAGTGCAGTGTGGATTGTACGCATGTAAGTTCTAAGTAAATTGAATACAACTGTTGTCTAAACGAAGATTATCACAATGGCGTCTAGAAATTCCACTTTACTGTTCATAAAAAAGTTGCAGGAAAAAGCTAGAAGTAGTGTGTTCAAACATAGTTCAAGAATTAGTTTGTGGTTGAATGCCGAAACTATCGTAAGAGAATAGCAAAATGAATAGATTAGGGGCAACCTCTTGACGACCGTTGTCGCATTGGCACTGTGGTTGAACTCCATTGTTAGGGGCTCCGTACGCTGAAGAATGGAAGATTAAAGGGTTGGGAAGAATCTGGAAAGTGGTGTCTTGGCGTGTTGTAAGTAGTTACTGTTAGCTTTTACCTAGACTTTAGTAATTGGCGAAAGGTAAAGGACAAAGAAAAACGATGGTTTTTATTTGTTTGATAATTGGTTCGACTGTTGGTCTTCACAAGAATAGCTTAGTTTTATTTTTATTACGAGGGAAGGGAGAATTTTTCGAGAAATAGAGGTGGTCATTTCGAGAAATAGAGACGAAACCAAACTTCGGTCCTAGTTACTCTCAAGTTAGAAGAGACGAAACCAAACTACGTTTAGAATTCACTTCGTTCTCATGTATGGTCATTTTCATCCACCAAGAAAAAGTGCTCTGACGAAGTTTTTACTGTCTATAAAGTTTTATTTCAAATTATACAATAAATTAATGTCATGGCAATTGTCAGCTATTTTGTATCCGACTTTGCCATAACTTTGCTAGATACTTCTTTCCTTTAATCTGCAGAGAGTTGGCTTTTTTCAATTTTTGTGAAACCTCGTATGTGGCGAAAGTGGTGTATGCTTAGTTGGGGGTGCATTTGAGGGGGACGTGTCAGACCATCAGATCTAGTGTTTTAATTCTGGACCCACCGATAAAAGGACACTATTAAGTGGAAATGTTAATGGTAAGTTGGTCACATTGAATTTGGGATACCTAACATTATTGAATTAATTTCCTATAAATCACCCTCCAGGACCATCATCGTCTTGTGAATTGAAATTAAGTTTTGGTCAATCTTACAATGAGTTCCTGTAATCCAGATTCCATAGTAGGGCCACCTTATCCAACACATACACAGTCACAGCAACCATGTATTTCAATCACTGACCAATCTATCAGGTTCCTGGAGGGTACACACGAGAATCAAGCACCACGTCCTGGTGATCGTGAGAGTGGGGAAAGTAGGAAATCGACAAATCTAAATAGTCATGCACCAATCACTGGTAGACCTGTTATGCTACACCACTCGGTCCATAGTCCTAAGTCCTCATACGTGCCCGAAGTCAGTGTAATACTTGATAACTCAAAAAAATGTAAGACACCGTAAAACCACTTTATTTTAGTTTTTTCGTAACCTACTTGTTCGCATTTATTATTAAGTCGAGTTCCAATATTGTATGTTTTTTTTTTCCAGATGATTTTGATAACGACATCATATTCTTGGGACCTCCAAAAAACATAATCTTGGAATACAAATGTTCAGTGAGTCTTGGTCAGGTCTGTATGTCACTGAAAATAGGGCAACCTATTTATAGGAGCCGACCAATAATGAATCTCGAGGGAGTACCCTACTACGCATTCCGGGCATCACTAATTAGCAAGTTACACGGTATACATCATTCAGCAGTTGGAGCATATGCACCTTCAGAGGACTTGGCAAGAGAGGATGCTGCAAGGAAATTGTTGACACGTATCCTTGCAGCTACGGGCAACCAAATTTGTGACTTTAATTATTATAAGGTTGAAGCACTTGAGGAAAAGATGAAGGCTCTAAACATTGAAAATACGGAACTTAAGAGGGAGAATAGTTATTTAAAGGAGAAATTATGTGTTTTCAATTACCTGGAGAATAGGAACTAGTGTTTCAAACTATTATTCCGCGGGTGTAGTTGTTGTCTATCATTAGAATAGTCCCTTACGACGGAGGGTTGCGCTAAACAAGGGTGGCTAACACATATGTTTGTTACTAATATCATTGCTTATGTTTTTAATGTATCTTTTTAAAAAGTTATTAAGTATTGGATTTTTGTTTATGTATTATTGTTAACCACATAATTTGGTCAACATAGTGCACTACTTCCGGAGAAGTGTCGACTGTGTTATGCTATTCGGGGATGGTTGCGCTACATGTTCCACGAACCGTAGGGGACTTTGTGGGTTCGGTGCCAATGCATGCAACCTTGTCCATAGAGTTGGGACGTGAAATTTTAACCGTGTGTTTCCAGTGCCAAGAGTAGGCTCCTGTCAAATTTTGGTGATTTTTTGGATTTTGTTGTAATTATTGTGAATTTCAGCGTACGAAAGGCTAAATAAATAGTGGAAAATCAGTAGTTAATGTCAAAAAAATGCAGGAAAAACAGTTGGTGTCAGATTACATCCGATGCCCCCCCCATCTAAGTTTCGGGGGTGTTCCGGAGAAGTGTCGACTGTGTTATGCTATTCGGGGATGGTTGCGCTACATGTTCCACGAACCCTAGGAGACTTTTTGGGTTCGGTGCCAATGCATGCAACCTTGTCCATAGAGTTGGGACGTGAAATTTTAACCGTGTGTTCCCAGTGCCAAGAGTAGGCTCCTGTCAAATTTTGGTGATTTTTTGGATTTTGTTGTAATTATTGTGAATTTCAGCGTACGAAAGGCTAAATAAATAGTGGAAAATTAGTAGTTAATGTCAAAAAAATGCAGGAAAAAACAGTTCGTATCAGATTACATCCGATGCCCCCCCATCTAAGTTTCGGGGGTGTTCCGGAGAAGTGTCGACTGTGTTATGCTATTCGGGGATGGTTGCGCTACATGTTCCACGAACCCTAGGGGACTTTGTGGGTTCGGTGCCAATGCATGCAACCTTGTCCATAGAGTTGGGACGTGAAATTTTAACCGTGTGTTCCCAGTGCCAAGAGTAGGCTCCTGTCAAATTTTGGTGATTTTTTTGGATTTTGTTGTAATTATTGTGAATTTCAGCGTACGAAAGGCTAAATAAATAGTGGAAAATTAGTAGTTAATGTCAAAAAAATGCAGGAAAAACAGTTGGTGTCAGATTACACCCGATGCCCCCCATCTAAGTTTCGGGGGTGTTCCGGAGAAGTGTCGACTGTGTTATGCTATTCGGGGATGGTTGCGCTACATGTTCCACGAACCCTAGGGGACTTTGTGGGTTCGGTGCCAATGCATGCAACCTTGTCCATAGAGTTGGGACGTGAAATTTTAACCGTGTGTTCCCAGTGCCAAGAGTAGCCTCCTGTCAAATTTTGGTGATTTTTTGGATTTTGTTGTAATTATTGTGAATTTCAGCGTACGGAAGGCTAAATAAATAGTGGAAAATTAGTAGTTAATGTAAAAAAAATGCAGGAAAAACAGTTGGTGTCAGATTACATCCGATGCCCCCCCATCTAAGTTTCGGGGGTGTTCCGGAGAAGTGTCGACTGTGTTATGCTATTTGGGGATGGTTGCGCTACATGTTCCACGAACCGTAGGGGACTTTTTGGGTTCGGTGCCAATGCATGCAACCTTGTCCATAGAGTTGGGACGTGAAATTTTAACCGTGTGTTCCCAGTGCCAAGAGTAGGCTCCTGTCAAATTTTGGTGATTTTTTGGATTTTGTTGTAATTATTGTGAATTTCAGCGTACGAAAGGCTAAATAAATAGTGGAAAATTAGTAGTTAATGTAAAAAAAAATGCAGGAAAAACAGTTGGTGTCAGATTACATCTGATGCCCCCCCATCTAAGTTTCGGGGGTGTTCCGGAGAAGTGTCGACTGTGTTATGCTATTCGGGGATGGTCGCGCTACATGTTCCACGAACCCTAGGGGACTTTTTGGGTTCGGTGCCAATGCATGCAACCTTGTCCATAGAGTTGGTACGTGAAATTTTAACCGTGTGTTCCCAGTGCCAAGAGTAGCCTCCTGTAAATTTTGGTGATTTTTTGGATTTTGTCGTAATTATTTTGAATTTCAGCGTACTAAAGGCTAAATAAATAGTGGAAAATTAGTAGTTAATGTCAAAAAAAATGCAGGAAAAACAGTTGGTGTCAGATTACATCCGATGCCCCCCCATCTAAGTTTCGGGGGTGTTCCGGAGAAGTGTCGACTGTGTTATGCTATTCGGGGATGGTTGCGCTACATGTTCCACGAACCATAGGGGACTTTGTGGGTTCGGTGCCAATGCATGCAACCTTGTCCATAGAGTTGGGACGTGAAATTTTAACTTTGTGTTCCCAGTGCCAAGAGTAGGCTCCTGTCAAATTTTGGTGATTTTTTGGATTTTGTTGTAATTATTGTGAAATTCAGCGTACGAAAGGCTAAATAAATAGTGGAAAATTAGTAGTTAATGTCAAAAAAATGTAGCAAAAATAGTCTTATGAAATAATTTTATTTACACTAAATAATAGGTACACAACTAACTTTCTAATTAAATGAAGAGGACATAATTTACAGGAAATAAAGTACTATTTATTCTAATTGAAACAAATTTACTCAAACATGTTACAGAAAATTTTCACTTCCTTATCCCCGTCGCATGTCTCGCATAAATTATCATTTCCACAAGCATTTGAAGAACATTCAGGGAACTGTCCATTTCTAACTACAGGAACATTCCACCATAAATTTTTTATAAACGAAGACACCCTATCACTGCATGTTCTAATGCAAATGGATTTTTTTAACGAACAGAAAATATCTATCCCTTCCATTCTTCGGGCTTCTTCATCACTACACATCAATATCATGGAATAAACATATCTTGCTTCATCGTGTAGTGCCATGGACGCCCTTCTCAAATTCTGGAAACCAGCCTCAATATCCACTCCTTTGAAATATTGAACCATTGCCTCCCGATACATGACATCTACATTGCCACTCTTCCTGCATCGATCCAAAAACTGTTTTTTTTTGTTCAGTCGTCACCCATAGTGGTCCTATACTATAACCCAACCTTTCAACAGTCGCACTTTCTATAGACTAAATCATCATCACCCGCATCCTTCCATTCTTTGCAACACATTTTTGCATTAAATAAGTCTTCAATGGAACAACATGCTACCCTAGAAAGCATTTTCACTAATACCCCCCTTGGAACGTCGTCTACGGTGGTAATATTTCCCTTCAACCTCTTGTTCTCCATCACTAAAAGGCGAAATATTGAGTAGGAGTAGAAATGATGGTTCAATGCTTGTAACAAAAGATTTTTTAACACTATTACTATTCAGTAAAGCGAATTGATCTAAATTTATAGTTTCTTAAAGGATGTATTCAACATTCCAAGCGACGCAATTATTCCCTTTTCGTTTAATACTGAACAGTTGCACGTGATAAATTATGTCTTTTCGTTCACCACCTTATTAATTAGCCTTTTAACAAACGTAATAAACACTCAACCTCTAACAACCCATTATTAAATTAAATGACCCTAAACCGAAACGTCTACGTTTTTTTCCTTCAACCTAAAATCTGAAAGGTTTAAGACCGTCGCGAAGGTTCTTG
The DNA here is from genome assembly GCA_026901365.1 of Sesbania bispinosa. NCBI lineage: Eukaryota > Viridiplantae > Streptophyta > Magnoliopsida > Fabales > Fabaceae > Sesbania > Sesbania bispinosa. The sequence continues at coordinate 141,063 of QLOH01000513.1, read as the reverse complement.
GTCGTAGGGGAAAGAAAAACGCACAGAAACTCCATCACACTTAGTAAGTCCATCACTCTCAGTAACTCTGATACTCTTTTCACATTATCAGGTTATCGAACTATTACATTTTTGCGACTCTTGTGGTTTTTCAACATGTGCAGAGTTATTCTATATGGATCCCTCACTTGCTGAATACATTCGTGGGAGACAGGAAAACTTCACAGCCAAGGTGATATCAACCCAAGTAAGTAGTAACTGATTAGGGTTTTTCTCCCTTAACTAATTATTTTACTTTGTTAGGACTTTTGCCTACTGTCGCCCTGAGATGGGTTATGGAATTAATTTTTAATTTTGTGTTTGATTTCTAACTTATGTCGTTATTTTTCAGAACAATATAATCATCAATGCGTACTTTCTATAGTCACTGGGAAACAAATCTTTTGAATAGTTCTGTAACCTTGACTGACCCTGCTGGTAATATCCACAATGTTTGGGTTAGGAACAATAAAAAAATTGGCTTATTTAGGGAAGGGGTGCGTGAGTTCATAGACTTTTATGGGTTAAACGGAACTTACAGTGTAAATTTTAATTTCAATGGAAGTAGTAATTTTGATATTAAGATCATGAACTCTGAGTGTTTGGAAATTCCCTACACCCCCTCCTGCATTGAATCTCCTCCAAGTGTGGTGTCTCTATTTCGTCATGCACCTACAATTGATGAGTTCACTCCACAAGAGAATATGCCTAATCTGGAGGCTGCAGCGACTCACCCCCTGCCAAGCCAATCAACACAAATACCTGAAAGGTAATTGTTACTTTACAATTTACTACATCTATTCTTACGTTTTGTTATCTCTAGCTACAGTGGGACCACTGACAAAGATTTTGTAATAAAACAAGACAAAATCCTCATCCTAGTGACATGTTGTGGAATTGCAATCTTTTTGAAGAAGACAAAAACCTGTTAAACCATGGCTTGGAACATAAGTCATCGCAGTACTGATGCTAATAGTATGATCTTGATAAATAACCAACCAAAGTAATATTTATACACACATTTAATACATCATGACTCTTGTAATGGTTCGATTTCATGACTACTAACATTAAATGAATAACTTGTTTGGCTGTCAACAATTCCTTTTGAAGCCCACTTGAAGAGGCGCATAATCGAAGCCCTGTCAACCCACAGAGAAATGATGAAGAAGAAAATGTTAATGATGAAGCTGGCATGCTCCTTTGGCGAGCTAGGATTACAAAGGCAATTGAAGGAGGGAAACAGGGGGCGGTTAGTAATAATTATGCCACTGATAATTAACTTTCGTTAAATAGATTGGTAACAAAGAAAAGACTTTCAAGTACTATCTAATAATTGCAGGTAATCCCTAAAAGAATTGTTACTGAATTCTTGGAGCAAGGCCAGCAGGTGGTTCATGTCATGCTACCACAAGGAGCAGTGCAACCATGGGCCCTCTTGTGGAACACTATACTTCATAATCACTGTAAGCTTGGTCAGGGATGGTACCAATTCTGCAGGGAAGAGAGTCTTAAAAAGGTGATGAAGTTTCATTTTGGAAATTTAATGGTGAACAATTCTGGAGGATAGTGGTCAATCGAGCTAACCAGTAGGATGGAAGTTTGTAATTATTGCAAAGAAATGCTTCATTTTGAGTTAAATCATGTGTTTTGATTAGTTGTAATTAAGTTATGTTGCTAATATTTGGACAAATATTGTAATTACTAACGAGGTTGCCAGCCTTATCAAAGGAGCCTGCAGACAAAAAAGAACAAAATCTTATCGATATTTGTTGTGCCTGCCTAAGTGACTAAAATTGATGAAAGTAAAAATAAATAAACATTTATGAAAGTTGACCAGAAAGGGTTTCAGAATGCTTGTACCATGATACAGACCTGTTTCGTCTGCACACATCCAATTCTAATTGCATGCTAATAGTATTAAACCTTTCCTGTTAGCAGAACCCTCTTGCTTTGTTTTAACTGAAAAAAGGAAATCTTGAAACTGTCAGGAACACTAGCCGCGCGAATGGTGTTTTTAGAATGACAATTTTCTTAGTATTAGCTGCACCTTTTTGTCCTAATACACAAGTTTAGATGTTTTTGAAACCAAACTATGTGCACCATCAATCCCGAAGCCAGTATATATCTGGACTATTAATCAAATAAAACTTTATTTTTTCTAACATCCACCCTTAGCAGAAACGAATACCTCTTTTGGGCTTATATAACTCTTCCTTCTAACCCTAGCACTGTTGTTTCCACCATTATCCGAAGTAAACACTTGTCTTTCGTTTTTCTGTGAGAAACACCTCATCTGTACTACCAAGCACATAGCATTATATCCGAACATTTAATGGCGACTAAGGCAACTATTGCAAGTGATTTGGGAAGGTTAGTGCTCCTAATATGTGAAATCCTTAAATTCCAAAGCACCCTATTTCATTCTCACCAACCACCATTAAATACATTGCTAAGACTACTTATTTACTTTGCTATGGTTTGTACTCTTTCAACAGGGACTGTTCTGAGGAGGACAAGCTAGCATTTAAAGAAGGGTTCAATAGAGTCATTACACTCTCTGATAGCATGATTCAGTTCATGAAGGTAAGGGTGATATGATTTCATAAATAAAACATACAGTATTCTATTTCACTATGCAACAGAACCCATTAAATTACAACAAATTCCATTTCGCATTATAAATGGCTAAGTAAGTACATGATATTTTAGTATTCATTATGACCAAATAAATTGTTTTATAGGTTTTGGAGCATCGAGTGAACAAAATGGATGAACGCATTACTGAGTTGGTTGCAAGAGTTGACAAGTTTAATTTGAATCTTGATACACTTGTCACTGTCACTAATAATATCAACTATGAAATAGCAAAGTCCACTAAAACTGAATGCTCAACAAAAATGGATCAAAATATTAGGTCCACGGATCCACCTGAGCTTGAACCCATAGTGAACCCACCCATTAAAAAGGACTGGCCTTTCGATAAGCAAGTCAAGGATGGGCCCATAAAATCTTTAACAGAACTTTCTCCAAAATTCGTTAGGAACATCATTTTTGATGTATCCGACGAGGAAGAGGGAGACGAGATGGAATTTGATCCCACAAACGTTAAGGTTCGTGAAGTCACAGGAACGAAGAAAAAAAGCTCTCCTATTAAAGGCCAGTGTAGCAAAGATGAGAATACATCCCATAACAGAGGCAGAATAACACATTCCAATTATGTTCGTCGTTGTAGGGGTTCCACAAGTGACGACTCAAAGCTCTCTGGGAAGAAGTTATTCCAAACCCCTTCTTCAAAGTCCCCAGGTAAAGGCTCAAAAAGGTTTAGAGCACAAGACGGGAGCACTAACCCGGAAAATTATGCTGCACAGAACCATACACCAGACAGAAAGAAGGATGGTTTGGATGAAAGTACCATAAAGACTCTATCATCCAATATCTTACCAAAGGTAAATCCCGATTCGATTTAACTAAAACTCTATTGAACGATTTTCCATGACTTACTCAATCAATTTAATTGTAGACAATGTTTTCAAGGTTTAGGCCGTCAAATGACATGAAACTCACTGAGAGGGAAGTTAAGATTGTTGCATACATCTTTTCCTACGATGGAGACGAGGATGACATATTAGTGAAGATTTCTGACTTTGTAGCAACAAGGAAAGATTTTGTATCCCTTTGTCCAGATCGACTCGTCAACAACAAGGTGCAATACAACTCAATTATAACAACTCTTTGATAATAATGTTCACTTCTTAGTCATTTATCTAACACTGTAGGCTTACTGTATGCAGATAATGACACTGGCCACACTCAAGGGATCTTAGGCACAATCTCGGAAATCAAACAAGTCAGTTTGGTATTTACCACCAAATTTCACGGTGTGTTTGAGTAATTACAGAGAAATAATACTTTACTAACGATGGCTATTCCATCACATTTTGGTATTTAATTTATTTCATTTTTCAATTAGGATGATGTTCTTGAGGGTTGCACAACCGATGAGTTGATTTCAAAATATGCTAGAATGTGGATGCAGCCCTACCCTCAGCTTAAATATGTAAGTTTTACTGAATGTTGAAGCAGTGTAAGGCTGTTATTATTATTGAAATAATTAATGATAAATAAATTGTAATAATAAATCTGAGTAACCTTTAATAACACTTTGTTCACCAAATTAAAACTTATATGTACGTTAAGCTAAGGATGTTCACCTATCCATGCTTATAATTAAAGTGTTATTGGTTAAGATTTCCTTTTCTTTTGTACAACTATTAATTACAAAACAAATTTCACTTCACTAAATTTGCAGATCTACATTACCATAAAAGATTCTACCGAGCACTGGTTTTTTATGGTAATTTCATTGGAGGAACAATTAATTTATTTCCTAGACTCAGACCTCCGGTGGGAAGATATTAGGAGGAATACTATTTGAAATGTGGTTAGTCATTTTGGTGGTCTGATGTTCACATTTAATAACAATTATTTATCATTGATTATTTTCATTATTCGTACATGGAAATAATATTCATCGTTTAATTTTGAAATTTGTTTGTTTAGTGTGAGGCATTGACAAATATGATGACATCTGAGGCATATCCAAAAGACTTTCTTAATTCTGGTGACAAAATTGACATGTGGGAGTTATTTGTTGCCAGAAATGTTATAAATGGATCGACTGTGTAACGATCTTAACCATAACTTCACTTTTAACTTTTACATGCTTAAGACATTACAACCTCCCAAATTAACTTAGTGGTATGCTATACAGAGAAAACTCTGCCATATGGTTATTGGACTCGATGGAAATGGAAAGTGCATTTCACACAAATGTAATAGCCTTGGTATGTTAACAGCTTACTATATACATGCGCCTTATGGTCTTTTCACTATTGAATAATTCACAACTTAACCTTTTCTTTATAAAATTTAGATTAATGAACGTCACATTCGCATGCGTTGTGCTTTGAATCTGGTCTGTGGAGAACACAATGAATACAACCAGGTAGTGGCTGATCAAGCTGAATCCTACTGGACCACACATGTGACAGGATAAACAGGGTGAAGCCCATGACTTTTTGGTTTGGGGCACTGTTGGTTTAATAGTTTATTTGAACAGAAGAACAACTTGGGCTGAGCTCATTTTTGTATTCCGGCCCATTATCATTTGAGCCGCATTTGTATTTTGTTATTTGCCATAGGTGCCTCACCTATCAATTGAGCTCTTTGTGGTTTTAATTAGTATTACACACCATTAGTAGTATTAGTGCGATCAATGGATCTCTCTGACTCATAATTGAGACGGTAAGGAAGGCCCATTAATTATTCTCCTTTCCGTTAGTTGTCCTTATACCCATAGCAGGCCCAGCTAAAAAAAAGGTAACGACATTTCCAGCCCACTGATTTTCTTGTAACCTTTTAAACAATACATTCTGGTGTGCGATGATTAAGGGTTTAGCCAAGAAACTTCCAAACACCGTATTGTCATGGAGTTTTCACGAAGCCAGAACAGTTCCATTAACGCTTCAACAAGGTTTTTCATTAAGTTCCACATGCATGAATCAAGCTTTTATTTTGTTCTGTTTGTAAAATGCCTAACGATTACTCCGTTTCTGCTATACTAATTCACATCCATCAAGCAGATCCATCCCCTAGGTTTCATGGAAAACAATTTTCGGCATTTCGTATATGTTGTGTGTAATCTGCGGAAGCAAACTAAAAGACTATAGCTCCAAAAAATAGTTTGTGTTAAATTAATTGCGTGATTTTTACAAACTAACAGGGATGATGATGATTTGATTGGGGTTCCTTTCATGGCATCTTGGCTACCATATCGGGTAAGAGGCAGTAAAAAATGACTTAGGTTTGAATGAATTTATGGTTTTATTAAAATTTATGACTTAAGTTTCTTTAAACATGCAGTCCTCAATCATAATTGCAAAAAATGATTTCAAGTTTTCGAGCAGAGTTACCAAAAGAGGTGACTCTAAGAGATCCGGTTGGAAATGAATTTCCTGTTTCCATTGAGGAGTTAACCAACAGACACTGCTTCACAAAGGGTTTGCCACAGATGAGGGCTTTTTACCATGTTCATTATCCACTGCACATGTGGTACAGATACGTTGGAAATGCTACATTCAGCTTTGAACTATGGCCTATAGATGGAGAAGGCCAGATTGATTATCCTAATCCCGCTTTAAAAAAGGAAGATCATGAACAATGTGTCAACCAACCTGTGACAACATCAGCCAGTCATGACGAAGATGTAACTAGTGAAGCAGATGAAATCATGGGAGTTCCCGGTGCAGACCTATGGACGACTACACTTACTCAGGCACAGGTGGAAGGCAGGAGGGCAGTGGTAAATTGAACCTCTACCGATCTTATATGAAGTTATTTACTTCACAACTATCACTTACAATTAATTTACACTAAACTGTAATGATTGTAAGTTATACCAGGGAGGGCTGTGACCACTTACTTCCACAACAGGCCAAAGAAGATCCGAGTTAGATTACCAGATGACCATATCAAATCGTGGGAATTGATTTGGAATCGACGAATCCCGACAGGGTGCAAAATTGGACATGGTTGGAGTGAATTTTGTACCACACATGGGCTGCAAAAGGGAGACCACATTAGGTTTTGGAAATTGGAAAAAATGAAGCGTTCATCAGAATCGTTCGAACAAAATCCTCAACTTAGTACAACTTCCCTAAATGGACTACTAGTGGTTAATGACCATTTGTTGAAAGATGTTATAATACTCAGTCTCCGGCCATTTCACAATGCCGTGTTTTGTTGCAATTCTATGAAGTAGTCATTTACTAGCTTTGCCAGTTCTCTCTTAGTGCAACCACCTGTTTATGATCTATATCGTAAATTCATCAAATAAGAAGCAAAATAGAAATGTTTAGGGAGCCATATACACAAAGGTTGATCTCTCTATTAGGCAATATAATTAAACAAGATATTCAACAACGTGCACGCCTACAATCACATTACATAACAACAACCAACTTCATTCAAAAAACAAAAAAAACAAACACTATCAATCTCGCCCTAAAACACCTAAATTGTTCTTCAGCATCTTTGCCACTGTTTTGAATTAAAATGATCCAATTTCGGTTACATTGAGAATGAAAACAACAATGATCATGATATCCACGAGGGCGGCTCCATCTGTATCCAGCACTGAATAGTACCTGCACACACAAATTAACAATGAGTCAAAATCTATTCCCTTACCACACTGATCATCACAGGATATTAATTAACCAAGTGCCAAAGTTAAACTATACAATACCACACTTCGATGGTTAGAAATGCAGATAACAATAGTTGGAGGAAGATTAACCCTGGCTCATTTCACCTTCACACTACATTTGACAAAACATTAAATTCATCATCAAAGTTACATCACATCGATAGTACTGAAATCAAATAACTTAAAAAAATTGCTGAAAGGAATACTAACCTCTCCCAACTCTATAGACGCCTCATATTTAGTCTTCTTTGGACAAGTAGTTCGGTTGTGACCAGCAACCCCACATTGCCTACATTTGTGGGGTCGTCTTCTTGCTTGTGACGATGAACCAGCTGCACATCCCTTTGAACCAACTCTAATTGGATCTTTCAATGTTGGACCACCTTCATCCGTACCATTTTCATTCCAATCACCACTAGTCAAATGTGCTTCACTATACAGGTTTATTTTTGTGCTAACCCAGTCCTTAATCTCGTTGAATCTTGTAGCAGATCTACCCCCCAATCTATTCATCTTCTTACACAAAAAGTCCAAATAACCACAACGTGCATCAAACACAGAATCCCAAATCGAGTTGCGTCCATCCCTAATTTCATAAGCACTATCCTTCACACCATGGTCCACCTACTGAGCACAAGACACTTCGGCATCTCTTGTATGTTCAAGTGTACCATCACACCAATTATGTGATCACAAGGAAGACCAAAAGATTCCATTCTTTGACAAGAACATTTAAGGAAAAGTGGTTCTGCAATATATGACACTTGCCACTCCTTCTGTGATCTACCATACTTGGACACTGTGAAAATGGTTTGTGACATCAACTGTGTACAGCCCATGACCCTCATAGTGCTTCCCCTGGCAAGGGCGGGCCGTACCAATATGAAAATCTCCTTTGTGAAATCTTAGAGGCTGATCTCTCTAGTGCATGCAAGTTAGTCTCAAGGACCATTTCACCACGTACTGATTCAAAATCTGCTTCTAACTCATTATACCTTAGTACTTCAAGGAAACGACCATATTTTTTCAGAAAACCAACCAAATCGGTCCGGGAGTGAACAAACTTCCCAAGTTGCCCATGAAGCCCCTCACATCGAGACGTTGTCCTAAACCCGGCAAAGAAATTTCCCCTAATGTATGCTGTGGCCCACATCCTCTTTTTCTCATACAATTCCTTCACCCAATTGTTTTCCTCAAGTCGAAATTCCTTCACCATTACCTCCCACCCGTGTTTAAACTCAGACACCTCATAGTCACCCAACATACATTTCCTAAACATCGAAACCATCTTAGGGTTTTTAACATTACTAGCAGCATTACGACACAGGTGCCATGCACAAAGCCTATGGTGTGCATTAGGAAGCACTCTTTTGATAGCATTCCGCATAGCAAGATCACCATCTGTTATCACGGCTGAAGGCATCTTGCCTTTCATTGCCACCATCAACTGTTCCAAAACCCAAACATAAGTTTCCTCAGTTTCATCTGCAACTAGGCAACTAGCAAATATTGTGCTTTGATTATGGTGGTTTATGCCAGAAAACACTACCAAAGGAAAATGATATTTGTTCTTACGGTATGTGGCATCAAAGGCAAGGACATCACCAAATAATTTGTAATCAACTTGGCACTGACCGTCACACCAAAATAATCGCTGGAGTCGGCCTTCTGAGTCAGTCGTGTGCCTCCAAAACATTGACCCTTCATTCTGCTCCCTTTCACGTAGGTGCTTAATTGCACCCTTAGCATCACTTAGCTGCAACATTCTTTGCCTACCAATCTCATTGTAAAGATCTCTTTTCCGAAAACCAACATTGTTGTACCCACCAGATTGGCTGGCAAATGACCCATAAATTTGAGGTGTGGTAATACCTGCATTCCGCATGTTATTCATCTCCAAGATATCAACTTCACTCAATTTCCTATGAGTCGGTAGCATCCTTGTGTATTTGGGGTTCAACATTTCATGATTATGGGCTTCACAAAACTTGGTCACGTTCTAACGGCCAGAATGTACATCTAACCGAACCTTCATTTTTGCAGGACATAAACACCTTGTCTCAGGCTTTGCTTCACGTTTTTTCTTCCCGGTCCTTTCATTCGTATTAATTGGTCTCTTTCCTTCCCTATGGCAAAGATAGGTCTTCTCAATAATTTCTTCCATTCCATTTTTACGTTCTTTGCCCTTTCGTGCTGAAAAACCCTTCAATTTTCCATACCAATTATTGTATGGGCAACTCGACGAGAATTGATTTAAGAAAGCGTTGCTAAATTCACTAAATTGTGGACTGAGCCAGGTGCTAGAGTCGAGTACCACTGTTAAGCCGACCCTGTGAAAGTACTTGGAAATATTTTACACAAAATCGGGTCAGTGTAGTCAACATAACGGTGTAAAATCTACTCAAATGGGAGTCAGGATCAGTTGTTCCATCGTATTTTGGCAATTCAGGAAATTTAAAATGCCTAGGCAAAGGGACAGACATGACAAAATCGGAAAATGGATGAAAATGCTTATCAATTTGTGTAGACGAAAGTGGTTGTTGTAGAGGGATGATTGGTTGAGTAGTTTCTGAAGTTTGACGTGTTTCGGATGATCCGGATTCATCATCGCTACTTTGGTGTTCCTTCTCCACTCGTGAATTTTGCAAATCTGTAATCTACTGCTGCATCCTCCTATTCTCTTCTTGTACTTTTCGTTCTCTCCATGCAGCTGTTCCATTTATTGGACCAGTTCTTGGAGAGTTGGAGCTTCCTCCTCATCGTTGTTGGACCTGGTTCTCACCATGTTAAGGAATAGAAAACTTGTGGCCTTCTGGGAAAGTTTCACCAGAGCCCCACCCACAGTGGGCGCCAAAATGTTCTTACACAGACCCATAAACTAGAAATTACACAACTATCATAACGATAGAATAGATCCTAAGCTAGGTCTCTGGTTGGTAAGAGGTGCCTATTCCTTGTTTCTGATCGCTTATATAAGTCTTCTAGTCGACATGTCCGTTGAGCTTATCCCTCCATCTGCTGATTGAATCTTAATGTGTTTTCAAGAGCTTTCCTTTCTTGTCCCGTGATTTCCTCAAATTTTTCTGATGATTGATCTGATTGATTGTTCTTTCCTTTTCTGTGTTGTTTGATTCCTTCCCATATTCAGCGAGTTGGAGAAACTTCCTTTTTCAAATTGTGGTTGACATTATGGTTAGATTGATGTCAGCTTCAATTAGCGTAGACCTTAAGGTCGACCTACGGTACCTAAATTTTAAGGGTACCACTAAAGAGTTAATTTTAATTGATTATCAAAATTTTGAAACATTTTTTATAACTAACTACTTCATTCAAGTGAACGTTACTTTTATCAACATGAATTATCAATTAAGAATTTAAGGAACATTTTAATACATTAAAAACAAAATAAGTCATGAGTGGTCCATTTATCATTTAGGCCTATTGCATCCTATGGGACAACTCTGTCAAGCGTTTATTAATATAAGTTCATTCGCTTGATGACATGTTATTTGAGGGCTTAATATGTACCACAAGAATACGCGATTTTAGACATGAAAACTTAGCGACGATCATATATCGTCGCTACGTCGTCGCTACATCTTAAATGTGAAGTTCAACGAGTAACTGTGCCATTAATACATTGTGATGGATAGGTCGTCGCTATAGTTAAAGTTTCAATTTTTTCCAGAAATTTCAAAAAATAATGTTAATTAAACTGAGCGACGGCCCAAGGCATCGCTATGTTTTAATTAAAAAATTAAAATTGGTGCCTCTATGTCACATAAACGACGACCAGATCACATAAGCAACGGTCAGGCCGTAGCTAAATTAAAAACTTACACGCACAAAAACCTTCTCCCCTCCATCTTCTTCCTCCCCCCCTCTTCTCCCTAGTAGCCCCTTTTGAGTCTCAAAAATATCATAAAGAGGTTTATGATGTTTTAAAGACTGAAATTTCTCTAAGTTTTAATGATCAACAAATTCAACTTAAGTTGTTTCTCATAGATACAATTGTCTAATTGTTTATCTATGATTTTCAGCAAGAAGCCTATTATATAAGACTAAGTGTTGGATCCGTCTGAAGAAGCTGATGCTGTCTGAAGATGATCAACCCGTCTGAAGTTTTTAAAAAGGGAGAAACTTCTTTTAGAACCATTTTAAGGCCGTCTGAAACCAACTTCAGACAGCTATCTGAAAAACTTCAGAGAGCCCTCTAGCAACCTGTCTGAAAGTCTGTTTTGTAAATCTGTTTTCGAAAAGCTTCTTAAAATATTCAGAAAAAACTATTCAACCCCCCTTCTAGTGTTTCCCTGTGTTCCTACAGTTGGTATCAGAGCTCTACTCAGGGTTGAAACACCTAACAAGTGTCTGAGGACTGAAAGATCCACATGGAAGCTTCAAACAGTAACATGCAATACATCACAGAAGGAGCCTCTATCACAAGACCTCCAGCTTTCAATGGAGAAGATTATCACTACTGGCGAGATAGAATGAAGCTGTTCATTGAAAGCACAAACATTGATGTTTGGGATGTGGTCACTGATGGAGACTATGTGCCTATGCTAAATGATGTGCCTATACCTAAGACTGAATGGACTTTGGAGCAAAAGGCTAGAGTCCAGATGAATGCTAAGGCCAAACTCTATCTGATATGTTCCTTGAACAAACCAGAATATGAGAAGGTTCATGGATGCACCTCTGCCAAGGAAATTTGGGATACTCTTGCAGCAGCCCATGAAGGAACTGAGACTGTCAAGCAATCCAAGATAAGTATGCTCATACATCAGTATGAGATGTTCAAGATGGAAGAATCTGAAACCATTGACCAAATGTTTGGAAGGTTTCAGACCATAACAAATGGACTCAGGTCCTTAGGCAGAACATACAACTCTGGAGATAATAACAGAAAAATTCTAAGGAGCTTGCCTAAGTCCTGGAGACCCAAAGTTACTGCCATTCAAGAGGCAAGAGATTTGAACTCTCTTAGAGTGGAAGAACTGTTGGGATCTCTTAAGGTCCATGAGCTTGAGCTTGGAGAAGATGACAACAAGAGAAAATCTCTAGCCCTAAACTTCAAGACCAAACAGTCTAGGCATGGCAACATCAAGGCTATGCAAGCTGAGGCAGCTTCAGAGGGAGATGAAGACTCTGAAGATAGCTCAGAAGATGATGATGATCTTGCTCTTTTAAGTAGGAAGATCAAGAGAATGCTGCAGATCAGAGGAAGATTCAGAAAGAATCAACCCTCAACCTCAAAAGGAGGTAAGTCAGGTAAAGACATACAAACTGACAAAATTATTTGTTTTGAGTGTAAGCAACCAGGGCACATGAAGGCTGAGTGTCCAAAACTGAAGAAAAACAACTTCAAGAAGAAGAAGTTTTTCAAGAAAAGAAAGGTCTCATGGCAACATGGGAGGACCTGGATGAATCAACTTCAGAAGAGGAGGAAGACACCTCAGAAGAGGTATAAGAATCTATCCAAGGCTCACACAGAAATGTGTAACAAATATGAGTCTCTTGAAATAAAACATATTATGCTCAAGGAAAAGGTCCTTGAGACTGAAAACCATAGTTCACAAGCTGTGTCTGAAGAAAATAAAAAACTTCATAAACAGATTGTAGAACTGACAAATGACTTAGCCAAGTTTGTCAAAGGAACTAAAAATTTAAACATAATGCTTGGAAATCAAAGACATTCCTCTGACAAAAGTGGACTAGGTTTTTTTGATCACAACATGTCTGAACCTCCTACTGTCTTAAATTTTTCTAAAGGCAAAAAGAAGGTTACTGGGTGTTCTCACTGTGGTAAGCCTGGACACAATGTGATTCAGTGCAAGCACAAGAGAAAAGCAAGACCCAAAGCTAACAAAACAGGACCCAAAAGAACTTGGGTACCTAAAAACTTGATCATTCCTGTTGCAGATGTGTTTAACAGGACAAAGGAGACCCCACAAATGGTACCTGGACAGTGGGTGCTCGCGACACATGACAGGAGAAAGGCCTTTGTTCCAAAACCTTAGACCTAAGGAAGGAGGAGTGGTCACCTTTGGTGGAAATCAGCAAGGGAAGATCACTGGCATAGGGACTATAGGTATAATTCCTTCATCCCTCATTAAAAATGTTCTTCTCGTGGAAGGACTACAACATAATTTACTGAGCATAAGTCAATTATGTGACAGTGGTTATGTAGTATCCTTTACCAAGCAAGGATGTATAGTCAAAGACTCCTCTGATCAAACACTTTTTACTGCTAAGAGACACAGCAATGTGTATAAAATTGATCTAGAGGATCTAGCAAGTCAAAATGTAAAATGCTTCATTTCTGTTGAAGATGAAAAACAGATTTGGCATCAAAGACTTGGGCATGCCAGCTTGAGATTAATCTCAAGATTAGCAAAATACAACCTTGTTAAAGGATTACCCAAGCTTTCATACAAATCTGATATTTTGTGTGATAGTTGTCTGAAAGGGAAACAAACAAGACACTCTTTCAAGAGTAAGGATGTTGTTTCAACCAGCAGACCACTTGAACTTTTACACATTGACTTGTTTGGTCCTATTAGAACAGAAAGTCTTAGTGGAAAGAAATATGGTTTGGTCATTGTTGATGACTATTCTAGATTCTCATGGGTGATATTCCTTAGAAACAAGGATGAGACTTTTAAGAATTTCACAATATTTTGTAAGAAGGTACAGAATGAAAAAGGATTCTAAATTTCTATCATAAGAAGTGATCATGGTGGGGAGTTTGAGAATGCAAATTTCCAATTGTTCTGTGATGAGAATGGGATCTCACACAATTTCTCTGTGGCAAGAACACCTCAACAGAATGGGGTTGTTGAGAGAAAGAACAGAAGTTTGCAAGAGATGGCAAGGACCATGCTCAACTCAAGCAACTTACCAAGAACCTTCTGGGCAGAAGCTGTTAGCACAACTTGTCACCTTCAAAACAGAATATTGGTAAGACCAATTCTGAAAAAGACTCCATATGAATTGTGGAAAGGAAGAAAACCCAACATATCATATTTCCACACCTTTGGATGTGAGTGTTTTATACTTAACACCAAAGATGATCTTGGAAAATTTGATGCAAAGTCTGATAATGGATTTTTCATTGGATATTCTGAAACATCTAAAGCATATAGAGTGTATAACTCTAGAACTTTAACTGTTGAAGAAACTATTCATGTAAAATTCAATGATAACAAAGAGACTGATAGGGAACTATCAGATCTAGAGGATGATTTTGCAGGTATGAAGCTGAATGATCACAGCAACTTCAAGGATGAGCAACTGTCTGAAGATCCTGCTGTTTCTGAACCTCTTCAGACAAATGTTGAGTCTCAGACGAATGTGATACCTCCTCATAAACCTGATTGGAGATACAAGTCACATCATCCTAAAGAGCAAATCATTGGCAGTACTTCAGAAGGAGTTAAGACAAGATCAAAATTCAGAAATTTGAATTCTCTTGCTCTCCTGTCTGAAATTGAGCCAAACAACATTGATGAAGCTCTGCATGATGAAGGGTGGATCCTAGCCATACAAGAGGAGCTAAATCAATTTTCTAGGAGTGATGTCTGGACCCTTGTTCCTAAACCCCATGGGAAAACAATTATTGGAACCAAATGGGTGTTCAGAAACAAGTTGTCTGAAGAAGGCAAAGTTATCAGAAATAAGGCAAGGCTAGTAGCTCAAGGATATAACCAGCAAGAAGGTATTGACTTCATTGAAACCTTTGCTCCAGTGGCCAGGTTAGAAGCAATTAGAATTCTTTTATCTTATGCTGTAAATAATGGCATCAAACTATATCAAATGGATGTCAAAAGTGCCTTCCTCAATGGTTTCATTGAAGAAGAGGTTTTTGTTAGACAACCCCCTGGTTTTGAAGATGTATCTTTTCCAGAACATGTTTTTAAACTTAAGAAAGCTCTCTATGGTCTGAAACAAGCCCCAAGAGCTTGGTATGACAGACTGAGCAGTTTTCTTGCAACCAATGGTTTTGAAAGAGGAAAAGTTGACACAACTCTTTTTAGAAAACAGTCTAACAAGGATCTTATACTTGTCCAAATATATGTTGATGACATTATTTTTTGTTCAACTAATTCTTCATTGTGCAAAGAGTTTTCTGAGTTAATGCAATCTGAATTTGAAATGAGCCTAATGGGTGAACTAAAGTTTTTCCTTGGACTTCAGATTAAGCAAGATTCTGATTGTATATGGATCCATCAAGAGAAATATACAAAGGAAATGCTTAAGAAGTTCAACCTAAGTGATTGCAAACCCATGACAACTCCAATGCACCCTTCTGCATCTTTAAATAAAGATGAAAATGAAGAACCGGTGAATCAAACTTTGTATAGAGGGATGATTGGTTCATTATTGTATCTAACAGCAAGCAGGTCTGACATCATGTTCAGTGTGTGCCTGTGTGCTAGATTTCAATCTGATCCAAGAATGACTCACTACAAAGCTGTAAAAAGAATTTTCAGATATCTTAAAGGTACTACTAATCTTGGTCTATGCTATAAGAAAAGTAAGGATTGCAGGTTAGTAGGATACTGTGATGCTGATTTTGCTGGAGACAGAGTTGAAAGAAAAAGCACCAGTGGTGGATGTCACTTCTTTGGAGAAAATATGATCAGCTGGTCAAGCAAAAGGCAAAGCACAATTGCATTATCAACAGCTGAAGCAGAATACATCTCAGCACCCAGTTGTTACTCACAACTGTTATGGGTGAAGTATCAACTTGAAGATTTTAATATTGCAATATCTGTTATACCTGTGTTGTGTGATAATACCAGTGCCATTAATTTATCTAAAAATCCCATTCAACATTCTAGGGCTAAACATATAGAAATCAAACATCATTTCATTAGAGACTATGTTCAGAAAGGTGTTTTTGATATTCAATTTATTGATACAGAGCATCAATGGGCTGATATATTCACAAAACCTCTAACTGAAGATAGATTTAAGTTCATCAGAGATAAATTGAACATTCATGCATTTTGAGTGTGTATGAAAAATGATGTGTCTGAAACTTCAGCCTGTCTGAAACATGTGACCTGTCTGAAGTTTTGGTCGTCTGAAATTAACTGGATGTCTGAAATCTATCACTTGTCTGAAATGAACAAATGACGTGGCAATAAAGGGACGGTTTAAATTTCATTCCACTTTGCACGTTACCCTATGTCTGCGCAGCCAGTTCAGGCCATCATTACCTCAGAGGTCTATAAGTACAGAAGGCAGTGAGTCCTTGATACGTTACAGCTCTCTACTCTCTCAGAACCTTTGCTACTCTTCATCTTCAAGAAAGCATTTTTCTCTCAAGTTCTTTCCAACCTTCAACAATGGCACCTAAGAAGTCTGGAGCTGATAACATTGTGAAGACCAAGGGTGTCTTTCTGGAAGATCTTGAAGCACTGGGGATGGACCTTTATGAAGAATTTCAAGCAGCTGGCTGGCTTGAATATTTCAACAGAAATCGTTCACAGTGGCATGAGCAAAGTATTCTTGACTTCTGGGCCACAGCCAGAGGAATCCCTAACCCTCAAGGCATCTACACCACCATCAAGGCTAATGTGCTTGGTACGTCTATCTTTATTGATGAAGACATCCTGGCCATCGTCTGTGGTGTCAAGACTGAAGGTGTTGTCTTCTCACCTAGCTGGGAATCAAGAAATGGAGGTCAGAAGCACTTTACAGAATTTTTGTATGGAACTTCTTCCCCTGCAAGTCTGGATGCTAAGAACATGTCAGACAAGGCTAGGGTTCTGCATGCTATCTTAGGGAACTCTGTAATCCCTAAAAATGGCAGCAGAAACCATGTGTCTGAACTGGAGAGATTCTGTCTCATCCACCTTCTGAAGAAGCAGAAGATCAACCTCCCAAATATCATCATGTACCACCTTCAGAAGAGGTTGAGAGACTCTGCTGGGAGTTTTCCTCACAACACCATCATCACCAAGGTGTTGTTGCACTTCAAAGTTCCAGTTCACCAGCTCTATGATCACCACTCAATCCCTATGTTTGGTGAATCAAATCTGAAGAGCATGAAGATTAAGCTGACTCCAAGGCCTCCCTCTCCCACCGTGAAAGAAAGCTTAGTGATGGAGAAAGCTCAGAGGAGGAATACTACAATGCAGATTCTGGAAAATGAACTCAAGGGTGATATCAGAAGACATGAGTTCAAGCCTTCAAAGGAATCTCCTCAACCTAAGCTGAAGAAGCTTCCTGTGAGAAGCTCAGCTAAGATAGCTTCTGCATCTGTGCAGAATCAAACATCTGAACCTGTTCAGAAACCTTCTCAAAGGTTGTCTGAAATTGTGGGTCAGGTGTCTGAACCTGCACAATCTTCAAAGCCTACTTCTATAATGGAAGGACAAGCTGAAGAAGTTGTGGATACTGATGCAGTTGCTGCTCAACCACTAGATGCATGCCCTTCTGACCCTGAATTGATTCAGGTTGCTGCTTTGGCTACTGCCATTGAGCAAGAGGAGTTAGAACAGAAGGAAGAGCAAGAGAGGACTGACAGAGCTCTTGCAATAGATTCACAACTTGCTTATACTGAGGATGACAAGCAAGCAGCCATTGCTGAGGCTACAAAGAAAAGAAAGAGATCAAGTGCACCTCAAAGAAAAAGGAAGAAGGGTAAACTACTTCAGACAGTGCCTGAAGTTAGGATTACCAGAAGTATTGCTTCTCAACTAGAAGAAGCAGATATTGCTGGAAGATATCAGAAATTTGTAAAGGCTAATCATTACTTCAAGAGAAGAAGGGCTCTTTCATCTGAGCAAAGAGAAAGGGAAGATAGGGAAGCCAAGGAAAGGGAAGAAAGAGAAAGAGCTGCTAAGGCTCAAGAAGTTGCTGCTCCCAAACCTTACAAGAGGATCAAGGTGAGATTTGATAATGTAACTCCCTCACCCCCTT
Source organism: Sesbania bispinosa (assembly GCA_026901365.1). Classification (NCBI taxonomy): domain Eukaryota; kingdom Viridiplantae; phylum Streptophyta; class Magnoliopsida; order Fabales; family Fabaceae; genus Sesbania; species Sesbania bispinosa. The sequence goes on along the minus strand of QLOH01000513.1, from coordinate 122,843 downwards.
CATCACTAGAAAAGCAACCTCAACCCTTATCAAAACCCACCTCACCAGAAAAACAACCTTCTCCACCTACTTAACCATTACCAACCTTACAGATAAATACATCTCCATCTGAACCTTTCATACCATCTGAACCCTCATCACCTACATCCATCATACCATCAGACAACCTGTTGTCCGAACCCCCTGCACCTCAAGAAAACCAAGTTCTTGAACCCATACCTTCACCATCCAAACCCCCCTCACCTCAGTACATACAGCTATTTGATAGCTCATCACCTTCACCTCAACCTTCCACACCTTCATCACCTTCCTCACCATCATCATCTCCACCTCTTACACCTTTACCACCCTCACCACCTCCATCTATTCATCAAGCCAACCTTTCAGCTGAGATAGCAGCCTTATGCAAGAAACTGACAAGAACCTCCTTTGGCTCTTGCCCTTTGCCAAAATTCCAGCATCTGTCTGAAGAGCTGCAACACTTTAGAACAGCCCCTGCTGTCTCACTACATCATGGTCTCACTAAGAGGACTGTGACTGATGAAAGAGCTTTATACTTCAATGATGCTGATGGATTGGAGAAGATAAGGAAGGGTGTTGTCCCTCCTGGTCATACATGGGATCTTATCAACCCATTTTCTGAAGACTCATGGAAGCTGAGCAATGAGGAATGGCTCATGGTAAGGAAGCTGAACACTGAAGCTGAGTTATTCCAAAGAGACTTGGCTAGAGGAATTGGAATGATGGGCTACAGGCCCCCTAGAACAAGTTCAATCAGGCCTTCAACCAAAATCTTGGTGAAACCTGATAGGATTGTTCCTAGGTATCCCCTCAAGGAAGGACAAGATGAGAAATACAAGGGTCCTAAGATCTACTCTGTATCAGCACCCCTGTCTGAAGCCATGACTGCTTCAGAATGGGAAGGTCTACCTGAGTTCATCATCTCAGAAGGAGGAGGCTTGAATCACTTGTTTGAAAATTGGATGTGGGATTCTTATTGGCAGATCAGAGAAGATGTTGGGTCTTCTTCTGGGTGTAGTGGTCCTGATCTTGAGTCTGCAATGGGTGTTGGACATTCCACAAATGTTCAGTACCATTTCTTAAGAGATCACTTTCCCCCACAGGCAGATTCATTCAACAAAGCTTGGGTGCTTCTGAAGTATGTTGGGACCTTTTTCTGTCCAGTCTACAATCCTTCAGAATATGGCTTGCAGCCTGGTTTTGGAGTATTGAGATTTGTATGTCCCTACCTTCAACTCATCTTTGTTGAGTCTGAACCTAACCTGTATGAAGAGAACCAGAAGCTGAAATCCAAGGTCAAGGCCCTTGAGAAGAGGTGTGAAGAATCTGAGAGGAGATGTGAAGTCTCAGAGAAGAAATCACAAAAGGTTATTCAGAATCAAGAAGAAATTCTCCATGAACAACAGCTGATAAGAAGTGGTCAACAAGAGTTGAAGTCATCTATTGAAGCTGCCATAGAAAAGGCCAAGGAAGAACTTATCTCCTTTCTGTCTCAAGCTTTGCTGAAGAAGAAGGACTGATTATCTGCCTATGTCTTTTGTTCATGTTAATTTCTACAAGTGTCTGATTGTTATTTTCACATCCTTACATTTTTAATACAATCAGTTTTTGGTTATCTCATGTGTTGCTCTGATAATTGTTTTATCTTCTTTCCTGTATTACCCTGTCTGCATGATTGCACTGTTGCTGTTATTGCTCTGTGGCTCCCTTTTGATTGATGACAAAAGGGGGAGTATTAAATTCTAACAAAAATCTGGAGTGATTACAGGATTCAGGGGGAGTACTGGAAAAGATTAAAGATGTCTAATCTTGTGAAAGAAAAGCAACATTTTATCCTAACCTGTATCAGTAAAAGGATACAATTGTCTTAGGGGGAGCTAATCTTTATATGTCAATTTTTGCACAATTTAAGTTAAATTTGTCATCATTAAAAAGGGGGAGAATGTTGAGTCTCAAAAATATCATAAAGAGGTTTATGATGTTTTAAAGACTGAAATTTCTCTAAGTTTTAATGATCAACAAATTCAACTTAAGTTGTTTCTCATAGATACAATTGTCTAATTGTTTATCTATGATTTTCAGCAAGAAGCCTATTATATAAGACTAAGTGTTGGATCCGTCTGAAGAAGCTGATGCTGTCTGAAGATGATCAACCCGTCTGAAGCATCAAAGTCGTCTGAAAGCATTTGATGACGTGGCATCTCTTGTCTGAAGCTGTGACAATCCTTGTACCTCTGCTCGTTTTTCACGCACGTTCTCTGCTACAAACAGCTGGCACCTGTGCAATGCAATTCAAGCACGTTCTCTGTCACAACGTGTCCTCTGCTACGCAGCAATTGCAGCAGCAACAAAGAGCACCTTTTTGGCAGGAGCAAACCTTGTAAAAGTGTCAGAATTTGTCAGGGAATATCAGAATATGTCAGAGAATATTATGTACTGCAGCAGCTGTCTCACAACGGCTAGCATGGATTTCACAAGCATGAGAGTCTTCAACGGGCCAATCATTTGGGTATAAATACCCCCTCATTTGAAGACCTGTAGTGTGAGAAAAAAGGGAAAAGAGAGAAGCATTGAAAAAGAACAAAAACTCTGCAAGATTTTTGCTGCAACACTCTGATTTATTTCATACATTTTTGTACAAACAAAGTTACTTATCCTGAGCATACCTCAGTTTTTCTTTGTACATTTGTATTTGTTAAGTCTCAAAACTGTCATAGTTTGTGAGCTTCAGCACTTTCCATTCAACTGTAATTGTTGTTAAGCCTGGAAAGGCTTGTCTGAAAAAGAATACTTGTGTTGTTGAGCCTGGAGAGGCTTGTCTGAAAAAGAATACTTGTGTTGTTGAGCCTGGAGAGGCTTGTCTGAAAAAGAATACTTGTGTTGTTGAGCCTGGAGAGGCTTGTTTGTAAAAGAATACTTGGTTGTAGAGCATGAAGAGGCTTGATAGAAAAGAATACTTGTAATCTTGCAAGATTAAGAGAAAATCCAAGTTCTAGTTGGCATTGGGACTGGACGTAGCTCACAAGTGGTAGTGAGTGAACCAGGATAAATTTTTGTGGCTAAGTTTCTCTTTCCCTTATCTTTGTCATTTTAGTTTTACGCTAATCTAGGGAACTGAATATTTAATCTAATATTTTAAAAAGGAAGAAACTTCTTTTAGAACCATTTTAAGGCCGTCTGAAACCAACTTCAGACAGCTATCTGAAAAACTTCAGACAGCCCTCTAGCAACCTATCTGAAAGTCTGTTTTGTAAATCTGTTTTCGAAAAGCTTCTTAAAATATTCAGAAACACTATTCAACCCCCCTTCTAGTGTTTCCCTGTGTTCCTACAGCCCCCTCCTCCCCCATTTTCCTCCGGCCACCTACTTTCATCTCCCTTTCTCTCTAAACTTCCATTCGTCACTGATTAAACAATCTCTCTCGTATAAAGCTTCATTTTGAACCGATCAAAAACTCCATTAGCCGCCCCTCCGTTCCTCCTCCTTCTTCCTCTTCTGCCATCCACCATCAACCGCGCGCTATCCACCACCGTCAGTTGGCGTCCAGGTAATTATTTAATTAATTTAAGTTTTTTAATTATTGTTATATAGTTATATAATAATATAGTTTAGTTATATATTTAGGCCCATACCAGCGGGAGCAATGGGTCTCGACATTCTTCTGACGAGGTGTTGAGGTAGGAGGTCATCGAAGCAAAGCTGCAGGCCAGCCGAGTTGAAGAGAGGGTTGATCATTGTTATGCGCAGTATGCACGGTTAGAGGTCTTCGCACGACTCCGACAATAGTTGAAGTTAGTGTTGGATGCCCGCAGTGCAGGTGCTTATACCAGCTTCAGTTAAGATCAGAGGCACCCGCAATACAAGTTGATTTTTTTTCTAAAATAATTATACCATAAATTCAATTAAAAAGTTAATATAATCATTAACGACGGCCATGACTGCCACTAGTTAAAAAAAATAAAAAAAATAATTAATTTATTAGCAACGGCCTTGGCCGTCACTATGTTGTAATGGCTTAGCGACGACCTGTGATAATTTCACGTTGCGACAAACTCCAGCATAGCGACGACTTTAGCATCAGGCGAGCAGACACTACGTAGCAACGACTGATTTTGCTCATCGTTACTGTATTAATGATGAGCATTTTAACGACGTCTGTGTGGTCGTCACTAATTGCATCATAGCGACGATTTTCCTTTTCTAGCGACGACTTTTGGCCGTTACTTATTCCCAAATTTCTTGTAGTGATGGTTTACATCATTTGTGTGTATATATTTATATAATTTCCTCTCCATTCCTAGCAAGTTTCACCCTCTACAAGTTAAATTATGGCTTGAAGAATGAAGGGGATAAAGTTAGGGTTCTAATTTGGTTATTCAACCTAATCATGGCCAAGTTAGGTATATAATTTTTAGAGTTCATGTTGTATTAGGTGTTATATGACTTTATACTACATCAATTAAATCTTAAGTTTAGAAAAATTTCAGATAGGTTTTCAAAAGCTATCTGAAGTTTTATCTCTTATCTAATGAAATTCAGATAAGAGGTTTTTTTGAAATATACTTACTTGGTCTAAAATAGAAAAATGCTTAAACTTAGGCTCAAATCCCCATTTACGTTAGTGCAAGTAAAATATAAAGAGTTAAGGGAAAGAAGTACTTAGCCAGGATTTATCCCGGTTCACTCACTATCACTTGTGAGCTACGTCCAGTCCCAGTGCCAACTAGCTACTAGATTTATCCACTAATCTTGACAGATTACAAGTATTCTTTTACAGTCAAGCCTCTTCAGGCTCTAAAACACCAAGTATTGTTTGCACACCTAGCCTCTCTAAACTCTAACAAGTATTGTTTGCTCACCTAGCCTCTTCAGGCTCTACACTAAGTGTTTACAAAGAAAATCAAAGAACTTCGTACTTCATATGAGTTCTTCGTTTCAAAGAGTTTGTACAAGCAACTGTGTTAAACACAGAATATGAAAGTTTTGTACAATCAAAGAATCAAAGTATGAAATCTATACAAATTTTTTACAGTGTTTCAGCTTAGTAAACTTGCGTGATTGCATCTATATTTTCTTCACGAAGATACACTTGTATTTATCGGCTTCTGAATCTTTAGCTTGAAAACGTTGTTGAGAAGTCCGTTGAGAGGTAGCATTAAATGCTCTTTGTACCGTCATGTGACATCTCTAACACCGTACAAGGTTGCAGTGTTGTTCTGTCCACTACAAGTCTATCTGTTGCGGAACATTTCCTCTTTGGTGCTTGCTTTTCAAACCTTAGCCAAAAGTGATCTTTTTTCTTGCCAAAATTATGTTCTTGTTTACACCATAATTATTTCAATTAGATATCGAAACAATTTTATCTTCCCAATGAGACATTTCAAGTGCAAGATTTGAAGACTGAAGATGCATCAAGAACATGAAGGAAATGGAAGGCCTCAAGGTGGTTACGAGAAGTTACCAAGGAGAGTTATTAGAAGTTAACATTAGTTTTAAATAGTTTTTTATTAAATAAATGTGTTTAAATGTATAATTGACATGTGTCCACTAGGTGGCAAAGTTGCATAGATTAGTAATTGGCAATATTGTCTATAAATATATGTTTGTACAATGTAAAAGGGGTTGGATCCCATTTGCTGAAAATTTCTACAAGCCTAACACGTCCATCCATGAGCGACTACAGGTAAACGAGATTGAAAGTGTGTGATCCCTCCATTTTAATTAATGCAAGGTCTTCTATTTACTCTTTTAGATTTATCTTTTACTTTTCTGCATCTCTTCTTCTTCATCTCATTCTCCTTTGAAATTCCAAGTAAAACTACCCCTAAAAAGAACCCTTAAGAGGATTGTTATCTTGTCCCCAGATTGTTCTTAAGATAAATTTTGTTACCAAAAATCAGGGTAAACAAATTCTCAAGCCCGGTGGGACATCTTGTGGGTAGTTGTATTTAATTTAGAATTTGTAGGGTTAGTAAGAAGTGGAAGAACACACTTTCAATGGAAAATAATAACAAACAAACAATTTCTCAAATTTCATCTCAGTTCCTGAATAATGAAGAAGTTAGACAAATGGAACAATTTAAATTTGAGAAGGAGGAACGAGAGGAAATTGAAAAGGTTTTTCAAAAGGATACCAATGACTAAGATTTAATTGTATAGATCTCAAAGGCGGTCTTCAAAGCATTTAAGAAAAAGCCTCATGTAAAAAAAATATAGAAACGACTTCTAGGGCCGTAATTAAAAATGTGGGGTGATTTTCGAGGCTGTAAGAAAAAGGAAATTTGGTTTTCAATATTTTTGTATTTTATCTTTTTTTCTAAATAGTCAAAAGATAAAATACTGGGGGGACTTGTGTTAACACCATAATTATTTCGATTAGATATCGAAATAATTTTATCTTCCCAATGAGACATTTCAAGTGCAAGATTTGAAGACTGAAGATGCATCAAGAACATGAAGGAAATGGAAGGCCTCAAGGTGGTTACGAGAAGTTACCAAGGAGAGTTATTAGAAGTTAACATTAGTTTTAAATAGTTTTTTATTAAATAAATGTGTTTAAATGTATAATTGACATGTGTCCACTAGGTGGCAAAGTTGCATAGATTAGTAATTGGCAATATTGTCTACAAATATATGTTTGTACAATGTAAAAGGGGTTGGATCCCATTTGCTGAAAATTTCTACAAGCCTAACACGTCCATCCATGAGCGACTACAGGTAAACGAGATCAAAAGTGTGTGATCCCTCCATTTTAATTAATGCAAGGTCTTCTCTTTACTCTTTTAGATTTATCTTTTACTTTTCTGCATCTCTTCTTCTTCATCCCATTCTCCTTTGAAATTCCAAGTAAAACTACCCCTAAAAAGAACCTTAAGAGGATTTTTATCTTGTCTCCAGATTGTTCTTAAGATAATTTTTGTTATAAAAAATCAGGGTAAACAAATTGGCACGCCCGGTAGGACATCTTGTGGGTATTTGTATTTAATTTGAAATTTGTAGGGTTAGTAAGAAGTGGAAGAGCACACTTTCAATGGATAATAATAACAAACAAACAATTTCTCAAATTTCATCTCAGTTCCTGAATAATGAAGAAGTTAGACAAATGGAACAATTTAAATTTGAGAAGGAGGAACGAGAGGAAATTGAAAAAGTTTTTCAAAAGGATACCAGTGACTAAGGTTTAATTGTATAGATCTCAAAGGTGGCCTTCAAAGCATTTAAGAAAAAGAATCATGTAAAAAAAATTATAGAAACGACTTCTAGGGCCGTAAATAAAAATGTGGGGTGATTTTCGAGGTCGTAAGAAAAAGGAAATTTGGTTTTCAATATTTTAGTATTTTATCTTTTTTTTTTCTAAATAGTCAAAAGATAAATACTTAGAGACTTGTGTTAACACCATAATTATTTCTATTAGATATCGAAACTATTTTATCTTCCCAAGAGACATTTCAAGTGCAAGATTTGAAGGAAGATTGAAGATGCATCAAGAACATGAAGGGAATGGAAGGCCTCAAGGTGGTTACGAGAAGTTACCAAGGGGAGTTATTAGAAGTTAACATTAGTTTTAAATAGTTTTTTATCAAATAAGTGTGTTTAAATGTATAATTGACACGTGTCCACTAGGTGGCAAAATTGGATAGATTAGTAGTTGGCAAAATTGTCTATAAATATATGTTTGTACAATGTAAAAGTGTGTGATCCCTCCATTTTAATTAATGCAAGGTCTTCTCTTTACTCTTTTAGATTTATCTTTTACTTTTTTGCATCTCTTCTTCTTCATCTCATTCTCCTTTGAAATTCCAAGTAAAACTACCCCTAAAAAGAACTGTTAAGAGGATTTTTATCTTGTCCCCAGATTGTTCTTAAGATAATTTTTATTACCAAAAATCAGGGTAAACAGTTCTGAGGTTCCATGAAGGACTGGGTTAGACTTTGACTTCCCCACTTAAAATTTACCTTGGCTTCAGATACATCTTCAGACTTCATATCACACTTCAGAAGTAGTTTCCTTCAGACGCATGACTTGCTTCAAATAGCCCCCTGGCCAAGGCTGGGTGGTGGTTAGGTAAAGCCCTCTAAGAATGACGAATCCAAAATTCGAACATTTGACCTTACAGGTAAAATCCGCTTGGGGTCAAAGTCCAGTTCTGCCATCAACTATTGTTTCGTATTATAATTCAATATGCTAATTGCTAGTACTTCATGTAATTTCACTATTGGACCATAGCCAGCTCGCTTTCACTCTTACATAAAATATGGTCCACGCTCATATTGATGGGCTTACACCTTTCTCATTAAACAATTAATAGGGTCCCTCACTTTTCTCTCTCATTCCTTCATATATATATATATATATATATATATATATATATATATATATATATATATATATATATATATATACTGCTGCATTTTTTTTAGTTCGTGCACCAATGCTAGTCCTAAAAATATTAATTTTTAAAAAATAAAATGATAATTCATAATAAGAAACTGATCCTATGATTTCTTTCATGCATTGCCTGTGAATTATACTCGAAAATCCAAATCTTTGATGGACTCTCTCCATTACAAAATATATCCCGAAAATGAGGATTAGTATTTTATTTTAAAATCAGAAATTGATATTTATTAAAAAAAATAACTAGAAAAATTTATAACCTCTGAATAACAATCAAGATCCCACTCTGTTGAATTTGAAATTTTAATTTCGGAATCAACTAGTTGTAGCTGAACACATGCATAACACATTTTTAATTTAAAAAACAACAAATCTGAGGGTAGAATATAGAATATTAAATCGTTTATTTTAGTCAAACAATTCCATGATTATTTTTTAAAGTTTCCATGACACCCAGATTCTGATTTTGGTTAGAATCTGAAACACGGGCATAAGACACGGATATATAAAAGGGCAAGTTACAGTACTGCACTCCCCAATGGCTCCTAGAGTATACATTCCATAACAACTAAATTTGGATTACTTATTTAAGTCAAACATAATTTTGATCATTTTTCTTTTCAGTTTTCTAGGGGAATATATAGATCATTTCACATTAAAATTTGGAATGACTTAGACATTAAATAAGTGAGATCATATTATGAGTTATGATCCAGTCAACCGGTTGATTCAAATGATATGTGTTTTACTCTTCTTAATTAGTAAGATTTTAGATTCGAGTTTTTTGGATGTAAAAAATCTCTATTCGAAGAACCAACTCCACCATTAGGGGTGGGAATAGGTCAGGCCGCCGGTAGGGGCCTATGGCCTAGCCTAATTAAAGTCGAGTCTGACCCAGCCTATTTAATAAAAATGCCAGGTTCAGGCATTTTAAAAAGCCTATTTAAATAAAGAGGCTAGGCTTAGGCCAACTCACAAGCCTACAAAGCCTCATAGGCCGGCCTATTTATATTTAAAAATTAGTAAATATATTAAAATTATATAAATATTAATTACTTGTAACTTATAAGTTATAACGAATTTGAATACACTTAATATTATTATATTAGTATATATGTATAATTTGTAAATTGCTTTTATATTTTATTTGTTTGTATTGGTTTGGGTTAAGGATTTTGCTGGCCCAATATCATGTATTTTAGTATTGAGTATTGACTAAGATGTTAGATAAGAAAAATCAGGATACATGCAATTTTTGGGCTTAGAAATCGATTTATTGTCCTTTTTCATATAAAGGCCTTTAAATAGGCTAACAGGCCAGACCAGGTTTTTAAAAAGGTCAGGCCAGGCCTAAAAAAAAGCCTATCATAGGTAATAGGTCAGACTTAGGCCTTGAATTTATAAAATAGGCCAGGCCTATTTAATCAAAGCCTAGCCTGGCCTAGCCTATTCCCACCCCTATCCACCATGATGATATGTATATTTCTAACTCGAGCATGATTACCTCTCTTATGGAGGATATATGTGATTTATACCCAAATATTATAAATTATGAATATGGACGATTCTAGGGTGGACCAAACATAGTCCAACTTAATTTTTTTATTACAAAAGGTGAATGAATAATTTTATTTTTTATTAAATAGTCTTTATATGACTATTTGAGTTTAATTTAAGGGAAAATATGGATTTACAATACAACCTATGCTAATTTCGTTGAGGATATATTAATTTAAAGTTAAAGGGCATAATTTTACATTACATGGTAATATCTCTTAGGTCTAACTCAACCACAAAAGCTAGCTTGTAGGGTGAGGACTGCCCAAGGCTTATGTACTATTATTTGGCCTTATCATTAGTCAATGTGGGACTTTCCAACACACCCTCTCACGCCCAGGGCTGGACATCTGGAGCATGGATATCTATACAGGTGGAGGCCCAATAACAATGGATTTAGGATAGGCTCCGATACCATCTTAGATTTTGGACCTGGGCCTAACTCAACCCCAAAAACTAGCTTGTAGGCCAAGGACTGCCCAAGGCTTATATACTATTATTTGGCCTTATCACTAGTCAATGTGGGACTTTACAACAATATCGATTTGAGTTTTTATTATTTTCGAGTAATATTTCATAAAAACAACTGAAAACTATTTTAATATCAATAATTAATAAAATAAGCATTCAATTTGGTGATTAAGAATTTAAATTACTATATTTCTACATTTTGGACCATATGAACCATGGTCCACCATTGACAAACTCAAACATAATTGATTTTTTCAATGACTTTATCATGTAGAAAATTTATACAAGATATATTCCCAATTTTTTAGTTTCACACTCTTTTACAAAAAGGAATTTAATTTATTATATTGGATTGCTATATTACACATTAGTTTGTTGATATTGCTTTTAACTTATCATAATATACTTGTCAAGAAAAAAATGAAAGCTTAATATGTTAGGTAGTAATTCAAGAAACAAGCCTAATAGGGAAAAAAACTAAAATGAGAAGAAAGTAAATGGAAAAAAAATAAAATGAAAAAAAAATAGATAGATTTTGGGATTTGCCTAAAGTGTGAAAATAATAATTAATTTAAAAAATAATGACTGAAATTGTGATCAAATGCACATACGACGGATAATAAACTATAGAATTAATTTTTAGAATCTCAATATTATTTTCAATGTTATTATTCCACACTTTACCATCTAATTATTACACTTTATAGAAATCAAATTCTAAGTTTTGTATATTTAAATGAAGTGAAAGAAAGTAAAATTTTCTCTTCATTTATTTGATAAGGTGAACTTAAAAATGAGAATAAAGAAATTGAATAATTGATGATATGAAATGTTTTTTGACTCTTAATAAAATTAGAAGAATTAAGTAAATCCACACTAAATGAATGACATAAATAGATGACTAAAATTAAAATGAGTGAAATTTTTCTCCTCAAATTTTATTTTTCTTCACTTGAGTAATTAAGAAAAACTTTAATGTAAATCCCACACTAATTTTTTATTTCTTCTTATTTTCTATCCATCCATTTTTCCTCTTCGTATTTTTTTTTTCTTGAAACATAGTATAAGGAACTTAATCACCCATTAACCCCAAAAGTTGACCATCGTTGACTTTGAAAAAATTACATGTGAAATGTCTTAAGATCACACACGCATAACAAATTAACTATCATAGACTTATACCAATCTCTGCAATAGAAATTAATTGCGTTCTGATACTATATGAAGATTGAAGACCAGCACTCTATATGGAGCATCTATCTATCTGTCATCATTTTAATAATATCTGTCAATTTCTCATATATGAGATGTAGATGAGATCTCTTGTTTCTTATTATCATGCAATAGATCTACATCTTGTGATCCTACAGCCAAGTCTAAGAGCCGACCTATATATCCAAAGAACAACATTACATTTTTATGGTTATAAATAAGCGTGGGTTCATAATTTGGTAAAGAAAATGATAGTGAAACCGAAAAGGGTGTGCCTATGATTGATGGGATGCAAGAAAGAAGAAACCAAGGAAAAGAAAGAGTAGGTAAGGATTAAAGTGAAAAACAAAGAAAAACACAAATAGAATCAATTAATTAATATTATTGCAGATGAAGGACAGGGTTTCGGTGCACGTAATTACTTTCCGTAATGGTCAACTCTTTCTATCATGATTAATTGCCTAGCCATAACCGTTCACTTCGAGAAAAAAAAAATTTAAGGGTTAAATATATTTTGATTCCTTTAAATTTGGCTCGAATTTAGTTTTAGCTTTTAAATTTTAAAATTATTAATTTGAGTCTCTCATGTTTTGAAATCACGTATATATTTTGAAATCATGTAACTTTAGTCATTGATGTTCTAAAATTATGTAACTTAAGTCCCCCTTAATACAATTAACTTTGTTAGAAATAAAATTGTTAGTTAGAAATTAGTTAGTTGGTTAGGATATTAGTTAGGAATTAGTTGGTAATATTGGCAATATAAGCCCATGTTCCTATTGTAAATCAATCTTTCCATTCTATTATCAATATAGAATTCCATTCTCCATTTCTAATCTATTTCCTATTCTCTCTATACCATGAATTTCAACATGGTATCAGAGCAATGGTAGCCACCATGAATCTTTTACCGCTGCATTTTTTCTTCTTTTCCTTTCTTTCATTCTCCTTTCCCGAGGAAATTGCCTTTTCTTTTGGTTTCTTGGCTGACAAAGACCCTTCCACCTCTCTTTTGTTTTCCCAGAGTGGTGGAGTCAAGAAGCCCTCATTGCTATCGCCCTTACATCATCCCTTTTTTTTGTGAAATCCAAAAAATATCAAAAGAATTTCTTATCTGCAGCTTCCCTTTCACTCACTTTCTCAGTCTTACTCAAGAATCTTCAAGAAACTAGTGAGCCCCGAACAGAGGTGATTCATCAGTCTATGCCATCATCGTAATCCAGTTGCTTGGCACTGTCGTTGTCATCGTTCTTCAAGCCTCTGATATGCCGCACACTTTGAATCCATGCAGCCTCATTTTGGTTTTTTCTCTTCTTCCTCTCTCAGCCATTGTACTCTTTCTCTAATTCAACCATGAAATCCGATCAAAAGCCTTCGCTCCCTAAATCGCTGATGCGTCTTCGAACTCGTTGCGCTCTTCATTCTTTAACCGGGTTCATTTTTTTTCGTTCTTGGTGAATCATGAATTTCTTTTGTGGTTGGGGCCTCTTGGCTGTTCTGATTGTCTGCAATATGGTGTTGTTTAGTCAAATTTGCTAGAATTACATTTTATATTTGGGATGGATTCGTCCTTGGCTTGTGTATCTTTTGCTGCAGAGTAACTTGCTTTGGTTTGTTGGGGACCGTGCACTTTTGAGGTTCTTGATTGCTCGATTTGTGGAGCCGAATAAAGCATCTAAGATGTTTGTACAATGGCAGAAATGGAGGGATGTTATGATGCCTAATTGGTTCATTTCAAATTTCGAAGTTTCGATCCAGATGAATTGGAAACTGGACAGATCTTGGTTTCTCTGTTTTGGGTAGTTACAGAATACTGCACACCAAGTGTTTGGTGATTTGATTCTTTAATTGTTCTGTTCTTGTCCAACCTCTTAGGTGGATCTATTTTTTTCATGATTAGTGGCATGTGTGCCTTTCTTTTGGCCGATGTGTTTCCGACATTTCTCATTGTGACCATTGTTAAAGATTGATATTTGCTTCTGTTTTTTGTGGATGGTTAAGCGTTGGAATTTGGTTTTGCTTCTTTCTTGCGTGGTTAAGCACTATGGTTAGCTTCTGCTCTTGATTGTTAAGCTTGTAGCTTCTGCCTTATCATGGTGGTTAAGCATTGAAGATTTCAGCTTCTGCCTTATGGTGGTTAAGCATTGAAGATTGAAGATTTGAGCTTCTGCAATGTGGTTAAGCTTTTGCCTATTTGGCATTGATTTTAGAGGCCTATAGAGCTCATTTCATGGTATTTGTTATACCATTTTCATTGTAATTTTTCATTTGAATTTGATTGTATTTTTTGTTCATCCCAAGCTTGAAGTGTTAGCACTTCCAGCTTGCGGGGGACTATTAGAAATTAGTTAGTTGGTTAGGATATTAGTTAGGGATTAGTTGGTAATATTGGCTATATAAGCCCATGTTCCTATTGTAAAATCAATCTTTCCATTCTATTATCAATATAGAATTCCATTTTCAATTTCTAATCTATTTCCTATTCTCTCTATACCATGAATTTCAACAAACTTTAACGTTGACGTGACAAATAAATTTCTATGTCAGTTTGTCTAATCAGTTACAATTATCATGTTGCGGCAATTGAATTACATCTTAGCTCATCTTGTCAGATTTTATTTAGGGTTTTGTTAAATTTAACTTCACATTTTTCATGAACAAGAAAGGCCACAAAACTGACTGAATGAGCTGAGTTGTAATTCAATTGTCACGTCAAAGTGATGAGATAAACTAATACGGAAATTTGTTTGTCACGTCAGCGTCAAAGTTAACGGTGTTAAGGGGAAGGACTAAAGTTACGTAATTTCAGAATACGAGTGACCCGAACCAATAATTTTAAAGTTTAGGGACTCAAACCAAATTCAGGTCAAATTTCAAGGACTAAAAACATATATATCCCATAAATTAATTATCATACAACACACTATTTTATTTCTATTTCTATCAATATAATAAGTGTTTATATTATTACTAAATTGTATGGTATGTTATAATTTTAAAAAAATTAATACAAGCATATTAATGTTTACTACGATCATATAATTTTTACTATGATAATGATATAAGTCTTAACTACTACAAGAATTTTACATTAATCATGAATTAAATTTAAAATTTTCTCTGCAAGTATATATTTGGTTGCAGCGATGGAAGAGATATCACATGATTGGAGAATCATAACACGTCATCCTGTTCATAATAACCAGGGCTCTATTTAGTAATCATGATTCATGACAATAATTTTCAGGAAAAATAGAATTGTAAAAACTGAAAATATACTATAGATAGTTGTCTTGCACTAGGAATTAAGGTTGCCATATGATATCCTAAAAAGGAAAGTAATTGATTCTTTACCGCTCAATTTAGGGATGATAATTGGAATCAGATTAAGTGGGTATCCGTAAAAATTACTTGCAATGAGTAGGGTAATTATCCATCAAATGGGTCCGGGTATGAGTAATTAGCCGCACTTTTTAATGGGTGCGGGTACGGGTATGGGTACTATGGTACCCTACTTTACCCATACCCGCACTTATATAATATATATATATATATATATGTTTATATTATTCATAATATTTTCTCAAAAAATTAATTAATGTTAATATTTATTATAGTCACCAAAAAGAATTAATATATACTACTAATTTAATTAATTTAAATGTTATAATTTTGTATTCCTAAACACTAAAATAGCAAAACTTGAACTAATTTTCATCTTCCTCCCACTGTTCCGATCTCTCATCCACTTCCACATTACCAGAGTTATTTTGTAGTTAAACTTGGATGATATATGAATTATTTTTCATTTGTGGTAGAGTGATTTTTTTTAATAATTTTTTATTTTCTAATGAATTTATTATTTTTATCGTTAAAAAAGTATGATTAATGAGTACGAGTACTTAAGTACCCAACGGGTAAGGGTATGAGTATTAGAATCACTACCCACGTCGGTATGGATTTAAAAACGCGGAGTATGGGGACAGGTACCAGAGTACCCTACCCAGACCCTACCATTGTCATCCCTACCGCTCATAATGCTCAGATTAAAATTAATTAAGAGTAATGTTTTTATAGTTTATACAATTTTGTACTTATAAACATAAATAAGCATAATTATATACTTAGTTTCATTTAAGTGAAGTGCTACTCATCATCATCAATTGATTATCATTAAATAGTTTATGTTGTTTAAATATCAAGCTCAAATACCCCCCCCCCCCCCCCCCCTCCCAAAAAAAATTCAAACTCAAATAATGAAACATATGCTTTACCTTAAAAACAAAAGGATTATGAATTTCATGCCTATGAATAATGTGATTTCCATTTAATCGACGTTCTCCTAACAGCGAAAAGCAACAGTAAAAATTAAAACATCTTCCACCCTCTGGAAATGAAGATAATGTTATATACCCTGGTGGCCACAGAAGTTTAGATAAAAACTTGGGCTTTGGGAACACATCTGCAATGATGTGGTGTAAGATTCCATAAATTACATGACTATAGTGGAACGTTGGTACCAAGAAATAATATCATGATTATGGTAATT
This sequence comes from Sesbania bispinosa, assembly GCA_026901365.1. Classification (NCBI taxonomy): domain Eukaryota; kingdom Viridiplantae; phylum Streptophyta; class Magnoliopsida; order Fabales; family Fabaceae; genus Sesbania; species Sesbania bispinosa. Next base: position 106,635 of record QLOH01000513.1, on the reverse strand, counting down.
TTTTATTTTTCCATGATGAAGGTAATTATTATGTTTTGTGCTGTGAAAGAAATAGATCATAATGATAGTAATTGATGATATATCTGTCAGTGAGCTAATCATATTTGATTATTAGTTGGAGATAACTGAGCATAAATCCATAGGAGTGTTGACTTTAGGCACTGAAATTCCATGAGAATGATTCATGGTAACGGTAAAGTTTCTCTGCATCTGCCCTGTCACCCTCTGTCTATATACTCTATATAGTGACAAGAGAGTGAAAATGCAATGAAAACGAAATTAGATTTTAATTTTAATATTATTATTAGTTAAATTTATATTTTTGTAAAGAAAAGTGTTAGCAACATTTTTTGTAATTAATCACACAGATTTTATTAAATTATTTGGGTTTTACTCTCTATAATAGGTTAACCAAATCAAAAAGTATGTTATTAGTAAAAAAAAATTCTTCACAAATACAAAATATTTTATAAGATTCATTAGAATTGAATTTCATACCTTTGAGATATGGGAATATATTTAACTCTAGTTACTTAAAGTGGTAAAGGCAATGTTGATGTGAAGGGTAATATTGCTGTCAATGAAAGCGTTCGAAGTTGCTTTCGCTGGCTATGAATTTGTGGTGTATTTGTCTCTTCTGGTTTGAACATAGTGTGCTATCTAAAAATCTCAAAACCAGCAATATAGAGCAAGATACATGAGAAATTATTAAACAATTCAGATACAATTCTTTAGTTAATAATGCACTCACCTTCTGGGATTGTGACATACATATATACCACTCAATTATTGATTGAACTCTTAGCATGTGACAAAATTTACAGCATCAACCACCCATTAATTAGACTATTAGATGCTCATTTTCACTACTAAAAATAATTAATCAAAACATAAGGGTAGTCACATGCTTTGTGCTCAGCAATTCAGCCACCTTGCTTCCACTAAGCTTGAGTGTTAATTACATTGCTTTAACAGTCTCCGGGATATGAGGGCCATATTGACATTTGGGTGGACAGCCAAAAATGGATGCTTTGTGGTTGCTTGGCTTTGTTACAAAAGCATGAGTCTCTTTCTCTTTCTCTCTCATTGTCATCATCTTACTCACCATTTACCCCACTAGTGCTATTTAGCTTTGGCTCTTTTCTTCCACTACTACTCCATGTTTTTTCATTGCATCCATCTCTTTTTGTTGTTATATAAAAACCTTGTTGAATATTAATACATGACAACCTACCAATATGGCACCTCAACTATGATTCTCTTCCCTTTCTCTTTTTTCCATCTGGGCTTTCTTTTCTGATTACTTTTTCATTCTAAAAATCCTGAATTGGTTGCCTTGGCCATTTGTCTTCTCCTTAAATATTTATAGAACCCGGTTCTTGTTTACTATCACTATATGCTAATACACTGCTTTTAGTCACCAAAGGTTGAGACTTTAACAATGTCTTCTTTCAGTCTTGCTATGAGCAGTACCTTGGCTTATCTTTTTCTTTGTGTGCTTGTTGCTAAAGTTAGCTTTTGCTTTTCTGCTAAGGTAAATTCAAACAGTGACGTTTTTGTCTGGCATTTTGGTTATGATTGTTTCTGGGTTTTGGGTTTCTTAAGTGAACTGTAGAATCTGGATTGGATGGCAGGTTTATGTAGTGTACATGGGAAGCAAAACTGGCGAATACCCAGATGATATTCTGAAGGAAAATCATCAAATTCTTGCTTCTGTTCACAGTGGAAGGTCAGAGTTAGTACCACTTTCTTATCTCCTATTTCAGATAAGGTTTTTTTTTTCTCATTCCCATTGTGAATGTTTTTGGCAGCATTGAGCAAGCCCAAGCTTCTCATATTTATAGCTACAAACATGCTTTCAGAGGCTTTGCAGCCAAGCTCACTGAAGAACAGGCTTCTCAAATTTCTAGTGAGTCACTGAAGAACAAGCTTCTCAACTTCTCAATGCTCAAATTATCCTTAATCCTCAATGCTTATTTTCCTAATTCCTAGTAATGTAGCTTGATTTACACAGAGAAATTAATAGCTACTGTAACTTCAAATTTGACCAGAAATGCCAGGAGTGGTTTCTGTTTTTCCCAATTCTAAAAGAAAGCTGCACACAACTCATTCATGGGATTTCATGGGTCTTCTGGATGACCAAACCATGGAGACTCTTGGTTACTCCATCAAAAACCAAGAAAATATCATCATTGGTTTTATTGATACGGGTGAGCAGTCTTTACCATTTAAAGTTTTTGCCTTTATGATAAGTAGATAGCTTCTATGTAACAATTCCTTCATCCTAAGGTTCTGTTATAAGTCCCATAATGGCATTTATTCGTCGGTTCAGAAGAATTTCCACTTCCACACTTCATTTATTACTTTACTGGGCAGAGAGACTGTTACTTTATTTCTCTCCTTATAGCAGTAGCAGGTTTAAGGAAAGCATGATTAGTAACATTGAAAATTAGATATCAAATGACACATTACTAATGAACTCTTTTAGTTAAATAAATCATCTTCTGTAGAGAGTTAAAATTGAATCCTGTTTTGTTGTTGGTACAATTACTGCAAGATATCTTGAAAACATCACTGCAAAAAATGGCTTAGGCTCTGCATGCTGAGTCCATAATACTTGAATCTTCCTGAGTCTTTTTTTTCATAATCACTATTCACTCAGGAATTTGGCCGGAATCTCCAAGCTTCAGTGACACCGACATGCCTGCAGTGCCACCTGGGTGGAAGGGTCAATGTCAATCAGGGGAAGCATTCAATGCCTCATCTTGCAACAGGTTTGTAGTTGAATGTTACCCTCATCTGTTTTCAATATTCATTTTCACTTCATATGAAATTGTTTCCAATTGGTGAATCATTTATGGAATAGGAAAGTGATTGGAGCTAGATACTATATGAGTGGATATGAAGCAGAGGAAGAGTCAGATGCAACAGTCTCATTCAGATCTCCAAGGGATAGCACTGGTCATGGGAGCCATACAGCCTCTATAGCTGCAGGGCGCTACGTGGCAAACATGAATTATATGGGACTGGCAGCTGGAGGAGCCAGGGGAGGTGCACCTATGGCTAGAATTGCTGTGTACAAAACATGTTGGGATTCTGGTTGCTATGATGTGGACTTGCTAGCTGCCTTTGATGATGCCATAAGAGATGGGGTTCACATTTTGTCTCTATCTCTGGGTGCTCAATCTCCCCAAGGAGACTATTTTAGTGATGCCATATCTGTGGGGTCATTTCATGCTGCTAGTCGTGGAGTGCTGGTTGTTGCATCAGCTGGAAATGAAGGACACCCTGGTTCTGCTACCAACCTTGCACCATGGATGCTCACTGTTGCTGCCAGCTCAACAGATAGGGATTTCACTTCTGATATCATATTAGGAAATGGTGTTAAAATCTCGGTAATGCTTATTAATTTTTAAAGTTAGTTCTTTTTTTTTTTTTTTGCACATTATGAGGACCCTGATTGGTTTTTTATGATTGAAACAGGGTGAAAGTCTGAGTCTCTCTGAAATGAATGCCTCCACAAGGATAATTCCTGCTTCTGAAGCCTTTGCTGGATACTTTACTCCTTATCAATCCAGGTGAAGCAAGGTACTTAAAAGTGAGAACTACCTAAAAATCAATGCAAAAGGATGGCTTTTGAGTCATATTTTGTTCTCTTCTATTTGCTTTTGTAGTTACTGTTTAGAGAGTTCTTTGAATGAAACCAAGACCACAGGGAAGGTTCTGGTGTGTCGACATGTAGAGAGTTCAACAGAGTCAAAGGTGGCAAAGAGCAAGGTAGTGAAAGAGGCAGGTGGTGTTGGCATGATACTTATTGATGAGACAGATCAAGATGTTGCCATCCCATTTGTGATCCCTTCAGCTATTGTTGGAAAGAAAACAGGAGAACGGATTCTATCCTATCTCAAGACTACACGGTTTGTTTCATATTTGAGAAAAAAAGGAATTGACTTGCCATTCTTTAAAGTCTAACTTGACATCCTGTTATGTAATGAACAGTGAGCCTATGTCAAGGATATTCAGAGCAAAGACAGTACTAGGAGCTCGCCTTGCACCCCGTGTAGCAGCATTTTCTTCAAAAGGCCCCAATGCTTTAAACCCAGAAATTTTGAAGGTGATATTCTCATTAATATGCAAATGAATGATGATAATCTATCTTTGGTTTCTTTATAATGTTGATTATTATTTTTCACTTCTTTCTTGCACTTCTGACTGTACTGCTGTTGCTGTGTAGCCTGATATCACAGCTCCAGGACTAAATATCCTTGCAGCATGGTCTCCAGCAGCTGGAAACATGTTCAACATTCTCTCAGGAACTTCTATGGCTTGTCCTCATGTAACTGGAATTGCAACCTTGGTCAAAGCTGTCCATCCTTCATGGTCTCCATCTGCTATCAAATCTGCCATCATGACAACTGGTAATAAATACTGATATTAATATCATTTTCCAGAGAACAATATATATAACTCTGGTTAGAGATTCTTCTTAATAAGACAAATTGAAGCAAAGCTCCTAAATAGATTAAATTTCTGTTGTCAGTTGCTATCTATAAATCTAGATATTGAACATTAGTAAGAATTTTACTATCTATTACCAAAAAGAAAAGAAGATGATACATATACCTTATAGTGCATTGGCTTTGCTACTTCCTCTCAAGAAACTAATCATAAATTCATTATGCAGCTACAATTCTAGATAAGCACCACAGACCCATCAGCGCAGATCCTGCACAAAGAAGGGCTAATGCATTTGACTATGGATCAGGGTTTGTGAACCCTGCAAGAGTTCTTGAGCCTGGTCTAGTCTATGATTCAGAGCCAGCAGATTATGTTGCATTCCTTTGTTCAATTGGTTATGATCAGCGGTCACTCCATCTTGTTACCAGAGACAACAGCACATGTGACAGGGCATTCAGTACTGCATCTGACCTCAACTATCCATCTATTGCAGTTCCCAATCTTAAAGACAACTTTTCAGTTACTCGGGTTGTGACAAATGTTGGAAAAGCACGAAGTATATATAAAGCTGTAGTATCTTCTCCCCGTGGTGTTAATGTCACTGTTATACCAAACCGGTTAATCTTCACAAGATTTGAGCAGAAAATCAAGTTCACTGTGAACTTCAAAGTAACATCTCCCTCAAAAGGATATGCATTTGGGTTCTTGTCATGGATAAATAGAAGATCACAAGTCACCAGTCCTTTGGTTGTCCAGGTTGCACCTGGAAACCATGGGTTGGTCAGATAGTAATGCCTGTAAATATCTATGTAAGCTTAAGAACTTTGAGAACCTTATAGTCATTAGAACAAACCATTCTTACTGAAATCCTGATGCAAACTAGATGATCACTGCCAAAGTTGTATTAGTTATATGCTTGGAGCAACACTTAACAAAAATAGTTATAAGCCATGAGATTAGTTTGAAATTCATTATTATTTGTCAGTTGTTGCAACATACTCGCTTACACATTACTTTGAGCTGAAAATCACTTGGCTAATCTCATTTCTGTTTATGTTATAAACTATAAGATCAGATCATGGTAACTCAGGTTTGCTGGTAATTGAAATGGCCCATAGAATAATGGAAATTGGAAACTCTTCTAAGATTTTGTCAACCATGGCCTTGCACAATTTAAGGGCCAGATGACTCATACATTTAACTTAAACATATCCTGCATAGCAAAATAAAACCTACACATCAATCACATCCACGCGCAAACAAATGAAAGCTGCCTGTTGTTTGGTCAACAAGTAGCTGAGATATACCTTAGAAAATTTTCAGATATTTGTAAAGAAGTTGAAGCTCCAGTGGGGTTCTGTATATTCCTTACAATAATTTTCTCAGTCTATCGTTTCTTTGATCTTGTTTTCCTAATTAATTAAGTTACTCTTACCTACTAGTCAAAAAGGAAACTAGGCAAGTAAAAGAGTAACCACAATCCATATGTAGAGTTTTAATACACTCTCTTACAAAGTCTATCTTGCAATGACATCTCAGACATCCGATTCTATTTGAACCCATATTTATGTTCTTGATGATCTGGAATCTATGCAGCTACAGTTTTGCTTAGCTGTATTTTGGAATCATATGTAGCATGAAATACAAGCTAGATTCCACCTAAATTCCATCAATTTTCAACCTTAACTCTTGTTTACATCACCTAAGCACAAGCACAGAACTCCCGAACTATTTAGCAATTATATTTTATTTTTTGGAAAAAATATGTTTTTCGTCCCTGTAGTTTCGGTCAACTTGGGTTTTCGTCCCTACACTTTAAATCCTTGGTTTTTTGTCCCTGTACTTTCAAAAACCCGTAACAGTAGTCCCTTCCGTTAGTTTGGACCGTTAAACCTGTGACGTGACATGCTGGGCAATTGACACGTGGCATGCTAGGTAATTGACACGTGGCATGTTTAACGGACCAAAGTGACGGCAGGGACTAATGTTACGGGTTTTTGAAAGTACAGGGACCAAAACCAAGGATTTAAAGTATAGGGACGAAAACCCAAGTTGACCGAAACTACAGGGACGAAAAACATATTTTTCCCTTATTTTTTGATGATAAGGCTCTTCACTATGGTCAGTCTCAACTCTCAACTCATTAGTTTCTCAATAGTAAGATAATTAAAATTAAAATTATATACATTTTGGGAACAATAATATGAAGGGGAGAAGGGGGGGTGATTTGAAAAAAGACAAAAAAATGGTCAAAGTAATTCTGATTGCAATCTGGACATTAGTTATAGAGGGTTTGAATTTTGACTTATATAATTTCTATAGATGTTTTATCCATACAATTCCTAAAAGGATACTGAAAGGAAACCAAGCATGGACTTGTATTTTATGTACTATGTAACAACATATAGGTGCCATGATTGGAAGATGAAATGACATACAGAGGTGCTACTGCTAGGTAATTGCCAACACTACAGGTGCATCTCTGAAGGATCAATGAGACCTTCCAAAACAACAAGCTGATCCAACAGAGCAATCTTCTCATTATCAAGGGTCTTCACTTCATCTTCAGCTTCTCTTAGGGCTTTCTGTAATGCAAAGCTCTCATCCTCCAGCAGTAAATACTTCCGCCTCAACCTCCGGTACTCATCTCTGGAAGTGTAAGAATCAGGCAAAGGATCTGAGTTGGAACGCTCTTGTTTCTGAAGTGGTGGTGACACCTGAGTCCTAAAGTATATTTTGGAACCCTTGTGTCCAAATTTTAAAGACAGATGCCCCTGCCCCTCTTCCTTGGCATTATTCAATTGCAACTGAATTAAAGATGCCTTCTGGGTTGAGTTTTTCTTCTTCCATGGTTTAATATTCAAAAGCTCCACTGACAAAGGATTCCTTTGATCTTGCATATCTCAACAATAGTCACTACTCACTACAGAACATGAAATTTCAAAAATAAATCATGAATTGTTTGAAGTTTAAACATCAAACCAAACTATTATTCACTACTTATGTTATCATGTAAAGTAGCTAAATCCCAAATTTAAACACCTATCAATATAAAACAAATTTAATTTAATTGTCACCGCGTCCGGTAAGAAAAGCATTGTTCCATGGCATGTACGAAAAAGATTATGCTTCTTGGTTCTTTAGTGCAAATTACAAAAACAATTTTTGGTTCCACAAACCCTCTAATCTTGAACATGAAAGCAACCACACCCTGATACAAACACACATCATATCCCCCATGCTATGCGACTGACAAGTGAAATGAGAACAAACACTGCCATTGGGGTTCTTCAATGCGGTGGAAGAAAGAAAAGAAAAATTGGAATAAAATGAAATTGCATCCATTCACTGCAAACGGAAATTTATGATAATTCAACTACCTGGTCCAAGTTTTTTGTGAGAAAGCCAATGCAGCAGGAATTCGAGGAAGGTCTTCAGTTATTCCCTTCAAATTGGATGCAATGGAAAGAGAAGGGTAGTATTACTTGATTGGGAATACTGCGTGTTTTAACTCAGGTGATTACTCTGATAGAAAGGAATCCATTCCATTATTTCGATACTTTATATTATATCAAATGAAAAATAGATGTGAATACCAAAAAAAAAATGAAAAATAGATGTCATTCCATTTTTTTGGTGGACGAAAGAGGGAGAGGTAATGAAATAAATGATACTATAACATTTTTAACATTTCTGATTAAATACAATAAATTTAACTCAAATATTATACATTTAACAATTTTAATAAAATCAGTCTTTATAATTTATTGGGAATGAGTGAAAATGAAAAAAAAATAGAAAAGTAAAATTTTCTCTGCCTGTTTGGTTGAATGGGAAAAAGAAAAAAAAAACACATTAATGTATGGACATTTACAAATAAAATTATGATTACCAATGTATTTTTGGAATGGAAAATTTGTGAAACAATTGCTCTTTATCATTCTTTGCACATTTTTTTCGTTGTCCATTGAAGAAAACATTTTTCATAGGACCAGAGTCGTGTTTTCTTTCATCTCTATTTTCATTGCATTTCCAAACGAGATAAAATTTCATTTTCATTCCATAATCGTTGTCCCTTTTTTCTTTCTTTGCATTTTCTATCATTCCAAATAAAGGCTTAGGGATGAGAAAAAAAATTCAAAAAAAAAAATATTAAAATAAAAAATATTAATTATATTAAAAGTATATATGAACAATAAATAATTCCAATTTTAGTAAAAAAAATCCATTTTTAAAATAAAGTATTATCATCAGTCCTAAAAACTGATTTTACTAAAATCGTATATTTTAATACGTAATAACAAATCAATATTGGGATAAAATATTGCAAGTATATAGTTAATTAAATTAAAGATCTTTGATTGGTATAAGATGAAATACAAATAAGTTAGTTGTAAGTCACACTTTTATTAACTTAAATCAATATAGACAAAACTCTATTATAATTTATAAATTATAAGCACTTTATTTAAATCTTAATAATAGCAAAAAATAATTTAGGGGTTTACTCTAAGAACAAGTGACCAAAGCAACAAACATACAATTGAAATCAACATTTTAAATAGTAAAGTTTTTGGGGGAGCCTTAAGGCGTCTGGATAGTCTCTCGCAACTGCTCTTTGCACACTTTCTAGAGTATGTATCTAGGGCATTCATTATAATCTTCTATAATCTTAACCATTCATTTCATTAAGATGTTAAAAACATCAAGACTTTAGAATGATTCATGCAGATTGGGCAAAACTTAAAACGATCTATATGTTGAAGATAATTTCAAAAGAAGGCCTTACACAGATCCTTTATCAAAAAGTTTTTAGTAGTTCAAAATGGCTGAATCTGAAGATAGCCTGAGTTCAGAATGGTGCACATCAGAATGCAGTCTTATTTATAATCAGAAAGATCCTTATTAGAAACGTCAGTCATAAGATTGAGTCTAAGTATAACATTTGAAATGCAAAGAAACTAGAGAAGTTATCTTGTATTGCGTAACGGAAAGATTTATTTGATGGAGTCAAGTTTCAAGATAGTAACTCATAAAGATCATAAGAGAAAGGTCAGAATCACTCTGAGTTATCAAGCACCCTACAACGAATAGATCCGAGTTGATTCAAAAGAAAGATTGTCTCCATGGTTTGAAACTGGTACACTTCTTGTGGATTCAAGATTTACAAAAGAATACAATTTGAGGGAAAGGATGAAACAAAACTCAACTAACTCAGATTTATACATCATATTGGTACCTCAGACTAAGACCTTAGATTAGAATGTCAGACTAAGACCCCAGATTGGAAGATAAAACTGGTACATAAGACCGATACCTCAAATTGACACTTAAGACTGGTACATTAGACTGACGCTTAAGACTGGTACATCAGACTAACACCTCATATATGTACTTCAGAACGTACATCAGAAAGGTGTCTCAGACTATGACTTCAGACTCAGACTTACGAAGTCACTTTTACTGAAACACTGAAAAAGACAAAATAACGGCTAATAACAGCTAGTTTGAATTCATAACATTCATAACAGTTCCAGAATCATAACGACTAGTTTACTAAGCCTATATAAAGGATCAACATCCAAAAATTAAAGGTTAGATCACTTCTATTCTCACTACCTACCTATGCTATCTTAGCTAATATCATATAGTAGGTTTTGCTCTTTGCTTTGTAATGGTTTATATACACTCTTTCAGTGATTTAGAGAGCTACCCATCATCATACACTCACTGTAATATTGGATTTTGAGAGGTCGAGATATGAGCTAGCAGGTTGTGCTAGTCTTTGTGAGATGAGATCGGCTGGGAGCGGCTATATTGAAAGAATACTCGTTGGGTTGCTTGGAGAGGCAGTCGAAAACAAAGAATATTTCATGAGTTGCCTGGAGAGGCGGTTAAGAACAAAGAATACTTAGACGCTTGAAGAGGCTCTATAAGAAGAATACTTGGACGCTTAAATATGCTCTGTAAGAAGAATACTTAGACGCCTAGAGAGACTCTATAAGAAGAATACTTGGTGAGTTACCTAAAGAGGAAGTTGATAACAAAGAATATTTGTAACTTTGAGAAGTTAGTGGAAAATCTCACAGTGTGTGGGGACTGGACATAGCTCAAGGTTGTGGGTGAAGCAGTATAAATCTTAGTGTTTTCTCTTTCTCTCCCTCTCCCTCTCTCTCTCTCTATATATATATATATCTTTTACTCTTCGTTGCAACATCTTTAAAAGGAAAATTTGTTAAAGGGTTATTTTGCATAACTCAGATCTATTTTTGCATAACTCATATATGAGTATGCCTCTCTTACTTGATTATTTGAGTTGATCAATTTGTTAAAATTCGATCTAAGCTCTAAGAACTCATGTTAAACTATCCAAACGCCCCTGACCACCACCACCACTTGGTCGACCCTAGTGCATTATTATTATTGGATCTGTCTAGGATGAATCAAGGTTCTAAGGCTATTATGAAGGGAACGCCACTTGTTATTTCCTGTAACCTAGTACATTTTATAAAATTGCAAATATTCCCTCATGAGAAATGTTATATCCTCCTAATTTATCCTCCTACAAATCCTCCTAATACTATATAAAGTAAGTATTAAATAAAAAGCAAATGCATTTAATATCTCAAATAAAGAAAAAACATTTAATACTTACTTTATATAGTATTAGGAGGATTTGTAGGAGGATAAAGTAGGAGGATATAGAATTATTCTTCCCTCATTGAAATTGCGATTATTGGCGAGGGACAACTTGTGAGGATTGAGGACCAAAACACATGCTACCTTTCCAGGCAAGAATCTTTGTTTTCTATCATGGGATAATGACCCACATTCTGGGATACTTAAAAATACACAGAACAAAAAAGATATTTCCCATACATGTATTTATAAACCAAATTAAAGTTGTGGGTTTGTGGCTACCACTTATGAAAATAAAGAAATATCTCATTCCTCCCACCCCTCTATTTTTCCCCTGTGTTTCCCCCTCCCATTGTGTGTTATTGTTAAATAACTTTGTCCATGCCAACATTAATCTCCCTCTACCAAGAATGTTTCTTTTGTGCCTTCGCATCCTACTATGTTCCCATCCATTTTGAACCCATCTTTTTCTCCCCCTCCACAACTGTTAAGTCCGAGGAGTAATCTTAGAAGGTTGTGAGAAAATTGCATATATAAATGAGGCACTAGTATCTTGAAAGGAGATCATGAAATCACCCATTTTTAGAACACCAACGAATACCTATAAGTTCGTCAAGGATCTTTACTGACAATTGTTAGGGGACATATAACGTGCTAATTTCATGAACTTAAAAATAATGTTCGTTGGAGACATATTCCTAAGTTTATGAAATTATTTCGCCAATTATTGATATCGTCATACAATCATACACATCAATTGCTCAGGTAATCCAATGTTACTTAATCATTAACATAAATATACATGTCCATACACCAGTATAAAATTTGCCAACAAGTAGCTAAATATGTCATAATACCTAAACATAGGCATGGAGGGGATACTATCATTCATGTGTCCTGACAGGGTAAAAAAGAACCCTTAAGGGATACACATGTACCATAATATCCCACAAAAGAATACATTAAAGTAATGCCTATACAAAAGGGGAACTAAATACATCAAAATAAAATTGGCCAAAGCACAGGCCACCCATAGGCTCCCAAAACGCCCCAATCAAGCGTCCGGTTGAGAACCCTGCACATCTAAAATAAACCACAAACATGTGGTGAGACTAAAGTCTCAGTGAAGGTGATCATGCAAGCAGTGTAGGGATTCACACAAATGAAAATGCACAACGGATAAGTATACATCAATAATATTCATCAAGGTACTTAAATTTAACAATCAACCTCTTAGTGTTTTACCCAACACCTCTGGGGTCTTATCACTTAATCTCTAGTCGGACCTGAGCTCAATATCCGTGCAAGGAATGTATTCCTTTCGGCCCATCTAGACTAACCGTTTCCTTGTGTCTTATTTAACAATCAATTATTCATTTTACTCTTACATAGCTCCTCTTAGATCAAAGACCCATAATTTCCTTTCATACAATTGTATGTAATAACTTCATAATGTAAGAGTAATCTAAGCCATTCATATTTCCTCAAGGTTCCTTTCATAAATATAATAACATTGGCATAACACATCCACGATGGGCCTGGGTGTGGTTGTTCGTTCAGACTTGGCAAGTTTCTAGCTATTGATAGCGTGCATGCTGAATTGCTAGATATTCATCTTAGTCTCTCTTGTGCATGGGATCACGGACTTCGTAGAATTAGTTGCGAATCAAATTCCATGGAAGCTATTCAATTTCTAAAAGAGGATGCTCGACCCTCAGCTAGGCACCTTGTCCATTTGGTCTCTAAGATCATTGCTCTTCTTGCTCGGGATTAGGAGGTTTCTTTGGATCATATTTTTTTGGAGGCAAACCGTGTGGAAGATGGGTTAGCAAGAATTGGCTTGGCTTGGCTAATGAGATTCAATACAAGATGTGGGACTATCCGTCAAATGGACTTCTTAGTTTCATCAGTACAAATTCCACGCATTGTCATGTAAAAATTAGAAGTAGGATAAGATTTTATGACTTTTAAGAGAATTTAGGAGGGAAATCAAGTAGTCAAGCCAACACCATTGTCATTGGACTTGGGAGGGACCAGGCCCCAAGGTTGAGAGGTTGGAAGGTATGAATGTGAGGAAGGAAGAGGGGAAGAGACCTTGAATGAGAGAATTAGATTTAAGAAGGTCGAGACCGAATTTAACAGGATAACTCGGGAATGTTTTAGTTGTTGTTTAATTTCGGATTTTAAGCCTAGTGACCTTTGTGCACTAATTTCATGATGTCTAGAGTTTTAGGTGGACAATTTAGGTGATTCAACTTGCATTGGAAAGCTAAGATTCAGGGATTCAGTTTGATATGCTATGCGATAGTATTACTATCTCATTTTCACTCCAGACACTCTCATTTTAGCTCAAGCAAAGAATTTATTGCTTGAGCAAAAATATTAGCAAAACAGGGGAATGGGTTTCTGGTTTTTTCACTCAAGCGAGAAACCTCTCACTTGAGCGAAATTGGGGGAATTTCAGAGTGTGTTCTCTGACTTTGTCTCGCTCAAGCGAGCATATCCTTGCTTGAGCGAGAACGTGTGAGCAGAGGAGTTTTTAGGGGTTCGCTCAAGCGAGAAGACACTAATCCAATTTTTATAAATCAGAATCTAGGGTCATTTGACCCATTTCTAATACATTTCTCCCATCTTCCCTTGCCCTAGCAGTGGAAGAAGAAGAGAAAGAAAAAGAAGGGGCCTAGCTTGAGGTCCTCAACCAAGAGAAGAGCTTGGAACCACCATCCTCCACCCCTCTAACATCTCCATCTTTGTTCTTAAGGTGAGTGTGGTTCACCCACTCACTTTCCATCATGTGTGAAGTTCTCTAATGATCCCTGTTCATCCCTCTTCTCCTTTCCTCTTCCTTCTTTACTTGTTTGTGATTGATTGAGGTTAATCTACGATTTATATGTGTATTTGTTTTGATTGTTTGAGCATTCGCTTAACCCTAGGTTGTAGAGGTTAGGATTTTCATGAGATTGTTGATTATGAGATTTTGAATGTCATGGAATTAGGACTGCACATGTGTTGGGTTGGGTTGGATTTTCCCTACTTTTGGACCCAACCCGATTAACCGTGTTCGGGTTGGGTTGGGTCAGTTTTGCCATTTTTCTTTTATGGACCCAACCCAACCCAAACTGATCAAGGTCGGATGAGTTGGGTTGGGTGATCGGGTCATGATAATTAAAAATTCAGATTAAAGAAAAAAAATCAAATTTATAGAAACTTGTTTTTTTATCATGGTTTGGATTTCATAATTATATAAACTTGTATTTCCATGATTTTGAAACTTTGGCTATATAATACTTCAAAAATTTTATAAATCAAAATTAGAAAAAATATGACATACACTTTCCACACACGATTTAATTCAAATATTTAGCAGAATGCAATAAAGAGATGTCCTGAATAAGATATTCTGCAGCCATAAAAGTCTCTATCTCACAAATTAACAAACTATTGTTCTGTTATAGCACCAATTTTTAATTGAATTTTATTTTATTGTTACTGAATTTAATTTAGATAAGATGATTATTAATAATATAATAATTTTTATATGGGAGTTCGGGTTAGGTCGTTGGGTACATCGGGTTATACTTACCTATACCTACTACTCAGCCTAAAATGGTCGGGTTCATGTTTAGCCAACCCAAATAGACCCGACGACCCAACTCAAATAGACCCGACGACCCAACCCAACCCACTAAATAGTGGTTGGGTCGGGTGGGTCGGGTCGGGTCGGGCCCCATGTGCAGCCCTGCATGGAATCATCATTTAACATATGTAACATGTATATATGTCATGAATCATGTTCTCACGTTTGAAAACCTAATCATATACAAAAGGTTTTCAAGGGCCTTTGGCCAAGAGTAATTTAATGGGTCTTCAGACCAAAGAGGAACGAGGAATCACATGGACCTCTCGGCCAAGAGGGACATGGGGACCTTCAATCAAGTTAATGAAAAGGCTTTTTTGCATTCTTATATGATAATAAAACTTAATCAGGGTGTGCAAGGACGACAGTCCTTGGTCACAATGCAAAGCGCTCAAATCATGTAAAAGTGAAAAGACACCCTTGGTGTGGGTTTGACACCTCAGATTCAGTTAGGGTTTGACTGCATGACTGTATGTGTGGTTTTCCACTGGAGGAATTGTAATGTGCATTGCCTAACTGCCTGGTAGATTTGTGATGTATATCCAAACATGTATCCATATATGCTTATGCTGCATTTCCATTTGTCTGCTTCTCCTACATTGTATGAATGATCACATTCATTGGGACATATGTCTCATCACACGTTGTGGATTTCATTCTAGACGTGCAAGTTGTTCTTACCGGAAGTGAAGCCAGATGGTTGGGAGGCTCAACGGTGGATTGGTCCTCTGGGAGGCTTATGCTACCCCTTAGGGAGATTTTTAGTATATGTGTATAGTTGTAGGTTGAAATTTGATGTGGAATTGTAGCATTGTATTTTAAGCCACTAAGTGGTATTTAATTTACAATCTTTGAGTTCTGTATGGATGATTTCCGCTTATGTAAACGTTGGATTACTTAAGCAATTTCATGTGGTTGATTATATGTCGATATCAATAATGACGCGAAATAATTTCATAAATTTGGGAATAATGCCTCCAACGGGCATTATTCCTGAATTCAGAAATTAGGATGTTACATTTACATGTCACATGTTCTAGTTTTTTTTTCTATTTGTTTTTGTCTTTCGCTCTATTCTACCCAAAAAAAAATTGAGACAAGCTCTCAAGAACTTTTCAATTCACAATACTTAAACTCAAAATCTTGCTTAAGCAAAAATAAATTTCTTCCCACTTAAACCAATAGACGTTGCTTCCTATCTTTATACTCATGCAATCATTGCACTATAGTATGAATTTCTGAATAGAATTCATTTTCATGTCATCTCACATAGGGATTTCAAAAGATTGATTCTACTTAATATTTAATATATACCATCCATGCTAGATTATATAGCCAACATTAATTCATCCAATACTTAATGCACCTTATTCTTATTCTCAGACACCTACACACAACACACAATTTTTTGTTTTCCTAAGAACAATACCTAACCTTCATAATTGAGTCCCATATCTATCAAGTTTCTCACCGAACAAAAATATTTATGGATACAAAATAAGAAAGCACATAAATCAAAAGAAATACATAGGAAAGCAATTCACATTTAAGAACTCATGAATAATAGTATGATTATCAAAGTATTGTTAGGATTTAACTTACACCGATATAAATTACACGATTGATAACTTCATTTACAATGTGATATTTACAGATCAAACTATTAAATTATAACTGCTTATTATCATTATTCTTTGTAAAATTTTATAAAATTTTGACATCAATATACCCACAATCAAATCGTTCTTATTTTCCTATTTCATAAGTATATAAAACGTCAATAATGATGACATATTTCATTGACATAACAAAAAATTTTGTATTGATGCAAAATTTCATAGATATGATCTACATAACAGTAACTTGCAATCCAACGGTAAATTTCAAAATGCATCTATCCAATAAAAAGGTATTCAATTGTGTAAGAGTTGAAGTAACTTACACTAATGTAAATTGAACCCTCCTCTTGTTATCCAATTTTTTTATAAATACTTGTGCATTTTAAAGATAAGAGTTATTTAGATAGAATAATGTGTATATTGATGTGCATGAGACAAAAGGATTAATAATATGTACATAAGATTTATTAATAAAATTTAACTATACAGCCTAGATCCCCCAAAAAGAAAATACAATCTATTAAGCCCATTTATCAAAGAAACTGTTGATAAAACATTACAACAATCACAAGATCTTTTCCTACTAGTTGGGAAAAGAAACTGGTGACAAAACATTCCAAAATCCAGTGTACTGGGGGGCTATTTTTGAGCTCCTATTTACCTAGAGCTACTTCGGCTATCTGTCATCTCTTTTAGTTGGTCGTTCTTCTTGAATTTCTTCCAAGTCTTCATTCTCAAGTCCTCTACCAGCTTGCTGTTTCCAATATGCAACCAACTTCTTCAGTCGTGCTATCTCTTTTGAAGTAACATTTTTGCTAGGGTCATTCACTATGGATCTCACTCGTGATGCATACCTAAACAAACATACAGAATATTGTTACAACACAAAAGAATATTAGCTGAATCAAACTACAAAATATATGAAGGCTAACCTTTTTCATGTTAAAGAATAGCAGGAATAAAAGAAAATAAACATAACAAAGAAATAACATACATTAGAGAGTTATGTGTCTCATCCAAGTTTGATTCTGCTGGAGAAACATTCACAAACATGAGAGTTTTGGCATTACCACCAAGTGAATCACTCATCAACATAGTTAACTTGTGATTCCTATAAGGTGTGTGTTGACCACCAGAAGACAAAGCACTTATAACATCTCCAAGTGCTGATAATGATTTGTTGATACTTTGTGCTTCTTTGAGTTGACTCCCTGTAGAGCCTGACTTTTTCACTCTTTCTGAACCAGCAAGATCCACAAAACTCAGCTGTAAGTCAAATCCAACATAAAATAAGTAAACATCAGCAACGTGCTCGAGAAACAGCCAATGTCCACATTGTTACTTGATAATTAAGCAATATTTTATGCAGATGTACTGTTAACAGACCCCCAAGAGTGAGTTAGGAGAAATAACAATAACCACATATGAATAATTATCAGAAATTGAGAAATATGAACTGAATTGCTTGAGTCAATTGAACTTGGCATATTAGGCATATATATACATTACAATTGTTAGAGTACTATAGTACTTGTCCTTGTCCCGATACCCTACATTTTGAAATATCTGTACCTAAAACCTTATCTGTGTAGATAGTAACTTTAATACTGGAAACTTGTTAACATTTAGACTTGTAAATAAGGAAGGAAAAAGGTGTCCAATTCTGTGATGAAAAAGCCAAATTTTGTCTTCATAGGTTGAAACTTTCAACCTACTTGAAACAAACTCAGAGATCAAAGAGTACGGTATTTCGTCCTTGGCCTGGCAAGATGTTTCAAGGTAGTAAAGGCCATTCTGTTCCTTAGTACATCCAATCATCCACCCCAAATCCTTGTCCTAATAGACAAGAATCCTTGTCCAGTTCCAGCACCTTTCACAATGATGGAGTGGTTTATTGCAATGATTTGGGCCCAGTCTGATCATGCCTTGGGGCACATGCAAGTTTGGGCCCTATTGGGCCACCCTAGAACAATTAAAATCCCAATGTTGTTCAGAACTAGTTATTTATTGAATAATGTGTTAATTCCAATATCTTATGTTTCGAGTGCCACTTGAAACTTCTTAAATTTTTGGACCGGGTCTAACTCAATCCCAAAAGCTAGCTTGTATAGTGAGAATCAGTCAATGTTTATATACTTACTTGGCCTTATCTCTAGACAATGTGTGGCTCCAACATACCCCCTCACACCAAATATGGATATTTGCAACGTGAAGTTTGCAGGACTGCACACCTACAGGTGGTGGTCCAATAACAAAGGATTATCTAAGATAGACTCATCTTATATTTTTTAATCGAGTCTAACCGTACCCCAAAAGCTAGCTTGTAGAGTGAGGATTGACCAATGTTTATAAACTCTTACATGGCCTTATTTCTAGGCAATGTGGGACTTCCAACAAAACCAATTCCAACCAATGACCAATTCCAGTGGTATGTGAATTTCAACAATAATAGAGATCAACTTTTGGTTTAGGGAATAGTACTTGGGAGCGAAAGCCAGGACTTCTGAATTTCCTGTGGATCGAAGAGTTAATTCTTTATATTCATTATTTTCCATCTTCCCTCTTGCTTCAGAATTAGGGAGAAGAGGGATAATTTTTCTATTACATACATTTCAAGTCCTAAACAATGATATAAACTTGTTCAAAAGAAAAAACAAATATGTAAAGAATACCTTTCCCCTTGCAACTGTCTGACTTTGAAGGTTGGTACTTTCAATTACAATCGATAAAATAAGATGAGATCTTGAACTTTCTTCATTCATTTGGGTCCCTGATATATGCCGCCGCTCAGATCCCCTTTGTATTATATTATTTAACTCTTCAATTGAAGAAACTGACATAACAGTTACATTTTCCACAACAACCATTCCCTATCATCAAAGAATTTAAAAAAAAAAAAAAAACCATTAAGATTATGATTATGAGCAACACATGATATATGAATTTTTGTAACAACAAAATTTTAGAGAATTTTCCAAAATTTTCATTTCAAAACATTTCCACAAGGTTGCAAAAGCACCCTAACTCAACAATTGCTAGAATGCATGCTGAAATCCACTATTTTAACTAAGAAATAAAAAATTTTAATGAAAAAATTTAATCAGGTCAGTGAATTTTCTGAGTAATTTAAAAGTATGACACCAAATATTATAAACAACTAAACAGGCCAGTGAATTTTCTTATTGGGAAATCAAAATTAAGCATGCAGATTTACACCTTTAAATCCTTTATAACCAATTTTATATGTATAACGGAATGTTCACAAATGGAAATTCACAATGACAACATAAATCATTACCGTGGAATCCTTCTTGATATCCAATTTTAAATGCTTGGCATTCTTAGGTAACAGTAGATCTATAAGGGTATCTTGATATAATTCCACCATGTAAACCTGCATCATCAACACAAGAAGTCAACATAGGACAAGAAGCAGATTTTGTAGAACTCCTATCATTTATTGTGGTGAGCATCACTCAATATTACAGAAAAAGACAATCGAAAAAAAAATAGTGTATACTTTTATAAGAATTATGTATTCAAATTAATTCTTTAATCATTTATCTGTTGAATGTTTACATGTACACAGTGGATTTAATGACAACTATTTTCAATCTGAAGTCCTGAACAGAAAAGTGGAATTTTATTCATCTCCGTTTTATAAATATTACCTTCAAAGAAAAAGAATACTTGTTATTATCCCTTCTTAAAATTCTAAAAAGTTCTGCAATAGCACGAGGAGTAAGTCCGGGGTTGTCTTCACTTCCATAAATTGTAAATGTCTTTCCAGAACCAGTCTGACCATAAGCAAATATGCAAACATTATAACCATCTACAGCAGATTGTACCAAATACTGCATTGCAAAAAAACAAAAATTAGTAATGAGTTTAAGAAAAGGTTATATATGCTCCCATAAAGACATGACTATTATCTTTAAGTTGTAATGCTAAGACTTGCCTTTGTATCCTCAAACACACTTTCTTGAGTTGCATCACCACCAAAAACACGATCATATATGTATTGCTTTGACTTATCATCTTTCCATTGATATTCAACAGTATATTCATCTACCGCAATAAGAGCTTCTCTTTCTTTATCAGCAATCTCCTTTTCACTCAGAGGTCTTAGTCGACAGTAAACTCTGATCTTGCCTTTCATGTCTAAAATATAACAAAGTTCCAAGGTTGGATATATGTCAGTTATATATGCATATCTGCACATTCACACAGACTTAATTCCAAATACAAAAAGTTTTTGTCACCCACCTTCTATTATATTAAAATAACGCTTCCTTAAAACCTGTTCTTCCTTATAAAGAATTTCCATTTCAGCTAGTTGAGCCCCTTGCATCTTCAATATGGCAGCTGTCTGTTCATTTTTTCTATCAATGTCCTGTATAAATAAACGTTCTTATGTTTTAAGCTAAGACAAAATAAAGTGAAAAGAAATAAAATATTAAAACCGATATTCATTATTATACAATTGAAGCAGTGAAAGTAATGAAATGAGAGTATCAAAACCTCTTTCATTTCTCGCAATTCATCTAGCTCCTTTAAATTATTCTGCAACGCAGCCAAGTCAGAGTCCTTGACTGAAATAGTAGACTTAGCAGCCACCAATTCTTGTCTACACTCTTCTAGCTTTCTTTCAAGGTCACACACTACAGACTTCGCAGCTCTGCGTTCTTGCTCAAATTTTCGTTGAAGAGAACTACTCTGCATTACAATTACCATCATCATCTTTAAACTTATAGTTTTCTAATTTTAAATTATGATTTTTAATGTTTTATGTTACCTCTTCAGTATTCCTTTTCTCAAGCCCAGATAACGTCTGTTCCAAAATCATTTTTTCACTTGTCAAGGTTTTGATTGTTTCCTTGGCTGCATGCAGCTCATCTTTACATAGTTTTAGCTCATATTTAAGCTTTTGTAGCATCTGTTGGTACCACCCAAAGTTTCACAGTTTGTACATCAGAAGTAAAATCAGAAATATTATTAAAAAAGATGGTATTGTATGCATGAATAACAGTTTCATAAAATATCTTACTTCGTTATTTGCTCCAACAAGATCCTGTTTGGCAGTGTTCTCTATCACCGCATTACTCAACTTGGCCATCCTTGCTTCCATATTCCTTTTCTCTAGAATTGCAGCCTGATGGATTGCATGATTAGTAAGACAGGTCAACAATGTAGAGATAAAATAAGACTTATTTCATGATGTCAAGCCCTTTACCTGCAGTGCCTCATCTTTTTCTTTGCATAATGATCTAAGCCTATCACAGTCACTTGTAACTGCCTCAAGGTTTTGCTTATCAGCTTTTAAGGATTCCTTCAATCCCTCCAATTCTTCTTGCATTTTCTCTTCTTGCTCTTGCTTCTCATGCAATTCTTGAAATAACTAATCAAAGATAATTTACAATTATAACTACCTATTGAAACACATGCATTGGACATCCTATATGACATGAAAATAAATTTTTCCACTTACATGATAACTTTAAACTATCACAAGTCTCTTTATTCAAAGACAAGTAGTACCAAATTTCAATTTTGACTAGCCAAAGGGAAGCAAATGAGTCTTAAAGGTTTTATTTACTATGCAACACATCATAGAAATTTCTATAGGTTTTATAGAAGAGGATGTTTGTGGAATGTTGTGTCTAATGTAGACCACACATGTATGTATTTATACTATTTACAGAATCAATTACATTAAATGATGAGCCTACAAATCAGTAATCAATCATCCTAATTTACCTATGTATCTGTAACAGCTAATTCTAATTTAACATGTGGCTAATTATCATCCTAACACTCTTCCTCAAGCTGGAGCATATATGTTATATGCACCAAGCTTGTTACAAAAATATTCAACACGAGGGCCTCTAAGGGACTTGGTGAACATGCCAGCCAGCTTATCACTAGAATTGACAAAATCAGTTCTGATTTCTCCAGAAAGCACCTTCTCTCTCACAAAGTGACAATCAATCTCTCTGTGTTTGGTTCTTTCATGGAACACCAGGTTTAATGGTTCAGTTTTGTGTTTTTTGTAGAACAAGCATAGCATACTATTAGATTTTGGACCTGGGCCTAACTCAACCCCAAAAGCTAGCTTGTAAGGTGAGGATTGCCCAAGGCTTATATACTTTAACTTGGCCTTATCTCTAGGCAATGTGGGACTCTAACACACCCCCTCACGCTCAGGACTGGACATCTGGAGCGTGGACAACTATACAGGTGGCGGCCCAATAACAAAGGATCATCTAGGATAGGCTCTGATACCATATTAGATTTTGGACCTGGGCCTAACTCAACCCCAAAAGCTAGCTTGTAAGGTGAGGATTGCCCAAGGCTTATATACTTTAACTTGGCCTTATCTCTAGGCAATGTGGGACTCTAACACATACTATATTATACATTAGAAGCTTAGACTTACTTGATCAGCATTTCTTTGAGATTCTTCAACATGTTTTGATAAATCTTGAATACGCTTCTCATATAATTCTAAATTAGGAGGCTTGAAATTATTAGAAATATCTCCATTCATAGAACCACCAACAGCGGATCGTGCTTTCGAATAGCGGCGCAGCATTACATCATTTATATGTGTTTGAAGAGCTACGCAAATTTCTTCTCCCTACAACAAAGTGATACAATGTTAGTGAGGAAAAATAATATCAAAATAATGACTTGTGTTGTGTAATGTTAACAAAGGTGTTATACCTGCTTGGTTTCAAACTGGAATATATGAAGAACACCTGCTACTCGCATTTTAAAAAAGACTGCTGTATTGCTGCTTCCAAATTGCATTATGTCTCTCAATTCAGCTGAGTGTAAATACTCCTTAGGAACTGGACGAAAAAAATGAATCTATAGACAATCGATTAAGAAAAAGCAAACAATTAAAAGCACAATTCATTTTTTAATGTACTATATAATTTAACCAGTTCATTATTCTATTTGATCATACCCCTCTTTTATTAATTCCTAATATTATTCGTCCAGGTAGAAGTCCAATAGGATCATCAATCTTGCGAACATTGAAGAAAACAGAATTCCCATAAGGAAGTGCTCTCAATATACGAAGAAATTGTTGTCTTGCATCATCTTTTGTCAGATGCACCTAATAAAAGGAGAGAAAATATTATATTAAGGAAAATAAAATGAAAGAAATTCACAAGTAAATATTCATCAATTATAAAGCATATGCAAGAAGCAAATATCAATTATCATATTTAAAATCAATACAAAAGTGAAAAACGACTCAAGTTACATGTACACTGCATGGCTTGAAAATAGTTAACAACTCACACTAAAATAATCCATCTTTTTCTTAGTTATCACTAATTGAGGTCAGAGACAAATAAATAGATGGCTTTCTCATACCAATGAATGATAACGAGAAAGAATATCAAACTCCCATTCTCGTTTCGCCCGTGTCATTGAAATTTGTCTAGGAAGGAAACGCTCCAGAAGTGAATTCCAGTTACTAAGAATTACAAAATCTCAATTAGTTAAATCACAAAGGTATAAGAAATAAAAATTGACAAGTTCACTCATGATGACAAATTTAAAGGGCACTAAACACTGTTACAAGATAGTAATTGCAAAATGAACATTGAAAAACACTTACGTGCATGATTCAGGTGTGCTAATAAATCCAATCTCAGCCAAGATTTGTAATGCAGAAAGCTGAGCAGCATCATCCCTTCCAATAGGATAATTACCCAAAATATAATCATGCTGCAACTGTAACAACACATCCGGCATCAACAAATCTATAACTTAAGAGGTACTTGCAGCTTCATACTTAAACCAGAAATGCTTTTAATTAGTTCTAAGATTTCAAAATTAAAATGCATGCTTGTACATAGGACATTTGCAACTAAAACAACACATCCAGCATCAATAAATTTATAAACATGAAGGTAATTGAAGCTTCATACATAAATTAAATATGCTTTTAATCATTTGTAAGGTCTCATAATGAAAAGGCATACTTGTACATAGGACAATTGCACAAACATTGGATCTGTCACAGCTTCATCTGACTCACGAAATAACTTTTTCTTGAATATCAGTTTACAGTGCAAGATTTCTCCCTTACTTCGATCCTTTGATGCTTTAAATTCCGCCAAGAGATCCCCAATATATTTGTTATCATCCAACCCAATGTACTCCTCTGAGTAACAATAAAAGAAGCTGTTAGACTATTAAATTTAGCTAGGTAATAGCATAACAATCAAGGAGAGGAAAAAAGACATGCCATTCCCAGGATCAGGTGATTTGGAGCCAGTAACAACTTTACGACATTCAAAAAGACTAAAGCTAGAGTATGTTGACAGTTTAATGAGCCCTGCAAGTTCCTGGAGTAAATATGTTGAGTAAGGAATAAATGGATATAAACTTTGATAGTGTAAAAATAGTAATTGTGGGTATCATGAACATCAAACAGAAGCAAACAAACTAGTTATAGCATCCTTTTGGTGCAGAGGGTCATGAATTGGCAAGACCCAGTTTACCCAAAAGACTAGTAAACATGACATCATGCCCAAAACCTTTTAGCAACGTAATTACTTAGACGGTATAAAAAGATTGCCACATACAATTTAGATTTATTTACTTCAATGAAAGAGTAGAAAGGCTACTTACGGATTTTATTGGTATTACTTTTAAGTTAATAGTTTTAAGTATGAAGCCTATAGAAGGACTTGTAGAAGTAAGTTGCAGAGAAGTAATAATCACTGGCCTATAGCTTTTATTCATCTTATTGAATGGAAACATTATTGTAATAGAAAATCACAGACAAGTAATAAGTAATAACCATTGATCGATTGCTTTTATTCGTTTCATTGAATGATACCATTCTTAAAATGTAAAGAAGCATTGAAAAATAAATTGCTGGTTGAATCAATGAACCCTTCATATGAAGCTCAGAGAAAGAAATGAATGTTTTACTGGATGCTCTTCCAGCACCTATAACTCTAGTAATAATATAATAATAATCATCTAAAACTAATACCCTTTTGCTAGCTCAAGCCTTGAAGTCTTATTCAAGTTGTAGATTTAATCAACTATAAGCCTTAATCCATAACGGTATGAAATTGGATGCATATGGATTAACTGTATTAGATTGAGTAGATTCTGTCAAGAGACTAATTTTTTTCTCTTACCTCTCCTAATCACTTTCATTCAAGTCATGCATAGTTTCTTATCTATTTCACATTTCACCTACATGAATTTTCAATCTTCCATAATATTCTCTGTATATTTACATAAGTTAGAAATGCATGCAATTGCAAATAGAAGCATTTAAGAGTTTCAAAGAACCTCAACAGCATCAGCAACTGTTGTTGACATGTCATATGTAATTTCTTCAAATGTTTCATCTAGGAAGAACACTATAGTTGTAAGCTTTCTCCTAGTCAACAGAGCTTCAATCTCCTCTCGCCCAGGTATTATATGTCTAGGACCAGCCTTGACAGAACGCTTCAAAGCATTCAATGTATTTAATGCGAGGGCTTGGATCTCAGGATCAGTACCCACAGCATGTGCTATGTTATGAATGTATTCTGACAGATAACCGCCAATGTCTTTACTAGGAGACATGGAGGATGCACATAAGTACATAAGCTCCCATGCTTTGATCAAGCATTGCCTGTTTTTCAGATAAGACAGATATTAGTCACTAGTACAGAAACCATGGTGAATATAGCTTCAATGATTAAAGGCCAAGAAAAGATGAAATATAACACTCGATACTAAATCTAAAAGTCACATACCTCTCAGGATTATTTCTTGTTTGTTTTGATATCTGAACAAAAAGTTCATCTCGGAGTTCTGAACGCTTCAAACATTGCTTGTATAGCTTCCCTGCGAGCTCAACTCGTTCATCTAAGCTTATTGGAGTTACACGATCAGATGAATCAACTCCCATATATTTCAAAATTATCTGGAATAATTTTGTTGCCCGACTTACTAAATCACCATTAATCTTAAGCAATGCTGTTGGTATTGGATCCTACAGAAATCAGTGAGTTAGCTCTTCATAGGTTAAACAGAATTTTGATTTTGGAAAATCTGGTATTTGATGTGATCACCTTTTGAAAACACAACATGTCCTCAAATGTAAATTTTTCTCGAGCTTGGGGACCTACAGATCTTTTAGAAAAAAATCCACGTTTCCCAGCAGATTGAATTTGTTTCTGCATTGACTTTAAAAATCCATCCACCTATGACAAACAACATCAATGGAAAGTTGGTTATACGATATATCAAATGTTCATGCACATAAAGCAAGAAACTATAAACTGTCATTAATTCAGGTAATTAATCAGACTGATCACTGCAACACCAGACTGACAGGGAAGCAATATTATATAAAGAAATCATATTTATATCTAGATTAAAATATAAATTTTCTCACCTGGAATCTGTCAATCAAGGGTACAGCTCCAGCAAGTTCTGCTGGAACAGCTGTTGACAGAACTGACGGTGTGCTGCAAAAACAAATCAAATAACAAGTTACAAGAAGAAGAATGTTGCACATGGGCAAACAGCAAATTCATTCTCGCTTGTCATAAAACTAGCCACTCAGTTCAAGGGTGAAAGGGAAAAAATCACATTGCAAAGAGTATGATTTATGATTGTCAATAGGAACAGAATTCAAGATTAATATTTGATGTTTGAATGCAAAAAGTAAAAGTTGACATATGCTGGCCTAGAGGTGCAACTTCCAAGAGTTGAGATAAAGTTTCAAGTAAGTGTGAATTATAACTTATAAGTGTTATTTGAATGTTGTAGAACTGTATTAAAGAAGAAAAATACTATTCATAAGTTAACAAGTAAATTTTTTGGGGATTCAACCCATAATATGTTAGTTTTTCACATCAAATATATTTCACAATCTACCCAAAAAGAAACTTAGATGAGATTCTGATACCATATAATTAAGAAAAAAATACATGGTAGATCTTAGCCAAATAAAGTTTTCCAAACACTACAATGTACATCATTTAAAAATCTAATATATCTCCAAAACAAAGGATGATACTCACGATGGTGCATAACTGGAACTATCACTATCATAGTCATCAGTATTGCTAACAGCAGCACAGTTGTTTACAGGGGTATCGTCATTGCCATTGCTAGAGCTAAAGGAAGATCTGCTTGTCCTAGCATTTTGAGCCATTGGTGGGGGCAAACCAATGGTCATTTTACTTTCCGATTATCATAAACTAGTCCACCTTAAAACAACAATTTTAGCTCTGCTCTTCAAGTTATTGCACTGCATAGCAAAAACCCAAATATAAGTCAAAAGAACACAAAAAAAAAGCAACAATTTGAGTTTTGCTGATATATAAGAACCCAAGCTCAAAAAGAAAACTAGAGATAAAATGTGACTGTCATTGAAAACTGAAAAATCCTCTTCAAACACAAAATCTTGACAGTCATGAATCAAGCTCGTGAATTGTAAGAACAAAAAAACAAGAAAGTAAAACATATAAGCATAGGAATGCATAGAGTAACAGCTAGGAGAAAACCCCATTAGTCAAATTTATCAAATACAGAAAACGTGATGAAGGGCAAAGAAAAACATGAACCCAGGAATCAAAATGCTTCAAACATCAAACAAGAAAGCACAAGATCAGCAAAAGTTAGAAACTTTCCAGAACCAAGCATTTGCAGCAGATACCTCAGTCTTACTAGTCAAACACCCACTTCAGCATTGACCATTAAATGAGGGGAAAAGAGAGAGATGGAAGGACCACAGAAACTGAGAGCTGAAAAAATGAAAAACAACGGAAATAAAACATAAAAACCCAACCTTTGTAACAGCAATGGAAGTGAATGGTGTCTGAAAGAAGAGGAGAAATTGTGTCTTGTAATGAATAGAAGAGAGAGGGATCTGAGTTCAATTTGGCTTTAAATGAGAGAAACGAGGGAGGGAGGAAGAAGCCGGAATTCAGAGTGTGATGGTGAAGTGAGAGAAAGAGCATTACGAAACAAAATCACATATTAAATAAAAATACTTATTACCCATATCAATTCAAAAACAAAATCACATTATGAATCTTCTTCTTATTACCCATACGGCCAAATGCATTTTTTTTAAATTTCAAATATCATGGAGAGGTAAGAAAATCTGCACGTTCACGTCTCTTTCTCTTTTATTAATTCCTAAAAATCTCTTTTATTAAGCCAATTCCTAAAAGGAATAATACTATTATTTCCGTATTAAAGAAATGGGTTCTTTTATTTATATAATATAATAATATATAATGTATAGTTGTATTAAAAATTAAATATTCAATTCAATATTCATAGTTCGGAAATCTTATTTATTATAAGGATTAAAATTAAATATTAACTATATTTTAAAGACTAAAAAGATATTTAACCTTTAAATTAAATAATGTCAAATCTAAAAAATAAATAATAATAATATCAAATGCTTCCTTGTTTATTATTACAGTAGAACCTCTATAAATTAATAATGTCAGAACCACGTAATTCTATTAATTTAAAAAAATATTAATTAATCGATAAATTAATAGTTTATTATTTTAAAGAGATCTTTTTCAATTCAACCAACTTACTTTATTCTTTATGAATAAAACATGTGTACATTGTATTGACTAATTGAATGATGTTCATGTATAATGTGACTAACTAAATATATATAATACATCCCTCTAAAAAATAAAGTTCATTGTACATTATGAGAACGCAACACCAAAACTTTTGATAAATAATGTATTACCAAAACAATTCTCCATTTCGATGTACACAATTTATTTGATAAATACTCCCTTCAATCCTTTTCATAATGCACACTTAACTGAATTATATATACCAATAAAAATGGTTGAAATTAGTTAATTTTATTAGGGTTTTAAAAAATAATATAACTTTCTAATTTTACCTTTATTTAATATCATTAACTAACTCCATTACCATGTGATAGTTAAAAAGACATTACAATTTTAAATAAGGCCAAATAAATAAAATAATAATAAATGCTTCCTTGAAATTATAAAATATCTTATAAAAAGAACCACAAAAAACTTCAAAAATGTTCTTTATAAAAGGACCGGAGAGAGTAATATAAATAATAATTTCATAATTTTATTATATATATTTAAATAATATTCCATCCACCAAATAGTGATTAATCACAGCAAAAACTCGCTACTCGTATTATATTAGACCGGATATCCCGAATTGACAGCAATAGGAAATAATCACAATTAGGGGTGTAAGCGGGTCCGATCCAATCCGCGAACCCGATTGACCCAACCCAACCCGAAGGACATTTAACGGTTCGGTTCGGGTTTCGGTTTGGTTCGGACATTTTCTTTCAAACCCGATATGGTTCGGTTCGGGTATCGGGTTTGTCTATCTTGAACCCGATTGACCCGAACCAAACCAAACCAAGAAAAGAAGTTTTAATCTTATTTCATTTTCCTTCCCATAGAGAACAAAAATAGGCGCAACGACAACACAAGCAATGGTGGTTCCCCAAACCCTATTTCATTTGCTCCTCTCATTTTATGTTTCCCTATTTCTTTTCTTTTTTTCATGTTATATTTTAATTTCATGTCATCTTCCACATTTAAAAAAAAATGTTCATGACCCGATGACCCAACGACCCAACCCAACCCAACCCGAACATAGTCGGGTTGGTTCGGGTCGGGTTACTCACTCAAAAAATACAAAACCCGAACCAACCCAACCCACCATCATTCTATCGGTTCGGACTTGATGTCACCCCAAACCCGACCCAACCCAACCCGATTACACCCCTAATCACAATGATACATGTTAGTATCGATAAATCTATTTTCCTTAATTCTTATTGTTTCGATGAAACTTTATTTTGAATATTGTAAATTTAATTATATAACTTAATATCATTTTCAATTATTTACCTTCCAAATTATTTGTTTTAACTTCGCACTTACTTGATACAGATCTATTTTTAATGTATTTTGACATTAAAAAGTTTAATTCAATTTATATTTTGTTAAATAATATTAGAGATATAATATCAATTATTTCTTCAAACAATATTATTTAATCACTTATTTTTAAAACATTTAAATGGATGCCACACACATATATTTTAACGTAATCACAAATAAAATTTAACTTTAACAAATAGTTGTGGCTCAATTGGCAACGCAAGCTGATATTGTTGAAAGGGCACCCTTCTCACTAAACATATTATTAGAGACGGGTGATGAGTCTTAATTGTGACTAAATATCAATCAAAATTGTCCCTTTTTTGGTGCAAGACCACAGGTATCCTCCACGGGAGGGCAACCTGAGCCGGGTAGGACCTCTATGGGCGGCAAAGCTCTCCCTCCGAGTATTTAACACAACTGCATACCCAGGACTCGAACTCGAGACCACTGGTTAAGCTGGAACAACCCCTTACCAGCTGATCCACGTGCTCGATGGTAATCAAAATTGTCCTTGATAATAGGGAATATATGTGGTAACATCAAAAATAAAATTTTACTTTTATATAATTAAATTTGTTAGTATAATAGATATAATATTCTATACACATATTTATAAATATATTTTATATTATATAAATTTTTGTTCAACAAAAATTAAACTAACATATTGATATAAATTTATGTAAATATATATCTATATTACATGCTTTAATCTTTAATCTATAGTTTTTATTGAAGTAAATAGTGCGATAATAAAAAAAAGTAAATAATGCATATTAAAATATGCATTCAGAAGACAAGTATTAGGGTGGTTTAACTGTTGGAAACTCCTTCATAAAAGACAAGACCCGTGTTCAAGTATTGAACTCGTGAGTTTGGTTTGATTTTTAAAATTATAGTTGAATTACAAAGTTTTTAAAATTCTTATCATTTATTTATTTTTATATCATTTCATGCATTGCAAAGATATATAGATTTTTATATTATCTATATTCAAATTTTGACAAACATTTTACCTATTACACTTACAGTTAAACATTAATATTTAGTGCTCATAGGTCATTCGCATTAATTAATTTGATATGTTTTAATTTAGATATACAAAAAAGTAAATATTTATCCCAGCACATATTCATAAAACGGCTAATTTAAAGAAATAATTATATGCATTTGTGTGCATTTTTATACTAATATAATAAGTTATTGATATATCATTTAATAAATTTGATGAGTTCATAAAAATTTTGATGTATTATATAATTATTTGCATAATCAAATTAGTTTATTAAATAAAATACTTATAACATTAAATAATAATGCAAGAGTATTTTATTCTTAAAAAGAATAAAAAATGAACTCTCTAATAACACACTAACTTTTTGGTGGGTCTGTAAATAATGCACTAAAGGTAATGTTATTTGCTCAATAGTTTTACATGAGGTGGTGACATCCATATATGTGATGGAATTAGGTGAGTATACCTTTTATCCAAAAATTATTCATATGAAAATAACATCTCCTATCATATTACTATATATAATATTTTTATGCTACTGTTGAAATTAAAAAAAAAAACATCACATTACCACCTGGCCAATCTATCCATAAGGATATGAAGAAACCAGAAATCATGTGTACATAATTTGAAGTAGCTAACAATGGACCCACAACTTTTGTTGCTCCTTTTGTCCCTCCAAAGATTCGTTGGAGTGTGAGCTATGACTTTCCAGCTGAAGGGTGTTGCCAGCAGCACTAACAGGGCAGCACCAACATCCTCCTTCCAAATGGTGAGTGAGGACCCATCTTTGATTTTGACATTGCACCCAGTAATTAAGGGTCCCCCACCTCCTTCTTTCTCAACTCTCAACTTCAAAACTCTAAACCCAAAATCTTACTGTATAAGTAGTCTATATTGTCTTACTTTCTCCAACAGTTAACACACTCAGGGTGCCTGTCATGTTAGTTTTGTTCAAATTTTTCTTTGATAGGTTGTAAGTTATTCATACTTGTAGGTAAATATTCGGATTTGGATCTCAACAGTCAACAGTTGAACAGTCACCAAATCCAAGCCGTTTGATCTTGATCAAATGACCTAAAAACTGAGATATGATTTGAATCTCATCAAGATCGGATGACTCGGCTTTTAGGCCGTTCAATTAAGATGGGATGACTCGAATTTGATCACGGCCCAAAAGTCTACTATTGGCGATTCAAATCCTCTATAACCAGTTGACCAAATAAATCCTCTATAACCCCTTTAATGTTGAAAGCTCCAAATTGAAATGTTCACTTAACTAATAAAAATGTTATATTATGAACTCACTAAATAATGTACTAACACCCTATTAGATAAAAGTGTTAAATTTTTTTACGCTGAGAGTTTTATTTTGAAAGCTAAAAAATAGATATTGTTGTCAATACCAAAATATCCTCCTTTCTTGTTTTTGAAAATATGCCTATAATGAAAAATTATGGATTTTGGACCAACTGTTTTAAGTGACAATCACACCATCTACCTGTCTCATAACTTCTTTTTCCCCAGCAAATAAAAAAGAAAGAGGGAAAGAAACCGCTCCATAACTTTTTTTTTCCATAACATAGCACATGAGTTCAATTTTGTGGGGTTATGCGTGAGGTACCAAAAAACATTATTGAGTTACGAGTCTTTAGCAAATATGATAACTAGCAATAATCGTTCTAAAAAAACAAAACGAAAGAAAACAAATCTTTCCAATCCTAGTTCCAACATTAGAATTTTTAGTTTCTTTTATAATTTTATGCATTCAAAGTAATGTTAATTTTTTCTTTCACCAATCACTCATTTATTAATATGAATTTCACAGCTCAGCAAATTCATCCAATTATTACTATTTAATAAATAATAAATAATAAATGAAACATTAATAACTTCTCCACATCACAACAGCCTTTAGAAAACAACATTTCAGTTTAAATGCTAAAATAATGGCAATTATTTTTCCTTATAATCCCTGGTTAGAAAGAAGAGCAAGAGCCAAGAGGTAAATTGCTTACTATGTGTTGACTAATTATTCTCACTATGGTCTACTTGTCTCCAAATGTATAATAATTTATTTATAGTGAAACAGAATGATAGATATAAATATCAATTTTTTTTTACAAGATGCATATAAATATAAATATAAAGAATTAAATCGACTCATTCACAAAAAGAAAGGGCCATAATGCATGAAAAAAATATTAGTTACAAGAAGAAATAATTATCTTAACTGCCAAAGTTGCACGCAGCCAATAAATTGGCAACGTTGCCGGCCTGGGCCTTTGAAATGCATGCAAATTAGAAACAAAAAAAAAATAAAAAAAATTCTTTATATTGCAAAAATTGAATGAAACACATGGGTTTAATTAATGTGAATTTATAACAATCACGAGAATGGCTACTTTGACTGAATATTTCATATACTCATTGAGCTACATTGTGCAATAGTCACTTCCTTGTTTCCATTTCTGCAGAAAAAATATATATAGAAAGAATTTCTTATTTTTGGTCCACAATATAGAAAGAAGAGTTTATGAAAGCCAACCTTTGAAGTTACTCTACACCAACCAAAGCAGTGCTAGCTATAAGGGCCTCCATTGGCAATTAAGACATGCATGAGAAAGTTGAAGAGAAATCTAAGTCTTCAATTGGGTGGACCAATTGCAATAAACGCGTAAAACAAGCTAAACTTGATTGAAATGATCAAAAGTGGTTGGCAAAGGCAACTTTTGGTAACCACTGAGAGAATTTTTGTTTTGGTTAACGAAACTTGCCCTCATTGAAATGATTCTGACTTCTATTTGAACAAAGGGATATAATTATCAACTAAAATTTACAATCCCACCTTTTATTTTTTTTCTAATGAAAATTGATCCATATATAAATTTCAATTTTCATTCTTGGAAGAGAAAGGTCTAGTTAAAAGGGCCATCTCAATCTGTTGCATTCAAGGATTGGTTTGATCTATATTTTGTCTTGTAGGTTCCTCTTGTAGTTTAGTTTGAAAAATATTGACAAATATGGTATTATGCCTTTTATGAATAATTTTTTTTTTCTCTATTTGACCCTCTCATTGTTAGGCTTGTGAACAAAATCATGCCAAATTCAAGGTGAAATGCTAGCCCATATGTGGTAACACAGGCTCTTAGCCAAATATTGACCAAACTCTCGTGACTTTCCAATTTCAAATTGTATGTTACAAAGAAATTGTGCTCTTTCTGTTGCGGCACCAAAGCCAGTAAAAACTATGGATTATGGAAGGGAGACAGCTCCTTGCTGTGTGTCAGAAAATAGCCAAAATCATGAAGGAAATATTCAGCATTCTGAACAGTATCTAAGCCATTAATCTTTACCTAGTGCAGCAAACTTATCTCCCTAATAGAAAGTGAACCCAAGTTAACTAGCAAGTCTAACATGAGATTTTACTCCATAACAAAAGCTATTAAAAACAAGTACAAAAAAATATATCACTAACACTCCTCTTAATACAAATATAATATAAAATACAGTTTACATCGTGTAAATATCTTTTCTTTTGTAAGGACAACAATCATTACACATCAAATATTTTACACCATATTTACAAAATCTCTCAGTCAGTCATTACTTATCACTTACTATTATTAAATCTTACCAGACAATGAATAATTTTGTTACTCCAAGTTTAATTTTGCAAATGGAACAATTAGTATTAGATTTGCAGAGCTTCTGATAGGCAATGACCCTACTTCTATCTTTTCTAGTAACAGAGATTTGAATTTCTCTCACTCATGGAATGATGCTGTCCTTGTACTCTGCTGTTTGTTGTTAATTAATCAGCTAAAGAAAGAGGGCTGTTCTGGACCACAGGACAAGAAGGGAGGACCTTAATAGGACCAGTACCATGTGGACAAACAAACAAGGAGGATATGGCATATAATATGAAACCATGGATTGGGATATTGTACATTACACAGAAAGAAATGAACAATGAACCCTACTTGAATTGTGTCCCCACCTGAACTGCTTATTTCTCTCTCCCACATGACAAGACACTACTAAAATGCAAAGGATCAAAATCCATGCATGTTATTGTAAACCGTCCAAAATTACTAACAAGGATCAAAATCCGCAGATTGAGACCAACTTTTTTCAGAAAAATTGGTTTTTGAAATATTAGCCCATCAAATTTGGGGCTGTACATGGAGGGTAGTCCATCTCCCCTATAAACCTGAGTATATAGACTATTGGCACTTGATTTATACTATAAGACCGCTAAGAGCTCTTACTCAACCATCAACTACGATAGCAAAGAATGATACAATTAATAAACTCATAAGATCTAAATAAGCTTAGGTAGGTTTGAACCTATGACTTCAGAAAACTTTTACCGAAACACCTTAGTTTCTCCATGGCAGCATGGATTTGCTCTGAAATTTTAGTGTAGAGACATCTCTGTGCTGCTTCATCCAAACCATCAGAAGTGCTGGGCCAACCAATACTTGGGAATGGCTCCTTACGAGACTGGGCAATAGCCATTTGACTCATTGCTGGAAGGTCAAATTCAATTGGATCACCAACAAATATGTTAATTTTCTTATTACATAATGGTATAGGAGGCCGTCTACCAAACATAAATTTCTCTGGCATCACCTAGAAATATAAGCAGAACCGGGCATTAATAACTGGAATAAGCATACAGCTTAAAACAACAAAATTAAATTATATTTTATGTTCTCAGCAAGAAAATGAGGACTAATTGCAACTGTTCAATCATCATTTTAGAACTAGAATGCTCGCTGCTATTTTTCAATTTCCAACTAAAATGATCAATTTGCAACATAATTTTACAGGTAATACTAAATTGTCTTCCTTGCAAGACAATACTGCTGATCTACAAGATTCAAATGCTCCCATTTCAAATATGTATAAATAACCAAAGACAAAATGACTTAAAGACCTTCTTACTCCAACAGACAAAACAAATTAAAAATGCTACAAATGGTTTAGAAGACAAGCCTGGAAGTATAGAAAACAAATTTTAGAAGGAAAACAGAGAAATGCAGGGTGTTACCTCGTGGAAACCATGATGGACAATTGGCAACACGATTGGAGTTATAGGTGCACGAACAATTAAACTAGCAGTTCCCCATTTCAATCGCCTTATAGGTTCATCTTCTTGACACACTTTTCCTTCAGGAAACGTATGCAGCTGCCATAGGAAATTTGTGAATGATATATCAGTTCTACTGTATATACACTTGACCTATTGTCTGACACTTGAATTACAGGTTGTGGTCATGGTTGTGGTTGCATTACAAATTGCACACTGATTCAGGCTGCAACTATGGAGTAATGTGGTTGCAGAAAATGCAGCTGTATCACATGATCCAGTCTACAAAATTATAAACTTTCCTGTAGTTTAAACCAAGGAAGTTTCACCTTAAAACTAAACCTACCTAAACCCATCCTAGAATTTTGTTCTGACATGTAAAGAAATGGATAAAATTGACTTTATCTTCAAATATTTCACAAGTCACAACCATGATCCACCATGCAACCGAATAATTTACAGGAAGATGATAGGAACCCAACAATAAGAGTAAAAACAGAATGATGTTTTATTGTATTTTACACAAACTTCAAAGCAGCATAAACAAGAAGAAAAAAGAAAAGAAAAGTAGAAAATAGTTACTCCAAAAGCAAAGTCCTACAGATAATACAGCTCTTCCCTCAGCCTAGCTGAATAAGAGAAGAATCATTCACTTTCTCCTCTAACTAATCTCCTCTAAATAATCATTCTCATCTCTATGCCTTCTGGATGCTACTCAGTAACTAAATCCCACTAGGCCCAGCAACCCAACCACTATCATGGGCCTTATTGTGTATATCTTCCAAACCTTTGGCCCATGAGTCACTGGGTCTACCATCTATCTAGTAACAGAAGATGTGAGTTTTAAAGTTTGTAATCCATTTAACATCGACAGCTGAGAGAAACAAGAATTCTTAACTACACTAGAGAGTCATAATAATCAACAATTAACATAAGTTACCCAAGATATCATCATAAAAGAGTGAAGCTTGTGTGGAGGGGAAAAAGCATTAAATGTTACATAGATACCCATTCTCCATCATTTAAGCGCTCAAGAGCTTCATTCA
Source organism: Sesbania bispinosa (assembly GCA_026901365.1). Classification (NCBI taxonomy): domain Eukaryota; kingdom Viridiplantae; phylum Streptophyta; class Magnoliopsida; order Fabales; family Fabaceae; genus Sesbania; species Sesbania bispinosa. Next base: position 69,159 of record QLOH01000513.1, on the reverse strand, counting down.
TGTGCTCTTGATAAATTCCACCACCTCTTGTAATGGGTATGCATTTCCCTGTTCAAGTTACCATTTTTTAGAAACAACAAAACAACAGTACTCTACAAACACAAATAGAAAAGATTTTTAGCATATTTGATGCATAAATTAGTAACCAGGAATGCAATTACATAAAATAGTTAATAATAGAGAATTACATTGTAAGCCTTCCAATTAGTTCAGATTTGTTTGCCTTGTGAAGTAAAATAGACTCACTACTGAATTTTAGACAATACACAAAAGGACATCATCTGAATCACATCAATGTGATTGGAGAGGGACTATCTAACTTCTAGCAATTCCATTCACTGAAGAATGCCCTTGTTTTACACATTTGCTGCATTCAAAGACACTTTCACCAATTTGGTTTTAAATTTTTTGATTCAAAAATTATTTTTACCTAATGTTTAAAGGTTGGGAAATGCCAATAGCCTTTCCTTGTCAGAGCATTCCAGCAGAAATTCCCTCTTTAGGTACATTTATGTTTCCTTTTTCAACAACATTTATGGGATAGTCCTGTCAACTTAACTTCATTGTGGGTTTTCACTCATGGGTTTTATACGGGTGATTGTGATTCTATGTCAGACTTGTAAGGGCACTGGGTTGCTCTTTTGAGTTGATGTCTTCTCTTTTTTTCTTCCTTTCCTCTGTTATTTTCTTTAAGGCTTTGAAAATTCCTGATCCTCCAGTCTTGCACTCTCCTGACCTAATATATTCTTCTATATCCAAACAAAAATTAAATAAAATCAGAACACTAATTCATAAAACAACACCAAACCACTATTACTCTGGTCCTTGTAAGTTCATAAACAACAAGATAAAAACAGGGAAAATAAAAAATTTCTCAGCTTAAAGTGAGTTTCCCATTTATTATCAATGAAAACACAAACACTTCAAAAATACAGTCACGTCTATGTCATACTTGTGCTGGACACGAAAACTTCAGATACCTCTAATTATACACGTCTATTTGTTTGAGCTTAATTAGTATGCACTGATCCAATGATATGATGTCACATCATTTAATGAGCATGACACTCATGTGTTATTAAATTCATTAAATGATGTGGCAACATATCATTGGATGACAGTGTAAACATATCATTAAATCTTAAATCAAAATGGAGAATCAATAATGTAATAGTTTTAAAGTTTGCATGAGTCATTGTAGACATGATAAAAAAATAGGATTTAATGATATGTTGCAACAAGATAAAAACAGGTTATTAAATTCATTTTGATTTAAGATTTATGTTATTATATTAATTTTATACTAATTTTATGCATTATATTATATCCGTGTTCTATAATTAAAATTTGCCATATCTTCATGTCCATAGTGTATTACATTTGTGTACCTCAGTCATATTCACCTAGTCTAGATATTATCATTCTTCAACAGTTAAACCAATCTTCCTGCTTTAAATCGTCTACTTATTTTGCTTTTCAAAAGCAAGACTTGTTTAACATAACACCTCTCCAATACACACATTCTACCATTCATCAATAACGGATAGTATTAGTACCTTCACAGCTACTCCACTGCGTTCACAGAATGCAATCAAATAATAACAGAGACTGAGAAAGAATGTCTCTAATTTGCTAACTACAACAAACCAGTAACTACACATAATGAATCAAATTGAAGCTAATCAACAAATTGGCAATGCCCAAATCTCATTTACAAAAACACAATAAATTGCAAGTAAAATTACTGTGCTAAAGAGTAGACTTACCAACCCGAAAAATGTAAGAATAAACCGCATTCTTAAAACATATATCTTCCGCAGCGAGTACCCATCGAGCCAACTTAGCATCAAAGATGGGAAAACCCTTAAATCCCCACATAACCGGATCATCCAAACTGCACGAGTTCCAATAATCACAAAAATAAATTAAAAGAAAAAACAAATGGTAATGAGAGAGAGAGAGAGAGTGCTGACGTGGACATGTGGTTGCTAACGGTAATGAGAGGGACGCCTGGGGGTCTGGAGCGGACGAGGCGGAGGAGGGTGTCGGCGTTGTGAACAGAGGTGTTGTTGAGAAGAGACGCCACCGTTTTGGCAAATGCACCCACCGCCGAGATGACGACTTTTCTGGGTATGCCTCCCAAGTGCTCCGCCCTCGCCGCCCACTCCATTGTACGCGACATTTTCGCGGCGACGGAGGTTGGTTCCGGTCTTGCGAAAGACAAAAGGCGGCTTCATTTAATTTTTCAACATGGAGAGGAGATGGACACGTTGTTGTAAGAATTGGGCCAAGGAATATGGACCTCCATCTGCTGGGAGTTGCTTTTACCACCCCTTTTTGCTATTCGCACCCTCATCCCATTTCCCCTTTCCCATCTTACCCCTACCCCCAACCTTCTCCCCCTTCCCCACTCTCCCACCCCCCATTCCCATTCCGTCCCCTTCACCCTCCCCTTTTTATTTTTTTATATGTTTTCCGTCTCTAACCAATGTTTTTTAAATCAAAAATCGAAACCTCCCGAAAATTAAATTTTCAGATTTAAACTAACTTTCGGAACCTTTCGGACATTAATTTCCGAAAATTAATTTCTGGGGACAGGGACGGGGAGGGGGGCGTTGGGGAGAGGGTGGGGGAGTGGGTGGGGAGGGGGTGACGGTGGTGGGGGTGGGGTGTTGGCTGCAGGTGCAGCAGGGGATGTGCGTGTGGCATTGGGGGAGGGGAGTTTAGAGACGGAATTATTTCATCTCTAACACACAAAACATTGAAAAAAAATAGAAGGGGGCGGGGAAGGGGGCGGGAATGTGGCGTGGGGAGGGGGAAGGGGGAGGGGGTTGGGGGTGGCTGCCGGTGGGGCATGGGGGTAGGGGTAATTTGGGAAGGGGGTATGGGATAGTGGTGCGAATAGCAAAAAGAGGGTTCTAAAAGCAACTCCCCCATCTGCTGGACTGAAAGACCACCAAAACCAACTTAATCTTCGACAAAAAAAAGAAACGTCGACTCGATGCTTTTGAAAAACGAAAGAAAAAGTTTAACCTGTTATGAATAATTATGATATGGTGGATGCCCATCAGATTTAGTCTGATATGATATGACTATACCTCTTTCCTTTAATAGGTAGGATTGATCTTGAGAAGATATTGTATATCGTATGTTACATAGTTTCTTCAATTGTAGGTTACTTAGTTTCCATTATTAAATCTTATTTACTTGTATAAATACCCCTTATGTGATGGAATAAGATACGACCAACTCTCGGTCTCTTCTTCTCTTCTCTTCTATTCACTCTTCTTTTCTTTCTTTCTACTCTCTACTTTTATATATTGTCAGCATTATTTTCATAATACGTTATCAGCACGAAGCTCTATGCATTATCACAAGAAATTTTACGTTCTTGTGGAAATTAAAGGTATTACTATTATCACAAGAAATCCTACGTTTCTGCAGGAAATGTATGATTAGTTTTCTTAACATTCTTATCTTAAATTGAAATATATGTTTGAGTACGAAATTATGTCTCTACCTATCGATCGGGCATATAGACTTTTTTATAATATTTATAAATATGAAATTATGTTTCGACCTACAAATTGAACATATAAAGAATGATGAAATAGAAATTTTATTTATGTGATTTTATCTTTAAATTTATTAAAAAATAAATATTTAAGATGTATTGAATTTTTTATATCCATATTTCTTTTATCGTGAGAAATATGTGTAATACATTATATTCTAATAATTTTGAATCAATGATCATTATTATCATTGTTATTATTATAATTGTTAGAGAAGTTAAATGAAAATAGATATTTGATATGTAAATGTGGATTAATGTATTTATTTAACAAATATGAATTTTATTTATGAGATATTTCTTACATACTTAAATTAGTAAGTGAAATAATGCATGATCCTATATAATGTTGGTTTGGATATATGTTATTAGAAGTATTTTAAATTATTATATAACATGTGTGATATGTTTAGATTAATTTGATATATAAGAACATGTGTGATTTTCTTTAAGAAATTTAATTAATAATATTATCATATTATTTTGCATGGCTGTTATTATAACCATTATTTGAGGGAATGGAGAACACGTGTCCTTATAAAATTATGGTGGAATATTTTATAATATTATTTTGACAAATAATTAAACAATGAAATCAATTTTTCAGATTTGTAATTTATACATGTATATGGTTTTGTATTATTTCTTGACAATGTTAAACATTTCTATTGACAGGAAATAATTTGCATTTTTAATATTTTTATCATTGAAAATGAGTACAATTCATTATATAATGACTCATTTGTCAAATTAATATGCTTTGCTCTAAATAATATGAGATATTATATTATATTTTAGCTAAATTTTATGGTTAATTGTCCTGAATTGTTATTATGAAATTCTAGATAATTATGGACAGTGTATGATGATTCCTTGTAATGTGAAGAAGTGAATGATCTAATGGCATGCCCTTGTTAATATTGTTTTGCTCTTCACTCAATGTATAACATTCCCTTCTTGGCATACCCTAGGGGATGAAAATTGGCTAGAATTTAATAAGAGAATGTATGAAGTATGTGAAATAAGTTTTAATTGTATAATGTTATGTTAATTGTCATTATGCGTGTCATGGATGATAGTTCATGAGATATGTGAAGAATGTAAGCGGGTTGATGTATAAATTTTCATAAATGTTTTTATGAATTTCTCGTGATTATGATTGTGTTTGAGGACCTATAGATCGAGGGGTCAGCTCCGCCATATGTGGCGTGTGGGCATGTTTGTGTTTGAGGACATGTAGGTCGAGAGCTTAGCTCCGCTAGATGTGGCGTGTGAACATGATTGTGTTTGGGGATTGTGTCGAGAGCTCAGCTCCGCCAGATGTGGTGTGTGCCCCAAGTTTATGTATTTAATGATGTGCACACCAAGGTTAAATATTTGAGGGCGTGTGAGCTAGAGCTAATGTTTTGTTACCTATATGGTATTACAAATATAATTGAAGGCTCTGACATAGCTAATATTTTTTTGTTACCTATCTGGTGCAAATATAAATGAAGGCTCATACAGAGCTAATGTTCTATTACCCGGAGGAACAAAATTACACATTCAATATGCCTTATATTATGGCAAGTCTCATAGAAACTCATTAAGTTTCAAGGCAATCTGCAAAAATGGAAACAAATGCTATAGTAAAACATGATAAAATTGTTATTTGGCATGAATGGTTGAGCCATCCCATTTCAATTATGATGCAAAAATGATTGAAAATATATATGGACACCTTATGAAGAGTCAACAGATTCTTCAGTAAAACAATTTTTCTTGTGTTGTTTATTCTCAATGAAAATTGATTATTTGACCATCACCAACAAAGATTGGAAGTGAATCTCTCACCTTTTTGGAATGTATACAAGGTGATATTTATGGGCTAATACACCAATCATGTGGATCATTTAGATATTTTATGATTATAATTGATGCATCAACTAGATGGACACATGTTTGTTTCAACTTGCAACCATGAGTTTGCAAGATTATTTGCTCAACTAATTTGTTTAAGAGCTCAATCAAGACAATACACCTTGATAATGTAGGTAATTTATGTATGTCTATTGGAATTAATGTTGAACATCTTATAGTGTATGTTCATGCACAAATTATCTTGCATAATCAGTTATTAATTGCAAGACAATTACTAATGAGATCAAAACTTCCAATTTTTACTTGGGGACATGCAATCTTGCATGCTGCAACACTTATTCGCATCAGGCCAATAAATTATCCTAAGTTCTCCCCATTACAAATGATTTTTGGTCAGGAACCTAATACTTCACATATAAGAATTTTTGGATGTGTATTATATGTTAGTATCGCTCCACCACAATGCACTAAGATGGGACGTCAAAGAAGGTTGGGAATATATATATATATAGGTTGTTGATCCCCGTCTATAATAAAATATATTGAACAATTAACGGGAGATTTATTCACGACTCGATTTGTCGATTTCCATTTTGATGAATTTGTTTTCCCAATATTAATTAGGGGAAGAAAATAAGCGGTTGGACAAAGAAATTGGTTGGAATGAATTATCCTTATCCATCCTGATCCTCAAACAAAATAATGTGAACTAGAAGTTCAAAGGATAATTCACCTGCAAAGTTTAGCCAGCCAACTATCAAATGTATTCACTGACCCAAAATGATGTACCAACTGCTAATGCTCCAATTAAAATAGATGTCCTTGTTGGACAATCTACTATTTCAAATGAGTCTGAAGCACGCATGAACCGTGGCAGACTTGTTGGTTCGAAATATGTAAAAAAATCCTCAGAAAAGAAAAGGAGCTAAGAATCTAGATGGCATGATCAAGGATATAGAGACTCTAGAAGAGTCCTTGGACATAATTATTATTTCAGTTTCAAAAGAAACTCAGGTACCTGAAATTCATGAAAATAAAAAGATCTCATTATGTCCTGAATGAAATACAATGGAACCAACATGAAGTCAACCTTGACAACATTTTTGCATTGAAAGTAGCGCTTGATATTATAAATGATAGTAAGGATCAAGAACCAAAATCGGTTAAAGAATGTCGACAAAGAAATGATTGACCAATGTGAAAAAATGAAATTCACTTGCAAAATGTAAAGTTTTGGGCGTATAGCCCACACACTTGAATGTGTAAATCCAATTGGATACAAATGGGTTTTTGTACAAAACAAGATGTGAAAAGTGAAAATGTGCAGTATAAAGCACAACTTGTTGCCCAAGGTTTTTCACAAAAGACTTGGCATTGATATTGAGTAAATATATTCACTTGTGGTGGATGCGAGTGTTAGGAATATGCACTAGAGACTTATATGTTTATGAACATCCATCGTCTGTATCATGTTATTTGATAAAGGCAACTTATTCTTTTAGAATATAATAAATGTCCTTAGAATAGTAAGCTCAAACTTCATAAGGAATCAAGTAGATGACTTGATCGTGAGAGCTTATGAAGAACTATTCTTAAATAGTCCCTAGTCAATTATCATCTTAGGATAAAGATGCATTTAGACTAGTATGTGAGTTCATTGATGAACACATCTCACAGATCATGAATATGGGATATCATGTGCTCACATAGGTACACATTAAGAGTAATAGTGTACTGGACAGACCCACCTTAAGAACGTTGCATGGATTATTACATAAGTGTCATGAGCGTTTCTTAAGTTGATAAATATTGTATGAAGTCCTTTGACCTGAAATCACTACGATTCCTACATAAAGATTTATATGTTTTAAATATCATCAAACGTTACCTGTAACAAGGTGATCATAAAGTTGGTATTTGGACATATAATAAATTATGTGGTGGAATGTGAGTGCCCTAGATGGGATTTGTCCCTCCTATGTAACAAGAGTTATATTTATAGGCCTCTTGACAAAGTGAGACTGCAAAATGCATGGCCATGCTCAGGAGGATAAACATGAGATGTTTATTTCTGTACAGTCTACTTGGGGATCAAGAAAACTTAAATTGAACTATACAAGGTTGACACAATCCATGCCCTTGTGTTTAGATATTTGGACAAAGGGACAAATCATATAAATTATTATCATAAAATAGGATTTATCAAAGTTATTGATAATCCCAATATTTGGATAGTGATGTATTGCTAGATACCGCTCACTATTTATGATATTAAATATAAAAAGGATTTTTATTTAATATCATAACCAAATATTAAAAGCCTATTGGGTCACACGCATACAACAAGCCACTAGGAAAGGATAATAATTCTAATTTAATTTAATTAGAATTATAACATAATGGGTCAAGCCCATAAGTGTGAGGGTTAAGTGAGTGAGGGGGTAAAACCCTAGCCACCACTCTATAAATAGAGCATGAGATGCACACTACCCTATACACATGAACAATCGCTTTTTACTCTCTAAGGCTACTAGCAGAGTTGAGGAGGGTTTCCTAGTTCGGCTGTTGGCGTGGACACCACTAGAGAAGTGGCTGCTATTGCCTCGTTCATAATCCTAATAAGGTACGACCTTTCGGTTTAATACCTTTTGTGCCTTGATTCGTGTTTTCGCAAAACGATTATAACAAGGGAGGGAATCCATTTATTTCCGCTGCACCCTGACCACATGCTTGATTCCCTTCAATTGGTATCAGAGCGCTGGTTTGTGATAAACACGTTTTGGGCTTTTAATCGTTTGAATATAGTGACATTCTGGTTTTACTATTTAAAAATGCTGAAAAACGTAGTGTGTACGTTGAGCGCTGAAATCTGGGCTTCACTTTCGCTGAGCGCAAGTGAAGCGCAGGTGAAGTGCAAGTGAAGCGCAACTCATAGATTTTGAATCTGAAATCTGGGCTTCACTTTAGCTGAGCGCAGGTAAAGCGCAAGTGAAGCACAACTTACATAATTTGATTATGGAACCTACGCTTCACTCACGCTAAGCGCAGGTGAAGCTCAGGTGCGCGTTTCAGTGTGTCTTGATTCCATTCTTGATTGTTTTTGTGCATGATGTATATATATATATTTGTTCTGATGTTAGAGGGTCCCATGGAACATGAAGAGTTCATGTATTGGGTGTCAAAGGGTTCAATTGTTGAAACCTTATCTCGACTCAAATATTGGTTGCGATAAACATACCACTTATCAATTTGCTGACAAGAGCGTATGCGAATGATACGAGGGACTTACCTGTGTACAAGTTCGTGAAGTATTCGTTTGATGCGAGACACTTATTGATGATTAGCTAAGTGTTTATCAAATCCAATATTTGGGTAGTGTGTTATTTCGTATGCGCGTAATCAAACCTCGCTTAATATATACATCTAATTATATCACTCATTTTACAATCAATGGATGTTGAATTTACATGATGATTGGTTATGGCCTTAGTTGTTTTAATTTAAATACGACCTGCGTGTCGTGCCTTACCTCTTGACATTTCTCTTGTAATTCTCTTCTCATCTCTATCCCCTCGTATGTTAAACGAGGTTTCTTCTTGTTATGTAATGTAACCGGGAGGACATGGAGCATGGATTCAGTGGGAGATTTGGAGAGCTCAAGATTATATACAAGATTATATAGTTGATGTAATTTTAACCATATCATGTGTTTGTATGAGATGCATGCTTGTATGTTAAATGGTTTAACAACAAATAAAATTAAAGCGATCAAATCCCTTAATGCTTGTGTGCCTTCCAATAAATGACGCTCGTCAAGACTAGAATTGATTAAGCGTGGGTCTGCCAAAGCAGAGTACATTTATCTATTCTAGTGAGACACGATAGGATAAAGGTAATATCCGATTGTCAACCGTTGGTCTTTGATTGGGTACATTCAATAGGATTGAAAAACCTAAAGGCAGTAATATTAAGTCATGTTTTGCCTTCCAATGTATGGCACTTGTCGAAGATAGAATCGATTAAATGTGGGTCTGTCAAATCAGGGTGCATTTATCTATTCTAGTTGAGACACGATGGGATAAAAGTAATATATTAATATCCAACTGTCATTCATTGGGTTTTGACTTAACTAGGTATATTCAATAGGATTGAAGAACCTTGAGGCACTACGTTAGGCATTAATTCATAAGATGAATTAGAATAAGAGTTATTCACCTAACTATCCAAGAGTTGTATGAGATGCAATTGGAAGCGTATTCCTACCTAAATAACATTTTCTTAAGCGATCAGCCAAAGCTGACTTAAAATTAGGTGAAATATGGATCTTGGCCCACTAGAAAATCTAGTGATGGGATTTTCTGATTCTTTATATTGAGGGTACTTATTTTGAATCAAAATAGTGGGAGGCATATTTAAATTAAAGACCTTGTTAAATATGTTTTGTTATATGATACTTACGTGCATAATATTCGAACACAACAACATAATCTTTTACTACAGTCTGTCCTTAAGAAGGACAAACTGTCTGGAATTAACTTTCTAGACTGGTATGGAGACCTAAGGATTGTCCTTAGGCATGAGAAAAGGATACATGTCCTGGAAGGGCCTATTCCTAAAACACCCGCTGCAAATGCTTCGAAAGCTGACAAGGATGCTTTTAGAAAGCATCTGGATGTTGCTCTCGATGTAGGTTGCCTTATGCTTGCTACCATGAATGCTGAAAACAGCATGAGAGCATGGAGGCGTACAATATGATTGTACATTTAAAGAGACTTGATCAAGGCCGAGCTAGGCATGAACGATTTAAAGTCTCAAAGGCACTTTATCAATGTAGACTGGCAAAAGGGACGCCCTATAGGTGCTCATGTACTCAAGATGATTGGGTACATTGAAAACCTAGAAAGGCTTGGATACCCTTTAGGCCAAGCGTTGGCCACTGATCTTGTCCTGCAATCGTTGTTGGACAACTATAGTCAATTCTTCATAAACTATAACATGAATGAATTTGACAAACCACTGCCAGAGTTGCTAAGCATGTTAAGAACAACTGAGCAAAACATTAATAAAGGTAAAGGGAAGGTCATATTGGTGGTCCAACCTACAAAGGCAAGGATAAGCCTAGTACCTCTTCCTTGAAGCCTAGGGACGGGATAGCTATGGAAGGAAAATGTTTCCATTGTTTCCAATCAGGACATTGGAATCTATGTAAAGTACCTGGAGGAGATCAAGAAGGGAAGTGGGACTTCCGCTTCAAGTATCTATGTTATAGAAGTCAATTTACCTACTACTGCACCTTAGGTATTGGATACCGAATGTGGATCTCACATTCGTGTGAATGTGTAGGATCTAAAAGGAGTAGGTCATTGGCTAAAGGAGAAGTTGACCTACGTGTGGAAAAGAAGCAAGAGTTGCTGCCTTAGCCGTAAGAACTTGTTATTTAACTTTGCCAACTGGCCTAGTTATTGAACTAGATGATTGTTATTTTGTGAATATTAATTTTGTTTCTTGTTTAGACAAGAGTGTTTTTCATTCATAATAAAGAACAATAGTTGTTTAATTTATTTGAATGATATGTTTTATGGTTATGCAAAGTTGAACAATATGTTTTTGATTTTAAGATGCCTATCTATAACATAAATGCTGATAAGGTCAGAACAAATGATTTGAACCCGACTTATATTTGGCATTGTCGCTTAGGCCACATAAATGAGAAATGCATATCCAAACTCCACCAAGATGGTTATTTGGACTCATTTGATTTTGAATCAATTGAGACATGTGAATCTTATTTATTTGGGAAGATGACCAAAACCCCATTCACCTGAAAAAGGGTGAAAGGGTCGGTGATCTTCTTGGTCTCATACATAGTGATGTATGTGGGCCCATGGGCACAATGGCTAGAGGAGGTTTTCAATACTTCATTACTTTTACTGATGATTTCAGTAGATATGGATTTGTGTATCTAATGGAACACAAATCTGAATCCTTTGAAGAGTTCAAGGAATTTAAGAATGAAGTATAAATCCAACTTGGCAAGACTATTAAAACACTTCAATGTGATCGAGGTGGAGAATACTCAAGCCAACAATTTGATGACTATCTAAGAGAGTGTGGGATAACATCTCAACTCACTCCTCTTGGAAAACCTCAATGGAATAGAGTCTCAGAAAGGAGAAATCGAACTCTATTGGATATCGTTCGATCTATGATGAGTCATACTGATCTCCCCGACTCCTTTTGGGGTCATGCTTTGTTAACAGTAGCCTTCACACTAAACCGTGTTCCATCTAAGGCTGTCATAAAGACACCATATGCGATATGGACTGGGAAGCGACCTAGTATGTCTTTTATGAAGATTTGGGGTTGTGAAGCTTATGTGAAACTCCAAGTTTCAGATAAACTAGGACCCAAATAAGATAAGTGCTTATTTTGTGAGATACCCAAAAGAAAATAAGGGTTACTACTTCTATAATCCTAGCTAAGACAAAATGTTTGTCGCTAGGACTGCTGTATTCTTAGAGAAGGAATTTGTCTCTAAGAAAATGAGTGGGAGGAAAGTAGAACTTGAAGAAATTCAAGTACCACAGAGTAGCAATGAGCCAATAATGGAACAAGAGCAGATACCACAAAGTGTTGTGGAGCCACATGCTCAAGTAGCGCAAGACTTGCGTAGGTCAGATAGGGTACGTCACCAACTTGAGAGATATGGTTTCCTTGTGTCTCAGGAAGGCGATGTATTGCTAATGGATCAAGATGAGCCAGTGACTTACCAAGAAACTATTTTGAGTCCAAAATCTAAGAAATGGCTTGATGCCATGAGATCTGAAATGGATTCCATGTACACTAACAAGGTATGGACCTTGATTGAGCCACCCGAAGGGATAAAACCTATAGGGTGCAAGTAGGTTTCGAAAGGAAATTGACATGGATGGTAATGTAAGTACCTTTAAAGCACGGTTGGTGGCTAAGGGTTTCACGCAAATTCATGGTGTAGACTATGATGAAACCTTTTCCCCAGTTGCCATGCTTAAATCTGTTCGGATCTTGCTTGCTATTGCAGCTTACCATGATTATGAAATCTGGCAAGTGGATGTCAAGACAACCTTCCTAAATGGAAGCCTTCTTGAAGATGTGTATACAACCTGAAGGTTTTGTTACACCTAAAGGTATGTAAGTTGCAACAATCCATTTATGGATTAAAGCAAGCTTCTAGAAGCTGGAATATTCGTTTTGATGGAGCTGCTAAGCAGTTTGGTTTCATTAAAATGAAGATGAACCTTGTGTCTACAAAATGGTTAGTGACAACATTTGTGATTTTTCTGGTTTTGTATGTAGATAACATACTCCTCATAGGAAATAACATTCCTACCCTTCAGTCTGTAAAGACTTGGTTAGGAAATTGTTCTTCTATGAAAGATTTGGGCGAAGCAACCTATGTGTTAGGTATAAGGATCCATAGACATAGATCTCAAGGATTACTTGGCCTAAGTCAAAGTACATACATAGATAATGTGTTAAAACGGTTTAACATGCAAGATTCTAAGAAGGGGATTTTGCCTATGTCACATGGTATAAGCCTATCTAAGGTTGAATCTCCTTCCAGTAAAGAAGAGAGAGGTCAAATGAGTGAGATTCCTTATGCATCTGCTATAAGGTCTATCATGTTTGCCATGTTATGTACTCGACCAGAAATATCATATGCTTTAAGCATAACTAGCAGATACCAGTCTAATCCCGGTGAAGGTCACTAGACAACAGTCAAGAACATGCTTAAGTACTTGAGAAGAACTAAGGATTCAGTCTTAATATATGGAGGTGAGGAAGAGCTATTTGTAAAGGGTTACACTGATGCTGGCTTCCAAACCGACAAAGATGATTTAAGATCGCAATCAGATTATGTGTTTTGTTTGAATGGTGGCGCTGTGAGCTGGAAAGGTTCCAAGCAGGAAACAGTCGCTGATTCTACCACATCAACAAAAAACCCTTGTGCAGCAGAAGCATGAAGGGAACACTAGATCATTAGGCATAATAGTTATGTCTGAATGTCTCTAGTGCAAGTGGGAGATTGTTAGGAATATGCACTAGAGACTTATATGTTTATGAACATCCATCACTTGTATCATGTTATTTGATAAAGGCAACTTATTCTTTTAGAATATAATAAATGTCCTTAGAATAGTAATCTCAAACTTCGTAAGGAATCAAGTACATGACTTGATTGTGAGAGCTTATGAAGAACTATTCTTAAATAGTCCCTAGTCAATTATCATCTTAGGACAGAGATGCATTTAGACTAGTCTGTGAGTTCATTGATGATCACATCTCACAGATCATGGATATGAGATATCATGTGCTCACATAGGTACACATTAAGAGTAATAGTGTACTGGACAGACCCACCTTAAGAACGCTGCATGGATTGTTACATAAGTGTCATGAGCGTTTCTTAAGTTGATAAATATTGTATGAAGTCCTTTGACCTGAAATCACTACGATTACTACATAAGGATTTATATGTTTTAAATATCATCAAACGTTACCTGTAACAAGGTGATCATAAAGTTGCTATTTGGACATATAATAAATTATGTGGTGGAATGTGAGTGTCATAGATGGGATTTGTCTCTCCTATGTAACAGGAGTTATATCTGTAGGCCTCTTGATAAAGTGAGACTGCAAAATGCATGGCCATGCTCAGGAGGATAAACATGAGATATTTATTTCTTTACAGTCTACTTGGGGATCAAGAAAATATAAATTGAACTATACAAGGTTGACACAATCCATGCCCTTGTGTTCAATTAGATATTTGGACAAAGGGACAGATCATATAAATTATTATCATAAAATAGGATTTATCAAAGTTATTGATAACTCAATATTTGTATAATGATGTATTGCTAGATACCGCTCACTATTTATGATATTAAATATAAAAGAATTTTTATTTAATATCATAACCAAATATTAAAAGCCTATTGGGTCACACGCATACAACAAGCCACTAGGAAAGGATAATAATTCTAATTTAATTTAATTAGAATTATAACATAATGGGTCAGGCCCATAAGTGTGAGGGTTAAGTGAGTGAGGGGGTAAAACCCTAGCCACCACTCTATAAATAGAGCATGAGATGCACTATCCTATACACATGAGCAATCGCTTTTTACTCTCTAAGGCTACTAGCAGAGTTGAGGAGGGTATCCTAGTTCGGTTGTTGGTGTGGACACCACTAGAGACGTGGTTGTTATTGCCTCGTTCATAATCCTAATAAGGTACGACCTTTCGTTTTAATACTTTTTGTGCCCTGATTCGTGTTTTCGCAAAACGATTATAACAAGGGAGGGAATCCATTTATTTCCGCTGCACTCTGACCACATGCTTGATTCCCTTCAGCGAGTACTTTTCAATATTTTCCAGTCGTGCAGTACATGAAAATATCGATGGATATTATTATGACCCATTTGTATGGCTTTCTGGAAGGGTTTAATTTGATGGAAACATATAGTCCAAGTTCTCGAGAAAGTTATTCAATTAAATTGAATAAATCCTTTTATGGACTAAAGTAACATGAGCATTTGTGGTATAATCGCCTCAATGAATATTTGCTGGAAAAGGGATTTAGGAATGGTCCTGTTTGTCCATGAATTTTATAAAAAAAGATATGTCAAAGAGTATGTCATACTTGTTGTTTGTATTATTAGAACTCCTAAAGAGCTTCCAAAAGCTGTAAATTGCTTAAAGCAAGAATTTGAGATGAAGGATCTCGAAAGACAAAATTTTGTCTTGGATTACAGCTTGCATATTTAAAATATGCAATTATAATGCATCAAGAAACATATACAACAAAGATGTTGTAAGAATTCTATATGGACAAATCACATCCATTATGCACTCTAATGGTTGTAAGGTCACTTGATGTGGATAAAGATCCTTTAGGACCTTAAGAGAATGATGAAGAAATGCTTGGTCTTGAAATATCACATTTTAGTGCAATTCAGGCACTAATGTATCTTGCTACTTATACATGACTCGACATATAATATGTTGTTAATATATTTGCAAGATATAGTTCTTCATCTACAAGGCATTGGAATGGAATTAAGCATATGTTATCTACCTTAAAGGTACATTGGATGTGAGTTTATTCTTCTCAAATAGACCAAAGTCAAATCTGCTTGGTTATGCGAATGCAAGTTATTTCTCGGACCCTCATAATGATCGATCACAAACAAAATATTTGTTTACAAGTGATGGTACTACCATTTTATGACAATGCATAAAACAAACTAAGCTGCCACATCATCAAATCATTCAAAATTTTAACATTACATGAGGCGAGTCGAGAATGCTTTTGTTTGACATATGTGATTCAACATGTGCAAGAAACTTTTGGTTTATCTTCCAGAAAATTCACTCTGACGATATTATATGAAGATAACAACGCATGTATTTTCAGTTAAAAGAATGCCATCTTCAATGAGATAGAATAAACTTATGATCTTCAAAAAGAATTGCGATATATAGGTCAACAAGTTCATGAAAGGATCTGGCAGCAGATCTTTTACAAAGTCGTTGCCAACTAAAGTTTTTGAGCAACTAGTACAGAAGATTGGTCTCCTTCGTCTTATACATGATTGTCCAAATAAGGGGGAGACATAAATACGTTCTGCACTCTTTTTCCCTTCGTCATGGTTTTTTCTCACTGGGTTTTCCTGACAAGGTTTTTAATGAGGCAGTATCCAATAACGTATTAAAGAATGATGTACTCTTTTTCTTTCACTAGGTTTAACGAGGCACATTCTGAAATAATGGACATTCAAGGGGGAGTGTTATGAATAATTGTGATATGGTGGATGCCCATCAGATTTAGTCTGATATGATATGATTATACCTGTTTCCTTTAATAGGTAGGATTGATCTTGAGAAGATATTGTATATCATAGGTTACATAGTTTCATCAATTGTAGGTTACTTAGTTTCCATTATTAAATCTTATTAACTTGTATAAATACCCCCTTATGTGAATGGAATAAGACACGACCAACTCTCGGTCTCTTCTTCTCTTCTCTTCTCTTCTATTCGCTCTTCTTCTCTTTCTTTCTACTCTCTACTTTTAAATATTGTCAGCATTATTTTCATAACATGACCAAAAAGAAAAGAAAGAGTTTATTTATGGAGTTTAATGATAGTTTGAAAATAAAAAAATGGAGTTTAATGATAGACTAAACTACCAAAATTGGTCCTGAATTTTCCAGGATCATGCGATTTAGTCACAAGGAAATGAAAATCCCAAAGTAATCCATGACATGTTGCTCTGTCATGCAGTATAGTTTGAATTGGTGTTTTCCATAAATCTGGGTATATGGGCCTGGGCCCGCGGATCAACCTGTGTATCCTATGGTCCACGTGGGCTAGGACCAGGAAAAATACAGGTCCGTTTAAACGCATGCTTTTTTGACCCGATCCATTTATTTGCAGGTTAAATGGGTTTATGTCCGCGAGTTTGGGGACCAGCCCGCGGACCAGTAATTTTTTTTAAAAAAATTGACAAGCTATAGCAGTAGCCGGCCTATAATTTTACAAAAAAAAAAACTAAAATGGCCCAACCCAAGGTTCACGCATCACTCATCATCAGGCTAAGGCATCACTCTTCCCTTCCCTCACTCATCAATCTCATCAGCTTAGGGTTTAAAAAAAAACTTTCCTCTCACTCTTTATTCTCTACGCCGCGCGCTCAACCGCTCAGCAAGGGGACACTGTACGCATCGCCGCCCGCTACAGCAAGGAGCTTCGGTCATCTTCTCCGGTCACTCTTCATCGAACCACTGTCGCTGCTTAGGAAAGAGACGGGATAGAAGTTGCACCATCGCGCAGAAGCTGCAGTAGCCGTCTTCTCTAGCCATTCTTCACCGGACCACCATCGCGCAGAAGTTGCGTAGCCGCAACACAGGTAGGTGTTGGACACTTGAGTGTGTTTAATTTTTATTTTTGTTATTTGGAACCTTTGATATTTGATTTGTAAGACTCCCTCCTCCTATGGTTTGTAATACTTTAGACTCATAAGTCCTATGGATTGTGTAACTTACTTGGAGTTGGAACCATTTGATGTTTGATAATTAAGTATGTTGTAGGATTATGATACAAATTTTTTAGTTATTTTTTCAGATTTTTTTCAAATTTTCCAGATTTTAATAAGCAGTTTTTTTTTAGTCATTTTAAGGTATGGGCCTGCAGACTAGCCCATTAGCCCGTGGGCTAAATGGGGTGGACGCAGACCAGTAAAAATACATCCGATTTATTTCGCGGACCAGCCCGCTCCTGCCCGCAAAGATGTGGGCCTGCGCAGACCGGGCTGGCCCGTTTACCCAGCTCTAGTTTTCCACCACAGGATGACATGTCACTTTAAGTGACACAACGACACACTGTTGGACATTGTGCACCCAAAACGATGTCGTATTGTTGAAGGGGGTAAAATTAAAAACAAAAATACAATTTCATTTCCACCACAATGTGAAAATCTTCTCGCGTTCTTCTCGGTATCCCTTTTCTCTATTATTTCCATTCCCAATTGGAAAAATCATAGCCCTTGTCGTTCCATATTCGATCATCACTGCGACGGTTATTGACACTTGAAAATGAGCCACGTACTAAAGAAATAAATTGTGAGGGCTATGTTTTGGGTCCACAATGTTCAACAATGTGCCACTATGTGACTTAAAGTGACATGTCATCCTGTGATTAACATAAAACACCAATTCGGACCATACTGCATGACGGAGCAACGTGTCATGGATTACTTTAGACCATACTCCATGACCATGGTGTCGAGTTATTTGTCTAATTTTTGAAGTACTAGGGTGTGTTTGAAAAAATAACTTAATCAAGCACTTATAACATAAACTCTTACTTGATAAGTGTTGAGCCTGAAGACTTTAAAATCTTAAGACTGTCCATAAGTAATTTTGATGATAACAACTAAGTGCATGTATTATGAATATAAAAAACTTTTGCACTTTAAATATTTCAGATGATGGTATCAGGATTATTCAGATGACATGAGTTGTCTAAAGTTGTTCACCCATCTAAAGTATTCTTGCTATCTAAAGATCTCAATTATCTGAAGCAAGACTTTCTGAGGAGATAAATATTTAGACTCTGCCAAGTCAAATATACTCTGCCTCACACAAAGTACTTTTGCTAAAGATGGGAAGACATAAGACAACTATCTGGGGAACTTTCAAAAGTGAAGCACAAAAGAAGAAGCCTGCTCTACAACTCTATATAGGTTCATAACAACACTGCTTTCTCGTACACAATTGTTAAAATGTCTCACAATGGTTTCAATGCATTTAATGTTATCTTTAAAAGGACATCTCTAGAGAGAAGATCCTTGAAGCCTATAAATATCTGAGCTCGCTCAAGATGATGAGCAACATGCAAAATTCAAGTCAAGGTGGAGATCGTAAGTCAAGTGGTGGCTTAAATTTGACTTATAGTTCTTACTCATTTTTCAACATATATAAGCACCGAAAATCTTTTGCCTACAATATCTTTATTGCTTTTACACCATATTTCAAGTTTTGTAGGCATCGAAAGTATTTTTCCAAATGTCATGGTGTATTTTTATTGCCTATAAAAAGGCATAAACATATGGTGTTTTTTCAAACATTCAAGAATCAAGCAAGTGAGAAATACTTCTCTTAATCATTGTGTGAGTTTTGAGATAATTTTTTAGTCCATTAAATTTCAATTTATGAGAGAAAATTTTATTCTCAAATATCACCATCATAAGATGATTTCTTATACCCTTTCTTCTATAGTAGAATTATTTTGCTCGTCACCCATGATTTTTTCTCTCGACACTAGAGAATTTTTCGTGTATATCTTGTGTTTATCTTCTTACAACCGTACTCCCTTCTTCACTTTTTTTAACGCTCTAATTAAATTAGATCTGTCAGTTCCATGTTGCAATGATACCTTAACAATACTGATACTATATTAATTACTACATATATTTATAGACTGAACTGTCAATCCGGTCCCTGAAAGATTGGAGGACCTTCATTTAGTCCCTGAAAGAAAGAAACTGTCAATTTAGTCCCTGAATATAATTTTCGTCTTTCAATTTAATTCATTTGTTACAATCCGTCAGTTAACCTTAACGGAAACGCTGACGTGGCACGTTAAGTGTCATATGTACATAATAATGTATCAATAAAATTATTCATTTTAGTAGCTCATGATTAAATTAGTTCATTTTAGTCCCTCATTAATGTTAATGATTTCATTTTCATCCCTCCTGCTACATTGGTCTTTAACAACATATTCCTCCAAAATCATACAGAATAAACCCTAACCCACAAATTGACAATAGATTTTTTAGACCAAAACGAAGAATTTAAAATGCATATTTTGGACTAACCCCTCATTTTGGTACCTTGAAAAATTTGGAGTCAGTCATATTAGTCCCTAAGAAAAGGAAATTGCATTTTTCATCCGTGAAAGATGAAAAGTTATTCAATTTAGTCCTTGAAAAATGAATAATCGTTCACTTTAGTTCTTGAAAGATTTTTTAAATGTCAATTTAGTCCCTAAAAATAACTAAATTGAATGAATTTTTCATCTTTCAAAAACGAAAAATACAATTTCCTTTTTTTAGGGCTAATGTAACCAACCGTAAATCTTTTAGTCCTAAAAGATGGAAATTGCATTTTATTCTTGAAAGATGAAAAATTCATTCAATTTAGTCATCTTTAGGAATTAAATTGAGTTTGAAAAAATATTTCAAGGAATAAAGTGAATAAATTTTTCAATTTTCAAGGACTAAATTGAATAACTTTTCATCTTTCAAGGACGAAAAATGTAATTTTCTTTTCTTAGGGACTAATATGACTAACTCTAAATCTTTAAGGGTACCAAAATGAGGGGTTAGTCCAAAAATTGCATTTTTAATTCTTCGTTTTGGTCTAAAAATCTATTGTCAATATGGGGGTTAGGGTTTATTCTGTATCAATTTTGGAGGAATATGTTGTTAAAGACAAATGTAGTAGGAAGGATGAAAATGAAATCATTAACATTAATGAGGGACTAAAATGAACTAATTTAATCATGAAGGACTAAAATGAATAATTTTATTTACACATCATTATATACACGTGGCACGTCAGCGTCTCCGTTAAGGTTAACTAACGGATTGTAACTGAAGGACTAAATTGAAAGACGAAAAGTACATTCAGGGACTGAATTGACAGTTTTCTTTTTTCAGGGACTAAAAATGAAGGTCCTCCAATTTTTCAAGGATCAAATTAACAGTTTAGTCTATATTTATACTATAAATAAATTTACTCAATTTAAAAAATATTTAGTAACCTGAGTAAAAAGAGTAAACCCTTAAAATGGCCGATGAAAGATATAGGGTCGATCACATTGGTCTTTGAAAGATAATAAATTGTAAAAACGTCCCTGAGAGATAGTAACGTCAGTCAATTAGGTCCTTCTGTTAACTCCCCTCTGTTAAAGTTAACAGAACTGCAAGTAAATCCTCAAAATGGTCCCTGAAAGATATGGGGTTGGTTACATTGGTCCCTGAAAGATAATAAATTGTAAAAACGTCCCTGAGAAATAATAACACCATTTATAAACCCTCAAAATGGTCCTTGAAAGATATGAGATCGATCACGTTGGTCCCTGAAAGATAATAAATTGTAAAAATGTCCCTCAGAAATAATAACACCATTTATTATGCTTTCTTTTTCCTCGTTGATTTTGTTTCATTCCCAAATATTGTTGGTCGACCACCCAATACATGCATATGTTTCTACTATAATACTCTACACAACTCTGGTCCATGTATGCTATTGTTTGTTTTCTCTCTCTTGGCTAATGTATCATGAACTCCAAGTCCTTTGGTTTCCTATGCAGTCTAAGAATAAAAAGAAACTCCAAAACCTTTAAGGACAAAGAAAGTGCATGAGCCAGATCATCATCTTCTTGTTGAAGATGACTTTGAGGAAGCCCACCATCAAATGAATCACGAAATAATATTTCGTTGAAGGAGGGGAAAACTTTAGAAAGCATAGAGAAATAGTAGTAAAAATGATATGGCAAGAAAGAGTAAAAGCAAAAACTTCACACATGACCTGGATTCACAATTCATAACTCCTCGAAATTTCTCAATCTGAGGAAATGGACAATCTATCCAAAGCATCAAGCACGTGCCTCATTGTAGGTCTCTTATCAGGGCTGTTATGGACACAGGCCATCACAATTTTCAAAAGTGCAATTATCTCTTCTTCCTTATTCGCATCTTCAGCCAAGTATGGGTCTAATACGTCTGAGAGTGGCTTCTTCTCCTCAATGCACAACTGAATCCATTGAACAAGGTCCATTTCTGAGTTACCAACTTGGATAATGGGTAATCGTCCTGTGATCATTTCTAACAAAATAACACCATATGAATAAATATCCCACTCCTGTGATGGCTTCACCACTTTCAGTGCTTCTGGAGCCTGATAACCATTTCCCAAAATATCAGTTGCAACTTCAGTGGACAAGCTCTTTTGTCTCTCTTTGAGTTTCTCTACAGCCACTCAGTTAGATTGCAAGGTTGGGGTTCCCCAACAATATTTGCAAGGCGTTTGAGAAACCAATGTGATCGGTCTCATATCTTTCAGGGACCATTTTGAGGGTTTATAAATGATGTTATTATTTCTCAGGGACATTTTTATTATCTTTCAGGACCAACATGATCAACCCCACATCTTTCAGGACTATTTTGGGGGTTTACTTGCAGTTCTATTAACTTTAACAGAGGAGTTAACAGAAGAACCTAATTGATTGAGCTTACTATTTCTCAAGAACGTTTTTGCAATTTATTATTTTTCAAAGATCAATGTGACCGACCCTATATTTTAGTAACTATTTTGAGGGTTTACTCGAGTAAAAATTAAGAGTAAACCATCACTTTAGTCCCTGACATTTTCAGAGTCAGACACTATAGTCCCTGACTTATGAAAATACATAATTTAGTCCCTGACTTTGTTCAACATCCATCAGTTTAGTCCAAAACGTTATATTCCGTCAAGTCGCTGTTGATGTGGCAATCTGACTTGTCTCTAGGGTTCAACATCCATCAATTTAGTCCCTGCCTTTGTTCAACATCCATCAATTTAGTCCCCGACTTTGTTCAACATCCCTGACTTATGTGTCATCCTTCTCCTTGTACTCACCCCTATCTTTTTCACAGCCACCTCTTCTGTGCATAATATAACAACCCAGTTACTCCCAAAATATGAGCTAATCCAATTTAATTTCTTAATTTGAGCAACAATGCACAAACTTAAATACAATAATACATATACCTAGAAATTAAAAACACCGAAACAGAAATATAAGGAGATATAGAGAGTGAGAAGAAGGTTTAAATGACATAGATGTGAAAAATCCAGATAGAGCAAGTACAACGAGACAAAAAGAACAACACACTCAACAAATTTGATCACTTAAAATGACAGTAGTCAAAGAATCCAATTATTAATAGGTCATAATGCGGGGGCCATAGAGGTGGCATTGGTGCCGGTGGAGGCTATGGAGATGGTAAAGGTGGTGGATTTGGAGGAGGAGTTGGCGGTGGGCAAGGTGGCGGTTCTGGAGGAGTTGGTGGTGACTTTTAATTTAAAACTTCCCAAAAACACAAATTATCTTATGCTACCATGCAATTAATATGCATACTTTGTCTATGGATGCAGCTAGCATGCAACTATGTACTCTAGATTAATTAAATAAATCCACGAGTTGTGATGTTTTAACCATGGAGGTGGGCTAATAATCATATAACATAGAGGGGTGAGTGCAAGGAAAAGGATAACACATAAGTCAGGGATGTTCAACAAAGTCAGGGACTAAATTGATGGATGTTGGACACTAGAGACAAGTCAGGTTGCCACATCAACAATGACTTAACAGAATATAACATTTTGGACTAAACTGATGAATGTGGAACAGAATCAGGGATTAAATTGTGTATTTCCATAAGTCACGAACTAAAGTGTCCGACTCGGAAAAAAGTCAAGACTAAAATGATAGTTTACACAAAAATTAATTTGAAGTTTGAACCTGAGATCGCGGAGGTGTTGCTATCGCATCCCAACAACGTCAACCGCTAGCAAGCACTCCCTGACCCGTTCTGCTCCAAACTCATTGCAACCCACCCAACTCTTTGTTGCACCTTCACTTCTTCACCATGGTGGTTGTGCGGCTGCGCCTGCATCTGCCGAAACTGTTCCCTTTTTTCTCTTCCTCTTCCCCCAACTCCGCATCCCTATCCCTCAAGCTCTCCCTCTCATCTCATTTCCTTCTCGAGATACTTCTTGTTCGCACCTGAAAACAAAAGCAAATCGCTCCTTCCCACAACGATCACTATTACATCACAAGACCCTTTTGTCACTTGTTCCTCGGTTCAACGTTATCCTCCTTCCTATTTAATGGGTATTCAACTTATTACTTCTATTTCCAATTTTTCTTATCAAATTAGAATTTTTATCCAATTTTCCTATTATTGGGTATTCACTGTATTGCATTATTATTAGAGAGGGGGTGCTGAGTTTGTAGCACTCAGTGCTGAAAACTATTCTCTTTATAGAAAGCGCCTGTCAGCTGTTTGGAAGAATGGCTATGAGAGTAAAGGACACTGTGAAACGCACCGTATCATTTGATTTTTGCCCATTTACAACCTTATAGGCACGTGCCTTATCCTTGCAACTGTAGTGAGAGCTTTTTATCTATGAAAGCAAGTTAGTTCCTGAAAGATGAATTTATTGCGTTTAATGAAGTGTGAAATGGACAATGGTTGCAAGAAAAGGCATTTTTTAAAAAATTCTCAGTAACTTTGAGGAGATTGAAAAGGAAGGCAAGGGATAAATAAACTATAAAGAAAGAGGTGTGCGCAAAGGTGTTTGAGATGACCCTCTAAGAAAGAAATAAACTCTCCTTTGTTGTTGGAATGCCATGCTTATGGGGTGACTATATGCAGCTCGGCTTGATTATCTTTCTGTATCAGATGAACTCTGCTCAAGGAGGTAAGAATTGCAGTGGATTGTACATAGACATTCCCAAAACGTTAAACGGATCTAACAGTTCATCAAAACTCACACTAGACATATATTACTGTTAGACTTAGAAGAATGGGGTTTTAGGTTTTTGTTGGAGTAGAGACTTTACTCAATTCACTTGAGATTTAAGATATCCAGGTTTCTGTAATTTTACACCTGTTCATTTTTTTGTTTTACAAGTATGCTAATCCCCATCTGTTGCATATAAACTTGATAACATTCTAGACTTCAACGTGCAAGTGAATGGGAATGTGGTCCGGAAAAGAAGAAAGAAAATGAACTTGTAATTTGTAAATGTGCAAGGCTCAGACGTGAGAGTTATCAACCTAATAAGAAAAAAGAGTACAAAGGAGACAATATCTTCCTACATAAAAATAATGCAAATATTACTACTAGTCTTAAATTAATTAGTAAATATTGGGTATTATCATCGGTTTCATCATTTAATGATCACTAAATCAATTAATAAAGTCTACAAACACCGACATGCGGAAAGTGTAAGCTATCCCAACTAATGAAGTCTATCTAAAAGCAATGATCTAGGATCAAATATTGTCTCCACGTGTGCCATTCCTAGGCGTAAAAAGTCTAGGATCAAACACCGACATTGCTGTGTGCTGTGTGCATTAGTGGTTGAAATCTAAAAGTTCTCCAAGATCAACTATCAATGGTCAAAAATAAAAGGAACAAGTAGACCCTAGTTTCTACTTTCTCCTTTGTGGTGCTACAATTTTGCTTGTTCGGTTTTTCCTAATGTGGGGGTGGCTTGCCCTCCATATCTTTTGAATTTGTAATTACCTTTCATTTTCTTGTTTTTCTTACCCTTTCTTTCCCCTTAATGTTTTCCTCTAAACTCCCAAAATTGAGAGTGTAGTGGGCGTGCTCATTTTCTTAGAATTGGAAGCCTCGATTGCTTGGTGCAGAGCGTTCTCGATATGCCAAAATTTAGTTTTACTCTCTTGAAGACGAATAAAAATAACTGCCAAAACGTAAAACAATTTCAAATGCATTCACTTGGAAGATATAAATAGTTGTTCAGCATAAAAAACAATACTCTTTATTTCGGTATAGAACATGTAAAGCAACACTAAACGTAATGGAAATGCTATTTGCTGTATAAAAATTCAGACTCCCTTTTCTTCAGATGGAAGGTAGTAATTAGTACTTAGGAAGAGGTATGTTGCTAGCAAGTTGCAGCTTAATTCAATAGCTTTTTTGACGTATAACATGTGAGCATTGTATAATGTTACAACTTCTCTCAGTTATTTATCTTTTCCAACTTGCAAGTGCTTTTCCCAATCATCAGTCACCTAATTAACAAGGGAAGATTCTATGTAGTAATGGTGGTTTATTAGTCTAAAAAATGGTATGAAAATAGTCACAAAATAATTGATCTTAGCAGTTTGATGAGCTTCTCGGGCTTGCAGACTTTGATGCTTCATTATAATGTCTGAAGGAACTGTACAGTTGAGGCAGAACTTGGAAGACATCAGTAGCCACTAGAGGAGAGTGAAAAGGAATGATTGAACAAGAGTGCTTGTTTGTGCTAGGCAGCTTGTGGAGTAAATCAGTTTAGAAGTGAGATCCAGGAGAAGCAAATTAGTTTGGAATTAAACGATCTCACCAGCTCTTCTTCACCCCCATGGTCATCTCCATGACAAAAACTGAAATGCTGGGACATGCATAAATCTTTTACAATTTGATGTGATGATCTAGAGAAAAATAACACATAGTAGGGATTCTGGGATATCCTTTTATGAACAAGTATCATTACTGATGACAGTACAATTGACAAGATGTTCAGGCAATGCCCATAAAATTTTCATCTTGAGCAGTCCAATTTGATTGGCCTACAACTCATGGCCAGCCATAAAATTCTGTTGCTCATGTACAAGTGCAGTCCAAAATTACAAGCATGGGAGAAATGCGTTGAAATCTTATTTAGTATGGTTAAGTAACTTGTATTAATAACTTCAAAAATATATAGAAAGAATAATCAACAAAAAGAATATGCATGTGCTTTACTAGTATTTACCTATAACTATTCTTATGATACAGGAAAGAATGCCTATGAAGAATTGATAAAGCAAAACTAATAGGAAAAAAAGGTTTGTCTATAAAACAAAATGTAACTTTCGAGAAGATATTAGTGTAAGCATACCAAAGTTTCCAGAAGATGATGCCCTAAACCTTCACCATGTGTGCCTCAGCCATCGAGGAGTTCAGGTCTTCTCGAGATTGTGACCTCCTACTCTGCAGACGCATCTGACTTCTATGGGGTGACCAGAAGGTCCCTATATTACTGCTCTCAAATTGCATCTGCCCTAAATTGTTTGAGGAATAACTATGTGAGACACTACTAGTTGATGGGTAAAAGGAAGATTCCATCAGCTGGATGCCGCCACTGTTATCACCAAGACCATGCCCCAGGCTAAATGGTCTATCTTGTGAACCTGCAATTGTTGGGCTCAGTGGTGTCTTTATTCTCGCATCCCCTGCAATACCAGAGGTACGTTGGCTTCAAAGCTCATTTATAAATAAATATTACCAACACTGCACAAAGGTTGTGCAAAGACATTCAAAGTTTCAAACTATCTAAAAGGAGCGACACAGCTATACTTTATAAATGAACTGAAACCAAGCATAATATGCTGTAAAAGTACATGACACACATTCATGTCAACTGCAAATGTTACAGTATGAGCTCACAATACAGATAGGATGTACAATATAGTGGTATGTATGAATTACAATTACAATTTTTTAATCAACAGTATTTAATAGTGGGGTGGTTCAGTACATGGCTTCTATTAAATATGAATTCAAACTGTTAGAATATTAAATTTGTGAGAGCAATCATGGTTATTAATCCTGGATAGCTTCATGGAGCAGCCAGCCCCAAAAACACTGTAGCAGGATAGTGGACAGTGGTATGGTGGCTATACCAAAGGAGATTACAAATACAAGAAAAAGAATTTATAATATACATATATAAATGTTTAAAAATAAAATAAACCAAAGTTAAAGACATATTCATAATTAATGATAAAAACATGAGAAGTCAAAGCAATCAGTAGTCAGAACAAAAGGGGAAAATGGACAGAGACTGGCATGAAGGGGGTGAATCGAATCAGAACAGAGCATATCAGCACGCCCGTATGAACAGAAGAGATCTGGACATGCATGGGTGAGCAAATCAATAGAGAACACCAGTGAGCAGAGGGTTCAGGGTGATTGCATTGAATGAGGAAGAAGGGTTTTGAAGTTTGAACCCTATAGGAGTCCTCGGATGAAAAAAACAAAGGATTAATCATGAATACAACCAAAAAAGAGGTTGGAGAACTCAGAAAACAGAGGCAAGGATGGTTTTTTGTCCCTGTGCACCATAACAACAACAATTTTCTGCAATATAGGTCATGGTTGACTTCTTGTGGCGGCCACCTGCCGCAACCACAATTCAATGCTGCTATAGCATTCGATTGACTACCCTGTGGGCAATCAAATTAGATTCATGTCCAAGCCTTGTAAATATCTGTTGTTTTGGAAATGTTGCAAATCCAATGAAAAGAATATTTGGCAAATAACCAGAGAACTGAGTGAGAACTCTATATATACAATAAGCAAAAGCAGCTCAGGTTCTTTCACTAGACAGCTATGAAGCAGGAAATCTTCAGAAGAACTTTGAACTAATTCATATATAAGTTGGGTTTATTTACAAATTTGAACCCAGAAGAAAACCTGATTGGCTTCAGTCTCAGTCCATACTAAGTTATAATCATATCATCTTCCTTTTGTAACAAAATTTAAAATATAAATAATACATACTGGCCATATGAATACAGGAAGGCTGGGACATTGTTCTTCCCAAACCCAAACAAGGGATCAAGATATTAACTAAAATGATTATTTTGCCTCACATACTGGAGCACTAAGATGCATAAATGGATTTGCATCACTCTAGTTCACTTGAAAAGAAAGAAGACTACACACAAACATCATCTATAACATATTCAGATCAAGAATCCTATTGAGAAAACCTGAAATGGATCATTTTCCCCCTTCATCCTAGGTCCAATGTGGCTGAAGAATTATATGTACAATTTGTTTCTAAAACAATACATGACAATGACTATAAATAATTAGATAAATGTCACAATTGTTTAAGTTGAAGCAAGTTCATGACATTAAATTTATGGGGTCATCAGAAATCATCAGTTGTGCAAATAGAATGCATAACACTGACAAGAAAGAATGTGTTTGGCAAGGTCAGACATTAAATTTAATGAGTCATCAGAAAATCAGAAATCATTTGTCTAAATAGCTTACCAGATATGATTGGACTCCAACTCTGGAACCGGAAAGGCGATGGGATATTAAGAACAGATGCACTTGACACAGTGTTATGCCTGAAAAGGGGAAGATATTGCCTCCGGAAAAATCTTGGCACCCACTTGACAACACATGATATAGCACAAAGTAGAAGAATGAAAGAAAGTAACAAAATGGCAATAAGAACCAGAGGATTCATCTTCATCTGAAGCAAGTCAAAACCACGAATCCCAAATCTAGCTGAATAAGCCTTCCCAGCTTCCAACAAGGCTACCCCAAGTGTCCAAGTGATACTTCCAGAGCCAACAGTTATATGTTTGTCAGTAATATGCAAACCCTCTCTCAGCAATGACGCAACATATGGTGCCCTGAAGCAGTATTGCTCAATAAAGGGCTGAGGAGCAACACTGTTCTTTGCAACTTTCCAATTTTTTTCACAAAATTCCCTACCCTTTTCCAACACATCATCAAGTGTGGCTTCAGCAGTTAGGTTGAAAAACCGATACACCACAAAAAATCCAGAAATCACATAAAAGTGGCCTAAAGGGCGAGGAAGATTCTCGCGCAGAGCACAAGGATGAACCTCACAATCAAGCCCGCGACCCAGATCAGACCATTCAGACAAATTCACAGCAACCTTTGCAAGTGCACTGCATTCTTGCCAATTAGGAGCACCAACAAGTGTCACCTTTGTCCTTGGCTCTCCTTTTCCATCCAAAACCTTCCCATTAACTCTAGGACTCTCACCTTCTATCTCACCAGAAGAACAACGAGAGCATGTATATTGATCCTTGTACCCAGATTGCAAGCAAGGATGTTTAACTTCCACATTCTTTCCACTAACCCCCTTCTTAAAAAGATACCCCACGGATTTATCAAATGCCTCATTGAGACCATAACCCGCAAGGGAATAAGCAGTGAGGTGATGATTCACTGATCCAATCCTAACATACAAACTAGTCTCACTATTCACCTGTTGATCACCCTCAAAAGTGACCTGCAACGAAGAACCACCCAAATCAAGTGCCCCATAAGTTTCTTTCCTCGGTTTAACACCCAAGATTCCACTGTGATAGTTAAGTGCAATCCATCCAAAGTAAGCTTCTTCTGTCCCAGTAATGATCTTAACCCAATCCTTCCTACACATAAAAGGAGAACCTTTTAACACATTAAAAGCATTATCTAACAACCATTTAGAGTCAGCAACGGGAAGCCTCCGAACACCAGCAGTAGCATAAAGGAACAAAGAAGTGCTCTTATGAGAAGATTCAGGTATCTGCTTCTGAGCCCATTTAACAAGCGGTTTAAGTGCGGCCTTCAAACCAGATACATTATGCACCAACTTATCAAGCCCGGGCTCAGTTTCCATTCGATCATAGGCCCGCCCACTCTGTGAACCGGGCTTTTTCTGCAAACCAGCTCTCAACGAAGTAATAGCTATAGGAAGATAACTATCCTCCTTATGTTCAATCTCAGCCTTGTAAACATAAACCCGAGTACCCGTGCTCCCACAATCAAGCACAACGTAATACTTACCAGACCCTTGGTGAGAATAAACGAGTGTGAAAATTGTGTAGATCAGAAAAACTAACACTACGAGGCAGAAAAACAGTGCGATCGGCTTGGTCCATTTCTTGCGAACCGGGCTTCCGGCTTGAACCGGTTTTGTTTTGGAGAAACTGGACCCGAGGCTTTCCCTCTGGCGAAGGTAATGGTGCGGTTTCTTTAAATCGGGCGCGGCGGCGGCGGCGGCGGCATCTTCGGGATCGAGGTGGCGGTAGGAGGAGAGATCCTGAAGGGAGGAGGAGATTCGAAGGTTGCTCTTGCCGCTGGAGGCTTTACCAAAGACCATGTCTCTTCTTCTTCTTCTTCTTCGGTGCGGAGAGAAGACACAGTTGGAGAATTGGAGAGGTTGTTGTGGTAAGGGTTATGTGGCATTTCTTTGCATAGTGACAGTTGTGATCCAATGCGGAGCGTGGGAAGCTGAATGAAGCCACTGAGATTTAAGGGGAAAGAGGAAAGGAATTAGTGAGAGGAGTTGTTATTGTTGTTGCAGTGATGAGATCGGAGTGAACAAATGGATGTGCAGTGTTTCAGAGTTTTGAAGAGAGAGACGTGCAGTGAAGAGAGAGAAAGAGAGACGCGCTGCACGCACAGATCTCTGCACAGAGCTCGGTGAAAACAAAGGAGACCAGTTTTATTTTTATTTTTTTTCTTTTGAGTTTTGCGGTTACGTTCCCCGATTGAGTCCCATGGACCTAATGGGCAATTGGGCATGTTCGCCCAATCCTTGGTAATTATTATTCACACCACACCATTTTACGATTCACATCACCCAAACTTTTTTATTTGTTTTATTTGTTTTTTTAAATCCTACTTTACCTCTCGTGGCCCACAACCCCTCTATATTCCCTTCCCCTCCTCTTAAATCGGATCGACTCGACGAACCAAACCAAATTATTCTAACTGGTTCCATTTTTTTTATTTATTTGGGTTGGACCCGAACCAAACTAATTAAAACCGATGATTATTAGTTCGTGAAACGGGTTGAGCAAATTGAACACATTACCTGATCCGATCACACACACACACACATATAAGTTAAATAAAAAATTTAAAAAAGCACTTAAAAATTAAAAATCTGTACGTTTTGCATATCAGTTGGGGTTCAAGTTCAATAATCAACATTCCTCTTCCTCTTCCTCTTCCTGTGTCATGTCGTTGTTCTCGTTCTTCTTATTCATTCCCCATCAGTCATTGATCACCATTCATGTCGTCAAAGAGCTCGCGCGCGACTACCGTACTGACCAGACGACCATCGTAGAGCTCGAGCGAGACCTAACAACACTGTAGAGCAGCAACATCAACACCGTGATTGGTTGTTTGTGGCAATCAACTGAGCAGCAAGAGCTCCGTGCACTGTGTTTGCGACCAAGCGACCATCGACTAAGCACCAACACCAACACCGCAGAGCGCAATCACCGCGAGTCTGCATCCAGTCGTCCACTGCAAGTCTGTGACCACCGCGAGTTAGCGTCCAACCGTCCACCATATGGTTCGTTCTTCTTTTAGATTTGGATACTCTTTCCAGCCATGACATGACACTAGCAGGGAGGGAAATCTCTTCCCTCTGTAGACCAGGAATAGGCATTTTCATAATAGCTCATCCCTAATTCAGAATTTGATGTGTTCCTACGATTCCAAGCATGGTATAGCCCGTGATTAATTTTTTAACCTTTTACCAATGCTAAGAATGATGTGTGCTTCGGAAAAAATGCATTTTTTTAATGGGCATAATTAAGTTTCTGGTCCGATTGAGCTGAACCAATCCATTCTTGATTGGTTCGGTTTGATTGTTATTGTTAGTGTATCATATGATAGATATGGGCTTGAGCCTATCACTATGTATATTTGTAAATACACTTATGTTTATATATATTATTTTTCGTTGTGTATTCTGAACACACAGATTCTATCATATGTCTCTCATTTTCTCTTCATCTCAACATGGTATCTAGAGCCTAACGAGAGATAATCGTAGTCTGTGCCTTCCCAATAGACCCACTGTCCATTGGTGTCAATTTTTTTCCGAAAACCGTGTCTCATTTCGGTTTCTGGTCTGCCTGTCTTGCCGTGTTATTTTTCCGGCACTTTTCCCCCTTTTCTGCCGCCGCCTCCCGCCGTGAATCCAACCGGTGCCACCACCATCAGACTCGCGCCATCCATATGAGTCTAATGCCGTCGGAATCGCATCCATCGGAGCAGGGACGAACTCTCATGCGATGTTTCTTCACCGGCGCGTTCCTCCTCCGCCAACCGCCCCTAAAGGCGCGTTCGGCTGCCCTCGCCGCCGCCGGACTCGCCTCGGTGTCCTCTATCCCGATTTGGTCTTTGCTTGTGAGTTTCAGGTCTGGTACTTGCGGGTTCTTCCTCTTTTGGACGTTTTTTCTCCCTCTCATGTGGCTGTTTCTCTCTCCTACAGTTGATCCATGGCTACTCCTGCTGCTACTAAGTCTAATACTCCCATCTTCACTAACTATGTCAATGTCCAACTCTCTATTGACAAGTTAGATGGCAATAACTATAATACCTGGGCCTTTGATATCAAGCTCTGGCTCAAGGGACATGATTATCTTGATCATCTTACTCAGAAGGCTGATTCAATCCACGAAAAAGATCGCCCTCGCTGGTCCAAAGTTGATGCTCAGATTTGCAGTGTTCTTAAGTCGACTATTCATCCTACCCTAAAGCAGATATTTCGAGCCCATGAGACATGTGCTGGGGTTTGGGAGCAGGCTAGAGTGTTTTTCACCAATGATACTCAACGCCTCTATGGTGTTTGCCACAATCTCTTGAGTACCATTGTCCCTAGACGTATTGATGGATCCATGGCTGAGTACTTGGGCAAAGTTCATGGTCTTTTACATGACTTTAATGAACTCTTGCCCCCCGCTTCCATTCATGCCCAAGAACTGGAGCAACGCCAAACTTTCTTTATGTTGATGGCATTGTATGGGCTCCTAGACGAGTATTCTTTGGTCGTGATCAGATTTTGGGGTCTCCGACTGTGCCCACTTTGACCTCCACTTGGTCAACCTTATTGCGTGTGCCGCCCAAGTCATCCACTGACATACCTTCTTCTATCACCCTTGTTGACTCTTCTGCCTTAGTATCCCAGCGTGATGACCCTAGCCATTCTCACAAACCAGGCAAGGGTCATTACAAGTGCGATTATTGCCACAAAATGGGCCACACTATTGACAGGTGTTTTGCATTGCATGGTCGCCCTCCTCGGTCTGCTAATGTTGCCCAGGTTGCTCCCTCTATGCCTTCTGATGTTGATGCCACTTCATCTGATCATCTAGTACCACCGGCTATATTCAATGACTTCCTTAAATGGTATGAGGATCGCTAGGCCTCCGGTTCCAATGCTTTTATTGCGCACACGAGTAATTCCTTTGCTGGTCGCACTCACTCTACCTCCCTTGGCCCTTGGGTTCTTGATTCTGGTTCCACTGATCATATTACTGGTAATAAATCCCTTTTCTCTACCCTTTCCACTTCTGGTTACTTAATGTCTGTGACTTTGGCTAATGGCTCCCAGGCCCTATCCCATGGTGTTGGTAGTGTCCACCCTCTTCCTTCTCTATCCATTGATAATGTTCTTTATGTCCCTGGGTCTCCATTTAACTTATTATCCATTAGCCGTCTCACTCGTTCTCTTGATTGTGTCTTTTTTTTACTAAAGACTCTGTTTTCTTACAAGACCGGAGTTCGAAACGGATGATTGGCGCCGAATGTGAGTCTCATGGCCTTTATCAGCTTCGTACTTTTGCTCATGCTGCCTCAGTGGTGGATTCTCCCCTTCTCATCCATGCTCAGTTGGGTCACCCTAGCCTTGCCAAGCTGCAACAACTAATACCGAGTCTGTCTAAGTTGTCAACTTTGTCGTGTGAGTCATGTCAATTAGGAAAACATAGTCATAGTCCATTTCCTAGGAGTGTAAAAAATAGAGCTTCGTCTCCTTTTGCTTTAGTTCACTATGATATTTGGGGTCTGAGTCATATTTTGTCTACTTTAGGGTTTCAGTATTTATTTACTTTCATTGATGATTATTCTTGATGTACCTGTTATTTTTAATGAAAAATTGTTCTGAGTTGTTTTTTATATTTCAATCTTTTTATAATGAAGTCAAAAATCAATTTGGTGTTTCTATCTGTGCTCTCCGCAGTGATAATGCTCGTGAGTATCTTTCCCATTCTTTTAAGACATTTATGGCTTCTCATGGTATTCTTCATCAGACCTCTTGTGCATATACTCCACAACAAAATGGGGTTGTAGAGCGCAAGAATAGACACCTCATGAAACAACTCAAACCCTTTTACTTCATTGTCATGTCCCTAAATAATTTTGGGGTGATGTTGTTCTCACTGCATGCTATCTCATCAATCGCATGCCCTCTTCTGTCCTAAACAACCAGGTCCCTAACTCTATATTATTCCCTCATTAGCCTCTCCACCCCTTACTTCCTAGAGTCTTCGGGTCTACGTGCTTTGTTCACAATCTTAGTCTGTTGAGTCTCAGAAGATGATTTTCAGAAAATGAGAAATTTATCTTGAGTCTCATGCTCTTAGAATTTTAATGGATTACAAATATAAAACATAGAGATGTTTATATGAATATCCTCTCACAAATATTCTGTTAAATTTTCAGATCAACAGTGGTTGAGAAGGATCATCAGATTGCTTCAGATCGTCTTAAGTTCAAACATCATCTGAAGTGTATCAACGTCTGAAGTCGTAAAATCTGTTATGAGACTTGGTTGCATTTGAAGGATGAAGGTATCAGAATCAAGTGAAGACATTTTGAAGACGTTGCTGTCTATGCAGAACGTTATCTTCTTGGTCTAACTAATTTCAGCACAAGAGACAAACATCCTTTCTTACCTCGTTCAAGAGTATTGCACAAATAAGGAAAGTCTGCAAATCCTGCTGCACTTGCAACAAAAATTATTGTGTGCGCAGAACCTGCACCTGCAGCCGTCTCAAAATTTGCTGATAAAGAAGCCCAACGTCTTGGAGCATTTAATGCTATTTGACAACGGGAAACAGATTCTCATATGCTATTTAAAGGCTCGTGAAGTTGAAGATATATAGAAGTGAAGAATTCTTTGAGCTATTACGCTGCAAAAATGCTGTAAAAAACACTCTGATATTTCTTTGTACAAATCTTATTTGATATCCTGAGTTAATCCCAGTTTTGTACTTGTGTTCTAGCTATCATCTGAAGATAGTGTTATAGAAAATTCTCTGTTTAGTTTAAACAATTTGGGTTATAAGCCTGGAGAGGCTTTCTGTATAAAACAATACTTGGGTAGTACACTTGGTTGAGTGTCTGAGAGCCTGAAGAGGCTTGGTGAAAGAAAGAATACTTGTGGTAGAGCCTGAAGAGGCTTGTCAGAAAAGAATACTTGTAATTCTTGCAAGAATAGTGGAAATCCAGTGGTGGTTTGCCTCTAGGACTGGACGTAGCTCACAATGGTAGTGAGTGAACCAGGATAACTTTTGTTGTGTTCTCTCTTACCCTTAAACTCTTTCAATTAATTTTATATTCTAATCAAAAGGGGTGTGAAAAGTATTTTAAGTTGAGAACCTTAACTTTTATCAAAAATATTTTTGCAAACATATTTTAAGTCTGAATTCAAGTTCAGAAGTTACAGTAAAACTTCAGATCATAATTCTTCGTCTGAAGACCTTCTGAAACAGTTTTCTGAAAAGATTTTCAAAAACTAAAGGTTTCCATTGAAACACTATTCAACCCCCCTTCTAGTGTTTCCCTGTGTGCATTTTCATAGTCCTGGTCTTGATAATTTCTCAGCTAAGTCTCATAAGTGTGTCTTTTTAGGCTTCCCTTGGTTTCAGAAGGGACATAAATGCTTCTCACCCTCTCTTCGTAGATATCTCATTTCAGGTGATGTCACCTTCTTTGAGTCTTCTCTCTACTTTGAGTCCAATTCCTCCACCTCTGGGTCTGACTTAGTATCCACCACCACCCATTTTGTCTTTGATCCCTCAGACATGCCCATTGTTGATGGGATTTAGGCAAGCGTACCAAAATTTCAGAAGTATAATAGTAAGTAAAGAGTATCGTATCCACAGGGAACAGTTCACTTCGTATTTATTAGTGATCAGACTATCAAGTAAGAGACGATTTTTTATGATTATTGTGCGAAAGGTAAATTGCATAGAATAGATGAGATAATAGAGATAAGGTAAGATAACGTTACTTGGATCAGGATTGGATTTCGTATCATCGCACCCCTTATGCATGTGAATCCCAATATTATTTATGAATGTATTTCTATAATACCTTAGCCAAATTGTATTGTTTTACCCCGAGTCACCAGCAACAAAACACTCGAAGATAATCCATGCGGGTTCTCCCAGGCGACAAATTACCTCGGCTTGATTGCTCTACTTTTTCGTTCGTTAACACTATCAATTCGCCCTATATTCCTATAGCGACTACTATGAGTACTTTTACCAATCAGAATTCAAGTTTCCTATTCCTAGGCTCCCCCAAACTCGCTGTTGAATTCACAAAACCATTTTCCAATGCATTTTACAAAAACAACCTGTAACTCTGGCACACAGGCGAAAGCTACGCATTAAGTAAAGTATAAAAGTACCGATATTATAGAATAGGGATTCATAAATAATAAAGAGAATTCACATACACTTGGAGATTGAATCAACTACATTCAACCCTATTGGAGAGTTTAGCTACGCATGGTAGCCATACAGACCAATGAAGAAACTGTCACACTTTTCTTCAATCCTAGCTCTGCTCTACCGTCTCTCCAAAAGCTCCTCTATCCAAGGCTCTCTATCCCACGCTCCTCTAATGCTTCTTTGATCTTTACAAAAGGTCCTATTTATAGATGAAGGAAAGCTATATGAAATCTGGAAGGAA
Organism: Sesbania bispinosa; assembly: GCA_026901365.1. Taxonomy (NCBI): domain Eukaryota; kingdom Viridiplantae; phylum Streptophyta; class Magnoliopsida; order Fabales; family Fabaceae; genus Sesbania; species Sesbania bispinosa. Next base: position 31,812 of record QLOH01000513.1, on the reverse strand, counting down.
TCTGTTTTGAAATCAAATTAGAAACAAATCCGTGTAGCTGCACTTCACCTGCGCTAAGTGCAAGTGAAGCGTGACTTCCAGAATGCTGCGCTCCATTCTGCCCTTAGCGTAGGTGGAGCGTGGATCACGTTTTCAGCTTTATCTGTTTCCTCTTTTAACAGCTTGATCTCTTCCTGATCTTATCCGTGCTTGCTTGGCTTTCCTTGATTCCCTCTTTTTGACTTGATTCTGTGTTTATCTTGTCTTTGAATTTAAATTAGGGAAGTTATCCGCAGAATCCTTGTTTAAATGGCTGCTGATCTTATCTTTATTTGCTCTCATTTAAACTTCAAATCTACAGATCTTATTATTAAATAATGCTATTTTTTCTTCTCAATTAAATCTCTCTCATAAATATGCAAAATCAACAGATTTTTTATTAAAATAGTATCAAATTCAAATTAAATAAACACAATTATTACAATTATTAATAAAAAGGGATTATTTTGGGGCATAAATTACTATTTTACCCTTGATAAGTGCAGTAAAAATACAAGAATAGATCATATAATTGGCACTTATCAAATACCCCTCAACTTAACTTCTTGCTTGTCCTCAAGCAAGAGACCTTTCTGTAATAAAAAATGGATTCAATCCCCTGTACAATTCTCAGAAATAAGGACAAAATTTCATCATCTCTTTATTAGGTAGAAGTCACTTTCCAAATATCAGAAAAAATCAGAATTAAGAGATGTTACCCATGCTCAATCAGAATAAGATACAACAATAACAATTAAAGCAATAAATGATAAATCAAGGAATTCTCTCATGCTTACGGGTAACTGTTTCCCTCAAATTTTCCACCACAGTTGAACAACTAAAATTGATAGTCGTTTCTAGTTTCTAAACATGCACATAGTCAATATGGATCAAAAGGTCTTTTCTTGGTTGTAATGAGACTGAGCTATCAAGAAATCATGGTTTTTCTGGATAAGCAAAGGACACTCAGAATAGAGAGCATCTTTTGATTTTTCTTGAACTTGGAACTTCTCTCCATTCTCCATCTCATTCTTGATTTGTTTTACTTTGGCTGGCCTCCTTCTTTGTTTGAAGATGCACTCCCCCCCAACTTATTCAATTGATGCACCTTTTCTTTTTGATTTTTGAGGGGGATGATCCTCTTTTGCTTTCTTGTGCCTACTCCTTGTATTTCTTGACTTTCAAATTACCAACCTTTTCTTCCCATTATTTCAAGTTGCACCTTTCTCTCTATCCCAAATGTGTAAGGGACAGGACATAAACATTAATTATGGCTGGGGTGCATAAGAAGAATCATTAAAGCTCAAATGGGTTACCAAAAATTGGAAAAATTTTCTCAAGGGTTGGCTTTTTGGCACTGAGCAAATAATGCAAAAACAAAAATTGCCTTTATCACTTCCATATTTTCCATGAACAAAATAAAATCCAAAAACTCAATCAATAACAATTGATAAGCAGTGGTGAAAACTCTCAATTTAAGTGTTCGAACTCACAACTCATCGACTTTTTGGCTAAATTCCTTGATAAAGCACTTACTGGTTTTAATTAACTACCCAAATAGGTTCTCCTGAGAAATGAAAAAAATCCCGATCCTAATTGATTGTGGGATTAATCACAAAACCCTTCCTTCTTTCCTAATCTGGTTAGTTAAACTGTCTAATTTCAGAGAATTTTGAAAAAATTTACCCTTAAATCTTAAATCCCTAATTCCTAAAATTCTAAAAATAAAATAAAAAGAAAAAGCTCTATATTCTGCACAGAAAAATTAGTATGAATGTATGATGTATGTATGCTCTGTACAGTGTAGTTCCTAAAAAGTAGTGGAAAAAAACAGAAAAAGAAAAGAAAAGAAAAGAAACCACCAAGTTCTTAATCTTCATCCTCTGAGTCTCCTCCCCCCTGTGAAAATTGGGCCTGTCCCCAGGCCATTCAATAGCCTCTTGAAAACGGTCAAGAGACATGCCTGGGTGCGGTCCCTAAACATTATGATACAGGAACTCTTGCAAGTGCATCATGCCAGAGTGCACTACTCTGATTTGGCGAGACATGTGCTCCATGAAGAACTGGCCTGGTCTGTTTGGTGGTGGTGGTGGTAGTGGATGTGGAAAGACCTCACGAATGTCAAGTGTTTCCATGACTTCTTCTGGTGGAATGCATTGGGACTCTATGTACTGCCTGTTAATTGGTTCTCCAATGGGTGTGCTCGGAAGAACCTCAATGCCTCTAAAATGACATAAAGTTGTGATCAGGGCAGGATATCCTAGTCTCACTCTAGAATGTGGTCCCCTTTCCTCACGAGATACTTGAACTAGACAATGCAGGTAGTCAGATATGATTGATGCAATATCAACCTGCTCCTCATTAAGTATGCAGTACATCATGTGAACAGTAGTCATGTCTATAGCTGAAGAGACAGGTGATGGTCGAATGTTGGCAATCATCAAAGCCATCCACATTCTGGATAAACCATGGAGGTGGTCTCTGGGTATCCTCTCTGCCTCTCCATAAACATTTTCTTCATAAGATCTGCCATCCAAACACAAACGATGTGCAGTTTGTGCATCAATTACTTCACTCCCATATGGTCCAATCTCTTGCATTCTATGAAGATACTTGCAGTAAGTGTCATCAATAACTCCTAGAGAAGGATAATCCAAAAGTTCATTGATTGCGTTTCTATCATAGGAAACCCAGTAACCTTGCACAAAACTCCTCCTGTCAACGGTTGAAGGGAATCAAGCATGTGGTCAGGGTGCAGCGGAAATAAATGGATTCCCTCCCTTGTTATGATCGTTATGCAAAAACACGAATCAAGGCATAAAAGGGTATAAAATGAAAATTGTACCTTTTAAGGATTGCTAACGAGGCAATAACAGCCACATCTCTACTGGTGTCCACGCCAACAGCCGGACTAGGATTCTCTCATCAACTCTGCTAGTAGTGTTTAGAGAGTAAGAGCGATTACTCATGTGTGTAGGGTAATGCATCTCATGCTCTATTTATAGAGTGGGGGCTAGGGTTTTACCCTTCACTCACTTATCCCTAATACACATGGGCTTGGCCCATTAGGTTATAATTCTAATTAATTAGAATTATTATCTTTTCCTAGCGACTTGTTGTATACGTGTGACCCAATAGGCTTTTAATATTTGGTTATGATATTAAAATAAAACCCTTTATATTTAATATCATAAATAGTGAGCGGTATCTAGAAATACATCACTATCCAAATATTGAGATTATCAACAATTTTGATGAATCCTATTTTATGATAATTTATATGATCTATCCCTTTGTCCAAATATCTAATTGAACACAAGGGCATGGATTGTGTCAACCTTGTATAGTTCAATTTACGTTTTCTTGATCCCCAAGTAGACTTTACAGAAAATAAACATCTCATGTTTATCCTCCTGAGCATGGCCATGCATTTTGCAGTCTCACTTTATCAAGAGGCCTACAGATATAACTCCTGTTACATAGGAGGAACAAATCCCATCTAGGTCACTCACATTCCTCCACATAATTTATTATATGTCCAAATACCAACTTTATGATCACCTTGTTACAGGTAACGTTTGATGATATTTAAAACATATAAATCCTTATGTAGGAATCGTAGTGATTTCAGGTCAAAGGACTTCATACAATATTTATCAATTTAAGAAACGCTCATGACACTTATGTAACAATCCATGCAACGTTCTTAAGGTGGGTCTGTCCAATACACCATTACTCTTAATGTGTACCTATGTGAGTGTATGATATCTCATATCCATGATCCGTGAGATGTGATCATCAATAAACTCATATACTAGTCTAAATGCATCTTTGTCCTAAGATGATACTTGACCAGGGACTATTTTAAGAATAGTTCTTCATAAGATCTCACGATCAAGTCATCTACTTGATATCTTATGAACTTTAAGTTTACTATTCTAAGGACAATAATTATATTCTAAAAGAATTAATAAATGAATTGCCTTTATAAAATTAATAGTATGATGCAAGTGATGGATGTTCAAAATAAAACATATAGGTCTCTAGTGCATATACTAACAACAGTACCATCTATAGTGACTATAGCATTGCTATAAAATTCCCTGACAATGTCTGGATCAAAGTGTCTATGTGGTTCAGCTAACACCCTCCATTGCCGCCTGGTTATTTCAGAATTGAACCCTTCATATTTACCTTCCTCCAGTAATACTGGTCGTTCTAATAGAATCTCACAGTTTCGAATATAGCTGAAGTTTAATGTTGCATGGATGTCTTTAAACCACCCCTGTCCTATGATAGGATTCTCATCTCTTTTCTTTCTTTTTAACAGTGTAGAAGAGTTTTTTCTTGTAGTTATTCTAGTGCGAACCATCTACATAAAAAATACCGGAACAGTTTCAGTCAAAGCATCAAGAACTTGTATTAACCAAACAGTGGCAGTTTTATTCAAAATGCAAAAACTCAAGATTTGAAGATTAACAATAATAATACTCAATCTTGCAATGGATTTATGCAGCAAGGAAGAAGGTAATTGACCAGTAACAACACATTATTTCAACCTTTTCAATCATGTCACCTATCCTAATGTTCCAGCAATTTTAATCAAAGATTTAGGGTTAGAACTCTTACCTTGATGAAGATTTTCCTTTAGATGATAGAGAATAAGAGAAAAAAACTGCTGAATTGACGTCCGAAATTTAGGAAAAATTGCCTAGAATGGCATTCCCTGAATTCTGGGCGTGTTTTAAACCAGAACGCGTACTTGCGGTCCACCTACGCTCCGCGTATGTGGAGCGCGTGTTACAGTTTTAACTGTAACGAGCTCGCACGCTTCACTTTCGATCAGCGAAAGTGAAGCGTGAAAAACAGAAGCTAAAAAGTATTTTTGCGCAAAATGAAGCGTGAAAAACAGAAACTATCAGCTATTTCTGCGCTTCACCTACGCTCAACGTATGTGAAGCGCAGAAAACAGAGACAAAAGTGCAATTCCGCGCTTCACTTGCGTGCAGGAAACAGAATGCAAATTTCTTCCTGTTACTCTATCCTAAATTTCTATCTTTGTCTAATTCTTTCCTAAAATCAAAAACTAAAACCTACTTACTAAATCACTAACTATACACTGAGTTTAATTGAAAACGAAAGTGATGAATCCTAATTAACAAAGAAAACAAAACAAAACTGAAAATAATTAAAAACTTAAGAATCTCTGGGTTGCATCCCAGGAAGCGCTCGTTTAACGTCATATAGCTTGACGCCTGTTTATTTATGGGTGTTGTAGGTCAATGACAGACTTAGATTTGTCGATGTCTCCTCCTAGATATGGCTTTAGTCTCTGCCCATTTACGACCCAACATCTTCTAGTGTCAGGATCTTCTATTTCCACAGCTCCATAAGTTCTTACTTCTTTCACAATAAAAGGTCCTGTCCATCTAGATTTGAGCTTACCAGGGAAGAATTTTAATCTGGAATTAAACAACAATACTGATTGGCCTGGGTAGAATCTTCGCTTGAGAAGCTTCTTATCATGATATACCTTAGTCTTTTCCTTGTAAATCCTAGAAGACTCACAAGCATTCAGTCACATCTCTTCCATTTCATGTAACTTCAAAATCCTCTTCTTTCCTGCAACCTTTGTGTCCATGCTCAGGATTTTTAGGGCCCAGTATGCCTTGTGCTCCAACTCAACTGGTAGGTGGCAAGCTTTTCCATATATTAACTGAAAAGGAGAGAGTCTTGTGGTAGTTTTGAAGGCTGTCCTATATGCCCATAATGCATCATCAAGTTTGTTGGACCAGTATTTTCTGGATGAGCTCACTGTTTTCTCAAGGATCCTTTTTAGTTCTCTGTTGGACACTTCTGCTTGACCATTTGTTTGAGGATGGTACGGTGATCCTACTTTGTGCCTTATCCCATAGTGTTCCAGAACCTTCTGCAATTGTTCATTACAGAAGTGAGAACCCCCATTACTGATTATGACCCTTGGTGTTCCAAACCTGGAGAATATATTTCTCTTTAAAAACTGCACCACTGTCTTTGAATCGACCTTCATGGTTGCTACAGCTTCCACCCATTTTGAGACATATTCAACAGCTACAAGGATGTACTCTTTTCCATTGGAAGAAGGTAAAGGTCCTACAAAGTCCATCCCCCAACAATCAAACACCTCTACTTCTAAAATGTAATTCCAGGGCATCTCATTCCTTTGGAAATCCCTCCTGATCTCTGGCAACTATCACATTGTTGAACATATTCATGTGCATCTTTGAACAAAGTTGGCCAGAAAAATCCAGATTGAAGTACCTTTGCAACAGTCCTATCCTTGTTGAAATGTCCTCCATAGGGTGAGCTGTGACAGTGCCACATGATGCTCTAAGCCTCTTTACCTGAAACACATCTTCTCAATAGATTATCAGCTCCTAATTTGAAAAGGTAGGGGTCATCCCAAAAATATCTTTTTGCCTCTCTCAGGAACTTCTTCTTTTGGTGCCATGTGAGATCTTCTAAGAGCACTCTTGCTGCTTTGAAGTTGGCCATGTCAGCGAACCATGGTCTTTCTTGAATCAACATAAGCTTTTCATCTGGGAATTCTTCCTGTAATTCAGCTTGAGTGCTGGTTACTTCCTCATTCACCAGCCTTGATAAATAATCTGCCACCACATTTTCACTTCCCTTTTTATCTTTAATAACCAAATCAAATTCCTGCAACAACAAAATCCATCTTATTAGTCTAGGTTTAGAATCTGGTTTAGTTAGAAGATACTTTATTGCAGCATGATCAATATAAATGGTAATAGTTGAGCCTATCGGATATGGTCTGAATTTTTCCAATGCATACACTATTGCTAGTAATTCTTTTACTGTGGTAGCATAATTGATTTGTGCCTCATTCAAAACCTTACTAGCATCGTGTATGACATGAAAAACTTTAGACTTTCTCTGACCTAGAACTGCTCCAACAACATAGTCACTGGCATCACACATTAACTCAAATCCACGTGTCCAATCAGGACCAACAATTACAGGAGCATATATTAGTTTTTGTTTCAACAAATTAAAAGCAGCCAAACATTCATCATCAAATTTAAATGAAGTGTCTTTGTTAAGTAAATTGCTGAGAGGCTTGGCTATCTTTGAGAAGTCTTTGATGAAACGTCTGTAAAATCCTGCATGCCCTAGGAAGTTTCTGATGCCTTTCACATTCATTGGCGGAGGTAGATTTTCAATGAATTCTATCTTAGCTTTGTCCACTTCAATTCCTTTAGTAGAGATTTTGTGTCCAAGAACTACACCTTCAGTTACCATAAAATGACACTTTTCCCAATTCAGTACAAGGTTAGTTTCCACACACCGCCTCAATACGGTGTTCAGATTCTCCAAGTAGTTGTCAAAGGAATTTTCGAAGACCGAAAAGTCATCCATAAACACTTCTATGCACTTCTCCACCAAATCTGAGAATATTGACAACATGCATCTTTGAAAAGTTGCTGGTGCATTGCATAATCCAAACGACATTTTCCTGTAGGCAAAAACACCAAAAGGACAAGTAAAAGCGGTCTTTTCTTGGTCCTCTGGATTTACAACTATTTGGTTATAATCGGAATAGCCATCCAGAAAACAGTAAAAAGCTTACCCTGCTAACCTTTCTAACATCCGATCCATAAAAGGCAAAGGAAAATGATCTTTCCTAGTTGCTTGTTTAATTTTCTATAGTCTATACACATTCTCCATCCAGTTACTGTCCTAGTGGGAATCAATTCATTTTTATCATTCTTAATGACAGTCATACTCCCCTTTTTAGGAACAACCTGGACTGGACTTACCCAAGCACTATCAGAAATGGGATAGATCATACCTGTGTCAAGGAGTTTCAGTACCTCCTTTTTCACTACATCTTTCATTGTAGGATTCAATCTTCTTTGAGGTTGAGTGACTGGCTTGTAATCATCCTCCATATGGATCTTGTGCATGCAGTATGATGGTCTGATGCCTTTGAGATCTGACAAAGACCATCCTATAGCTCCTGCATTGTCCTTCAAAATAGAAAGAAGCTTTTCCTCCTCTAATGAGGTTAAAGCCTTGCTTATGACAACAGGTTTATTTTTAGCTTCATCAAGAAAAGCATATTTGAGATGAGAAGGTAGTACCTTAAGTTCCAGCTTCTGACTTTCAATGCTCTTGTCCTGTTGTAATGCTTCAGTGCTTGCTTCCTCTGGTGGGACTGAACTAACTGAATCTAGTTCCCTTGAATATTCTCCCCTTTCTTCGTCATCAAAAGCATCACCAACACCTGTTAGAACTTTTTCCAAAGGATCCGCTTTTGTCAATAGTTCCTGATTAAGAGAAGTCTCCTCCAATACATCTAATTGGAGACACTGCTGCTTATCTTTAGGGTGCTGCATTGCTTCAAACACATTGAAGCTCACCTCATCATCTTGTACTCTTACCTTTAAGTTACCATTATCTACATCAATGATAACTTTTGCAGTCTTCGTGAATGGCCTGCCAAGAATGAGGGGAACTTTAGCATCCTCCTCAATGTCCATGATGACAAAGGCCACTGGGAACATGAACTCGTCCACTTTGACTAGCACATCTTTCGCGACCCCGTATGGGAACTTCATTGATCTGTCAACTAGCTGTAAGGTCATCCTTGTTGGCTTCACTTCTAGATCTCCGATTCTTTTGAGCATAGATAGGGGTATTAAGTTGATGCTGGCTCCTAAGTCAAGCAAAGCTTTCCCCACTGGTAGGGATCCAATTGTCACTGGTATGGTGAAACTTCCTGGATCTTTTGTCTTTTGAGGTAGTGATTTCTGAATGATGGCACTACACCCAACTTCCAGTTCTATTGTCTCATCTGTAAACTTTCTCTTCTTGGTCAACAACTCCTTCATAAATTTGTCATAGGTGGGCATTTGTTCCATGGCTTCCATTAATGAAATGTTGATTTGCAATCTCTTCATGATATCCATGAACCTGATAAACTTCCTGTCAATATCCTTTTTGGAAGGATTCTTAGGATATGGTAGTTCTCTGACATGAGGTGAATGTGTGAACTCTTTCTCCTTTGTCTTCTTATTTGCTTCAGTCTTCTGTTCTGGTTCTTCCTTTTCTTCTTCTTTTTCAACCACAGTTTCTTGTTCTTTGCTCTCAAGAACCTCTCTTTCTACCACCAAATTATCCCCTATGCCTCTTCCTATCTCTTTACCACTTCTGGTGGATATAGACTTGCAATATTCTTCCTGCTCAGCAAATTGCTTCCTTATTAGCTCCACTTGTGTTGCTAAATTCTTGAAAGTCACCTCTATTGCCTTCTGATTGCTGCTCATATCTTGTATAAGTTTGTCGAGCTTTTCTTCAATCCTGGAATTGACATCAGACATTGTGGGCTTGCTAGCTTGACTTTGACTGTGGTTGGTGAAGGATTCATTGTATTTCCCTCGGCTTTCCAAGAAATTGACTTGCTCTACTTGTACTTCTGGATAAGAATAATGGCCATTGGGATGATTGCCTCCACAGAAATCACAGATCAATCTTGGAGTTGGTTCTGGGAGGGATTGTTCTGCTTGCTTTTGCCGAACAAGTAATTTTATTTGCTGGCTGAGTTCCTCTAATTGTTGCTTGATGGATTTATCATCATTCAGCTCGAGCAACTCCTCTTTCTGAACTGGCTGATCCGAAAACTGAGCTTGTTGATTGTTCTGTGCAAAATTTTCAATAATTGTGAGTGCTCGCTCTACATCCACTGATAAGATAGTTCCTCCTGCTGCAACATCTATGAAAGATTTGGAATCTGGCTTAAGCCTATTGCAGAAAAATGTTGAGCTGGGCAATGTCATCATAGCCATGATTAGGACATTTGCGTAACAAAGATTTGTATCTTTCCCAAGCTTCACACATTGGTTCATTTGCTCCTTGCCTAAATGTGGAGATATCTGTCTTGGCTTGGATATAACGGGGTAGGGGGAAAAACCTCTTTAGAAACTTATCTTCTACCACATTCCAGTTGTTCAGATTCTGGTTGGGATGTGACTCCAACCATTCCTTAGCTTTACCTGTAAGAGAAAAAGGAAACAAGCGAAAGTATACAACCTCTAGATTTCCTTCCTCAAATCCCATAGTTTCAATCAATTTGTAAATAGTTGAGAGATGATTATTTGGATCCTCACTATCCAATCCTGCGAACTGATGAACACTGATGAGTTTAAGGTGTGAGGCTTTCAATTCCACGACCTTTGCAGAGATTGGGAGAGCAATACTTGAATGATAATGTGAAAAGGGTAAGTGTGGAAGAGAAGTTTTAAAAGAAAAATTAAAAACAAAAGAAAAATAAATCCTAAAAATTCCTAAAATTAAAAATCTAAAATCCTAAGATGAATATTTACAACTTGATAGTTAGACCTCCCATGTCTATACGAATTGATACACCGTTCCCCGGCAACGACGCCAAAAATACTTGATGGGATTTAGGCAAGCGTACCAAAATTCCAGCAGTATAATAGTAAGTAAAGAGTATCATATCCACAGGGAACGATTCACTTCGTATTTATTAGTGATCGGACTATCAAGTAAGAGACGATTTTTATGATTATTGTGCGAAAGGTAAATTGCATAGAATAGATGAGATAATAGAGATAAGGTAAGATAACGTTACCTGGATCAGGATTGAATTTTGTATCATCGTACCCCTTATGCATGTGAATCCCAATATTATTTATGAATACATTTCTATAATACCTTAGCCAAACTGTATTGTTTTACCCCGAGTCATCGGCAGCAAAACACTCGAAGATAATCCATGCGAGTTCTCCCAGGCGACAAATTACCCCGGCTTGATTGCTCTACTTTTCCGTTCGTTAACACTATCAATTCGCCCTATATTCCTATAATGACTACTATGAGTACTTTTACCAATCAGAATTCAAGTTTCCTATTACTAGGCTCCCCCAAACTCGCTGTTGAATTCACAAAACCATTTTCCAATGCATTTTACAAAAACAACCTATAACTCCGGCACACAGGCGGAAGCTACGCATTAAGTAAAGTATAAAAGTACCGATATTATAGAATAAGGATTCATAAATAATAAAGAGAATTCACACACACTTGGAGATTGAATCAACTACATTCAACCCTATTGGAGAGTTTAGCTATGCATTGTAGCCATACAGACCAATGAAGAAACTGTCACACTTTTCTTCAATCCTAGCTCTGCTCTATCGTCTCTCCAAAAACTCCTCTATCCAAGGCTCTCTATCCCACGATCCTCCAACGCTTCTTTGATCTTTATAAAAGGTCCTATTTATAAATGAAGGAAAGCTATCTGAAATCTGGAAGGAATCTGTTTTGAAATCAAATTAGAAACAAATCCGTGTAGCTGCGCTTCACCTGCGCTAAGCGCAAGTGAAGCGTGACTTCCAAAATGCTGCGCTCCATCCTGCGCTTAGCGTAGGTGGAGCGTGGATCACGTTTTCAGCTTTATCTGTTTCCTCTTTTAACAACTTGATCTCTTCCTGATCTTATCTATGCTTGCTTGGCTTTCCTTGATTACCTATTTTTGACTTGATTCTGTGTTTATCTTGTCTTTGAATTTAAATTGGGGAAGTTATCCGCAGAATCCTTATTTAAATGGCTGTTGATCTTATCTTTATTTGCTCTCATTTAAACTTCAAATCTGCAGATCTTGTTCTCAAATAATGCTATTTTTTCTTCTCAATTAAATCTCTCTCATAAATCTGCAAAATCAACAGATTTTCTATTAAAATAGCATCAAATTCAAATTTAAATGAAATAAACACAATTATTACAATTATTAATAAAAAAGGATTATTTTGGGGCATAAATTACTATTTTACCCTTGATAAGTGCAGTAAAAATACAAGAATAAATCATATAATTGGAACTTATCAATTGTGCAGGGAGATCCACCACCCCATCCACCTCTACAGGTTTATCATCGTCGGCAACATCCGCGCCTTCTAGATGGACCTCTTATTGACTCTCCTCCGGAGCCAACTCCTCCGTCCCCTCCGGCCCCACCTCTTGAGTCTGATCTCTCTATTGCACTTCGTAAAGGTATACGCTCCACTCGTAATCCTTCACCTCATTATGTCACTCTGAGTTATCACAGGTTATCCTCATCCCATTATACTTGTCTCTCTTCCATTTCCTCTGTGTCTATTCCTAAAACTGCAGGTGATGCCTTAGCCCAACCTGGTTGGAGACAAGCTATGATTGATTAGATGTGTGCTCTTCAGAACAATGGTACTTAGGATCTCGTTCCTTTGCCTCCTGGGAAATCTGTTGTTAGTTGTAGGTGGATCTTAATAATGAAAGTTGGCCCTGATGGCACAGTTGATCGACTCAAAGCTCGATTAGTAGCCAAAGGTTATACTCAGATATTCGGGTTAGACTACGGTGACACTTTTTCTCCCGTCGCCAAGATTGCTTCTGTCATATTATTTTTAGCCATTGGTGCTATTCGTCGTTGGCCCATCTATTAGTTAGATGTAAAAAATGACTTCCTTCATGGTGACCTGCTGGAGGAAGTTTATATGGAGCAACCTCCTGGTTTTGTTGCTCAAGGGGAGTCTTCAGGCTTGGTGTGTCATCTTCGCAAGTCTTTATATGGTCTTAAGCAGTCTCCCAGGGCTTGGTTTTGTAGATTCAATACAATAGTCCAGCGGTTTGGTATGACTCGGAGTGAGGCTGACCATTTTGTGTTTTATTGCCATTCAGCTATTGGGTGTATCTACTTAGAAGGGTATGTTGACGACATTGTCATTACAGGTAGTGATCACCATGGCATTTCACAGATAAAACAACACCTTTGTCATCATTTTCAGACTAAAGACCTTGGAAAATTGAGATACTTCTTGGGGATTGAGGTAGCACAATCCAAGAATGGAATTGTAATTTCTTAGAGAAAGTATGCATTGGATATTTTAGAGGAGACTGGGCTAATGAATTCTAAGCCCTTTGGCACACTTATGGATCCAAATGCTAAACTTCTACCAAGTTAGGGGAGCCACTTTTAGATCCTGAGAGATACAGGAGATTGGTTGGAAAACTGAATTACCTCACTGTCACTCGTCCAAACATCTCTTTTGTAGTTAGTGTGGTAAGTCAGTTTCTTAATTCTCCTTGTGCAGGTCATTGGGATGCAGTCATTTGCATTCTAAAATATATTAAAGGAGTCCCAAGAAAAGGTTTGTTATATGGAGATAATAAACATACTCGAGTGGTGGGATACTCAGATGCAGATTGGGCAGGTTCTTCTACTGATAGGAGATCCACTTCTGGATATTGTGCCTTTATTGGTGACAACTTGATTTCCTGGAAAAGTAAGAAGCAAAATATGGTGGAGAGATCCAGTGCAGAAGCAAAGTATAGAGCTATGGCTTCAGCTACTTGTGAGCTTTTTTGGCTCAAATAGTTACTGGAAGAACTGAGATTTGGGGAGGTTACACAAATGTCTCTCATTTTTGATAACCAAGCTACCCTTCACATTGCCTCTAATCCAGTATTCCATGAGAGGACCAAACAAATCGAGATAGATTGCCACTTCATTAGGGAAAAGATTTTATCTGGAGACATTACTACTTAGTTTGTTAATTCCAATGATCGGTTAACAGATTACTTCACCAAATTATTTAGGGGTTCTAGGATATTTGATTATATATGTAACAAGCTTGGTGCATATGATTTATATGCTCCATCTTGAGGAGGAGTGTTAGATTGTTATTGGTAGTGTATCATATGATAGATATGGGCTTGGGCCTATCACTATGTATATTTGTAAATACACTTGTGTGTGTGTGTATTATTTTTCACTATTTATTTTGAACACAAATTCTATCATATGTCTCTTGTTTTCTCTTCATCTCAATAGGTTTGGGTCAATGCCCAAAAAAATGAGGGAATCCGAACCAAACTGAACACTTTTGTTTGGTTCAGATTTGCTTTTTTAGCAAAACTAAACCAAACCGACCCATAAACTGTTGAGTCTCAAAATATTATTAAGGAAGTTAATAATGTTTAAAGTCTCATCAATCCTAAGTTTTAATGGATAACAAATTTTAGTTAAAAGGATTACTTTTTTAAGAAAAATGTTCACTTGAAGGAAGTGTGTTTAAATGTTTCAGCAACTATTATAAAGGGCTACCCTCTGATATATTTCAACTCTCTGAAGTTGAACCTGCTAATATGGGAAACTCTCTGAAGAACAAAGATCTGCTGAAGTCCATCTATCCTTCTGAAGTACTGTTGCAATTAAAGAAAGACTTTCTGCTGAAGACCTACATCATATCATTTGACTGAAGTCAGAAGGCTATCTGGTCAAGACTTCAATGCATCCTTAACGTCAGAAGCAAGTTTGATTCATTTAAGGAATGTTTTCAGGATCCCTTTGTGATGTCAGAATCACTTAACCTTTTAAAGGGAATCTACTGTATGTGTCAGAGCAGTGTCACAGACTGCAACACCTACACGTCTCAAAGTCAGAAGCTTTAAGGAGATTGTTTCACAACGTCTTAAACAACATTTAATGCTATCTCTCAATGGTGAATGAGTATCTCTCAACGGTTTTATTTATGAACTCTATATATTGCTTCATGAAAGACTTTGAAGACCACAACCAAAAAGCTTAGAGAAGAATTATTATTGAGCCAAAACGCTGCAAAATTCAAGCTGCTATTCTCTAATAATCCTTGTACTTAGAAAACCTTTATTGTATCCTGAGTTTATACTCAGTTATCGTTTGTACAAGATTTTTCTCAGTTTAAGTTTCTCAAGAACTTAAACATCCATTTACTGTAAACACTTTTAAGTGTCTGAGAGTCTGGAGAGGCTTGGTGGAACAAAGAATACTTGGGTTTGAGCCTGGAGAGGCTTGTCTGCAAAAGAATACTTGGGTTTGATCCTGAAGAGGTTGTCTGTAAAAAAATACTTGGGTTTTTAGCCTGAAAAAGCTGTGGATAAAATAATACTTGTAACTGAGATCAGTTAGTGAAAATCCTTTGCTGGTTTAGCATTGGGACTGGACGTAGCTAACTGTGTTAGTGGGTGAACCAGGATAAATTTCTTGGCTAAGCTTTTCTCAACCCTTATCTCTTTATAATTGTTATTTGAACTAACAGGAGGGTTCTGAATAATTAGTTTTATAAGTTTGAACGAAAATCTATCTCAAACTATTTATAAAACAAGTTTTTAATACTGTTATTTGAACCTTTTGAAGTACTTCAGCAAGTCTCTGAAAACTCCAGTTTCAGAAAGGTGCTCAAAGGTTTTATTAAACTTGGTTTGTGAAAAGGTTTCCTATAAAATCTGTTTGAAATTATAAAACACTATTCAACCCCCCTTCTAGTGTTTCCTGTGGTTCCTCTAGTTGGTAGTAGAGCTCAACCTCGGGTTGAGAATCTAACAAGTGCTAAGGTAAGAAGATTCAGATGGAAACCTCAACAAGCTATAGTGCTTACATCTCTGAAGGAGCATATGTAACCAAACCTCCAATCTTCAACAGAAAAGATTATTTTTTCTGGAAAGAACATATGAAGATGTTCATGGAAAGCTATAATCTAGATCTCTGGGATATAGTTGCTGATGGTAACTATGTTCCCATGAGAAATTGAGTACCTATTTCCAAAGCTGAGTCGTCCTATGAGCAAAAGATTAAAATTCAACTCAATGCTCAAGCCAAACTCTACTTAATTTGTTCTTTGAGCAAAACTGAGTATGATATGGTTAAGGGATTTAACTCTGCTAAGGAAATATGGGATTGGTTAGCTTCATATGCTCTTATAGGAGATGAATACTACAAGTCTACAGAAGATCAAACTTCAGAAAGTGAAGATAACTCACTTGAAGAAACAACTTTGTGCTTTATGGAAAATCAAATCATCCCTGAAGATTCTGATCCTAAGGTAACATTCTTAACTCTTCTTGATAAATATGATGATTTAGTTGATATCACCAAGGAACTCTTCAGAAAGTATAAGAAGCTTTCAAATACGTATGCTGCTGTATGCAACAAAAACAAGGATTTTGAAAAAGAAAATCTTATACTTAAAGAAGGGCTTCAGGTTAAGGAGAATAGCAATTTCAAAAATCTACTTGAAGAAAAATAGAAGCTTCAAGGACAGATTTTGGAACTTACTAAAGACCTAGCCACCTTTACTGAAGGAACAAATAATCTTAACAGATTATTGAAAACTCAGAAAAGGTTAAATGATAAAAGAGGCTTAGGTTTCTCTGAAAAACTATCACCCAAGTCATCAAATTCTGATCTGCCTAAAAAGGATAAGAAAAAGGTTGATGGGTGTCCTCATTGTGATAAACATAGATTATTTAAATATGAGTGCAAATAGGATGAGGAACCTGTACTTGTAACTGACCCAGATGGACCTAAGAAAATATGGGTACCGAGATCTCTTATTATTTCTGTTGTAGATGTGTTAAGCAAATCAAAGAAAACTCCCAGAATCACTGCAGATGAATGGATGAGAGGAACTCAAAATGAAGAAAAAGTTTATGTTCCAAGAACCTTCAACACAAGCTGCTGAAACAACAAAGGCATCTCTGGAAACAATGTTGAGTCTCAGCAAATACACTTCATCATCTTATTTCACTAAGTATCCCTGCTGGTAACATTATTTAACATTGCAATATTTAAATGTATGTGAAAATTTTTATGCATGTAATTATTTGATATACATGAACACTCTGAAATATGTGTCTGCTGAAGTCCATACTTGCTGAATTGTGTGAACTTTCTTAACATATATACTTTATGAAATTGTCACGTAATGACGTGGCATCCTGAGACGGTTGGCTTTTCACCTGTCTTCTGAAACTTAATGATTGCACGTCTCCCCAAATCTGCGCAGCCTGTAACTGCCATCATTAATGCTACCTGAGCCTATAAATATGTCAGTGGAAGCTATTCAATAGTTACACTCTCTTTGCTTTCTCTTGCTGTCATTTCTCTTTGCATCCCTTGAGCTCTCAGAATCCCCAAGTTAACCTAATTTCTTCCAAGCTTTTCTCTGCTACTGCAATGGCGTCCAAGAATGTTGGAGGAAAGATTGTCCCTTTAAGGAGTGTTAACTTCAAAAACTTGCTGAGAACGGGTTCGACCTCACAGATTATTTCAGAAGGGTTGGGTGGTTACCTTTCTTCGATGTGATTGACTGTGGCTGGCATTAGGCCAATGTCTACAAGTTCTGGAGAACAGTTAGAGAAGTGGAAGGTAACAGAAAGATGTATCTGAAGGCAAATGTGTTGGGCCACGAGATTGTGGTTGATAACACTGTGTTGGAGCAAGTAACGAGTATCAAGGGTGAAGGAGCTATCTTCATTCCAGACTGGGAAGCCAAAAATGGTGGAGCTGGGAAGTACAACAAATGCTTATTGGAGATGTAGATCCCTCAAACCCTAAGGGAACTGGTATGCTAAATATTCCCAGGCTTTTATTTATTGTGTTGGGGTTCTGCATTATCCCCAAGGGAGGTGGTAAGGATCACATATCTGAGTTGGAGAGGTTCTGTGTCATTCATCTTCTCCAGAAAAAGAAATTAAATCTGCCATGGGTCATTCTATATGGCATGTTTAGGAGGGCACGAGACTCTGTTGCAAATCTTCCCCACAATACCCTGATAATGAAGATTCTTATGCATCACAAGGTGCAGTAGAGAAATTATTTTACCACAAACGTCCAAGTTTCTTCAATGCAACAACCTTAAAGCAAATGGGTCTTTTGAAGAAACCTACTAAAGGTGCTGTTGAGTCTAGGCAGAAGGCACAAGTTGCTGCATTCCAGAAAGATATGCTACAAATTCTGGAAGAAGAACTACAAGGTGATATCAGGAAGGAGGAGTTCAAACCTTCTGAGGTTACTCCTGAGAAGAAAATTGCTAAGAGACCCAGAACCGAGGTCTCTCAGAAAATACTTACCCCTGCTGATGTGGAAAGGGTAAGAGAGGTGGAAGCTGCATATCAAAAAGCTACTAAAATTGTGGGTCAGGCTACTGATGTGCCTGCTAAAGCTGCTAAGCTGATAAGTGCAAATTATATAATATATTCTTGTATTTTTACTGCACTTATCAAGGTTAAAATAGTAATTTATGCCCCAAAATAATCCCTTTTTATTAATAAATGTAATAATTGTGTTTAATTGATTGGAATTTGAAGCTATTTTAATAGAAAATATGTTAATTTTGCATATTTATGAGAAAGATATGAATGAGGAAAGAAGATAGCATTATTTGAGGATAGGATCTGCAGATTTGAAGTTTAAATGAGAGCAAATAAAGATAAGATCAGCAGCCATTTAAACAAGGATTTTGCGGATAACTTCCCAATTTAAATTCAAAGGCAAGATAAATACAAAATCAGATCAAAAAGAGGGAAACAAGGAAAGCCAAGCAAACAAGGATAAGATCAGGAAGAGATCAAGTTAAAAAGAGAAAGAACCAAGGAAAGATGGAATGAGAAATACGCTTCATCTGCGCTCAGCGCAGGTGAAGCGCAATTATCAGAATTCCTCTCTGGATCCTGCGCTTCAAACGCACTGAGCGCAGGAACGCGTATTTGATTTTTAGATCTATTTTCAAAATAGATTCCTTCCAGATTTAAGATAGTTTTCCTTGGTCTATAAGTAGAACCTTTTGTAAAGATCACAATGGCTTGAAGTAGAGAGCGTGGAGCAAGGAGATTAGAGACACGACAAAGGCAGAGCTAGGATTGAAGAAAAGCGTGACAGTTTCTTCATTGGTCTGTATGGCTACCATGCGTAGCTAAACTCTCCAATAGGGTTGAATGTAGTTGATTCAATCCCCAAGTGTATGTGAATTCTCTTTATTATTTATGAATCCCTATTCTATAATATTGGTGCTTTTATACTTTGCTTAATGCGTAGCTTCCACACTTGTGCCAGAGTTATAAGTTGTTTTTATAAAATACATTGGTAAATGGTTTTATTGATTCAACAGCGAGTTTGGGGGAACTGATACTTAAGAAACTCAAATTCTGATTGGTAAAAGTACTTATAGATCGCTATAGGAATATAGGGGGAATCAATGATTGAAGAATTGGAATGTGACATCCTCTTCATAGTAGTCCCTATAGGAATATACGGTGAATTGATAGTGTTAACAAACGGAAAAGTAGAGCAATTAAGCCGGGGTAATTTGTCACCTGGGAAAACCCGCATGGATTATCTTCGAGTGGTTTACTACTGGTAACTCGGGGTAAAACAATATAGTTTGGCTAGGATATTATGGAAATATATTCATAAATAATATTGGAGTTCACATGCGTAAGGCGTGCGATGATACAAAGTTCAAACCTGATCCAAGTAACGTTATCTTACCTTATATCGATTATCTCTTTACTTTATGAAAATTTACTTTCTGCACAACAAACCATCAAAATACTGTTTCTTACTTGATAGTCTGATCACTAGTAAATACGAAGCGAACCGTTCCCTGTGGATACGTGTTAGGAATATGCTCTAGAGACTTATATATTTGTGAACATCCATCACTTGTATCATGTTATTTTATAAAGCAAACTTATTCTTTTAGAATATAATTATTGTCCTTAGAATAGTAAGCTTAAACTTCATAAGGAATCAAGTAGATGACTTGATCGTGAGAACTTATGAAGAACTATTCTTAAATAGTCCCTAGTCAATTATCATCTTAGGACAAAGATGCATTTAGACTAGTATGTGAGTTCATTGATGATCACATCTCACAGATCATGGATATGAGATATCATGTGCTCACATAGGTACACATTAAGAGTAATGGTGTACTGGACAGACCCACCTTAAGAACGTTGCATGGGTTGTTACATAAGTGTCATGAACTTTTCTTAAATTAATAAATGTTATATGAAGTCCTTCGACCTGAAATCACTACGATTCCTACATAAGGAATTATATGTTTTAATTATCATCAAACGTTACCTGTAACAGGGTAATCATAAAGTTGGTTTTTGGACATATAATAAATTATGTGGTGGAATGTGAGTGCCCTAGATGGGATTTGTCCCTCCTATGTAACAGGAGTTATATCTTTAGGCCTCTTGATAAAGTGAGACTGCAAAATGCATGGCCATGCTCAGGAGGATAAATATGAGATATTTATTTTCTGTACAGTCTACTTGGGGATCAAGAAAATATATATTGAACTATACAAGGTTGACACAATCCATGCCCTTGTGTTCAATTAGATATTTGGACAAAGGGACATAACATATAAATTATTATAATAAAATAGGATTTATCAAAGTTATTGATAATCTCAATATTTGGATAGTGATGTGTTGCTAGATACCGCTCACTATTTATGATATTAAATATAAAAAGGGTTTTATTTTAATATTATAACCAAATATTAAAATCCTATTGGGTCACACGCATACAACAAGCCACTAGGAAAGGATAATAATTCTAATTAAATTAAATTAGAATTATTACATAATGGGCCAGGCCCATAAGTGTGAGGGTTAAGTGAATGAGAGGGTAAAACCCTAGCCACCACTCTATAAATAGAGCATAAGATGCACTACCCCAGATACACATGAGCAATCGCTTCTAACTTTCTAAGGCTACTAGCAGAGCTGAGGAAGGTTTCCTAGTTGGCTTTTGGCGTGGATAGCAATAGAGACGTGGCTACACTTGCCTCGTTTATAATCCTAATAAGGTATGACCTTTCGTTTCAATACATTTTATGCCTTGATTCGTGTTTTCGCAAAACGATTATAACAAGGGAGGGAATCCATTTATTTCCGCTGCACCCTGACCACATGCTTGATTCCCTTCAATTGGTATCAGAGCTTTGGTTTGTGATAAACACGTTTTAGGCTTTTAATCTTGTGAAGATTATGATTTTGTTATTTTTCCTGCTGAAAAACCGAAGCGCTATTTTTTGCGTTGCAACCTGCGCTGCAGTGCAGATTTGCGCTGCAGGCTAGGCTGCAGCGCAAGCGAAGCGCAGATTACGTTTTGTTTCTGATACTTGCGCTTCACCTACGCTGTAGCGCAGGTGAAGCACAACTTTCAAAATCATTTTATTTTATTCCCTTTATTGATCGTTTTATGAGCGATGTATCCTTTATTGATCGTTTTATGATTCTAATGTTGGAGGGTCCCATGGAACATGAAAGAGTTCATGTCTTGGGCATCAAAGGTTTCAATTGTTGAAACCTTGTCTTGACTCAAATATTGGTTGCGATAAACATGCCACTTATCAATTTGCTGACAAGAGCGTATTCAAATGATACGAGGGACTTACCCGTTTATCGGTTCGTGAAGTATTCGTTTGATGCGAGACACTTATTGATGATTGGTTGAGTGTTTATCAAATCCAGATTTTGTTTTGAGACACTGCGTAATGTTTTATTTTGTGTATGCGCGTAATCAAACCTCGCTTAAAATATATACATCTCATTATATCACTCTTTTTACAATCAATGGATGTTGAATTTACATGATGATTGGTTATGGCCTTAGTTGTTTTAATTAAAATACGACATGCGTGTCGTGCCTTACCTCTTGACATTCCTCTTGTAATTCTCTTCTCATCTTTATCCCCTCGTATGTTAAACGAGGTTTCTTCTTGTTATGTAATATAACCTGGAAGACATAGAGCATGGATTCAGTGGGAGATTTGGAGAGCTCAAGATTATGTACAAGATTATATAGTTGATGTAATTTTGTATTTGGTTTTAGGAGGCCATAACCATATCATGTGTTTGTATGAGATGCATGCTTGTATGTTAAATGGTTTAACAAAGGAATAAAATTAAAGCGATCAAATCCCTCGAAGGGAATGTTAAGTTATGTTTTTCATTCCAATGAATAACACTCGTCAAGGCTAGAATGGATTAAGTGTGGGTCTGCTAAAGCAGGGTACATTTATCTATTTTAGTGAGGGCGATTATGTTTTTGTTAAATGGTTTAACAAAGGAATGGAAAAATAAAGCGATCAAATCCCTCAATACTTTTGTGCCTTCCAATAAATGCCACTCGTCAAGACTAGAATCGATTAAGTGTGGGTCTGCCAAAGCAAAGTACATTTATCTATTCTAGTGAGACATGATAGGATAAAAGTAGTATCCGATTTTCAGCCATTGGTCTTTCATTGGGTATATTCAATATGATTGAAAAACCTAGAGGCACTAATATTAAGTCCCGTTTTGCCTTCCAATGTATGACACTCGTCTAGGCTTGAATCGATTAAATGTGGGTCTGCCAAAACAGGGTACATTTATCTATTTTAGTGAGGCACGATGGGATAAATGTGGGTCTTCCAAAGCAGGGTACATTTATCTATTGTCAACCATTGGGTTTTGACTTAACTAGGTATATTAAATAGGATTGAAGAACTTAGAGGCACTAAGTTAGGCATTAATTCATAAGATGAATTAGAATAAGAGTTATTCACCTAACTGATCCAAGAGTTGTATGAGATGCAATTGGAGAGCGCGTTCCTACCTAAATAACCTTTTCTTAAGCGATCAACCAAAGCTAACTTAAAATAAGGTGAAATATGGATCTTGGCCCACTAGAGAATCTAGTGATGGGATTTTTTGATTCCTTATATTGAGGGTACTTGTTTTGAATCAAAATAGTGGGAGACATATTTATTTAAAGACCTTATTAAATGTGTTTGTTATATGATACTTACGTGCATAGCAACGAGCACAACAAGTAACTTTTATTGTGATCTGTCCTTGAGAAGGACAAACTGTTTGGAATTAACTTTCTAGACTGGTATAACACCTAAGGATTATCCTTAGGAAAGGTTGTATGCCCTGGAAGGGCCTATTCCTGAAACACCCGCTGCAAATACTTCGAAAGCTGACAAGGATGCTTTTAGAAAGCATCTGGATGTTACTCTCGATGCAGGTTGCCTTATGCCTACTACTATGAATGCTGAAAACAACATGAGAGCATGGAGACGTACAATATGATTGTACACTTAAAGAGACTTTATCAGGGACAAGCTAGGCTTGAACGATTTGAAGTCTCAAAAGCAATTTATCAATGTAGACTGGCAGAGGGAACCCCTGTTGGTGCTCATGTACTCAAAGCAATTGGGTACATTGAAAACCTAGAAAGGCTTGGATTCCCATTAGGCCAAGAGTTGGCCACTGATCTTGTCCTGCAATCGTTGCCGGACAGCTATAGTCAATTCGTTATGAACTACAACATGAATGAATTTGATAAATCACTGCCAGAATTGCTAAGCATGTTGAGAACAACTTAGCAAAACATTAATAAAGATAAAGGGAAGGCCATGTTGATGGTCCAACCTGGAAAAGGCAAGGGCAAGAAGAAGTTCAAGAAGCCCTATTTCAAACCAAAGGACAAAGGCAAGGATAAGCCTAGTACCTTTGTTTTCGAAGCCTATGGGTGGGATAGTTAAGGAAGGAAAATGTTTCCACTATGGCCAATCAGAACATTAGAGACTGTGTAAAGTACCTAGAGGAGATCAAGAAGAAGGGAAGTGAGACTTCCGCTTCAGTTATCTATGTTATAGAAGTCAATTTACCTACTTCTGCATCTTGGGTATTGGATACCGGATATGGATCTCACATTTGTATGAATGTGTAGGATCCGAATGGAGTAGGTCATTGGCTAAAGGAGAAGTCGACCTACGTGTGGAAATGGAGCAAGAGTTGTTGCCTTAGCCGTAGGAACCTATTGTTTAACTTTGCCAACTGGACTAGTAATTGAACTGGATGATTTTTATTTTGTGAATATTTATTCCGTTTTCTTATTTTGAAAAGAGTGATTTTTCATTCATAATAAAGAAAAATAGTTGTTCAATTTATTTGAATGATATATTTCATGGTTGTGCAAAGTTAAGACGCCTATCTATAACATAAATGCTAAGAGGGTCAAAACGAATGGTTTGAACCCGACTTATCTTTGGCATTGTTGCTTAGGCCACATAAATGAGAAATGCATATCCAAACTCCACCAAGATGGTTATTTGGACTCATTTGATTTTGAATCAATTGAGACATGTGAATCTTATTTATTTGGGAAGATGACCAAAACCCCATTCACCGGAAAAGGTGAAAGGGTCGGTGATCTTCTTGGTCTCATACATAGAGATGTATGTGGACCCATGGGCACAATGGCTAGAGGAGGTTTTCAATACTTCATCACTTTTACTGATGATTTCAGTAGATATGGATTTGCGTATCTAATGAAACACAAATATGAATCCTTTGAAAAGTTCAAGGAATTTAAGAATGAAGTACAAAACCAACTTGGCAAGACTATTAAAACGCTTCGATCCGATCGAGGTGGTGGTGAATACTTGAGCCAACAATTTGATGACTATCTAAAAGAGTGTGGGATAGTATCCCAACTCACTCCTCCTGGAACACCTCAATGGAATGGAGTTTCCAAAAGGAGAAATCGAACTCTATTAGATATGGTTCGATCCATGATGAGTCACTCTGATCTCCCCGACTCCTTTTGGGGTTATGCTTTGTTAACAGCAGCCTTCACACTAAACTGTGTTCCATCTAAGGCTGTCATACAGACACCATATGAGATATGGATTGGGAGATGACCCAGTATGTCTTTTATGAAGATTTGGGGTTGTGAAGCTTATGTAAAACGCCAAGTTTCAGATAAGCTAGGACCCAAATAAGATAAATGCTTATTTGTGGAATACCCAAAAAAAAAACAAAGGGTTACTACTTCTATAATCCTAGCGAAGGCAAAGTGTTTGTCGCTAGAACTGTTGTGTTCTTAGAGAAGGAATTTGTCTCTAAGAAAATGAGTGGGAGGAAAGTAGAACTTGAAGAAATTCAAGTACCACAAAGTAGCAATGAGACAATGATGGAGCAAGAGCAGATATCACAAAGTTTTGTGGAGCTACCTGCTGAAGTAGCGCAAGACTTGCGTAGATCAGATAGAGTACGTCACCAACCTAAGAGATATGGTTTCCTTGTGTCTCAGGAAGGGGATGTATTGCTAATGGATCAAGGTGAACCAGTGATCTACCTAAAAGCTCTTTTGAGTCCAGAATCTGAGAAATGGCTTGATGCCATGAGATCTGAAATGGATTCCATATACACTAACAAGGTATGGACCTTGATTGAGCCACCCGAAGGGATAAAACCCATAGGGTGCAAGTGGGTTTTCAAAAAGGAAAACTGACATGGATGGTAATGTAAGTACCTTTGAAGCACGGTTGGTGGCTAAAGGGTTTCACGCAAATTCATAGTATAGACTATGATGAAACCTTTTTCCCTAGTTGCCATGCTTAAATCTGTTCGGATCTTGCTTGCTGTTGCAGTTTACCATGATTATGAAATCTGGCAAATGGGTATCAAGACAACTTTCCTAAATGAAAGCCTTCTTGAAGATGTGTATATGACACAACCTAAAGTTTTTGTTATACCTGAAATACTGAAAGGTATATAAGTTGCAACGATCCATTTATGGATTAAAGCAAGCTTCTAGAAGCTGGAATCTTCGTTTTAATGAAGCTATAAAGCGGTATGGTTTCATTAAAAGTGAAGATGAACCTTGTGTCTACAAAAATGGTTAGTGACAATATAGTTGTTGTTCTGGTTTTGTATGTAGATGGCATACTCCTCATAGGAAATGACATTCCTACCCTGCAGTCTGTAAAGACTTGGTTAGGAAATTGTTTTTCTATGAAAGATTTGGGCAAAGCGACCTATGTGTTAGGTATCAGGATCTATAGAGATAGATCTCGAAGATTACTTGGCCTAAGTCAAAGTACATACATAGACAAAGTGTTAAAATTGTTTAACATGCAAGATTCTAAGAAGGGATCTTTACCTATGTCACATGGTATAAGCCTATCTAAGGATCATTCTCCTTCCAGTGAAGAAGAGAGAGGTCACATGAGTAAGATTCCTTATGCATCCGCTAAAGGGTCTATCATGTTTACCATGTTATGTACTCGACCAGAAATATCATATGCTTTAAGCATAACTAGCAGATACCGGTCTGATCTTGGTGAAGGTCACTAGACAACAGTCAAGAACATCCTTAAGTACTTGAGAAAAACTGAAGATTCATTCTTGATATATGGAGGTGAGGAAGAGATACTTGTAAAGGTTTACTGTAACATCCTGAATTTTATTAAGTAAAATAAAATAAAATAAAATTAATAAAGTAGAAGAAATAAATAAAAAATAATAGAATTAATATTATGAGTAGTTTTATCCATAAAGTTATTTTAAATTAATAAGAGGATAAGTGGGTTGAGTGTGGGCATGGACCAATTAAGTATTTATTTAAGGAGGGGTTCTCAGTTCACCCTAATCCTTATTCGTATAATCTTCATAGAGCGAAACGCCAAAGAGGGGAGAAACCAAGTCTCAAGAGGAGGTTGCTGAGGAGTAATCATTGAGAATCAAGAATTGTTACGATTCGATCTTCACTTCAAGGTACGGTGGGGGAGAGGGTGCTGCTTGTATATGCATGTGGGGGCGCTTGGGTAGTGATCTAAGACCTTGAATTCGAATTGATATATGTTTATATTGAGTATGGATGATGAAAACATGTTGATTGTTGAATTGTTTTATGAATCTTGATGAGTTCTTGAATGAGATTGAAGAGAATAGCGAAGATAGCGAAAAGGTAAATAAAGGTTTGACGAATTGGGGCTTTGATGGATTAACTATATAATTGTGCTAAAGATTGATTATTTCATTGAATTTGTTTGATAAAAACGTGTTGGATTGAAGTATAAACAATGAGGATTGAGTAGGGATCGAAGAAGGGAGCAAAAAGGGGCAAAAACGTTGAACAGTCGCGTTCTGCGACACTTGCGCTGCAGCGCAGGTTGAAGCGCAGCCCTCTGGAATCTGCGCTGCAGGTTGCGCTGCAGCCAGGTTGAAGCGCAACTTGCAGATTTCTGTTTTTGATGTGATTTTGATGAGTTCTTTTCGGAGTGAGGATGGTTTTTCCTTAACATATGGAATTGAAATTGATATGCATTTAATACAAATGTTATTTTGTGGAATTGATGATATTAAGTGGAAAGTTTAAAGGGTATTGATTGTGGTATGAGTATATGACATATCCTTGATGATAGATGTTTATACTATTGCGATGTATGATGATGATGCTTGATGATGCTTATGATATTTTATGATGATGATGAATAATGATGTTTATGATGAATTATGATGAGGATGTTTATGGTGATGTTTTGATATTAATAATGATGATGATGTAATTAATCTTATGATGTTGATGATGTTTGAGCATATATGATGTTGTACTTGAGGTACACGAGTCTAATTAGAGGCGAGTGTAACTCAGGGAGGTGATTGTACTTGGGGTATACGAGCCTTGTGAGAGGCGAGTGTAACTCGGGGAGGTGATTGTACTCGAGGTGCACAATGCCCAGTGAGGGGTAGAGTGTACTCGGGGAGGTGATTGTACTCGAGGTGCACAATGCCCAGTGAGGGGTAGAGTGTACTCGAGGAGGTGATTGTACTCGAGATGCACAAGCCTAGTGAGAGGCGGGTGTACTCGGGGACGTGATTGTACTTGAGATGCACAAGCCTAGTGAGAGGCGAGTGTAGCTCAGGGAGGTGTTGTACTCGAGATTGCACAAGCCTGGAGAAGGATGAAGTGCAACTCGGGGAGGTGAACTGCGCGGACCCATTAGAGGGGGGTGCAGAGACCATGATGGGATCCATCATTGGTGACAACTAGGGAGATTGATGAGGAACGCCCATCGTGCGGAGTTCTGAGTCATGATCCTTGGGATGATGATTGTGATGATTGATGATGATTGTGATGAATTATGTTGATTATGATGACTATGATGACTATGATGAATATGATGATTATGATGATTATGATGAGTATCATGTTTATGATAATTGTGATGGTTATGACGATATTGATGACTTACTAAGTATGATTAGTATATTTATGACGAGTTAAGATGTTGATAATAAAGACGTAAGATTAAATGAGTATGTGATTATTTGATGATAATGATGTTGTTTATATGAGGGTGAGGATATGGTAGCCTCCTATGTGTATGTATGAGTAGTATTCTTTTCCTCACAGTTACACTGTGGTTATTTTACAGGTGATGATGTTGACACTGCTGGTGTCGAGTTTTGATTAAAGGGAGTGTTGCTCTGGTACATGTGACATCAGGGCATATTATTGGGGGTCTTTTCTTCATGTTACTAGATAGGAAGGATTTTGTAAACACTTTTAAATGCCTTACATGGCGAGTAGAATGTTTTAATTATTGATAATTTGGAGATTCCGCTGCTTGTGTATTTTGAAAATCTTTGATTTTTATTTTCATTTTAATTAAGTTGTTTTATAATGAATGAGGTTTTAAATGAAGAAGATATGTGAACCTTTTTACCCGTTGAGGGATACTGTTTTTGGAAAATATTTCGACTTATTAATTGTATAAGAGCTGGGGTAGAAGGGTGTCACATTTACACTGATGCTAGCTTCCAAACCGACAAAGATGATTGAAGATCGCAATCAGGTTATGTGTTTTTGTTTGAATGGTGGCGCTGTGAGCTAAAAAAGTTTGAAGCATGAAACAGTCGCTGTTACAAAACCATTAAAACCCTTGTGCAGCAGAAGCATGAAGGGCACAATAGATCATTAGGCATAATAGTTATGTCTGAATGTCTCTAGTGCAAGTGGGAGATTGTTAGGAATATGCACTAGAGACTTATATATTTGTGAACATCCATCACTTGTATCATGTTATTTTATAAAGGTAAACTTATTCTTTTA
Organism: Sesbania bispinosa; assembly: GCA_026901365.1. NCBI lineage: Eukaryota > Viridiplantae > Streptophyta > Magnoliopsida > Fabales > Fabaceae > Sesbania > Sesbania bispinosa. The sequence goes on along the minus strand of QLOH01000513.1, from coordinate 3,002 downwards.
GAATATAATTATTGTCCTTAGAATAGTAAGCTTAAACTTCATAAGGAATCAAGTAGATGACTTGATCGTGAGAGCTTATGAAGAACTATTCTTAAATAGTCCCTAGTCAATTATCATCTTAGGACAAAGATGCATTTAGACTAGTATGTGAGTTCATTTATGATCACATCTCACAGATCATGGATATGAGATATCATGTGCTCACATAGGTACACATTAAGAGTAATGGTGAACTGGACAGACCCACCTTAAGAACGTTGCATGGGTTGTTACATAAGTGTCATGAACGTTTCTTAAATTAATAAATGTTATATGAAGTCCTTCGACCTGAAATCACTACGATTCCTACATAAGGAATTATATGTTTTAATTATCATCAAACGTTACCTATAACATGGTAATCATAAAGTTGGTTTTTGGACATATAATAAATTATGTGGTGGAATGTGAGTGCCCTAGATGGGATTTGTCCCTCCTATGTAATAGGAGTTATATCTTTAGGCCTCTTGATAAAGTGAGACTGCAAAATGCATGGCCATGCTTAGGAGGATAAATATGAGATATTTATTTTCTGTACAGTCTACTTGGGGATCAAGAAAATATATATTGAACTATACAAGGTTGACACAATCCATGCCCTTGTGTTCAATTAGATATTTGGACAAAGGGACAGAGCATATAAATTATTATAATAAAATAGGATTTATCAAAGTTATTGATAATCTCAATATTTGGATAGTGACGTGTTGCTAGATACCGCTCACTATTTATGATATTAAATATAAAAAGGGTTTTATTTTAATATTATAACCAAATATTAAAATCCTATTGGGTCACACGCATACAACAAGCCACTAGGAAAGGATAATAATTCTAATTAAATTAAATTAGAATTATTACATAATGGGCCAGACCCATAAGTGTGAGGGTTAAGTGAGTGAGGGGGTAAAACCCTAGCCACCACTCTATAAATAGAGCATAAGATGCACTACCCCAGATACACATGAGCAATCGCTTCTTACTTTCTAAGGCTACTAGCAGAGCTGGGGAAGGTTTATAATCCTAATAAGGTACGACCTTTCTTTTCAATACCTTTTATGCCTTGATTCGTGTTTTCGCAAAACGATTATAACAAGGGAGAGAATCCATTTATTTCCGCTGCACCCTGACCACATGCTTGATTCCCTTCAATACGATAAACTCATACTTACTATTATACTGCTGAAATTTTGGTACGCTTGCCAGAATCTCATCAAGTATTTTTGGCGCTGTTGCCGGGGAACAGTGTATTAATTCGTATAGACTTAGGAGGTCTAACTATCAAGTTGTATATACTCTATCTTAGGATTTTTAGATTTTTATTTTAGGAATTTTTTATTTTATTTTTATTCTTTTTATTATAAAAATTCTCTTCCACACTTACCCTTTTCAAGTTTTCTTGTTTATGCTTTTGAGAGGCCAAGTGTCCCCAAATCAACTACAATTTGATCCAGAAATAGAAAGGACATCAAGGAAGAACAGAAGTAGAAACAAGAGAAGGAGACGAGGGAGAAGTCGAGAAGAAAACAAAAATGTTTTAATTATTTTATTTTAATTCTTTTCTTTTTATTTAGGATAAAAAAATTTATTATTATTTTTTTTAAAAAAAGTATATATATTTATTGTTATTTTTTTTAAAAAAAATTTAAATTATTATTTTTTGATATTTTGTTCTTCTCTTCTGAGCTAACACTTGTTTGAGATTTATGACAGGTGTAGAAGGAACAAAAATAGAAACAGAAAAAGGAGCAAGGATAAGCTTAAGGAGACAATCTCAACACTCTCTGTTCAACAACCCCAAGTGAAGTAAATGTTAAATAGCTATTGAATGACAAAATCCACCAAGAAGAACACTTGGAGATTATCAAAATCCACCAAGAAGAACCCTTGGAGATTATGTCAGGCAGCAAGAGCCAAAATATTTCTCCCACACACCGATTCAAGGTAACTTCTCTAATTACAACAATTATTCTAACAATTTTTCACAGGATTGGGGAAGTTACCAGAATCAAAATTTTGGGTGGCAACGAGATGATGTCTCACTCCACATGCAAACTTCTAGAGATGAGATCGTGGCTCAGAATCTTGTTTTGAAAAAGATACTCCACCAAAAATTAGAAGCACTCAACAAGAAGCTAGCTAACCTTCCTCAGCAATCGCAGACAGTGCACTTTTATCCTGGCCAGTCACCACAATTAGTTTGTGATTTTTGTGTAGGTAACCATCTCAATGGTCACTGCTCTTACCCATGCACTCAAGAAGAGCAAGTTACTTACAGGGGCAATCAAGGAAGATCAGGTAACTTCTCCAACAACAACAACTTTGCAAGCAATTCTCAAGGTTGGAGAAATAGCCAGAATCAGGACTTTGGGTGGCACCAAAATGATATTTCATTCCATAAGCAACCTTCTTTCCAACAGCAGCAAAGCTACTCTTAAGCTCAACACGAAGAATCAAGATTTGATGCTCTTTTGATGAAAAAGTACAATACTTTGTGAAATTGCAGAAAGATAGCAAAGAAGCAGGATTACCTATGATCCTATACTGACACAAATAGTAGAAAATTTAGTTAAATGTCAGTCAGAACGGATCTCGGCAAAGGCTCAACCCAACCCCGAAGAACTGTGTGACGACATTGTTCAACGAATAAGGGAAGAAATCAATGACAATCTGATCGATGAAGAAGAGAAAGCTGGAGAAGAGGAACCAGAAGAAGCAAAAGAAAAAGAAGAAGAAGAAGGTAAGCAGAAGAAGAAGAAGAAGAAGAAGAAGAAGAAGAAAGAAGAAGAAGAAGAAGAAGAAAAAGGATAGGAACCTAAAGAAGAGGAAACTTAAGAAACACAAGAAAGAGAAGCTGAAGAAGAAAATGAAGATGAAGAAGGTTGAAGCTGAAGTAGAAGAAAAAGAAGAGAATGAACAGAGAAAATGTGCTTAAAAGAAGAGAGATGAACTGTGAAGGGGAG